>CM056049.1:651642159-652242159 GCA_029574335.1 Rana kukunoris | reverse complement strand
AGATTGTACGCTCTTACGAGCAGGGCCCTCTGATCCCTCCTGTATTGATTTGTATTGTGAATGTACTGTCTTCCCTAATGTAAAGCGCTGCGTAAACTGTTGGCGCTATATAAATCCTGTATAATAATAAATATATATATATATATATATACACACACACACACACACACACACACACACACACACACACATACATACATACATACATACATACACACACACAATTTATTATAATACATGTATTTTTTTATTACTCAAAACAGTGGTAAATAGAGGAATTCCATGTATGGATATTTTATACATAGTTACATTAGTCCAGCTTGGACCAATGTAACTATACAGAATAAGTTATATATTCCTATTTCTTCCTTCTGGAGCCATATTCTTCTTCCTTCTTGCTGGAGCCAATCACGGCGAGCAATGTATTCTATTAATGAATATAAACAGGGGAGGGCTGGGCCAGGGGGCAGGGTGGCAATTGCCTCCCAGGCCGCTCTAATTTATGTTCTGCTCTAGGAATTCGGGCCGGGGGCACGGCCACAGCGGCTAACCACTAGCTGTTGCATTCCAGGAGTTGTAGTTCACGCTCAAGCTCCCGCTGGGTGAAAAACAGAGCAGCGCAGTGGAAACTACAACTCCCTGGGCCTGGATTCTTGGAAGCAGGCAGAGGCAGTGCGTGCCAGGGAGTCGGGACGCATGGCTGCAGGGCTTGGCACTGGCTGCAACTTGACCCCAGGACCAGGAGAATTACCCCGCCAGGAGGCCATGCCCCCCATGTAACCTGCCCCAGTGATCAAGCTGCATTGATGGGCACTGGAGTTGGCAGCACTGATGGGCACTGGTGAGGCTGCATTGAAAAACCAAGTGGACCATGCAGAGGCGTACTAAGTGGGGGGTGGGCTACACCAGGGTGCCACATACTGGGGGGTCTCAGGCCGGTGCAGTTGTGGGGTACACAGTAGTAACAAAGAGATATTGAAGGATGCAGAGGTATCCAGGGGGCACAGTGGGGTGTTTTTAAATTTTAACGTGGGGGGTGCCAGATCCGCCCCGGGTGCCAAATGCTCTAGGTACACCCCTGGGGCCCATGGATAGTGAGCTGATTTGGCGGTTCAATGGGCCACTTGACTGGACTTGCGCCCCAGGCCTAAGGCTGCCAGCCCTCCCCTGAATACAAAGCCTGCTTGGATTGGCAGAGCCTGTAACATCATCATCCCACTCCTCTCTGACTCTCAAAGCCAATCTGAGCAGGCTACTGTATGTAGCCTGCTCGGATTGGCAGAGGTTGTTACTCCAATCCCAGCAGGCTCTGTATTCATTTGAATACATCACTCACCGGGATTGGCTAAGCGGTATATACTGTATGAAGCCGAAGCTACATACAGTATTACAGAACATCAAGCAGGCATCCGAGCAGCTGACCCGGCGTATAAGATGACCCCTGCTTTTTGGCCAGTTTTTTAAGTGTAAAAAGTAGTCTTGTATGCCAGCAAATACAGTACACACACACACACACACACACACACACACACAGTACCTGGCCAATGCCCCTGGAACCTAGGAACACAGGCAACTTAGCACAGGCACGCGTGCACACTTGCTAAGCAGCCAACCTCCTGTGTTCAGAATGCAGCAAGGGAACCGCTTGGCACAGGACCCAAAAGCAAGTTGAGCTCATTGGAGTAGTGGTGTCTACTTAAGCGATTTCCAGCTTCCAGGTGTATTGGACAGGTACAGTGTAAAATATATATATATATATATATATATATATATATATATAATATTATATTAGGGTACTCAAAAAACCTCTTGATTAAGGCGAGCCAAATCTGAATTGCTGCGGACTATTCCATAGCGTCCTTCCTCCTCCATCTCCTAAGATTCATTGATATCCCAAGCTGCACATCTGCATACACATTGGGGGTCTCCAGGAGGGTGGAATTTAGTTTACCCCAGAAAATTTATAAGAATGATTATTCATGAAAATACACTTTACTGTATATAGGTGACACTTACTAGTGTGCCACACCTAATAATATTCCCAATATAATATGGTAATACCTGCTGGATAAGATGCATACACTTTGAAGACTGAACACCGTAGGCATTATTCACAATGTGTGGAATATCATACTTGGCACAGATCTCTGCCAATTCTTCCAGCCTAAACAAAGCACAAGGAGTTGATTTGTTGTTAGGTATCCCCCATACGTCTACGCCATCAACCATTTGTACACATCCAGAAACTTAAAATGGTAATTCCAGGCAACGGTGAACTACTAATGCTATGCAGCAAACACTGAAGCGGTGCGAATATCAAAAAGTCTTGTTAGTTTATCTTAAGCCGAGTGAGTGACTGTAGCCAGATCCAGAGAGCACCTCACAAGGTCACTGGATAGGTATTTCCGAGGCCTTCCACCAATCACATTTAAGCCTTAAGGCAGCTTTGAATCTAACTGACAACTAAGAGAGACTATTTAACATTGACATATTATACATACAGTATCTCACAAAAGTGAGTATACCCCTCAAATTTTTGTAAATATTTTATTGTATCTTTTAATGTGACAACACTGAAGAAATCACACTTTGCTACAATGTAAAGTAGTAAGTGTACAGCTTCTATAACAGTACAATTTTGATGTCCCCTCAAAATAACAACACGCAGCCATTAATGTCTAAACCACTGGCAACAAAAGTAAGTACACCTCTAAGTGAAAATGTCCAAATTGGGCACAAAGTGTCAAAATTTTGTGTGGCCACCAATATTTTCCAGCACTGCCTTAACCCTCTTGGGCATGGAGTTCACCAGAGCCACTGTAGTCCTCTTCCACTCCTCCATGATGACATCACAGAGCTGGTGGATGTTAGAGACTTTGAGCTCCTCCACCTTCCATTTGAGGATGCCCCACAGATGCTCAATAGGGTTTAGGTCTGGAGACATGCTTGGCCAGTCCATCACCTTTACCCTCAGCTTCTTTAGCCAAGCAGTGGTCGTCTTGGAGGTGTGTTTGGGGTTGTTATTTGGGTATACTGCGCTGTGGCCCAGTCTCTGAAGGGAGAGGGGATCATGCTCTGGTTCAGTATGTCACAGTACATGTTGGCATTCATGGTTCCCTCAATGAACTGTAGCTCCCCAGTGCTGGCAGCACTCATGCAGCCCCAGACTCTCCCACCACCATGCTTGACTGGAGCAAAACACACTTGTCTTTGTACTCCTCACCTGGTTGCCGCCACACA
Organism: Rana kukunoris; assembly: GCA_029574335.1. Taxonomy (NCBI): domain Eukaryota; kingdom Metazoa; phylum Chordata; class Amphibia; order Anura; family Ranidae; genus Rana; species Rana kukunoris. The sequence goes on along the minus strand of CM056049.1, from coordinate 652,238,919 downwards.
CGCTTGACACCATCTGAACCAAATAAATTTATCTTGGTCTCATCTGACCACAGGACATGGTTCCTGTAATCTATATCCTTAATCTGCAGCAAACCGTTTGCAGGCTTTCATGTGCATCATCTTTTAGAAGAATCTTCCTTCTGGGAAGACAGCCATGCAGACCAATTCGATGCAGTGTGCGGTGTATGGTGTGAGCACCGACAGGCTGCCCCCTGACCCCACCCCTTCAACCTCTGCACTCATACATCCATTTCTCAAAGACAACCTCTGAATATGACGCTGAGCATGTGCAACCAATTTATTTTGTCGACCCTTGGTGAGCACTGTTCCTAGTGGAACCTGTCCTGTTAAACCGCTGTATGGTCATGGCCACCATGCTGCAGGTCCGTTTCAGGGTCTTGGCAATCTTCTTATAGCCTAGGCCATCTTTATGTAGAGCAACAATTCTTTTTTTCAGATCCTCAGAGAGCCCTTTGCCATGAGGTGCCATGTTGAACTTTCGGTGACCAATATGCGAGAGCAAGAACAACAAATTTAACACTCCTGCTCTCCATTCACACCTGAGACCTTGTACCACCGAGTCACATGACACTGGGGAGGTAAAATGGCTAATTGGCCCCAATTAGAACATTTTCACTTAGGGCTGTACAGCAGTTCAGACTTTCAAGACTGTGTGTTGAGTTATTTTGAGGGGACAGCAAATGTACACTGTTATACAAGCTGTACACTCACTACTTTACATTGTAGCAAAGTTTAATTTCTTTAGTGTTGTCACATGAAACGAAATAATAAAATATTTACAAAAATTAGAGGGGTGTACTCACTTTTGTGAGATACTGTATTTGTATCTCTCTCATTTTTATTTTTTAAATACAGGCTTTTTTGTATTCAAGAGAAAGAAAGGAGCCCACATTTGATATACTCTCAACACAATCATGGGTTATCAGATTACCAATCATAGATGGACTGATCAAAAACAGACGTACGAACTGGTAGGCTGTGTTCCCTGTATGGAGTATATGAAAACCCTGAGGCCTCGTATACACGAGGGGATATGTCCGCTGAAAACGGTCCGATGGACCGTTTCAGCAGACATCTCCGCTCGTGTGTATGGGCTAGCGGACAGATTTCTCCACCCGACAGATTTCAAAGCATGCTTTGAAATCCATCCGGTGGAATCTGTCCGCCCGACATGTCTGCTGGTTAGTACACTTACCAGCAGACATGTCGTCCCCCACCGCCGCCGCGCCGCCGAATGGATTCGGCGCATGCGCGGAAGTGTTTTACTTCCTGGTGCGGTGACGCGGCGGCGTCAACGTCACCGCCGCGTCACCGCGCCGTCCGGCGGCGGGGAATTTGATCCGATGGTGTGTACACGCCATCGGATCAAACTCCCGATCGGACATATCCGATGGAAATGGTCCGCGGACCATTTTCATCGGATATGTCCGATCGTGTGTATGGGGCCTAAGAACGAACTTCCTTCATTTGGTTTGGTAAGTACACAATTGATAGATCTGTCAAAAAAAAAAAAAAAAAACCCTATTGATTTTACCAAAAATCTGGTATGCTTCGTGTACTGCAGTCTCATCAGTTACATTGTTCCCAGGTATGTCCGAGTACTACAGACATAAAAGCACAGGCTGACTGAGCGAGGAAATTAACTTCCGGAGCTCCGAGACTGGATGCTTTGGTCTCAGCTCTGCTATGCCTGCCCCTTACCTCTTTCTATCCAATCACAGGAGCCTTTGTTTATGGGAACTCATTCATAACATACAAAGTCTTCTGTGAATGGGCAGCAGAGGAGGAGGAGGAGGCGGCAGGCATAGCTGCTGTGTCTGCATCGCTCCTCTCAGAGCCTCAACTGTCTCCCCCAGAAGTGCCATAAACCTGTCAGCTGTAAATTATAGAAATAAGTCCAGGAGGTGGCATGCACTTCGTTGAACTTAATCATAGTATGCCTGCACTTATCACAAAGTTGCTGAATTCTTAGAAGCTTAAAAAAAAAACAACAACAAAATACAAACACCACTTGTACTGTTCCATTGCCTGGAGCCGACAAGCTGCACATAAAACAGACAGACATGTAGAACTTTGTAAAGAACCAAATGCATATCCTGTACAATTCTGGCTAACAGCATTGTGCTGAAGGCCGCTACTGACATTGTGCAGCAATATTTAAACCATCTGGAGATGTCCCATCTGAGCGATCTTTCCTCTTGGAAAGAGTTTTTTTTTTTGGGGGGGGGGGGGGTGTAAGGTTTTTTTGTTTTTTTTGGGGGGGGTGTAGGGTCTGCTGTTCTTATAGATGTGAGAAGGTCACCTGATCCAGCCAGACCAGAAGATGCTCATCTTAGGTATATGGGTAGTTTACAGCGTATGTATTATATTAAAAGTTACCATTCCTTAAATGTGGCGATTGCATTTGTTTTCCTTCCTTAATTTTCACCCACTGATCCTTCCAGACTATTTTTCTATTTCTTTGAACAAACAAAGCTGTCCAGCAGTGACAGAGGCCTGAGACAAACCATATAAAAGTGGAGCTATAGGCAGGAACACACAACTATGCTCCAACACCCATGACCTCTCACTAGCGCCAAAAATCTACTCATCAGCTTCTTCCAGGTCCTGGTCTTTGGCTGTCTTGCACAGTTCAGTGTATAGTCCACAGTGGACTGTTAACAGTAACATAGTATTTTATTAAAGAGGAGACATAGCATGTCTCAAATGCAATGATTTTTTTTTGCATTTAGTTGTAAGACAACACCAACAGGGGTGCTTACAATGGTCAGCTTTTATTCAGGGGAAAAAAAAAAAAAGGCCTGTTTCTGTAATTGTAAAAAAGTTCTTAGCTGGAGTTCAGCTTTAATTTGTTGACTAGTAAAGTCCAACTAAATCTACAAGACCTTGTAACCTTTTTCTCTTCAGACAATGTTTCTGCCCAAGAGTGTTTCTATTGCTCTTCCCTTGATAGTGGTGCCACCCATGGATCGAAAATTGTCTGGTTCAGCAGGAACCGGACGACTTTCGATCCATGCATGGGGACTGTGGTTGTACAGAAGCCGATTCACTAGATAAATGCCACTCGATCGGCAGCCCTGGCTAACAGCCAGTAGCGCTGATCAGTGTATGGTGAGGAGGTCAGAATACAATAGCTTAGCAGGAGCAATCCCCCCCCCCCCATCTAACTTTAATGTGTGGATGAGGAATCAAGTCAGTTTTCCATTCATCCCGTATGTTGGGGCGGGGGGGGGGGGGGGTGGCTACTTAAAGGGGTGGTTCCCCTAAAAAGAAACTTTTAACATTGCATTTCTCCTCTTAATTACATCTAGAATCAGCTGGTATTTAAAAAAAAAATCCGTCCGTACATACCATTTTCGTCATGTAGTCTCACCGCCGCTTCCGGGTCTGACGGTCGGGGTAGGGCGTGCCTACTTGATTGACAGGCATCCGATCGATGCATACAGCGCGTCACGAGATGCCGAACGTTGGTGCGCATGCGCCGTATAGAGCCGCACCAACGTTCGGCTTCTTTCGGCATCTCGTGACGCGCTGTATGCGTCGATCGGATGCCTGTCCCCAACCATCATACCGGAAGCGGCGGTGAGACTACATGAAGAAAATGGTATGTACAGACGGATTTTTTTTTAAATACCAGCTGATTATAGATGTGATTAAGAGGAGAAATGCAATGTTAAAAGTTTATTTTTAGGGGAACCACCCCTTTAAGATAAATATGGTACTGGCCAGATATGGTACTGCCCTGGTACTCCTGCACCTCATTGCCTGAGACAGCGGCAGGAGCCTTTGGCTTCCACTGCTGTCAATCATAGTCAGCGAGCCAACGAGGAGAGAGCGAGGGCCGAGCCATGGCTCTAGGTGTCTTATAGAGCAGGGCTTGGGAGCAAACACACACACACCACCAGTGTCACCATAGCAAGCAGCTTGCTATTGGGGGCACTGGTCAAGGGGAGGGGGGGGGAGCCAGGAGTGCCAGCGGGGAGCCCAAGAAGAGGAGGATCTGTGCTGCTCTGTGCAAAATCACTGCACAATGCAGGTAAGTATATGTTATTTTTATTTATCTTTACTATCACTTTAAGCAGTAGAGAGGTCACAAAGACATCCTACCTGTCAGGCACACGAGGAGCGAAGCATGATGTGGTGGAGTGAACACACAGGATGTTCTCTGCTCCAAGTTCCTGGATTCGAGATTCTACACTGTTCAGATCTGTGCGTAGCTCATCTCCTTCCAGCACATTCTCAATCACTACTGGCTCAAAACCTTTACAAAAAGAATAAAAACACTAGTTCATGATGCAATGAACAAATCACAAAACAACTACATTAAGTCCTGTAATGCCAGCCAAAGACTTTCCTCTACCACCCATTACCTTACAGAGACTTAGGCTGGCCATAGATGGATGGAAATTTGAGCCAGTTAAGCAGGGAACCGGGTAAATTTCGATCAATGTGTAGCTGTGCCTGTTCAACAGAAGTCGATCATTAGAGAGTCCCGCTGTCAGAGTATGATGTCTCAGTGGAGAGGATTCCTCTATCCACCTCGCTTGTATGGATGAAATGAAATAAGGCCAGCCAGTGGCGTCTCCAACTTTCATATTTGGGGGGGGGGGGCAGGGACAAAAGGTAGGCCGCCCCCCCCCCCTCAACTATAAAATGCAATATATTATATATATATATATATATATATATATATATATATATATATATATATATATATATATATATATATATATATATATATATATATATATACACACACACACACACACACACACACACACACGTATTCAAAGGTTTAGGAACCCCTGACAATTTCCATGATTATCATTTATAAATATTTGGGTGTTTGAATCAGCAATTTCATTTTGATCTATCAAATAACTGAAGAACACAGTAACATTTCAGTAGTGAAATGAGGTTTATTGGATTAACAGAAAATGCACAATATGCATTAAAACTAAATTAGACAGGTGCATAAATTTGGGCACCCCAACAGAAAAATCACATCATTATTTGGTAGAGACTCCTTTAGCAGAAATAACAGCCTCTAGACGCTTCCTATAGCCTGTAATGAGTGTCTGGATTCTGGGTGAACGTATTTTGGACCATTCCTCCTTACAAAACATCTCCAGTTCAGTTGGGTTTGATGGTTGCCGAGCATGGACAGCCCGCTTCAAATCACCCCACAGATGTTCAATGATATTCAGGTCTGGGGACTGGGATGGCCATTCCAGAACATTTTACTTGTTCCTATGCATAAATGCCCGAGTAGATTTTAAGCAATGTTTTGGGTCGTTTTCTTGTTAAAATATCCAGCCCCAGCATAACTTAAACTTTGTGACCGATTCCTCAACAATATTCTCAACTTTAACCAGATTCTCAGTACCAGCACTGGCCACGCAGCCCTACACCATGATGGAAGCTCCACCAAATTTTACTGTGCGTAGCAAGTGTTTTTCTTGGAATGCTGTTTGTTTTGCCGCAATGCATAACGCCCCTTGTTATGACCAAATAACTCAATCTTTGTTTCATCAGTCCACAGCACCTTATTCCAAAATGAAGCTGGCTTGTCCAAATGTGTGTTTGCATACCTCAAGCGAGTCCGTTTGTGGCGTGTGTGCAGAAAAGGCTTCTTTCGTATCACTCTCCCATACAGCTTCTTCTTGTGCAAAGTGCGCGGAATTGTTGTAGGATGCACAGTGACACTATCGGCAGCAAGTTGATGTTGTAGCTCATTGGAGGTGGTCCGTGGGCCGTTTTTGACCGTTCTCACCATCTTTCACCTTTGCCTCACCAATATTTTATGTGGCCTGCCAGTTCTGGCCTCAACAAGAACTGTTCCTGTGGTCTTCCATTTCCTCACAGTGGACACTGACAGATTATATCTCTGTGATGACCTTTTGTAACCTTCCCCTTTTCATTTGAGAGTTGTTTTGAGGCCCCCGGGTTGCCACTCTTCAGAGGAGAGTCAAAGAGAACAACTTGCAATTAGCCGCCTTAAATACCTTTTCTCATGATTGGATGCACCAGTCTATGAAGTTCAAGGCTTAATGAGCTCACCAAACCAATTGTGTGTTCCAATTAATCAGTGCCAAGTAGTTACAGGTATTCAAATCAACAAAATGACAAGGGTGCCCAAATTTATACACCTGTCCAATTTTGTTTTGATGCATATTGCACATTTTCTGTTAATCCAATAAACCTTTTTTTTTTACTACTGAAATATTACTGTGACCTTCAGTTATTTGATGGATCAAAATGAAATTGCTGATCTAAACACCCAAATATTTATAAATGATAATCTTGGAAATTGTCAGGGGTTCCTAAACTTTTGCATACGACTGTATATATAGCCTGGGGCCCTTTCACATGTTCTGCAGTGAGCTCCCTTCCTACTATACTGGGGCCCCCCTCAGGGTGGCAGAAAACAAGAGATATATGTCACCGGCACACCAAAGGAAATATAAGGGTCCAAAACAGTGGGAAAACCATCAGAGTTGCAAAGGTTGTCTTGCCACCGGGCCCTGGTGTTCTGCCACTGTGGGGTTCCCCAGCTGTCCTGTCCCTGTTATTGACAGCACTGGTCTGGCATCTGTCTCCTTGGCAGCGGCGGCAGTCTATTAGGACCTAGTGCTGGTGACATTATGGATGCATGCAGGGGAAGGCTGGCACCATTGGTTATAGAGAGCCGAGCCCCCAGCTGGTCACCTAGCAGCAGTAACGCTGTATAACCGTCTGTTGACATGCTGACCGGGATGTGATCCAGGTAATGCTCCCAGTCAGATCTAATAAACACAGTATTTATTAGCATCAAGAGTACAACTAGTGTATATATATATATATATATATATATATATATATATATATATATATATATATATATATATATATATACACACATACACACACACACACACACACACACACACACACACACACACACACACACACACACACATATACACACACACACAGCCTTGCGAAAGTATTCGGCCCCCTTGAACTTTGCAACCTTTTGCCACATTTCAGGCTTCAAACATAAAGATATAAAACTGTATTTTTGTGTGAAGAATCAACAACAAGTGGGACACATTCATGAAGTGGAACGAAATTTATTGGATATTTCAAACTTTGTTAAATAAAAAAAACTGAAAGATTGGGCGTGCAAAACTATTCAGCCCCTTTACTTTCAGTGCAGCAAACTCTCTCCAGAAGTTCAGTGAGGATCTCTGAATGATCCAATGTTGACTTAAATGACGATAAATAGAATCCACCTGTGTGTAATCAAGTCTCCGTATAAATGCACCTGCACTGTAATAGTCTCAGAGGTCCGTTTAAATCACAGAGAGCATCATGAAGAACAAGGAACACACCAGGCAGGTCAGAGATACTGTTGTGGGGAAGTTTAAAGCCAGATTTGGATACAAAAAGATTTCCCAAGCTTTAAACATCCCAAGGAGCACTGTGCAAGTGATAATATTGAAATGGAAGGAGTATCAGACCACTGCAAATCTACGAAGACCTGGCCATCCCTCTAAACTTTCAGCTCATACAAGGAGAAGACTGATCAGAGATGCAGCCAAGAGGCCCAGGATCACTCTGAACTGCAGAGATCTACAGCTGAGGTGGGAGACTCTGTCCATAGGACAACAATCAGTTGTATACTGCACACATCTGGCCTTTGTGGAAAAGTGGCAAGAAGAAAGCCATTTCTTAAAGATATCCATAAAAAGTGTTGTTTAAAGTTTGCCACAAGCCACCTGGGAGACTCACCAAACATGTGGAAGAAGGCGCTCTGGTCAGATGACACCAAAATCGAACTTTTTGGCAACAATGCAAAACGTTATGTTTGGCGTAAAAGCAACACAGCTCATCACCCTGAACACACCATCCCCACTGTGAAACATGGTGGTGGCAGAATCATGGTTTGGGCCTGTTTTTCTTCAGCAGGGAAGATTGTTAAAATTGATGGGAAGATGGATGGAGCCAAAAACAGGACAGAAGAAAACCTGATGGAGTCTGCAAAAGACCTGAGACTGGGATGGAGATTTGTCTTCCAACAAGACAATGATCCAAAACATAAAGCAAAATCTACAATGAAATGGTTCACAAATAAACATATCCAGGTGTTAGAATGGCCAAGTCAAAGTCCAGACCTGAATACGAATCTGTGGAAAGAACTGAAAACTGTGGTTCACAAACGCTCTTCATCCAACCTCACTGAGCTCCAGCTGTTTTGCAAGGAGGAATGGGCAAAAATTTCAGTCTCTCAAAGTGAAAAACTGATAAAGACATACCCCTAGCGACTTACAGCTGTAATCGCACCAAAAGGTGGCGCTACAAAGTATTAACTTAAGGGGGCTGAATAATTTTGCATGCCCAATTTCAGTTTTTTATTTGTAAAAAAAAGTTTAAAATTATCCAATAAATTTAATTTCACTTCATGATTGTGTCCCACTTGTTGATTCTTCACACAAAAATAGTTTTATATCTTTACGTTTGAAGCCTGAAATGTGGCAAAAGGTCGCAAAGTTCAAGGGGGCCGAATACTTTCGCAAGGCACTGTATTATCAACCGTATGTTCAGCAGCCATGTCGGCTCTATGCCTGTAAAGTGTGGGCTTGGATCAATAAATCACCGATATTTAACACTAGGATTTGTCTATGAGCATCACCTGGATTGCATCCTGATCAGCATGTCGGAAAAGGCTCCACTGCTGCTAAGCAACCTGCAGGGAGCTCAACTGTCTACAACCAATAAAGATAGGCTCGGGTGCGTTTGAAATCCCACATGCCTGATCCCGCCAGGAAGCCGACACTCCACAGTGCTAATCACAGCGGAGCAGTGCGCTGTCGTCACCCAAGAGCTCCAAACGTTTCCCCAGTGGACAGGTGTCTGGGAATTTGTGTACCGGCCGGCACATCAGATTTGAGGCATTTTTTACTGCATGTTTTTTAATCACTTGTGGATGAGACCCAATGTTAAGGATCGTATCTGTCTGAACTGTAAGACTGGGAGTGACTACCTATTATATGCTGTTCATGATACCCCGTCATAAAGTGATCATGGCAATTTGGTAATGAGCCAATCTATAGTTTGGTGGAGGATACATCACTTTTTTTGGACACGTTTTCAACTGATTTTAGAACTTGGCACAGAGAACATTTATGGACTTTATTGCTACAATATATTTGTTGTTTTATTTATACGTCATATATATATATATATATATATAACGCTTGGGGGGGGGGGATCAGCTTGACTGCAGAACACAGGCTTTTAAATCAAAACTGAGGTTTATTGAACATAAATGGCTTTATAGCAGCAAAACAAAAATAAAGCATTAGTCTCACCGACTTGTAGATCTCAGTACTGGGGTTGCAATTCAACAGTCCTTTGCAATTAAAGTCCTCCAAGAACAGGCTTTCAGGCATTAGTCTCACCGACTTGTAGATCTCAGTACTGGGTTTGCAATTCAACAGTCCTTTGCAATTAAAGTCCTCCAAGAACAGGCTTTCAGGCAGCCACTGCCAAGTCCTTTCAAATTTTGTCTGTTCCCAGCTTCTCAAAGCTCTCTGCAGCACTTACTAGTTCAGCTTTACCATACACAGGCTCTGCTACACACTTCCCCCTCCTCACCTGCAACTTCCTGTCCTCACTTAAACCATCTCCTGGACAGGTTCATTAACCCTTTTCATCCTCTTAAAAGGACCACAGCCCAAATAGAGGGGAAACATAGCGTCCCTCCAGGACGCAGCCACGCCGACCTGTACTATATATATTTTTTTGGTTAATATTTATAGATCTAATGATACGATTTGTGCTGCCGCCGCTGCCCTGAAGACAGAGACCAGCGCTGTGAATAGCCGGTAAAGGACAGCGACTCTGTTTGTTCCACCACTGGTCCACACTGGGAGGATTCCCCCATTCACCTATAATGTGTAGATGGGGGAATTGGATCATTTCTTTTTTTTTTTTCCATTCAACCTTATAGTTGAATGAAAAAAGTGATCAGTGTATGGGCTGCCTAAGAGTTAAGACCAGCCATAGACAGTTTAAATCTCTGGTTTAGCAGGAACTGGCTGAGATTTGAATCATTAATGATCAGATTCTCTTATGATTATCACTAGTGGTTTCTATAGCCACTAGTGATAATGACGGTTTGTCAGGAGAATATAATTGCTGGGCAAAAGGGATATTCCCCTGTCACCACTGTGTGTTGATGAGGGAATCATGCAAGTTCCTTTCCTGCAATCTGTGGATGCAGGAAAGAAATATGCACCGCATATAACCTGCCTAACTGAAAGTAAATTGTGAATGTCTTGAAAGAATAGGAGAGGGGGAGGGAGACAGATGGGGGAGAGAAGGGATGGAGATAATGCAGTTCAGTGATTACTGTGTACTGCAGTCTGCAGTGCACACACTTACCCACGTCCAGCTAGAATCTCAGGCATCATTCACACACAGCCAGGAATGCTGCAGATTTTCATATTTACCGCCCACACATCCCCTCTCTTCAGATACAGCACGCCGGGATAGTGTGGATGAGACTGGAAGGAGGAGGAGCTGTATTTCTCCCGGCTCGTATGCAAGGAGAGTGAGGGGGGGGCTGGAATCGCTGGGCTGTGAAAGAGTGTCATAGCTTGTAGTCGAAACTCTTGGAATTTACAGGCTGGTTCTCCTGTCCCAAGGAAAGGAGAAATTAGTCTGTTTTTCAGTAACTGAGATGAAGGCTTGGGCCCCCCTCCCCCCACAGTGCTTGTAGAGTCCTTCCTGCAACTCGCTCTTCTCCGTGCAAATGAGGATGCCGGGAAAGGAGCAGGTGGGGAGGCTGCAGTTGTGTGAGCGCTCGCATTATGCAGTGTCAGCAAGCAGAGGGAGGGAGGAATGCCCCGCAGAGCTGACTGGGGACGCTCTCCCTCTCAGGTGTTACTCCAGCTGCGGCCCGAGCAAAATACAAAAAAAAATACAAAAAAAAAGTGGCGTCATTTCATTTTTTCCAGTTACTGTGTGTTGGCTTAGAGCCCTTTCACACTCTGCCACTGATAGCGGCGGCGGTAAAACTGAGCTATTTTTACCCCCGACGCTATGGGCGGATTTGCGGCGCATTTCGGCCACATTTACCGCCCGCTAGCAGGCGAGAAAGGGTTAATACCGCCCGCAATGCACTGCTGAAACAGTGCATTGCAGGCAGTATAGCCGCGCTGTCCCATTGATTTCAATAGGCAGCAACGGAGGAGTGGTAAACACACCGCTCCTTCTCTCCAAAGATGAGGCTAGCAGGACTTTTACCGTCCTGCTAGCGCACCGCTCCAGTGTGAAAGCCCCCTCGGCTTTAAACACTGGAGTGAATGGGGACAGATTTTTAAGGGCGTATTGCAGGCACCATTTTTAACGCTATAGCGCCTGCAGGTAATTTAACTAGCTGAATTGTAAGATAACTTCATGGCATTTTTAAAGGCGTTTATTTCTTCTATACAGTGCATTGTCCTGTAGATCAGTGTGTCTCAAAGGAGATTAAAAGCCCAATTTTTCTGATCACCAGAAACTTTTCAGACGCAATTAAAATTATTGACTTCTGCCACACAGGAAGAGCCCACAAGGATGGAAATTTAGCTGGTCTCTGCTGGACCAACTGCATTGCCATCAGTGTGTGGCCTCCCCCTCAGAAGTGGATAATGGAGTTCTGTTGAAGGGACATGTCAAAAAAAATCTGACAATTGTTGTATTCTGAAAACAGTGGGTACTTCTACTAGAGTTGGGGGGGGGGGGGGTACCTTTAACATATTACACCCCGAATATGGGTGTAGCATGTAGCACGTTACAAAAGGTGAACTTAGCCTTTGGGGTGATTCACCCTCTATTTGCCATTATCATCCAGTGTGACAGTAAAAGAAAATCCGACATTTTGGGTGAACATCAGAACAGGAAAAGGGAAATCTTCCAATGGGGACACTAGTTCTGACGACTCTGATGACACCCAGGGATTCCCTCATTCATGGGGGGGGGGGGGATTTCCGTTTCCTTCCTGTTCTGGTTTTGCCACAGGAGTGACGGCAGATCTCCCCAATGGAACAAAAAAAAAAAAGGGTTATATAACCCTCCCTTACTCTATCCAAAATAGAAAAACAAGGTTACCCCTTTTGTGAAACCTTAAATACAGACCAACCCATACACCTGTCATTGAAGAGATATACATTGTGGCGTCATTCACTTCTGAAAATGCCATGTGCCCGGCTAAAGCTGGCTTTGGTATTTCTGTGTCCAAGACTAGCCACATACACTTAGATTTCTCTTGTTCAGCTCGTGGGCTGAACAACATAAATCTGATAATTCCTCTGGAGTAATCTTCCCTGTCAGATCTTGTATTCAACAGTCAAAGTGCCCGAAATACCCAAACATTGACTGCAGTTGGATGCAAACATTGGATGCAGTACCAGTTTGGCTATTGGCACCCCCCCCCCAAAAAAAAAAAAAAAAAAAAAAAGAGAGAGAGAAGATGAGGTTTATACTCACCTCCTCCGAGTAAGGATATTGCACGGAGCAGTCCCTTACCTCCTTTTTGGAAGTACCCCATGGGCACTGTCCCCTCCTCCTCTGAGTGTGCCCAAATAGCAAACCATGCGCTATGGTGGAATGTGCTCCTGCTCGAATCCATACACACAGCATGGCTCAAAAATGGACCCCCTTTTGCTGGATTTGACCAACACCAGCAGGACCCAGCCAAATGCTAATGCTACTCAATCTGTCCTGTGACAGCAGGGAAAAAGACTAGCGCTGCTGCAGATGGGGAATCTTTTCCCCCTGGCTAGCTGTCACAATCTAAAAAAAGACACTCTGCCCGCCCGGCTGAATCATCCTTTCACAGTGCTCTGTGACTGGGAAAGTTACAAAGTCCAACAGCCTTTGCGGCTGTTGGCTTGTAGTGCTCAATGAAATACCCTGGCGCTGTTATTCATTAAGCTACCAGTTTCAAGTGTAACTGCTTGCTCGTGTCGGAGGTATGAGCAAACAGAAAAAAAATATATATTATATCTCTCTCTACAGTATCTAGTATCTAATTATCTATATTTTTTTTTTTACCCGCAAAAAGAAAAAAAAATGTGCATTATTTTTTCTGTAAAAGGTAAAAAAGTTTTCACTTTAGTTCACTTAAATTTTCCACCCGGCTACTTGATTTGAAAAAAAAAAAAGTCATCTGAATCTGCTGAAACTGGAGTTGTATATGGTTAGCCTAATGGCCCATACACACGATCCGAATATCGGACGAAAACGATCGTCCGATGATGGATCGTACTATTTTCGGATCGTGTGTACACTACTTTCGAGAGCCGATCACGACCGTTCATCTGATATTTTTCGATCGGACATGCGCGAAAATTTTCCTCGTACGATGTCAGATCGTACGATTTTCGTTTAGTCAGTACAGCCGTCGTCCGACAATACAAATACATTACAACACGTGACATCACTTCCGATCTTTTTTTTCTGTCGTACGAGAATTTTCGTGAGTTTAATAACCTATTTTATTTTACTTGCGATTATTAAGCGAAAAAAGTCGTACGATCCATCGGCCGATATTCGGATCGTGTGTATGGGCCATAAGACTGGGTTCACACCGATACTGGAAGCGGCTCGCAGCAGGGGGTACGGTAAATCCCTGTTGTCCTGTGGACTGAATGTTTGCCTAAATTCGGGGCTGTGCAACCCACTCTGCAGCATTCATGGAAATGTGTGAACCGGAACCATAGAGAGCCAGTCACAATCTTCTGTCATGCCAACTGGATGCAGGGAAACCCTCACTAGTGTGAACCCAGACTAAGAGCTAGAATGGGAATACAGCATATGAGCGGCAGAAAAAAAAAAAAAAAAAAGTCAGAATTTCTTATCCGTGTGCCAATTCCAGGTCAGCGGTTCAAAAGGAGTAAAATCAAAGTATCAGCATGACAATAGCCAGATAACTTGCATTTTCAGAAAAGGTCAGCAGTGGCAGCATTCATATTCCTCTCATTAACTTATACAATGTATCCAGCAGAAGTCTGGCTTTGTCAGCCATATCCGACTCATTACCCACAGCCTAACATTTCACAATTTACCTGCAGTGATCATCGACTTAAAACACGATTTCTGGTCTATTCGCGGCCAAATGATGTACTTTGCTTTTGGCCTTTTATGCCGAAGTGTCAGGAAACACAGGGTTAAGCTCATCCCAGTTGCCATGGGGACCACAAAGCAGCTTGTTGCGGCTCGCACACCTGTAATTGTAAGTCAGAACTGTAATGAACCCTTTTGTCATCGTGCCGCACTTTGACATGATTTGAAATGGAATTTGCAAATCCACCTGCCTGCAATTTTTAGAACATCCAGCATCACTGAATTGGTTAGCTTATTTAACAGACTGGAGCCGGCAGCTTTGGGTTGTACGGCAGCGACGTCTCCCGATCTTCCGATCCCATGGATGAGTCTGCAGATAACAAAAAATAAAAAATGACTTGAAATTCTTGGAATGACTCAGGCTGAATCAGTCATGACAGATGATATATATTTTTCCAATAAATGTAAACAGCCAATGTTCTCAGGAGAGACTGCAAGCCGTGACTCGGCGGCCTGGGTTCCCAGGTACGATACCCCCCGGGAAAGGCTGTGTGATAAGATAATCCCCCGGGGTGAAGTCACATCTGCTACAGAACAGAAAGGAAAGAGAAATGTCAACAATCTATCTTCTGCTGAAGAAGTACCGGCATTTAAATCCAAACTCCAGATAAACACTAAAAACGCACATTTTATGTTTTGCCTGTCAAAAGGTTATATTTGTATTCAGCCAGACTTGTCATCCAGGCACCCATGACAGACCATTCAGCCATGTTGCTGCCATAACATTATTCCACGGCAGTGTTTGTTTATCCACCATCCTGCTTGCAGACTGAACAACAAATGAGCATCACATGTCCGGGTCATCACTCTGCTCTCACCTCCTGTCAGCAAACTCCCAGCATTTGTCTGACAGCACTAGGCCATGCAGTAAAGTGTGATTGGCTCACAGTGTTGCCCATCAGTCTCTCAGTCTGAGCCCTAGAATTGAATGTGGAAAGTGTATTTGATTTAAAAAAGGAACGCCAAGAGGTGCTGGGATTTGAAGACTACTTTCTACAGAGCAAGGAAATGAAAGTCATCATTTAGAGCCCTTTCACATGTACGTATGCATGCAATCCACAACTTACATACAGTTGACGTGCATTTTTCTATCTGCATTTGTCCCTTGAGGTCACTTCTGTCTTTCTTTCCTAGGGCTTCTATGTGCACTGTGATGTGTTGCAGTGCGTTTTTGTGGTGCAAAAAAATGCAGCATGCTGTACTTCTGTGCACTGCAATGGTGTAAACTATGCCAATAGGATTATCTGGATTTTGTACTGTCTATGCAGTTAGAGTGCTGTCCAAAATGCATCGCATTAGGTGTGAAAGGGCCCTAAAAATATGACATTTTAATAAACATTTGTAAATAACCTTTTTTAGGGCCCATTCACACCTAGTGCACTGCAGTTAGCTGCATTTTTGACTGCACTGCAACTGCATATAGTGTCCAAAAATTAAGTTAATCCTATGGTCATAGTTCACATTTTTGCAGTAAAAAAATAAATATATAGAATAGAGCATTCTGCATGTTTCCACGCCGCAAACATGCTAAAATGCATGCAAGCACACTGCAACATATCACAGTGCACATAGAAGCTCAGGGAAAGAAAGGTGTGACCTCACAGTACAAATGCAGATAGAAAGATACAAGTCAACTGCATGCAAAACGCATATAAAAAAACACCAGCATGCATACGTGCAAGGACAAAACGTGCAGTTTCTAGTGTGAATGGGCCCTTAATGTTTTAATAAACATTTAAAGGGGTACAATAGATATTTTTTTCTGCCGATTCTCAGCCTTAAAAATGAACCTGTAAAGAGATAAAATACATCACTTCCTGGACCAGTCTGGTACTTACCAGTCTGGTTGGGCAAAAGTCAGACCGTGTGTACGGGGCTTAACTGTGGGGCTTTAACTAAGGGGAGGGATGGATTTTCTTTCCCTGCCTTGCAGAGAAAGAAAATCCATCCCATTCCCCCCCTATTAGAACAACGCTCTGCCTTGTTTAAACAGGCAGAGCTCCATTTTGTGTGTTTTCCTGACGATCCATTCACCTGCACCCGCTAATCGGCTTCAGCTGTGACATGCCCTCCTACCTGGAAGTGCCAGATCACGTATTGGGTACGTGATCTGGCAAAGTCGCCGCTTTTCTGCAGTACATCCTCGTAACGCAGTCGGCAAGCGCATTAAATTGTGTTTTTTGTGCTCAGCAGTAGTTTAGCTCCGCTTTAAGTATCTCTGCAAAATATTTTAAAGGTGGTTTAAGGAACCTGAATTATTTGGACATTTCAATAGGGCAGCCTTTAAATGCTTCTAAAAATTAGACATATGTAACCTTTAGGTAAGAATCTGAATAAAATAAAAGGCAATACAAAGAGCCCCAAACTGTGAAAAGTGCCTCTCTGACCAAAGTAAGATGAGGGATAAAGTCTACTTCCCAGCTGAAGCCATTATTCGGGTACCTTGGGTTTGAGCCTTCCTGGCTGACTCAAATAAAATCTAAACACATTCAGGAACCTGCACCTTATTACTGCATGTACACTTTTAGCAGTGTATATAAAAATTAAAACGGAGCTTATTTATAGCAATCAGTGTAAAAGTGTAACTGTTGCCTATAGCAGTCAGTCAGGATTCATTCTGCAAAAGAATGGGATTTGGTTGTGTGTGCTTTCCAAATATTAACCAGCCTATATAGCTTAAGGGTCTGCTTACACCAGTGTGTTTGAGATGCGGTAAAAAACAAAACAACACATTCTGCTTGCTGCATCCTTAACCACTTAAGGACCCCTTTATGCCGAGATACATCAGCAGAATGGCATTGCTGGGCACAATCACGTACCTGTACGTGTCTCTTTAAGCCCAGCCGTGGGGTCACGAGCGCGCCGCTCCGTGACTGCGCCCGCAGATTCGATCGCCGCCTGTGTCCCGCGATCGGCCACCGGAGCTGAAGAACGGGGAGAGGTACACACCTTTCTCATTCTTCATTGTGGCAGTGTCACCGATCGTCTGTTTCCTGATATAGGGAAAGACAATCACTGATGTCACATGTCCAGCCCTGCCCCCTACAGTTAGAAACACATGAGGTCACACTTAACCCCTACAGTGCCCCCTAGTTGTTAACTCCTAAACTGCAATTGTAATTTTCACAGTAAACAGTGCATTTTTATAGCACTTTGTGCTGTGAAAATGACAATGGTCCCAAAAATGTGTCAAAATTGTCCAATGTGTCCACCATAATGTCGCAGTCACGAGGAAAAATAAATAAATAATAAAAATTGCTAAAAATTCCCCTATAACGTTTGCGCAAACCAAATCGATAAACGCTTATTGCGATTTTGTTACCAAAAATAGGTAGAAGAATACGTATCGGCCTAATTTTTTTTTTTTTATATATATATATATATATATATATATATATATTTTTTTTTTGGGGGGATATTTATTATAGCAAAAAATATTGAATTTTTTTCAAAATTGTCGCTCTATTTTTGTTTATAGCGCAAAAAAAAAAATTAAAACCGCAGAGGTGATCAAATACCACCAAAAGAAAGCTCTATTTGTGAAAAAAAAAAAAGAAAAGAAGGACACCAATTTTGTTTGGGAGCCACGTCGCACGACCGCGCAATTGTCAGTTAAAGCAACACAGTGCCGAATCACAAAAAGGGGCAAGGTCCTTGTCATGGACCATGAAATACTGAAATCCTAATTCATGTATTACAGGAGATTTTATTCTGAACCCCAGCCAGGTCAACAGACTCATAAGAGATACTCATTGTCCATTGTGTGATAACCCTATCTAAATTCTTTTAAGCTGGGTGTACCAGTCTTCCATTCACTGTTCCCAGTGTCTGCTTGGAATCCTGGTGTAAAGGAAAGTAGAAGGGAAAATCCCACTGCTGCCACCAGTTGTGACGGTAGTCGAACATATCCCCGTCAAGCATTCCCTTCTTCTCTAATAAAATAAAATCACCCAATATTCCATGAGTAGGAATATCCCTGGAATCGCTGAATAATCCACACATGAGCCATGGCTTAATGCTGAATGTAAACAGGACACACTTTATTGAAAGTACACAGCACACTTTTATACAGGATTTGGAACATCCCGCCCCCAACAACCGCTTTCTTATTGGTCCTTTTTACAGTCCCATCAGTTCCCCCTCAGGTCCACCTTCCATGCAAATGAGGATTTGAAAATGACACAGCAGAGATTGGTCAGAAAGATCTGAATGGAAAGACTGCTATGTGTATTCAGACACAAGCCCCAGGGAGGCAATCAATGTACACAATAGCCAGCCACAGAACAATGGAACTGTCTGGAGAATTGAGACAGGGCAGAAGACATTCACACCTGATAATCAAAAGAATTTAGATAGGGTTATCACACAATGGACAATGAGTATCTCTTATGAGTCTGTTGACCTGGCTGGGGTTCAGAATAAAATCTCCTGTAATACATGAATTAGGATTTCAGTATTTCATGGTCCATGACAGTCCTTAACCTGCATAATGGTCCGGGTCTTAAGTGGTTAATGTACCTTCATCAAATCTCATGTAACTCATGCTACATAGAGTTCAATGGTGAGGCCTGTATAATGTACCGCATCTGAACTGCAAAGGTGTGAACCAGCCCTTTTATAGCGGGCCGTACCGATAATGACGACGGGCGACCATGCTGCTCGCAACTCTTCCCTCACGTTCGCCAACACCACAATTGCCAAGGAAATTATTGCTGTCCATCACAGCCAACTCCTGCAGAAAAAGTTCAATGGTGCTTTCATCCCAAGCTTCTTGTGGACATTTCCCCTGAGGAGACAAAGAAAAATAAAATAAAAAATTGAATTTGTTTATACCAATCACAAAAAGAAGGTCTGTAAAACAAGAAGATATTGCTGTTCATGTATCCAAAGACAAGGTGAACATCACCTGATGCAGTGCAGGACAGTCCCATATGACTACATAGGTGGCAGAAGGGAACCCTCACCCCCCCCCCTTTAAAAAACTAGCATGGGTCTCCCCCAAAATCCATACAAGACCTTATCTGAGCATGCAGCCTGGCAGGCCAGAAAAGGGGGGGGGCGCGAACGAACACGTGCTGGAGCCCAGGACCCCCACCCTCCTGGACCATACCCTCAACTGGCCCCCCACCCCAAAGCTCCTTGTCCCCATGTTGACAAGGGCCTCTTCCTGACAACCCTGGCTGGTGGTTGTCATAGTCTGCGGGCTTATCGAAACAAGGGGGCCTCCCACCCTATGTGAATAAGTATTCACCCAAATTATATATATATATATATATATATATATATATATATATATATATATATATATATATATATATATATATATATATATATATATATACATATATACATATATATACATACACACACACACACACACATTAAAAACAGTTCACAGGTTTTTGACAAAGTAATTTATGAAAGCAGCTCCGGTGTCTCTTCTCCTTCCAATTTCTTCTCCCTCTGCCGTTTCGGCTCTCTACGCTGTGTTCTTCCGACGCTCTCTCCTGCTGTAATGTTGGGTCCGCCGTGTGCCATTACTCGTACAACAATGGGGCTGGGCCACCCTGTGAAGTCACCAGAGGTCCCGCCCCTTGTGATGTCACCACCCCCATCATGCCTTGGACGCTGCCCCATGGCTTTACACGTAATGGCACATGGCGGATCCAGCATTACAGCAGGAGAACGTGTCTGAAGAACATCGGAGGGACAACGGATAACTGGCAGCAGGAGAAGAAATTGGAAGAAGGGGACGCCAGAACTGCTTTAATTACTTTGTAAAAACACCTGTGTACTGTTTTTTATATTTTTGACAGTTTTTTGGGGGTGAATAAAAAAGGCGTACATTGTCCCCAATACTCAATCACATAGGGTAGGCCCCCCCCCCTTGTCAAAAAGGGCTTACAGATTCCGAAAAGCCCCCACACGCAGACCCCAACGGCCAGGGTTGTTGGGAAGAGGTCCTTGTCCTCAACATGGGGACAAAGTGCTTTGGGGTGGGGGGCGCAGGGCACCCCTGCCCAAACCCCCCCCCCAATGCCGAGGGCATGTGGACTCGTATGGTCATTTTGGCGAGGGGTCCCCTTCAAGATCCTCAGCGCACAAGCCGCAACAATAAAAAAAGGTGCAATTTTTAAACATGTGCAAAAAACAAAAAATAGTGTATAACAAGGTCACATGAATAGACAGACATGCAATATCAGTGGCAATGCAATAAGGTCGACACAGCATCAATGAGCACCCAAGAAATTACAATCTAAAAATCAAGCGACAACCATTAAAAAACATGGAAGTCTCTGAAAGAGGTGGCAGGTGAGAATCTCCAACGGGAACAGATGAAGTGTAGCACAAGATTTATGCATGTTCAATAGGAAAAAAAATAATGGAGTCGCCAGAGAGGCTCAAGAGGCAACTGTAACCCAAGCAGGGCTGACAACCAACTGGACAAAATATAATGGCTGGATAACTACCAATACTGCAAGGGATGCATCACACAACTTAATAAATGGTATGGGAGGAGAATAAGGGGGTATGGAGAGGAAGAAAGAAGAGACCTGGAAAAGCAATCTCTCTCGCCAATAACCACAGTCCCTGGGGGCTCAGCTGGGTTGTAAGATTTCCTGCAAATAGGCATCAGTGTACACAAAATATTGCCACAGCCTCCAGGTGTCATGAAAGCTCTCCTCCCTATTATGTGGGGTACCTGTGAGGTCCTCCATGTCCCCAAGTTTATTGATTTAAGAAAACTACAGAGGCTTCGAAGGCAGATTGACAGACCTCTAGCACAAAGGGATATGCGTCTTTACCACGTTCAATAGGTGAATTGTAAAGAGAAGCCTTATATTTTTAAATTGGGTCATTCCATGATGTGCAGCAAGCATGCTGCAGGCTTCCCCGCCAGGTCAACATCCATCAGGTGTTTAACCGTCCCGGCCACGGCTATTCAAAACTGTGTAATTTTTGGGTAGTCCCAAAAATGATGTAGCATTGTGCGCGGTCCAGAACCACATCGCCAACAGGTGTCTGGTACCTGAGGAACAATGTGATGCCGAGTCGTGGGCACCCTGTACCATCTAGTTAGGATCTTGCAATTGGTCTCAGGGACCTTTGTGGCAATAGAAGACTTCAGGGCAAAGTGGACAATTTTCTCTATTTGCGAGTCTGTGAATTGCAGGAAATGTGGTAAAATGTTCCCAATGAGGTTACACAAATTCTCATTCTTTCCTACTATATCCAAACGAAACTGCTAAAATCGCATATTGCTATAATCGCATCTCATATAAAGTCCCAACCTTTTCCACTTGTTATCCACTATATCCAAACTAAAAAAAAAGAAAAAATTCTGGAGTTGGACCTTATCTGGTCTTTAAAAATACAGATGAAATTTCCCTCATTGGATCCTATACTATACTCCCTTCCCCAGCAGCCTGTGTCTATTTCCTCTGTTTCAGGGCTGCCGCCTCCATTAGTATCTTTGCATAGCTATGAATTCTGTGATTTCAGGTTTGACATGAGATGACCTTTAAATGATAGGTTTACCTAAAACAAATATTTCAGCGTTTACTGGATAATGCAGCGTTTAACCACCAGCAGTGTCTGGAGTCATTCCAGGACTTGCCGTGGCCCACTTTTGTTTGTTGTATTTATTTAATTTTGTTTATATTATGCCACTTCACAATGTGTGCAGAAACGCAGGTCAGCAGGAAAAGAAGCAGAAACTATTGCCGGAAGATCTTGGCACAGGAGTCCACAAATCAGTAGGAGAATTACGCCCCGTACACACAATTCGAATATCGTACGACTTCTTTCGCTTAACAGTCGCAAGTAGAAATTAAATACTGTATTGATTGGCGTATAACACTCACTTTTTTACCCTGAAAATAGAAGGTAAATTGTGCCTGCGTGTTATACGCAGGGGGCTTTGGAATGTTTTTTTTTCCTAAAACTTCCCTCTGAGGCCGCGTACACACGATCGGATATGTCCGCTGAAACTGGTCCGCCGACCAGTTTCAGCGGACATATCCGATCGTGTGTACGACCTAGAACACAGGTTTGTCCAGCGGACAAATTTCAAAGCATGCTTTGAAATTTGTCTGCTGGAAACCTGTCCGTCGGATATGTCCGCTGGTTAGTACGCCTAACCAGCGGACATAAATCTCCCGCATGAGTCGAATGGATTCGACGCATGCGTAGAAGTATTTTACTTCCTGGAGTGGTAACACGGCAGCGTCAACGTCACCGCGTCATCAGATCGAGGGGATTTTCGTCCGATGGTGTGTACACGGCATCGGACCAAAATCCGAGGAGACATGTCCGCTGGAAACGGTCCGTCGGACATGTCTTCTCGTCTGTACACGGCCTTAAAGTTAGGGTGCGTGTTATACGCTGATAAATATGGTAGGCAAGTCCCGAAAAGTCTCGCACAAAAAAAAAAAAATGTGAAGTGATGTCATGTGTTGTAATGTATTTGCATTATACTTTCGGACGACAACTGTACTGACAAAACTAAAAATCGTATGATCTGGTATCGTACGAGGAAAATCTTTGTGCATTTCCGATAAAATAATAAATCGGGTGAACTGTCATGATCATCTCTCGAAAGCTCTGTACCAACGATCCAATTATCGTACGATTTTTCCTCGGACGACATTTTTCGTACGATATTTGGATTGGGTGTACGGGCCATTAGCCTTCAGGATCTACCTTATGTCTTTTCTGTTTGGAGTTAACCTTTCAATGGAAAGCCTCTTTAGAATTCCAGTAGCTATGCAAATAGTTCTTTACAAACAAAGCAAATGACAGAAGACTGTAAATCAGAAGTAACATAACCTCACCAACTGTTACAGCACAACAAGCGCTGTGGTGTAAAGCATGGCTTGACAAATTTGCGGAACGGATCGGAAGACGACGGACAAACAGTCCGTTTTCATCCGATTCCCCATAGGGGAGAGCAGAGGAGAGACAGGGCGGTCCCTGCACAGTGTGCGGGGACCACCCTGTCCGCCGACAGCTGAGCGGGACCCCCCGTTGAGCCGACGTACAAACACACACGGAGCGGACCGAAAAACGGTCCGCTCCGTGTGAAAGGACCCTAAAAGCGGAGTTCCGCTGAAAAAAAAACAAATAAATCAGCAGCTACAAATACTGCAGCTGTCCTTAAAATAAGGACACTTACCTGTCCACGGCGCCTGCAATGTCCTCACCCGAAAACCGATCTGTCCCTCGGCTCTCAAGTGGAGGAGCCGGTATCTTCAGTAAGAGAATCAGGAAGTGAAGCCTTGCAGCTTCACAGCCTGTCTTCCTACTGCACGTTCTGAGTGGTCCCTGCTGCCTTCTGGGCCGGACATGGCGTAGATCGCTGCGGATCCTGCGGTAATCTTTCGCCAGGAGTGGGAGCAAATACCTGTATTAGCCCCCCCCCTCCCGAAAGGTGCCAAATGTGACACCGGAGGTGGGGAAGAATTCGAAAGGCGGAAGTTCTATTTTTAGGTGGAAATCCGCTTTAAGTAGCTCTTATCCGAGTATTTACAAATGCACAACACAGGTTTACACACAGAGAATACAATAAAAAAAATAAACCTCTAGCTCTGCTGTAGGTAAGCAGCACAGCTAAAGTTTTTTTTTTTTTGTTTTTAGATGTTAACCACTTGCCTACCGGACACTTTTACCTCCTTCCAGGAGTGATTATCACTGTAAATGTGTCAGAATCACCGGCTACAGGCTCTACTTTCCTGCTTTTCAGGGAAAAAATAAAATAAAAATAAACGGCACATCGCTGCCGTCTGTAGCGAGCCCTGGGTTGTTTAGCAACCCAGGGCTCTTGTCTGTCATTCGCTCAGCCGATCGGCAGGTAACAGCCATAAATCATTGGCCGAGACCCGCTGATCGGCATGTGCCATTTGTTTTTGAGGCTAGGTTCACAGGGCTGCGAACTCAAAATCACGCGGGTTTTACCGCGATTTCAGGGAATGTCAGTCAAACTCGCACAGTACCTTTTTTTCCCGCAGCTTAGATTCGGAGCGCACTGATGTGAACGCCACTAATGGAAAACAATGTTATTTTAATGACTTGCGAATCTGAGCGATCGCAACGGCTCAAATTCGCAGCAGTGTGAACCCAGCCTTAATGACACTGGGAGGTGTGGATTTTTTTTATTTCTTCATTGTCAATTTCTGATCGTTATTCACAAATTATTTTTAATAATCAAGTGTTTAAAGTGATATAGCAACACATACAGCAGGCGTGACTTGAACTGCATGTGGTCTGACAAGAGCAACACACTCTTGCACGTTTCCAGCACCCCATATGATGTGGAGGGGGTCATATAAATGTTTGGCCATCTTTGCTGCCCTTCTAAAAAGCAATGGATGGCTTTTCCAGGCATTTGATAGGTGGCCGGAAGGATTTACAGTATGTTGACTCCTCACTGCCTGTGTGAACGCCTCCCTCCCTGCTTTAGTGAACTTTAAAATAGTCCAAGCTGGTCCAAAAGAACTATTTCCGTTACTGAGGGCTTGTTTACACTTGCTTCAAAATGAGGCATTAAACACGCTTTTTTTTCCCCCCCAAACACCCTCAGGCCCCTTTCACATGAGCGGACCGTTCGTCCGCTAATTACAAGTCCGTTTACGGACTTGTAATGGGCCCCTATGGGAGCGGATCCGTTAGCGGATGATGCATCCACTAACGTCCGCGTCTGTCTGGATCCGTTTTGCGGACGGAAGAAAACCCTATTTTTCTTCCGTCCGGTGGAACGGATCGGATGCAAACGGACAGACGGTCCGTTTTCATCCGATTCCCCATAGGGGATAGCGGAGGAGAGACAGGGCGGTCCCTGCACAGTGTGCGGGGACCGCCCTGTCCGCTGACAGCTGAGTGGGACCCCCCGCTGAGCCGACGGACACACGGAGCGGACCGAAAAACGGACCGCTCCGTGTGAAAGGGGCCTTAGAGCCGGTTCTCACTCTCGCTGCACGACTCCAGGGGCAACTCTGCAAGTCGTCCTGAGGATGACTTCAGAGGCGACCAGCAAAACGACTTCTGTATAGAAGTCAATGCAGGTCGCCCCGAGCCGCCCCCGAAGTCGTACAGGAACCTCTTTCTAAGTCAGAGCGACTTGCGCCGCTCCTATTAGAACGGTTCCATTGCATTGAATGGGTCTGATAGTCGCCCCAGTGTGAGCCGGCTCTTAATGCCAATCAAAGCCTGTGACTAAAAAAGATGGTTACCTTACAGTCCTAATCACAATGTTGCATTTGCTTCAAAAATTATACCGCATTCCACTTTCTTGGTGCTTTGAAATAGAAGTATAGCCAAAGCTTGTTTGGCTGTACTTCTGTCAATCACAGGAGTGCAATTTATGCTGCATCCACCAAAAAAAAACAGGACCGGACAGGAACTTGGCTCAGCCTCTCAGCGAGCCCCTGAAAACCCAAACCAGCTGCTCCCGCCCCTCCACAGAGCAGTGCTTCAGTGAGTGGAGAAGGCGGTGTGAAGCCGACACTGCCAATCCTGTCAATCTGTGCAGCTGTGGACAGGGTAAGGTCTCACCACCTGCGATTGGCAGGTTGCAGTGTTGGCTTCCTGGCGGGATTGGGCAGGTGTGTTGGGACTACGATCCCGAACATGCCAGAGCCCATCTCTAATAGGAAGGCAGAGATCCGTGTTTCCGCTAAGTAGGATCACAGCCTTCCCTTCTCACAGGACACTGTTCTGAATGATCGGCAGGACCCGCTGATTGGCTCCCAATGTGTCCAATCACAGTGGAAGAAGGCCGTGTAGAATCATGTACAGGTATGTGATTTTGCACAGCAGTAGAACCAAGAGAAATTATATAAAATATACACACACACACAGTATACTGACTATGAATATATAGTGGTTAAAGTCCTAGCAAGTGTAAATGAACAGATGCAGAATCTGTCAGCACTGTATGAACTGTATACAAGCATGACATTCTAGTAGCTGTGTGGGGACCCCAATCACTGCAGTATCATACCCCTTAGTGTGGCCGGATTTGCAAAATTAGCTCCTGAACTATTTTTTGCACGTTATACACGACAATACCAATGTCCTGTCAGAATACCGCTGCCCATCACAAAATGTAACGGAAGTGATGTTGTAAGCAGAAAAAAAAAAAAAAAAACCTGAACATACGCCATGTGTTCCAACATGGTTGCCATGCGTTCCAATAGATTTCCTAATCTGACAGAACACAAAGCCAGGAGCGGACATCTTTTTAGACCCAGGAAAACAACCAGAAGGAGACGACAGCCATCTTGGTACACCAAGGCAAGAGGTGGTGACGGCCATCTTGGTACACCCAGCCACGCGTCAGCGGCCATCTTGGTACACCCAGCCACGCGTCAGCGGCCATCTTGGTACACCCAGCCACGCGTCAGCGGCAAAGTGATTATATACTGAAATAGACGTTTTCACTTGGTAGAGGTGAACATGTCTATTTCAGTACACAAGGTGAGTTCACTGCTAAATTAGTATATTACAAGTGTGAAATTGAAGACTTGCCTGGGTGTAAGAAGACGTCCGCTGCCACCTTTGGTCTGTCACTTTAGGAAACCCATTAAAACACATAGGGCCAGATTCAGGTAGATGGGAGCATCTTTGCTCTGGAGTAACGTTTCTCATTTACGTTACTCTGGCGAAATTTTAGGAGCAAGTGCTGTTATTCATGAAGCACTTGCTCCTAAAGTTGCGGCAGCGCATCGCAAATGAGCCGGCGGAATTCAAATTGGGCGGGTACGGGGCGTGTATTATTTAAACTAAGCGCGATCCCGCGGCGAACGTACTGCGCATGCGTCGACTGTCAATGCATCCCAGTGCGCATGCTCCAAATTCTGTCAGTGAACGTCAATGACGTCACATCCCCATTGATGGACGTTTTACGCAAGCGACGCAATTATTATTTTTTTCGACGCGATGACAACGGCTATACTTAACATAGGATACTCCACTAGGGGGCTGCTTTATTTTTACGCCACGTATCGCTTACGGAAACGTCGAAAAGTCACTGCGTCGCGCCCGAATACGATCGTGAATTGCCGATTCCCACTGATTAACATATTTTTTCAGCGTAAATCAGCGGGAACGCCCCGGCGACATTTTTAAATTAAAGTTGCGATGCGATGGCGAAACTCAATTGCGCCGATCGCATCGGAACTCCAACCCGGCGTTTCTTGTTTTCTGGTTACAGAAAACAGAAACGCCGGCTTAAAGTGACAGTTAGGCTGGCGTATCACTGATACTCCAGCCTAACTCTACCTGAATCTGGCCCATAGCGGCCATGCTGGAACACATGGCGCATGCGTATTTTTGTTCGCAACGTCACTTCCGTTGCATTTTCTGATGGGTAGTGCTATTCTGATAGAACACAGAAACATGTGAACACGCGTGTTCTAGGGTTAGCCAGCCCTGAAAACACACAGAGACTGAGGTATAAATGATCCTTGTGGGTGATCTCCTGCACACAGCTGTCTCCTATCACTATAACAGCTGTTATGAGAAGTCACCTCCTCAGCCCCACTGTCCATGTCCTCCACCCTGTCAGTCACATTGCTCCCCCAGAGCCCCATGACAGCAGCTCCAGCGTCAGAACTACATGTCCCATCATGCATTGCGGAGTCACGTGACCACCACTCACCTTCTCCAGCAAAAGTCTTATGAGCTGTTCATGGCTGCGCCTCGCCTCCCGGCCCTGGCGGACGTAGGCCGGGGAGACCAGCTGCTCTCCAGCGGTAAAACTCTCCCCGTTCATGACGGCGGACTAGAGGACTGACACGGTGCCTCGGTCACAGCGTGACACAGCCACGACAAACACCGCCTACCATGACAAACACAGCCAATGGGCGACGGAGGGAAGATCCAGGATGTGCCAATCGAGTTCCGATGTGACACGCTCTTCTAGAGAGTCTAGACTCGGGGCCAGATCCGCCTAGGGGGCGTGGTATTGTGGCCTGAAGTTTCAGACGCCCCTCTTACCATGTAGTGCTCTGTATGAGTGCAGTGGTGCTTCTGACCACTAGAGGGCGGGAGAAACACGAGACGCCACAAGCTGGCAGTACACTGCAGCGACAATATGAGTAGAAGAACCTGGAGCAGATGTGCATGACAGCCAATCAGCTTCTATGTTGAATTTACAAAGCTTGCATGAACAATTCGAAGATAGAATGTGTTTGGTTCCATCAGAGTCTGTCTGCTCTAGGCTTAATCATTTTACTCATTATGTAGTAAAAGGTTAAAGTCATTGTTCTGTTTATAAGGATGTGCTAGAACTGGAGAGAGTCCAGAGAAGGAAAACAAAGCTAAAAAAGGACTCAAACTTGCGGCTTTCCAGCTGTTGCGAAACTACAAGTCCTATGAGGCTTGACTCCCACAGGTAGAGGCATGATGGGACTTGTAGCTTCGCAACAGCTGGAGGGCCGCCAGTGTGAGATTCCTGGAGGATCTCAGCTATGAGGAAAGACTGCAAGCATTAACCCATTAAGGACCGCCGCATATACGTCGGCAGAATGGCACGTACAGGCACATTGGCGTACCTGTACGTCCCTGCCTAGACGTGGGTTGGGGGTCCGATCGGTACCTGCGGCGGTCCCCGCGGCTGTCCGTGCGATCCAGGATGAGGGGGCGGCTGTTTGTTTTTGTCCGCCCCCTTTCGGATCGCTCCCAGCCAATGCGCGTCCTCCCCCGTGTGTCACTTCCTCTGCCTGTGTAAACACAGGAAGGGGGAAGTGATGTAATCTCTCCTCATGGCGGTATTTTCAACCGACGCTGAGGAGAGAAGACATCACAAGTGAGTCGCACCAACACTACACTGACACAGTAACACACAGGCACATAAACCCCCCCCACCCCCTGTCACTGAATGCAGTGATCATATATGTACTGATCACTGCATTTAGTGTCAGTGTGACAGTCAGTTAGTGTTAGGTCCAGGGTAGCCCCCGTACCCCCCCTAATAAAGTTTTAACCCCTTGATCACCGCCCTAGTTAACCCTTTCACTCCCTATTGCCAGTGTCACTAAGCGATCATTTTTCTGATCGCTGTATTAGTGTCGCTGTTGCCGCTAGGTAGCTATTTTTTTTTTATTGCGATTTTTTTTTACTAAAGACATGTGGCTAAATACAATTTTGGCCTAAATGTTTGACTAAAATTTAGTTCATTCGATTTGTCTTATAACAAAAAGTAAAAAATATTGTTTTTTTTTTTTCAAAAATGTCGCTCTATTTTTGTATATAGCGCAAAAAATAAAAATCGCAGAGGTGATCAAATACCACCAAAAGAAAGCTCCATTTGTGGGAAGAAAATGACGCAAATTTTGTTTGGGAGCCACGTCGCAATTGTCTGTTAAAGCGACGCAGTGCCGAATTGTAAAGACGCCTCTGGGCTTTTAGCAGCATATTGGTCCGGTCCTTAAGTGGTTAAACATATTCTCTCTGGAGAAGAAATGCTTGACAGAGCCGCTGATAGAAATCATGGGGCCCCGTACAGCCTACCTGAAGGGGCCCCCTTCAGCTCCACCCCTGGTCCTGCCCCTGGTCACCCCCCAAGACCCTGCTTAGAAACTGTCTCTGCAGCACATTACGGCATGGGTGGCACTGTCTCTGCAGGCAGCACATGCGTTATGGGCCAGACAGTGCCACCCATGATGCTAATGCCATAACGCATGTGCTGCCAGTCGACATTGCCACCCATGCCGCCAATGGCATAATACCATTGGCAGCATGTGTGGCACTGTCTGCCGCACAATATGGAATTTGCAGCATGGATGGCACTGTCTCTGCATGCAGCACATGAGTTATGGCATTAGCGGCATGGGTGGCACTGTCTGCAGAGCGGAAAATCCGGTATAAACGATTGATGCGCTAGTATCTTGTCCCTTCCCAGATTGCCAAATAAGTCCTACTCTCCTGCTTGTTTTTGAGGCTGCTCAGACAATGGCATACATCTCCATAATTGGTGAAGCTACCCACTTGTCCAATCATTTTGGACTGAAATTTTGCATATCCTTTCCACCCTCATTGGTAGCACGGTGCACCTTAGCCCCTGACCCAGCCATGGCTGTACTCAATAAGAAACCTTCTGATGTAATCTATCTCAAATTTACGTTGCTCCTGCAGGTCACAACTTCCGCAAAGCAAACCATCATGAAGGTCCAGAAAACCCCCCACTTCAATGTCCTGTGTAGCGCCTGGTTACTTCAAAGTACTAGTGCTATTTAAATTTAGAGGGAGATCAAACTCTGATCTGGTTAAAATGTTCAAATTAGGTCTCTGTCTCAGCTTTCCTGTACTGTGTGCTCATTCTGTTGTACTGGGGTGTTCTTTCCACCCAGAGCAGCCAATCAGGAGGGTTGAGCCTCGCTGTGCATGCTGGAGGAGGGTATTTATGAGGCAGACGCCATTAGTTCTGGGTCTTCTTCTTCAAGTGCGGCATCCACCTTTACGGTGTCTGCACCATGGCGCCCCAGCCTTATGGCCTACCTGGCCGGGGCGTGCGTGCCACACGGAGTTCCTGGTTCCGGGATCATAGGGGTCTGGAACATTTGTGGCAGGGAGCCCAGTGGTTGAATGGGTTCCCAATCCTGAAGATCCCAAGCGGTATAGCTGTTTGGTGGGAAGTCCATCTGAGCAGAGCCAATGAGAGGCTTGCAAACCAATAGGGTCTCGACAATCCACCTGGGATTGAGGTATGCAGAAACTGGGAGGCTGGTCATCTGTCAGTCGGTATCTGAAAGGAATTAGAAGGAGATCCAGGCGTAATTTCACTAAGCAGGTACATCTCCGTAACTACAATCAGAAAGGCCTGTGGCAGAGGTTTCTTACTGAATTCATTCTAGAAGGGTCTGAGACTTCTTCTCAAAGGTTTGAGCGATACTCTGGCTGCCAGGTCAGTGAGAGAGGCCTGTCCAGGTACATTATTCCACTCAAGCAGGAGTGGCGCAAAGAAGTGTTACACATGGGAGCAGGACTGTTTCCCTATTACTACGCCTGAATTTGCTATTCTCCTTCTTCCTTCAACTTTACCTTCTTCACCACAAGTTTATTGTTTTTTACCCGGCTGGGTAATAAAGAGCACAGCAAAAGAACACCTGTTGTGGACATTCCTTTACTTCTGCTATATGCACCATACACCCCTAGGAATTCGGAGAGCCACAAGGTAAATGTGCCACCCAAACAAACCAGCAGCTCCTCCAGGGTTAGTGCTACAGGTGGGGGCTCGTCCGGGATAGGCTGTTACCTCGCACAACTGAATTGAGAAGTTTATTTTGCCATTATTTCAAGGAATTGTCGTGGTGTTGGATTGTGCTGGTGAGGAAGGAGTTAACTTTGCCATTAAAGTTTAGGCGCACGTGCAGAGGAGCCACGTGTGCCTGCAACGTGCGAGAAAGAGAACTCAGGTGAGAGGAGTTTAACTACACTCTGATCTCCCTCTAAATCTAAATCCAGGGAATATGTATCAATGCAAAAAAAAGTTTTAAAAACGGAAGTTGTTTTGGGAGCAGTGATTTAAATGATGCTTAAAGTGAAAAAAACGTTAAAAAAATTCCTTTAGATATCGTACCTGCTGGGTGTCTATAGTATGCCTGTGAAGTGGCACATGTTTAGAACTGTCCCTGCACAAAATTACATTACTGTAAGATAAAAGTCATTTAAAACTGCTTGCGGCTTGTAATGTCTGGTCCCTGC
The DNA here is from genome assembly GCA_029574335.1 of Rana kukunoris. NCBI lineage: Eukaryota > Metazoa > Chordata > Amphibia > Anura > Ranidae > Rana > Rana kukunoris. The sequence goes on along the minus strand of CM056049.1, from coordinate 652,207,041 downwards.
AATATGGATGAAAATCATTGAGAAAAATAGCATGGGTTTCCCCCCTCCCCGCAGGTCATTAACAGCCCTTTTGGCTTCGAACAGCAGTATACAGGTGGTGCAAACAAGACAGGGACTGTATGTTTGTTGTTAAGTATAATCTGTTTCTAATTTTGAACTGGTACTTTTTTAAAGTGTAGCTCCAGCGAAAAAATCTATTTTTAAGCTTTTTGGAAAACATAAAGAAGGGTTTTCACCCCTGTAACATTTGTTTTTCTGTCTGTGTGCATCTGTTCAGAAGATTGCACCTCACTTTCTGTCCCATCGACAAATGTCTTTTTGAATTTTTTTTTGTGAAACAAGGATTGGTGATAAAGCATCAGTGGACAGGAGACACCTCTTACAGAAGAGAATTTCCCTTCCTAGGGGTAGATTTCCTCTCACTTCCTGTTGTCTCCTTACGTTTGCAAGTAGGAGTCATTTGTATGTTGGATGTTTGAAACTAGGGGCCTGCCATATATACTCAGAAATTTGGGCCCTAGGTGTTGGTGTTGCCACAACACTGTAAGCCCTCACAGTTAGTCTTGGTGGGCGCTGGAACACCCTGCTGTGAACTATTATATCAAGAATTGTAATTACATGCCATTGTTGAACAGTGGTAGAAAAATTGGGCCTTTGATGCTGGAGCTGGTGCCACAACACTGTAAGTCCTCACAGTTACTCTTGGTGGGTGCAGGAATGGGCCCTGCTGTTAAATATTAGATCACGAATTGTAATTGCATGCCCCTGTTGAACAGGGGCAGAAAAATTGGGCCTTTGTTGGTGGTGGTGGTGGTGGTGCTGGTACCACAACACTGTAAGCCCTCAAAGTTACTCTTGGTGGGCGCAGGAATGGGCTCTGCTGTGAAATATTAGATCAATAATTGTATAGCATGGGTTTCCCCCCCTCCCCGCAGGTCATTAACAGACAGTGCCAGCCATGATGCTAATGCCATAACGCACATGTGCTGCCAGTTGACATTGCCACCCATGCCGCCAATGGCATAATACCATTGGCAGCATGTGTGGCACTGTCTGCCGCACAATATGGAATTTGCAGCATGGATGGCACTGTCTCTGCATGCAGCACATGAGTTATGGCATTAGCGGCATGGGTGGCACTGTCTGCAGAGCGGAAAATCCGGTATAAACGATTGATGCGCTAGTATCTTGTCCCTTCCCAGATTGCCAAATAAGTCTGGTCAAGCATGTGGTGCCCAAGCGGGTAATGTTTTGGCCATGCGAGATACGCTTGCGACATATGTTGCAAATAGCAGCGGTGCGGTCTGATGCACTCGTCTCAAAAAAGGCCCACACCAAAGAACTTTTGGAATAAGGCGAAGAGACAGCAGTGCCCTGCACATACGAAGCTCTGCGGAGTGTACTGCCCTTAAGCTGGACCCTGAAGGGCACCCTGCCTCATTGGAGATGTGCCTCCTCCTCTCTCCTAACAGGCACCCACCCCACGTGGAGTCAGTGACCTCATCATCCCCTTCCTCCTCACCACTGTAGAAAACCTGGCAGTATGCTGCAGCTGGGGGAACATGACTGCCAAATTGCTGTCTTTCTTGGGTACCCCCTCTCTCTGAGCTCACGTTACTGTCTTCCTCTAGCTGTGTACCATCATCGAAGTCTTCAAAACGATGCACATCCTGCTGCAGCATGTACCCAACACTGTGGTCAAACAGTTCGGGGGACTCCTCAGGAGGACATGGTGGGGCTAGAGATAGAGTGACTGATGCCATTGAGCAGAGGGAAGAGGCCGCGTTGGCAGCTGATTTGCCAGACAAAGTACCCTGAGCCTGGGTAAGAGAGGATGAGGAGGATGAGGACGGCTTGGTCATCCACTCTACAAAGTCTTCGGCATGTTGCGGCTCAACACGGCCAGCTGACGAAAAAAAAGGACGAGCATGTCCCACAGCCACGTGCTGATGAGGATGCACCATGTCCACGACCAGCAGCACTGTTGCCTCAAGACACAGAGCCTGCTTGCCATCTTTTATCGGCTCGTGACTCTCTGCCTCTCCTTGTTGTCCTTTCAGACATACTAATGGCCTGCAGGGAGATGTAGCTGCACAAATACTGACAATACTTGCTGATCAGTCACTGCCTGTGGTATTAATATGAGAACAACAGCAATTGTATTCACATCGCTTTAGGTGCACACTGTGCATAGGACACAGTACACCAAGTGAAAATACTTGCAGATCCCTGTCTGTTGTATTAATATGAGAACACCAGCAAATTTATTGACAAAGCTTTAGGTGCACACTGTGCAGAGGACACAGTACACCAAGTGAAAATACTTGCAGCTCCCTGCCTGTGGTATTAATATGAGAACACCAGCAAATGTATTGACGTAGCTTTAGGTGCACACTGTGCAGAGGACACCATACAACAAGTGAAAATACTTGCTGATCAGTCACTGCCTGTGATATTAATATGACAACAGCAGCAATTGTATGCACGTGGCTTTAGGTACACACTGTGCAGAGGACACAGTACACCAAGTGAAAATACTTGCAGATCCCTGCCTGTTGTATTAATATGAGAACACTAGCAAATGTATTGACGTAGCTTTAGGTGCACACTGTGCAGAGGACACAGTACAACAAGTAAAAAAACTTGCTGATCTATCACTGCCTGTTGTATTAATTTGGGAACACTAGCAAATGTATTGACGTAGCTTTAGGTGCACACTGTGCAGAGGACACAGTACACCAAGTGAAAATACTTGCTGATCAGTCACTGCCTCTGGTATTAATATAAGAACACCAGCAAATGTATTCACGTAGCTTTAGGTGCAGAGGACACAGTACACCAAGTGAAAACACTTGCTGATCAGTCACTGCCTGTGGTATTAATATGACAACAACAGGAATTGTATTCACGTGGCTTTAGGTGCACACTGTGCAGAGGACACAGTACACCAAGTGAGAATACTTGCTGATCAGTCACTGCCTGTGGTATTAATATAAGAACACCAACAAATGTATTCACGTAGCTTTAGGTGCAGAGGACACAGTACACCAAGTGAAAACACTTGCTGATCAGTCACTGCCTGTGGTATTAATATGACAACAACAGGAATTGTATTCACGTGGCTTTAGGTGCACACTGTGCAGAGGACACAGTACACCAAGTGAGAATACTTGCTGATCAGTCTCTGCCTGTGGTATTAATATGAGAACACCAGCAAATGTATTTACGTAGCTTTAGGTGCACACTGTGCAGAGGACACAGTACACCAAGTGAAAATACTTGCTGATCTGTCACTGCCTGTGGTATTAATATGAGAACAACAGCAATTGTATACACATAGCTTTAGGTGCACACTGTGCAGAGGACACAGTACACCAAATAAAAATACTTGCTGATCAGTCACTGCCTGTGGTATTAATATAAGAACAACAGCAATTGTATACACGTAGCTTTAGGTGCACACTGTGCAGAGGACACAGTACACCAAATAAAAATACTTGCTGATCAGTCACTGCCTGTGGTATTAATATGAGAACAACAGCAATTGTATACACGTAGCTTTAGGTGCACACTGTGCAGAGGACACAGTACACCAAATAAAAATACTTGCTGATCAGTCACTGCCTGTGGTATTAATATGAGAACAACAGCAATTGTATACACGTAGCTTTAGGTGCACACTGTGCAGAGGACACAGTACACCAAATAAAAATACTTGCTGATCAGTCACTGCCTGTGGTATTAATATGACAACAACAACAATTGTATGCACGTGGCTTTAGGCGCACACTGTGCAGAGGATGCAGTACACCAAGTGAAAATACTTTCTGATCAGCCACTGCCTGTGGTAGTAATATGAGAACACCAGCAAATGTATTCACATAGTTTTAGGCGCACACTGTGCAGAGGACACAGTACACCAAGTGAAAATATTGCTGATCAGTCAATGCCTGTGGTATTAATATGAGAACAACAGCAATTGTATACACGTAGCTTTAGGTGCACACTGTGCAGAGAACACAGTACACCAAATAAAAATACTTGCTGATCAGTCACTGCCTGTGGTATTAATATGACAACAACAACAATTGTATGCACGTGGCTTTAGGTGCACACTGTGCAGAGGACACAGTACACCAAGTGAAAATACTTGCAGATCCCTGCCTGTTGTATTAATATGAGAACACTAGCAAATGTATTGACGTAGCTTTAGGTGCACACTGTGCAGAGGACACAGTACACCAAGTGAAAATACTTGCTGATCAGTCACTGCCTGTGGTATTAATATAAGAACACCAGCAAATGTATTCACGTAGCTTTAGGTGCAGAGAACACAGTACACCAAGTGAAAATACTTTCTGATCAGCCACTGCCTGTTAGGGTTGCCACCTGTCCAGGATTCACCCGGACAGTTCGGGTTTGGAATCATGCGTTCGGGTTTCAGACTGCCTGAAACCCGGACACATTATTTAGACTGGACTATGGGTTGCTGGTTGCAGTTGTCTAAGCTGAGAGTGTCTGTTGCTCTTTCACACTGCCTAAAACTAACATTAACAAACCCCCGCCCCCCTCCCCCAATACACACAGATAGGAGAGGAGAGAGAGCTCAGTCTGCACCTCTTCCCTCCACCCTTTTTCTCTCCTGCCTCTGAGTGAGTACACTAAAGTAAATCAGGATTCTTAGAGCACCCCTTACATCAGAGTTCCCCTTTACACTAGAGGCCCCTTACATCAGAGTCCTCTCCATACATCAGAATTCTTAGTGTTCCCACTTAAACCAGGGTTCCCAGAGCATCCCTTATGTTAGAGCCCCCAGAATTCTCCCTTTCATCAGAGTCTGTAGAGTCCCCCCTTACAGTATTTCCCCTTACATCATAGTCCTCTCTGTATATCAGAGTTCCCCCTTAAATCAGGTTTCCCAGAGCACCCCTTATGTTAGAGGCCCCAGAGTTCTCCCTTACATAAGAGTTTGCAGAGCCCCCTTACATTGAAAGGAAACTCTGCAAGTTCAGATGTAAAAGGGGACTCTGTGGATCCAGATGTAAAGGGGGACTTTGTGGACTCTGATGTAAAGGGGGACTCTTGTTATTAAATTCATATGATTAGAAATGTTATTTAATAGCAAAATCTATGTATAGTTTATACTATAAAAAAAATTGCTGCGCACTACTAAAGTGTTCGGGTTTCACTTGAAGAAAAGGTGGCAACCCTACCCCCACATATGCAGCCATGTCCCTCCAGCCATGTCCCCCACATATGCAGCCATGTCCCTCTAGCCATGTCACTCTAGCCATGTCCCTCTAGCCATGTCCCTCCAGCCATGTCCCCCACATATGCAGCCATGTCCCTCCAGCCATGTCCCCCACATATGAAGCCATGTCCCTCCAGCCATGTCCCTCCAGCCATGTCCCCCACATATGCAGCCATGTCCCTCCAGCCATGTCCCCCACATATGCAGCCAAGCCATGTCCCCCACATATGCAGCCATTTCCCCCCAGCCATGTGCCCCACATATGCAGCCATGTCCCTCCAGCCATGTCCCCCACATATGCAGCCATGTCACTCTAGCCATGTCACTCTAGCCATGTCCCTCTAGCCATGTCCCTCCCGCCATGTCCCCCACATATGCAGCCATGTCCCTCCAGCCATGTCCCCCACATATGAAGCCATGTCCCTCCAGCCATGTCCCTCCAGCCATGTCCCTCCAGCCATGTCCCCCACATATGCAGCCATGTCCCTCCAGCCATGTCCCCCACATATGTAGCCATGTCCCCCAAGCCATGTCCCCCACATATGCAGCCATTTCCCCCCAGCCATGTCCCCCACATATGCAGCCATGTCCCTCCAGCCATGTCCCTCCAGCCATGTCCCCACATACCTTGCCGCCGAAAGCCGCACGGAGAACATCACAGCATTCATTTGAATAGCTGTAGTGTTCCCGCGGCGTATAGACACTCCCCCTGGCTCGGGATTGGACAGATCACGATCACCCATCCAATCCCGAGCAAGGGGGAGTGTCTATACGCCGCGGGAACACTACAGCTATTCAAATGACAGCTGGGATGTTCCCACATGCCGTTTAACCCATGTGGCGGCTTTTGATGCGGCGGCAGCGGCGGGGGGGGAGCGAAGTATTCTATTTAGGTATCGGGGGTATTTGCGGGAGTACAAGTACTCCCGCAAATACTCGGTATCGGTATCAGGACAACCCTAGTTAAAGGGGTTGTAAAGGTAATTTTTTTCCCCTAAATATCTTCCTTTCCCTTAGTGCAGTCCTCCTTCACTTACCTCATCCTTCCATTTTGCTGTTAAATGTCCTTATTTCTTCTGAGAAATCCTCACTTCCTGTTCTTCTGTCTGCAAGGCTTTCTCCCTGGTGTGGAGAAAGCCTCTTGAGGGGGCGAGCAGGAGAGTCAGGACACCCACTAACACACAGCTCCTTTCTCTATCTGCAACGTAGAGAGCATCCTGACTCTCCTGTAGTCCAAGAGAGGGGGCGAGCACGGCACTCCACACCAGGGAGAAGGCCTTGCATTACTGTCTATGGGACTGTATCAATGCAAAAATTTTTTTTAAAAAAACTAACGTTTTTTCAGGAGCAGTGATTTTAATAATGCTTGAAGTGAAACAATAAAATTAAAATATTCCTTTAAATTTCGTACCTAGGGGGGTGTATAATATGCCTGTAAAGTATCGCTTGTTTCCCATGCTTAGAACTGTCCCTGCACAGGTATGAAATTTAAAGGAATATTTGACTTTTATTGTTTCACTTAAAGGAATTAATAAAATCACTGCTTTTAAAACTTTTTTTTGCATTGATACATGTCCCCTGGGGCAGGACCCAGGTCCCCAAACACTTTTTATTACAATAACTTGCATATTAGCCTTTAAAATTAGCACTTTAGATTTCAAACGTTCGAGTCCCATAGACATTAACAGGGTTCTAAAGTTCACATGAACTTGCCGCGAACACCCCAAATAGTTCGCTGTTCGGCAAAAAGGCAATGTTCCAGTCCAACATGAGTTCTACTCCAACTCGAAGCTCATCCCTAATAGAGAAAAGATTCGACATTATAGAGAAAAGATTCAACATTATAGAGAAAAGATTCGACATTATAGAGAGAAAAGATTCGACATTATAGAGAGAAAAGATTCGACATTATAGAGAGAAAAGATTCGACATTATAGAGAGAAAAGATTCGACATTATAGAGAGAAAAGATTCGACATTATAGAGAGAAAAGATTCGACATTATAGAGAAAAGATTCGACATTATAGAGAAAAGATTTGACATTATAGAGAAAAGATTTGACATTATAGAGAAAAGATTCAACATTATAGAGAAAAGATTCGACATTATAGAGAGAAAAGATTCGACATTATAGAGAGAAAAGATTCGACATTATAGAGAAAAGATTCGACATTATAGAGAGAAAAGATTCGACATTATAGAGAGAAAAGATTCGACATTATAGAGAAAAGATTCGACACTATAGAAATAATAGATTCGACATTACAGAGAATAGATTTAGATTTATGAGACGTTTTTTTTTACCGGCTTATTTAATTATTTTTTTTATACATTTCACTGAGAGAAAAACAATAATCAGATCTTCTGGTGTTTACTCGGAAATATTGGGAGATATAAAACATGTGAATATTATCTTCTCTGCTTGTTTAATATTTGAGAGGTCCTCCTCTGTTTGTTTGGCTCGGCCGCTGCGGATGAAATGAGAAAACGCAGATTTATAAGCGGACTCTCTGGATGGACATTTATTTCCGCATTTTAATTTGATGTTCACACCTGATTCCCCCCCCCGAGTTCCATCCTTGTGAATGCAAACATTACCAGAGAGTTCTATGGAAAGATATTTCTACAGAAGAGGCCGGAACATTCTCTATTCACTGCAATAGGAGATTCAACTACTTCCCACATTACCCAACTATTCCAACTCTTCAGGAGAAAACTGAGATTATACTGATAGTAGAGATCGTCTGTTCACACTTTACTCTATAGATCTGTCCAGACAGACAGGTAGACGGACAATAGATGGCTAGATAGACAGACAGACAGGTTTTTTTTTTTATTGCGATTTTTTTTTTTTTTACTAAAGACATGTGGCTAAATAAATTTTGGCCTAAATGTTTGACTAAAATTTTGTTTATTTGATTTTTCTTATAACAAAAAGTAAAAAAATATAGATTTTTTTTCAAAAATGTCGCTCTATTTTTGTATATAGCGCAAAAAATTAAAATAGCAGGGGCGATCAAATACCACCAAAAGAAAGCTCCATTTGTGGGAAGAAAAGGACGAAAATTTTGTTTGTGAGCCACGTCGCACGACCGCGCAATTGTCAGTTAGGGGCCTGGTCGTTTACCTGCATTTTGGTCCGGTCTTAAGCACTTCAGCCCCGGAAGGATTTACCCCCTTCCTGAAAAGAGCACTTTTTGTGATTAGGCACTGTGTTGCTTTAACTGACAATTGCGCGGTCGTGCGACCTGGCTCCCAAACAATATGTGCATCCTTTTTTTTCCCCACAGATAGAGCTTTCTTTTGGTGGTATTTGATCACCTCTGCGTTTTTTATTTTTTGCGCTATAAACAAAAATAAAGCGACAATTTGGAAAAAAAGGCAGTTTTTTACTTTTTGCTATAATAAATATCCCCCAAAAATATATAAAAAAACATTTTTTTTCCTCAGTTTAGGCCGATACGTATTCTTCTACATATTTTTGGTAAAAAAAAAAATCGCAATAAGCATTTATCGGTTGGTTTTCGCAAAATTTATAGCGTTTACAAAATAGGGGATAGTTTTATTGCATTTTTTTTTTTTTTTTACTACTAATGGCACCGATCAGGGCAGAGAGGGAAAAGAGAAAAAACATTTTTTTTGGCTAACTCCCTCCTGTGTGCTGGAATCTAAAAATAAAAGTTAGGCGGTGTAGGCGTCTTTATTTCCTGAAATTTACAATCTAAACCTAAGAAACTAAGAAATATAATATATCACAGCTTATTAGTTATTACAGTGGCGTTTCGAAATACGAGCGCTGTATTTTAAAATTTCCTAACTTGGTTTGCGAGTGTTTCGCAAAACAAGCAGGATTCAAGCCAAAGTGGTGTGCAGTACCGCGTTTCGATTTTTTTAACCACTTCAGCCCCGGACCATATTGCTGTCCAAAGACCAGAGCACTTTTTGCGATTCGGCACTGCGTCGCTTTAACTGACAATTGCGCGGTCGTGCGACGTGGCTCACAAACAAAATTGGCGTCCTTTTTTTCCCACAAATAGAGCTTTCTTTTGGTGGTATTTGATCATCTCTGCGTTTTTTATTTTTTGCGCTATAAACAAAAACAGAGCGACTATTTTGAAAAAAATGCAATATTTTTTACTTTTTTCTATAATAAATATCCCCCAAAAATATATAAAAAAAAAAATTTTTTTCCTCAGTTTAGGCCGATACGTATTCTTCTACATATTTTTCGTAAAAAAAAAAAAAATCGCAATTAGCGTTTATTGATTGGTTTGCGCAAAAGTTATAGCGTTTACAAAATAGGGGGTAGTTTTATGGCATTTTTATTATTATTTTTTTTTTACTAGTAATGGCGGCGATCAGCGTTTTTTTTGGTACTGCGATATTATGGCGGACACTTCGGACACTTTTGACACATTTTTGGGACCATTGGCATTTTTTTAGCGATCAATGCTATAAAAATGCATTGGATTACTATAAAAATGCCATTGGCAGTGAAGGGGTTAACACTAGGGGGCGGGGAAGGGGTTAAGTGTGTTCCTATTTGTGTTCTAACTGTAGGGGGGGGTGGACTTACTAGGGGGAATCACTGATCTTCTGTTCATACATTGTATGAACAGAAAATCAGCGTTTCCCCCGCTGACAGGAACGAGCGCTGTGTGTTTTCACACACGGCTCCCGTTCCCCGCTCTGTAACGAGCGATCGCGTGTGCCCGGCGGCGATCGTGCCCGCCGGGCACACGCACGGGACTCGGGGGCGAGCGGGGGGTGCGTGCGCGGGCCGCCGGCAGCGCGCACGCGCCCCCTAGTGGCCGCGAAAGGCGCGACGTAGAGCTACGGGCTCTGTATTACTGCGGCGGCTGGTCGGCAAGTGGTTAATTTTCGAATTTTTCAATTTTCAAATTTCGAATTTTCTAATTAGCAAATACGAAAATTCGGAAATACGAACATTCGGAAATTCAAAAACCCAAAATTTAGATTTTTTTAATTTTCGAATTTTTCAAATTTCGAATTTTCGAATTAGCAAATACGAAAATTTGGAAATACGAAAATTCGGAATTTCAAAAATTCAAAATTTCGATTTTTTTAATTTTCGAATTTTTCAATTTTCGAATTTTTCAATTTTCGAATTTTTCAATTTTCGAATTTTTCAATTTTCGAATTATAAAATTTTCGAAATATTTCTATTTTTCAAATTTTTCAATTTTTGCAATATCGAATTTTTCTAATTCGCAAATGCGAAAATTCGGAATTTCAAAAATTCAAAATTTCGTTTTTTTTTTCATTTTCGAATTTTTCAATTTTCGAATTTTCACATTTCGAATTTTCACATTTCGAATTTTCAATTTTCCGAATTGTTAAATTTTCAAATATCGAATTTTTCAAATATCGAATTTTTCAAATTTCTGAATTTCGAATTTTTCAATTTTCAAATATCGAATTTTTGCAATTTCGAATTTTTCAAATTTCCTAATTTCGAATTTTTCAATTTTCGAAATTTCGAATTTCATATTTCCGAATTTTCATATTTCCAAATTTCGAAAATTGAAAAATTCGAAAATGTCTAAAAATTGGTAAATTTCCGAATTTTTTGAAATTCGGAATTCTTTTTTTTTTTTCGTTTCATTATTTTTTTTTGGGAAAATCTGAAAATTCCGTTTTATTCGTTTTTTTGCTTTTTCGCAATTTCCCGAATTTACGAAAAAACAAAAAAAACGGGAAAAAATTAATTTTCGAAAAAAAAAAACGTATGAAACAAAAACGAAAAAAAAGAATTTTTCTAATTTCCCGAATTTCTGAAAAAAAAAAAAAAAAACGTATGAAACAAAAACGAAAAAAAAAAAAAAATTCCGAATTACCAGAAAACCCCCCCCGAAAATAACATAAAATAAAAAAAAAACGTCTAGTCCTCAGTCCCTTTCTTGGTCTCGAAATGTAGACATCTGGGGTCTCTTTAGACTATTGATATTTCACCAAAGACCCCCAACAGGGTTGCTAAAAAAAGAAATGGTAAAATGTTTTTTATAAAAAAAAAAAAACTACTGCTGGAAGAAAAGCAAAAGCCTACAGCACCTGTTGGACCTTGACAACTGAGTTCATTAGTCATCCAACCGAGTACTTCTGTAACGGTTCCCAGGAAGTCAACCGACATGCGTCGATGATCCCAGTACTACGGTTCCAAGGCGGTCAACCAACGTTACGTCCTCAGTCATCAAGTACTACTCATCCAAGTACTACGGTTCCCAGGAGGTCAACCAACGTCGTCATCAGTCATCCATCTAGTACTACGGTTGCCAGGAGGTCAACCGACGTCGTTAGTCATCCATCTAGTACTACGGTTCCCAGGCGGTCAACCGATGTCATCATCAGTCATCCATCTAGTACTACGGTTCCCAGGCAGTCCTCCATCTAGTACTACGGTTCCCAGGCAGTCCTCCATCTAGTACTACGGTTCCCAGGCGGTCAACCGACGTTGTCAGTCTACCATTCAGGTACAACAGACGTTGTCAGTCATCCAAGTAGTACCACCAGGTCACCCTGCTTAGCTTCCGTGTACAGAGAGAGAACGGGCTTATTCACAGGGTGCTTTGGTGCTTGATATTACTTTGTGGAACGTTTCACCGAATCGTTTTTTGCGAAATATCGTCGTTTTTGCGGCGAAATTTGTCCCGTAAAGGAACGGATGGTGAATCTAGAGTGTGACAAGACAAAAAAAAAATTAAATCGGGACATGATTTCTAAACTGCGACCGCCTCCTCGTTTTCTAGCCGACCCACACAAATCTTATATCAAAACGATCGGCGATCCCTGCCGCCGCTCAGGGCCGGCGCTACCAATAGGCAAGTTAGGCGGTGGCCTAGAGCGCACATCAGTAGGGGGGCGCTGCGCTGGCTGCAGGGGACAACGTGGAGTGAGTTTGCGGACGGACTGCCTAAGGCTGCATTCACACCTATGCGTCAGCGATTTTTTTTGGGCGTATTTGGGCGACAAAGTTTAGACGTTTTGTATCGGCGATTTGCGGCGCCAAAACGCGTCGTTTAAAAATCCCGCTTTTTGTATAGCCATTCTCGGCTATGAGGAACGCCAAAGCTGCCCAATACGCGCATCGAAAAAGGGTCCGGGATTTTTTTTCAAAATCGGCGTTCGACGTTCTATCGGTGTTCGGAGACGTGAACAGTCTCCATAGACAATAATGCAAATTCGACGGTATGGCGTATTGTAGCGTCGCGCTTCAGGTGACAAAACGCCCTAGGTGTGAATGCAGCCTAAGGGGACACAGAGAACACCCACCCCCACCACCGCCACCACCCCATAAGAAGCTTGCCGTTCAATTGGGACCGCTGCTGGAGAGGGGGGGAGGAGTGAGTGGGGGGCGGAGTGAGTGGGGGGCGGGGGAAGGAGTGAGTAGGGGGCGGGGAAAGTACACATGCAGGTGACAACAACCTGCCTAGGTTTCCTCTCCCCTGTGAATTCTTCTCCCCGCCCCCGCTCTCATCTAGCAGGTAGAAGACAGAATGTCCGAGCAGAGAGCTGTTCAGCTTTTCAAGTTAAAAAGTTTGTGATTGGTTGCTAGGGGCGGTCCTAGCAACCAATTGTCTGTTTGTAAAATGGAAAGTTGAACAGGTCCCGCCCTCTGCTCCAGCATGCCACACCCTCTGGATTTTACCTGCCGTGTAAGCAGGGCCGGATTTCCGACAAGGCCACCGAGGCCAGGCAGGCAGTGCGTCCAGGGCGGCGGCGCCGCTAGGATGCCCGCATCCACCTTCTTTCCAGGACAATACAGTGAAACTCACTCCACATCCGCCTCTACCTGATACTCTAATGGCCATTGGTTGCTACAGCCGCCCGGCGTGTAGCAACCAGCGACGTCATGGATGCGACTCCCTGCTCAGCACTCAAAGCGGAGGAGGAGTTAACTTCCTTCTCCACCATGCTGGATGTCCTCATCTATCGTCTGGCAAGTGCATCTGGGCTGTCAGTGGGGGCCCCACTCACGGCATCCCAAACAGGAGTCGATGCTACTTCACTTCAGTATCTACTGGGCACCTGAGTCTGACCCTTCACAGCACGAGCAGCGATGTTCCTGATCACAGTGAGTGTTATTATAGTAGGGGGGGGGACACCTGCCAGCCTCTGCCCACACCATAAGGAGAACATACTTTCTTTATCTCCCCCTCCCTAACCTGCCAGCTTGGAATGCTCCGCGGGGGCCGTGCTAGAAGAATCATAAATCACTGAGGGGACCATGAACAAGTGCTCAGGAAGGAGGGGGGGAATGTATAGCTGTCAGTGTGTTTGTATGTGTGCTACACTGAGACACAAAACAAAACTGTCTGTGTGCAAAGAGACTGCTCACCCAATCACAGCATGTCACTGTACACAGAGAGGCAGTCCCTGACCTGGAGACCAGTCCCCCTCCTTCACCCACTGCTGTGTATGGCAATATCCCTGATTAATAGGGACAGTCCTTGTTTTATAAACCTACCCCTCTGTCCTTTTATTGTCTTCTGTCCCTCTACCAAGTGTAACTATCATAGTTCTAATCCCTGATCGATAAGCACAGTCCCTAATGTTTGGAGGGGTTCCATGTTATAGACAGTCCATTAAAGAAACAGTCCTTATTATCCACATGCTCTCCAAAAGATTTACCCCTACTTATTGACTAGGCCATTTTTTGCAAAACGTCACTGCGTTATTTTAACTGACAATTGCACAGTCATGCGACACTGTAACCAAACAAAATTGGCGTTCTTTTTCCCCCCCACAAATAGAGCTTTCTTTTGGTGGTATTCGATCAGCTCTGTGGTTTAAATTTTTTGCGTTATAAACAAAAAAAGACCAACAATTAAAATATATATATATATATATATATATATATATATATATATATATATATATATTTTATCTGCTATAAATAAAAAAATTGAAAAAAATCGAATTTCTTCATCAATTTAGGCCAGTACATATTCTGCTACATATTCTTGGTAAAAAAAAATCCCAATAAGCGTTTATTGATTGGTTTGCGCCTATATGGTTAGGGGTGCAACGGATCAAAAAACTCATGGATCGGATCGATCCTCGGATCGGGAGTCACGGATCGGATCATTTTCGGATCAGCAAAAAAAACCTCCCCCACTGTAATATCCACATTTCTCTCCCCCCGTAGTACAGCACAGTGTCCCCCCCCCATAGTACAGCACAGTGTCCCCCCCCCATAGTACAGCACAGTGTCCCCCCCCCCATAGTACAGCACAGTGTCCCCCCCCCCATAGTACAGCACAGTGTCCCCCCCCCCATAGTACAGCACAGTGTCCCCCCCCCCATAGTACAGCACAGTGTCCCCCCCCCCCATAGTACAGCACAGTGTCCCCCCCCCCATAGTACAGCACAGTGTCCCCCCCCCCATAGTACAGCACAGTGTCCCCCCCATAGTACAGCACAGTGTCACCCCCCCCCCCCCCCCCCCACAGCACAGTGTCACCCCCCATAGTACAGCACAGTGTCACTCCCCCCCCCCCCCCCCGTACAGCACAGTGTCACTCCCCCCCCCCCCCCCCCGTACAGCACAGTGTCACTCCCCCCCCCCCGTACAGCACAGTGTCACACCACCCGCCCGTACAGCACAGTGTCACACCACCCCCCCGTACAGCACAGTGTCACACCACTCCCCCGTACAGCACAGTGTCACACCACCCCCCCGTACAGCACAGTGTCACACCACCCCCCCGTACAGCACAGTGTCACCACCCCCCCGTACAGCACAGTGTCACCACCCCCCCGTACAGCACAGTGTCACCACCCCCCCCGTACAGCACAGTGTCACCACCCCCCCCGTACAGCACAGTGTCACCACCCCCCGTAGTACTTGCAGTTACTGTGGCGTGTGTGTGCGCCTCAAGCGCAGGCTCCTCCTCTGTTTACACCAACAGAGGAGGAGCCCGCGCTCGAGGCGCACACACACGCTGCCGGGTGTACCAAGATGGCCGCGGCTCCGGAGCTAGGCCGAAGCCGCGGCCTTTCCTAATTCTTTGCCCGCGGTGGCGATCCGCGGATCGTATAGCGATCCGATCCGAAGGGGGTGACCCGTTCGGATCACGGATCGGCAGTGATCCGTTGCACCCCTATATATGGTTATAGCATCTACATGGAACATTTATGGAATTTTTAATTATTTTTCTTCTACTCATAATGGTGGCAAACGGCGACGTATAGCGGGACTGCGATGTTGCAGTGGACAAATTGGACAGTCTGCATCTGGTGGCAAGCTCAGGGTTCTCGCTGATTCTGCATTATGGTGAGTTCAACTATTTCATTATATATTACAATGTAGCAACAGAAATAATGTGATTTGATCATCCCAACACCATATCAAGCATGGTGTCAGGATGAATAAAGATGCGCTGCTGTATTTACAAGTGACAGCGCTCTCCTCCTGATGGTTGTTTAGAACCCTCTATGCTCTACAAAACACATTGGGGGTTATTTATGAAAGGCAAATCCACTTTGCACTACAAGTGCAAAGTGCAGTTGAAATTGCCCTAAAAGTGCACTTGGACATGCATTCACTGTAAATCTGAGGGGCAGATCTGGAATGAGGGGAAGCTCTGCATATTTTTTTATCCAATCATGTGCAGGCTAAAATGCAGTTTTTTTATTTTTCTTGCATGTCTACCTTTGATCTACAGCAACTGCACTGCCAAGTGCACTTTCAGTGCAACGTCAGGTGCTCTTTGCACTTGTAGTGCAAAGTGGATTTTCCTTTTGTAAATAACCCCCATTGTCTATCTTTACGTGAGAGCAGAGAGGGGAGGGGGGCAGAGGTGGTGGATGTACACAGGCAGGAGCTGCTCCACGGACATGCGGTGAGTTACAGCTTCTCTTCTGCAGCCCATCTCTAAAGTTAGTTAGGTGATCGGAATGCTCACTATTGAAAGAGGGAAGAAGGGGGGGTTGATGCCAGTGGAATGTGTATTGATGGAGGGTGGGCTTCAAAACTAATCTGGGGAGAGGAGAGCTCTGTACTTGGGGGGGAAAGGGGGGGGGGTACTTACTATTTTTCCGTTAGTATATGTGCGTTTTCTGGGTTGGGGGACTTTCATTTTTTGTGCAGGGGGCGGCATTGAAGGACCCGGCCTTGGGGCGGCAAAGGGAGTAAATCCGGGCCTGCGTGTAAGGTAGGGAAGTGACAGATTGAAGTGTGTTACAAAGAAAGAAGGGGGCTGTGTGGGCTGTGGAGGGGGGACAGGGACTTGTATACAGGGAGGGGTGGGACAGGGACTTGTATACAGGGAGGGGGGGGACAGGGACTTGTATACAGGGGGGGGGTGGACAGCAGGGGCGGACTGACCAAACGGCATTCCATCCACACTGATCTCTGCCTTGTGCAGCAGCAGCAGGTCAGTGTGATAATGAAATCACTGCAGTTACTGTGTGTGTTGTTCTAAGGTAAGGTGACCAGATTTTTAACCACTTCCATACCAGGCACTTACGCACCTTCCCGCCCAAGCCAATTTTCAGCTTTCAGCACTGTTGCATTTTGAATGACAATTGTGCGGTCGTGCTACACTGCACCCAAACAAAATTGGCGTCCTTTTTTCCCCACAAATAGAGCTTTCTTCTGGTGGTATTTGATCACCTCTGCGGTTTTTATTTTTTGCGCAACAACTAATAAAAGACTGAAAATTTTGAAAAATAAATACATTTTTATTTTTTTTCTGTTAACTTTTTTGCAAATAAGTAAGTTTTCTCTTTCAATTACGGGCACATATATGGCGGCACTGATGGGCACTGATGAGGTAGTACTGATGGGCACCGATGAGGTGGCACTGATGGGCACTGACAGGCGGCACTGGTATGCAGCACTGATGGGCACTCATAGGTGGCACTGATGGGCACTCATAGGCGGCACTCATGGGCAGCACTGGGAACTCATAGGCGGCACAGAATGGCACTCATGGGTGGCACTTATGGGTGGCACTGATGGGTACTTATGGGTGGCACATATGGGCACTGATAGGTGGGCATGGCTTGGCACAGAGGGGTGGCACTGAAGGACACTGTGGGGTGGCACTGATGTACTTTGAGTGGTGGCACTGATGTATATGTTGCCAGTCAGTGCCCATGTGTGGGCACTGACTGGCATCTTTCTTTTTTTTTTTAACCTGTATATATATATTTTTTTTAATCCTGTGTTTTTTTTTGCCCTGCCTGTGTGGGCACTCCCTGGTGGTCCAGTGTGGGCATACGAGGGGGGGCTGCACTGATAAACAATCAGCGTGAACCCCCCCTGTCAGGAGAGCCGCCGATCGGCTCTCCTGTACTCGCATCTGTCAGACGAGAGCGAGTGAGGAAGAGCCGTCGGCGGCTCTTCCTGCTTACATCGTGATCAGCCGTGATTGGACACGGCTGATCACGTGGTAGCGAGCCTCCGCTGGAGACCCGTTACCGAGATCGGTGATGCAGGGTGTCAGACTGACACCCCACATCAGCGATCGCCGCGCTGCTCGCCCCCACGGGTGGGAAGTGGTTAAAATGAAATCCGGGGACATATTTTTTCTTTACAAGTAATGGCAACAATCAGCGTTGCTCTGCCCGTTGTGTTTCCAAATGCAGCCATGTGTCTCCAAATGCAGCCTTGTGTCCCCAAATGCAGCCTTGTGTCCCAAATGCAGCCTTGTGTCCCCAAATGCAGCCTTGTGTCCCCAAATGCAGCCTTGTGTCCCCAAATGCAGCCTTGTGTCCCCAAATGCAGCCTTGTGTCCCCAAATGCAGCCTTGTGTCTCCAAATGCAGCCTTGTGTCTCCAAATGCAGCCTTGTGTCCCCAAATGCAGCCTTGTGTCCCCAAATGCAGCCTTGTGTCTCCAAATGCAGCCTTGTGTCCCCAAATGCAGCCTTGTGTCTCCAAATGCAGCCTTGTGTCTCCAAATGCAGCCTTGTGTCTCCAAATGCAGCCTTGTGTCTCCAAATGGAGCCTTGTGTCTCCAAATGGAGCCCTGTGTCTCCAAATAGCAGCCATGTGTTCCAAATGCAGCCTTGTGTCCCAAATGCAGCCATGTGTAGCCTTGTGTCCCCAAATGCAGCCTTGTCCCCAAAGAGAAAGCCAACCCCCCCCGCCGTCTAGTTGATCAGCACACAGAAAACATAACAGCTTTCATTTGAATAGCTGTGTGTTCCCTGCCGCGCGTCGTCATATATAGCCCCTCCCCCTCGTCCAGGCACTTTGATAGACAGATCACCAGTCCAATCCTGAGCGCTGAACGCTGATCAACTAGACAGCGGCGGCAGGGGGGAGGGGGGACTTGGCTTTGTCTTTGGGGACTAGACGGCGGCAGCAGCTCTCCTCTCCTACTTTAGTGACATACACAAGGACTGCTCTGCTCCGCTCTGCGCCTCCTCTCCACCTGCTCTCCTCCTCCTTTCCACCTGCTCTCCACCCCCTTTCTACCCGCTCTCGGGTGAAGCATTGGGAGCATTTGAGTGTCGGATCTTTGCTGCAAACCGGCGTATCTTGTTTTCTGCATACAGAAAACAGATACGCCGGCATAACTCTACCTGAATCTGGCCCATAGACATTAACCAGATAGACGGCCAATAGATTGCTAGATAGACAGATAGACAGATAGACGGGCAATAGATGGCTAGATAGACAGACAATATATGGCTAGATAGACATACAGATAGACGGGCAATAGATTGCTAGATAAACAGACAGACAGATAGGCAATAGATTGCTAGATAGACAGACAGACAGACAGATAGACGGGCAATAGATGGCTAGATAGACAGACAGACGGGCAATAGATTGCTAGATAGATAGACAGACAGACAGACAGACAATAGATGGCTAGATAGACACAGACAGATAGATGGGCAATAGTTGGCTAGATAGACAGACAGACAGACAGACAGACAGACAATAGATGGCTAGATAGACAGACAGACAGATAGACAGACAGATAGACGGGCAATAGATGGCTAGATAGACAGACAATTTTGTTTGAGAGCCACGTCGCACGACCACGCAATTGTCAATAAAAGCGGCACGGGGCCAAGTTCAAAAAAGTGGCCCCGGTCATTCGGCAGCCAAATCCTCCGGGGCTGAAGTGGTTAAAATACACCTATGATAAAAATGAATAGTCCCTTCGGGTCAGATCCACATACCTGCCCCGCCGGCGCGGCGTGTCCCTTTTACTCGATGCTGCTGTAAGTTACAGCGGCGTATCCTTATCCACAAAGAAATGCCGCTGTAACTTACGGCGGCGTATCGTAAATGGGCCCGGCGTACGCGGGTGTAATTCAAATTTACTAGTGGGGGGGGCGTGTTTCATTATAATTATGGATGACCCGGTGCAAACGACGCTTTTTTTTTAACTGCGCATGCGCCGACCGTGGACGTATCCCAGTGCGTATGCGCAAAATCACGTCGCAAAACATCAATGAAAACGACGTGAACGTAACTTACGCAAATCCCTATTCACGAACGGTTTACGCAAATGTCGGAAAAAAAACGACGCTGGCCCGACGTCCATACTTAACATTACGTACGCCTCTGTACAGCAGGGGCAACTTTACGCCGGACCTACGCTTACGCAAACGACGTAAAAACACGTACGTAAGTTCGTGGATCGGCCTATCTACCTCATTTGCATATTCGACGTGTTGAAGCGCCCCTAGCGTCCAGCGTAAATAGGACACTTTAGGACGACGGCGTAGGACGGCGTATCTACGCAGAAAACCCGGCGTATCTTGTTTTGTGGATACAAAACAATGATACGCCGGCGCAGATTCGCCTGGAGATCCGCCGCCGTAATTGTTTGTGGATCTGGCCCTTCATTTCTATGTAAGTGGGCAAACTTACCCAATCTGCAGGGGATCAAATCATAATTCCCCCCTCTGTATCTTTCCGTATTTGTAGGATTTTTAATGCCGAATTCATGCGGAAATAAAAGTTTGGTTGGCTTTTAACAAAACTTAAGACACGTTTTCCTAACTAGCTCTTACCTTCCCTGTAGTCTGTGATAGATGAAAGTCCCCCCTTTTTTTTTTGCTTTGCTTTCTCACCCAACGCCATCTCTCTGTCAATGAATTTGCTCACAACCCATTAAAGTGTATCTGCGGGCAAAACTTTATTTTTTTCTAGTTCTGGATAAAGTGTTGAAGGGTTAGAATCCCTGTCAGGTTCTTTCTTTTGTACAAGAAGAAAGTCTAATGAAAGCGCCAGACCAATGATCCGAAATATTCTACCGTTATTAGATCCTAACAAGGGAACATAGGGATTTCCACAAGGGAAAGAGAAAAGGATGCAGACAGACTTTTAGGGGACCGGAGACTACAACTTACATTCATCTAAATCAGGGGTCTCCATACTTTTCAAGCAAAGGGCCAGTTTACTGTCTTTAAGACTTACAAGGGGCCGGATTCTGACCAGTGGGGGTAGAAAATTTCCCAGGGCCGAACATCAGTAACAATAAACATGGCTCCAGTGATGGTGGGCAATAGGAGGAGGAATAGTGCTCCATCATTGCTATTAGTGGAATAAATAGTGACCCATTGTTGGTGTCATTGGGAGGAATGGTGCCTCATATCGTTGAAAGCAATACTGCCCCAAGGGCCGGATGAAGGCTAGCAAAGGGCCACATCTGGCCCTCGGGCCGCAGTTTGGAGACCCCTGATCTAAATTATAAAATAATGTAATTTTTTTTATTTTTTTTAAGCTACTACAGTGCCTCATATATCCTCTAATTATTGCAATTCCCATGGGACTTTATGGGCAAAATCCTCATTTATAGCCAAAGCATATAGTTAAAGGTAGGGTTGTCCCGATACCACTTTTTTAGGACCGAGTACAAGTACCGATACTTTTTTTCAAGTAGTCGCCGATACCGAATACCGATGCTTTTTTTTAAATGTGTCCCCAAATGCAGCCATGTCCCCCACATATTGCAGCCATGTCCCCCACATATTGCAGCCATGTCCCCCACATATTGCAGCCATGTACCTCCAGGATATGCAGCCATGTCCCTCCAGCCATGTCACTCCAGCCATGTCCCCCACATATGCAGCCATGTCCCTCTAGCCATGTCCCTCCAGCCTCTTTTTTAGGACCGAGTACAAGTACCGATACTTTTTTTCAAGTAGTCGCCGATACCGAATACCGATACTTTTTTTAAAATGTGTCCCCAAATGCAGCCATGTCCCCCACATATGCAGCCATGTCCCCCACATATGCAGCCATGCCCCTCCAGCCATGTCCCTCCAGCCATGTCCCCCACATATGCAGCCATGTCCCCCATATATGCAGCCATGTCCCTCCAGCCATGTCCCCCACATATGCAGCCATGTCCCTCCAGCCATGTCCCCCACATAGGGTTGCCACCTGTCCAGGATTCACCCGGACAGTTCGGGTTTGGAATCATGCGTTCGGGTTTCAGACTGCCTGAAACCCGGACACATTATTTAGACTGGACTATGGGTTGCTGGCTGCAGTTGTCTAAGCTGAGAGTGTCTGTTGCTCTTTCACACTGCCTAAAACTAACATTAACAAACCCCCGCCCCCCCTCCCCCAATACACACAGATAGGAGAGGAGAGAGAGCTCAGTCTGCACCTCTTCCCTCCACCCTTTTTCTCTCCTGCCTCTGAGTGAGTACACTAAAGTAAATCAGGATTCTTAGAGCACCCCTTACATCAGAGTTCCCCTTTACACTAGAGGCCCCTTACATCAGAGTCCTCTCCATACATCAGAATTCTTAGTGTTCCCACTTAAACCAGGGTTCCCAGAGCATCCCTTATGTTAGAGTCCCCAGAATTCTCCCTTTCATCAGAGTCTGTAGAGTCCCCCCTTACAGTATTTCCCCTTACATCATAGTCCTCTCTGTATATCAGAGTTCCCCCTTAAATCAGGTTTCCCAGAGCACCCCTTATGTTAGAGGCCCCAGAGTTCTCCCTTACATAAGAGTTTGCAGAGCCCCCTTACATTGAAAGGAAACTCTGCAAGTTCAGATGTAAAAGGGGACTCTGTGGATCCAGATGTAAAGGGGGACTCTTGTTATTAAATTCATATGATTAGAAATGTTATTTAATAGCAAAATCTATGTATAGTTTATACTATAAAAAAAATTGCTGCGCACTACTAAAGTGTTCGGGTTTCACTTGAAGAAAAGGTGGCAACCCTACTGCCTGTGGTATTAATATGAGAACACCAGCAAATGTATTCACGTAACTTTAGGTGCACACTGAGCAGAGGACAAAGTACACCAAGTGAAAATACTTGCTGATCAGTCACTGCCTGCGGTATTAATATGACAACAACAGCAATTGTATTCACATGGCTTTAGGCGCACACTGTGCAGAGGACACAGAACACCAAGTGAGAATACTTGCTGATCAGCCACTGCCTGTGGTATTAATATGAGAACAACAGCAATTATATTCACGTAGCTAGCACAATCACCTGCCTGCCTGTCAGTATATTAGGAAGAGTGGATCTAGCTAAACTCAATACAGTGTATAAATATATATACAACACCTGGGATGCATATACTGTATATCCTCTACACACTGTAACTCTAAGGCCTCGTACACACGACCGGTTTCCTCGTCAGAATCCATCAAGAAACTCGGTGGGAGAGCTTTTTTGCCAAGGAAACCGGTCATGTGTACGTTTTTCTTTGAGGAAACTGTTGAGGAACTCGACAAGCAAAAAAGAGAGCAAGTTCTCTTTTTTTCTCGACGGGAGTCCAAATTGGCTCGTCGTGTTCCTCGTCGGGCTGCTTTTCGACAAGAAACTCGAGCGTGTGTATGCTCGACAAGCCTAACAAGGAACTTGCCGAGGAAAACAATATGTTTCGCCCGACGAGTTCCTCGGTCGTGTGTACGAGGCCTAACTGACTAGCCTGCCTGCTTGCCTGCTCTATCTAACTCAAACAAAATGACACTCGCTCTCTCTGTCTCTCTCTGTCTTAACCACCGCAACACACTACACAAGGCCGACTTCCAGGCCTTGTACTAAACCCCCTGAGCCATAATTGGCCAAAGCCACCCTGTTTTTTTTTGCGCTCTGTGATTGGCCAAAGCATGTGGGTCATAGTGCATGCTTGGCCAATCATCAGCCAGCAATGCTCTGCGATGCCGCAGTGAATTATGGGGCGTGACACGCCACTCGAATTCGGCACGAACGGCCCATAACGCCTGCCTATCCAGTAAACAGATGATCTTCCCATCAGCCCTCCCGAGGACCAGGAACAGCTGTACCAACACTGGTCCCCACACCGGTGGCAGCTGCCACTTCAGTAAACAGAGAGGGCCAGATCCA
The DNA here is from genome assembly GCA_029574335.1 of Rana kukunoris. NCBI lineage: Eukaryota > Metazoa > Chordata > Amphibia > Anura > Ranidae > Rana > Rana kukunoris. The sequence goes on along the minus strand of CM056049.1, from coordinate 652,183,478 downwards.
CGAAGCCCGGCGTAAGTGTCTACCGGGCGTAGAGTATATCATTTACGCTACGCCGCCGTAAGTTAGAATGGCAAGTGCCGTATTCACAAAGGACTTGCGTCCGAAGTTACGGCGGCGTAGCGTAAATGGGCCGGTGTAAGCCCGCGCAATTCAAATGGGGAAGAGGTGGGCCTGTTTTATTTAAATGAATTGTGACCCGACGTAAATTACGTTTTTTTTTAACTGCGCATGTGCCGGCCATAGACGTATCCCAGTGCGCATGCTCCAAATCATGTCGCAAAACATCAATGATAACGACGTGAACGTAATTTACGTGAATCCCTATTCGCAAACTATTTACGCAAACGACGTGAACGACGGGAAATTCGACGCTGGCCCGACGTCCATACTTAACATTACGTACGCCTCCATACAGCAGGGGTAACTTTACGCCGGACATACTCTTACGCAAACGATGTAAAAACACTGCGCCGGGTGTACGTACGTTTGTGGATCGGCGTATCTAGCTAATTTGCATATTCAACGTGGAAGCGCCCCTAGCGTCCAGCGTAAATATAAAAATTTAGTACGCCGGCGTAAGACGGCGTATCTACGCAAAAAAAACGTCGTATCTTGTTTTGTGGATACAAAACAATGATATGTCGGCGCAGATTTGAATTTACGGCCGCGGATCCGGAGATACGCCGCCATAATTGTTTGTGGATCTGGCCCAGAATGTTCCCATCAGCCCTCCCAGGGACCAGGTGTGGCTTGAAGAAACATCTATGACCTTTTGGCATCTGCCATCTCAGCTATTTTGAGGAAATTATAATCAGGCCTCCCAGGGACCAGGTACGAGTGTACCAAGACAGATCTCTGCACCAATGCTTCATCTACTGAGATCACCTAAAAGGTATTTTTAATTTTTTGGTCACATTTTTTACACCTATTTAATATGTTTTACTTGTTCCCATTCACATAGCATATCTTTAAGAAAATGTAAAAAATTGCCGATTACAATTAAAGGTGGAACCCCATGGAAAAAAAAAGATGCCCACCCAAAATTCAGATCCCCTCCTAAGAACACATCCTGACAAGCCAAGAAAAGGGGGGGGGGATGAGCATGCATCGCCCTCCTCTCCTCGCCCATACCAGGCCACATGACCTTGACATAAAGAGATGCCTTGTCAGGGGGGTTCCCCTTTGCAAGGTCCAGTCTACTCCCCATGTCGAGGGCACATGGCCTGGTATGGCTCAGGAGTGGAGGGGGTGCACGCTCATCCCCCCTTTCCTGGCCTGCCAGGCTACATGCTCCGCTGGGTTTCTGGTACCAGATTTGTAGAAGCAATATTTTGTTTGTCATTTTTCCCACGTGATTCCCTCTTTAAAGGTGAGCAGCAAACTTAAAAAAAAAATTATTACGTTTTATTCTGTGAATGATAACATGTAACACATATATATATATATATATATATATATATATATATATATATATATATATATACATACAGGGCTCAAAATTTCAAGTCCTGAGCTACTAGCCAGGCCTCAAGAGTTACTCGCCACCAGTTGCCCCACCTAATTCATACACAGCCCTGCGCCTAATTGCACCCGTAAACACGCCCTCGTAGATTATCTCATGGAATGACACTGTTAAATGTTTTATGCAGAATCAAGTTACAAAATTAAATATTACCAACAACAACATTAACAAAATAGGACAGGGCACTAGGGGCAGACCAGAGGGACAGGGTACTGGGGGCAGACCAGAGAGACAGGGCACTAGAATTGGGTCTCTTCCCCATTCTCTTGCCGTCTCCTCTGCAACTCTCTCTCTCTCCCCCTCTCCTATTCATCTCATCATCAGGAGCCTGTGTGTGCGGCTCCACGCTTGCATGTCCCCACTTTTTTCAGGCTGGCAGTGAGGAGAGGAGGTCCCATGGCTTAATGAGAATTGTAAGGAGAGCACCTGTGTACTGCTCTGCCTGTGCGCGGCTCACCAGATTACTTTTCCCGAGCATGCACCTTTCCTCTTCGGCCGCCAATCTCATCGGGACTCTAAGTGTAGGCACAGATTGGAGGGAGATTGGTCATGCAGCCCTGTCATCACTCGCCCCCAGCTTAAATCCACTCGCCAAATGCTAGTAGGCGAGTGGAAATTTTGAGGGCTGTATATATATATCATGTCATACTTACCTGCTCCATTCAGTGATTTTGCACAGAGCAGCCATGATCCTTCTCATCTCAGGTGCCCCACCGGTGCTCTTGGCCCCTCCCTCCTGCAGCTTGCTATGGGGGCACTGAGGTGGTGCCCAGGTAAGTACTAGGGGGAGATGCTGCACACAGAAGATTTTTTTTTACCTCCACGCAGTAAAAAACCTTCGGCCTTTACAGCCACTTTAAGGTAAAATAAAAGTCCAGCCTTTAGAATCACTTTAAAATTATTTATAACATATACAGTTTAAATGCCCATATGTATGACAGTTGTTAGAGGTCATTGTATGATTTTAATGTTTTTTTTAATGAGTTAAAGTATATGTATGTGTATTTCTGTGTAAGGAATGGTTAAAGTGGTTTTAACAATTTTTATTATTTTAACTTTTTTTGCACAGAGCTGCACCATATTTTGAACTCTCTCCAGTTTTAGTAAATCAACCCCAAATTGTTTTACAACTTCTTTAACCACTTCCATACCGGGCATTTTCACCCCCTTCCTGCCCAGGCCAATTTTCAGCTTTCGGCGCTGTCACACTTTAAATGAGAGTTTGTGCGGTCATGCAACGTTGTACGTTGTACTCAAATAAATTTTGATCATTTTTATCCCTTTACAATTAGAGATTTCTTTTGGTGGTATCTGATGACCTCTGCGGTTTTACATTTTTGCGCTATAAACAAAAAAAGAGAGACAATTTTGAAAAAAAAAGTATTTATTACTGTTTGCTATAATCAATATCCCAATTTTTATTTAAAAAAATGTTTCCCTCAGTTTAGGCCGATATGTATTCTTCTACATATAATATAAGCTTATATTGATTGGATTGCGCGAAAGTTTTAGGGCTAGATTCTCATAGAAATGCGGCGGTGTAACGTAAGCCATTTACACTACGCCGCCGCAACTTAACAGAGCAAGTGCCGTATTCTCAAAGCACTTGCTCCGTAAGTTGCGGCGGCGTAATGTAAATGTCCCAGCGTAAGGCCGCGTAATTCAAAGGGGGAGGCTTGTATTTAAATTAAGCGCGCCCCCGCGTCAATCGAACTGCGCATGCGCCGGCCGGGGGAAAAGCCCAGTGCGCATGCTCCAGCTCGCGTCGGAAAGCGTCGTTGAAACCGACGTCAAAACGACATGATCGTCATTTACACAATGCCCTATTCGTGAACGACTTAGTAAAACGACGTAACCGACGGAAAAAGACGGCGCTGACCCGACGCCATACTTAACAGGGCAACGACGGAACTTCGTGAGGGTTACCCCTCATTATAGCAGGGGTAACCTTACGCTTACGGAAATGACGTAAACAACGACGGGCGGCGTAAAAACATTCGGGAATCAGCGTATTAGGCTCATTTACATAGGCAATTGAGAAAACAACGTAAAGGCCACCTAGCGGCCGGCGATGTCATTACATCTCCGATCCAATGGTGTAATTGTTTTACACCTGTCGGAACTTTAGTGTATCTATGTGTAAGTGATTCTAGGAATCACACACATAGATACCCATTGAAAAAAACTGAGATACGACGGTGTATCTGAGATACACCGTCGTATCGCAGCTGAGAATCTGGCCCATAGTGTCTACAAAATAGGGGATAGAATTATGACATTTTTTTTTTACTAGTAATGGCGGCGATCTACGATTTTTGTCAGGACTGCGATATTGCGGCGGAGGGATCGAACACTTTTAAACACTATTTTGAAACCATTCACATTTATACAGTGAATAGTGCTAGAAATATGCACCGATTACTGTATAAATGTGACTGTCAGGGAAGGGATTAACACTTTGGGGCGATCAGGGGGTTAAATGCGTTCCCTAGGGAGTGATTCTAATTGTGGAGGGAGGAGACTGACTGGGGGAGGTGACCGATCATGTACCTATGTACAAGGGACACACCATTGGTCTCCTCTCCCTGACAGAAGGTGGATATTTGTATTTACACACAGAGATCCACGTCCCTGCTATGTGACGAGTAATCGCGCCCACGCTTCGTGTCCCCAGTGATGCAGCGAGTGAGCTCCCCACACTGCAGGGAATCCCAGGACATCATATGACGGCCGTCCAGAAGAATGAAAGGTTCCTGCGGCCGTCATTTGACTATGCGCCAGGCGGGAAGTGGTTAAGACCCCTTTGGTTATATTTTACTAGGGAGCCTTCACTTCCTGCTCTAGAGACATAAAAGAAATGAGAAAAAATCTCAATGGGACATAGGCAGCAATAAAAGTTTAAAAGAGGTTCTTACCCTTCTGTACTCTATAAAGACTTAAAAAAAATAAGACATTTAGAGTTCACTTACACTTAAAAATAAAATACATGTATATAATCTTATTTGATTTGTCAGTTTTGATATTTATTGAATTTAACTTGTTTTGAGCAATTTAGAGGCACAGGACTTTTTGCGTAAATTCATGATAGACTGTGTTATGGGTGAAAGCAATATGGTGAAATTGAGAAGCTAAATGCGGAAAATTGATCTGATTGCAGTTCTAATGCTAAACACTGCCTGAAACAGACAAGAGGGAGAACATTTATTAGTTCTGTCCCTACAAGAACATTTTATATGACACACCAGCAAATAAGATGCTTTCATTTATTGGACTTGGCTGCGGCATCACATAGCGGTGAATTTCTGTTCCTCTTTTTCATTGTCCCACTTAGCCTTCTTCGTTTCCTCCATTACTATTTTCTTGTCAGTGGCTGCTTCTTCGTCGTCAAGTATAACATTATCATAGACGTTCATCGTAACTCTATTACCGATATATGAAAAGAGAAAGGAATATGGGTCATAAAACAAACCTAAACTCAAATGCAGATAACCTGACATTTCACAGAAGATATCATGGTGAAGTAAAGCGGTTGTATTGCCCACTTGGTCATTTTTACCTACAGGTCTTTACCATAGGGCAAACAGGGGCAGCTGCCCAGAGCCCTGTCACTGTTGGGGGCCCAAAGCACAGCCGCCCGTTAAGCCCCTGTGCTGCCCACAAATCAGCCCTGAAAATCATCAGTGGCACGCAGTACTGCTTCCCTTCCCAGTGTTTTAAAATGTACAGCACCCCTGGCTTTCCTTTAGACGTGCACTTCTCCCTTCCTGCCACTGGGTGCTGCTTGTATATAAAAGTGAATTAGAATGTGATTTTATAGCATCCCCAGTTTGATCTTACCGAGGCTGACTTCTTCTTCATGTCCTGCTCCTCAAGGTATGTCACTGTTTGCTAAACTATATTGTAAATAGAAGTTTTCTGTAGAGTGTGCCCAAAGTCTTTATAATATTTGATGATTCACTGCATGCCTGGTCAGTGTTTTAAAAAGTTCCTGTATTTTACACATGGCATGGCATGGGGTCAAAGCACCGTCTGCCCATTCTGCTTTAGCACCATGGGAATGCTCGCAAATCGAGTCAGGATTTAAAACAATAAAACAGCTTGTATTGCGAAACGCTTGTAAACTGCGTTACTCGCAATCCAAGGTTTTACTGTATATTGCTTTAATTTAGGCTAGAGGCTTGACTTAAAGTGAAACTCCAGCTAAAAAAACTATTTTGATGCTTTTGAATAGCATGAGGAAGAGTTAAGCTGGGTATACACAGAATTTTTTTCATTCAACAAGTCGGTAGAACAATACAAATAAAAAAATCACAGATCCCTGCATCAACACAAGTGATGTGGATGCAGTAATTTCTCATGCTTCACTATTGTATTCTGACAGCAACCCCCCCCGCCCCCCATCAGAATACATTGGTTGCAGAGACTGATTGAATGCTGGTTTCCCATCAGGGCTACGATCAGCTTTTGTTGATTAGAGAGGGGTGCACACAAATTTTAATTCGGCTGGTTCCTGCTGAAATATCCAAATTTCGATATGTGTAAACCCAGATTTGGAGCCTATGCCAGTTTTTAAAACTGCCCTGTTAGGATTTGCAGTCATTAAAGTGTTGCTAAACCGACAACGGTAAAATCAGTGTGTATATGCAGTAATGCATGCTTGTTATACTCACTGTTTAACCTAAAGGTTAATCCTCTGCATTGTGTAAAAAGGCTGTTTGATCCTGTCTTCTATGATCCTTCCGTTGTTCCACAACCCCAATCTATCTGCTGATAGAACAGAACCTTGCACATGCTCAGTTTGATGTGCATTGATAGAGTTTTTTTTTTTGGCACAGGGCCAATCAGCACTGTCCAGACAGAAAGTCAGGGGTCCTGCAGCTTCATAGGGCAGTCAGAGTAGAATCGAAACTCCTCCTAAAAGCTTTAAAGAGGAAGTAAACCCTCTCGTCCAAACTTTTTTTTAAAAGACAACCTGCAAGACAAAGGCATAATGAGCTAGTATGCATAGCATACTAGCTCATTATGAATTACTTACCTGAGATCGAAGCCCCGGCAGCGACCCTCGTTCGCCTCCTCCGACGCCGGTATCACTGCTCCAGCACTGTGACTGGCTGGAGTAGCGATGACGTCACTCCCGCGGATGCGCGTGGGAGCCGCCACTAACGCCATGCTCAGTGCGCCTGCGCATGCGTCGTAGACATCGCCGCTGCTTGTTTTTGCAAATATCTCCTAAACCTTTAAGTTTTGGGAGATATTTCTTGCACCTACAGGTAAGCCTTAATCTAGGCTTACCTGTAGGTTAAAGTGGTTGTAAAGGGTTTACAACCACATTAACCAGTGCACCACTGAACACTGATAGAAGTCACAAGACTGCTATATACTGTTGATGAGAAAATATAATTTAGCAGTTTAGATTTACTACAATAATTGCTTTTCCATGTTCTGTGTACTGTGGGAGACCAGATATAGTGAATGCAGGGTCCTGGTTTTAGTAACACTTTAACTGTCCATATAAACATTATCTCCAGGTCAGAACATTAGGGGAAATATCTCCTGCAGGGGCACGGCAACAACCAAAACATAGCAGGGGCTCCAAGACTAGCCATATGTGGATACTGGATAGGGAATCAATTGATATCTCTCGTTCAGCCAGGACTACCAAGATGGAGGAATCTCCTCTGCCAACTATTGTAGTCCAGCAGCCGCAACATCCATGGCTGCCTAATACCCAAACAGTGACTGCATCTAATGACTAGGCGTCTGTATTACAATATACACATTACGTTAAAATACAATAAATATAAGTACCGATAGCTTACCTTTCTTTGGTTTCCTCCTCAAACTCATTCCTAGAAAATATAAAATCAAGTAAAACTAAATAAGGAGCTGAATTTCACAGATAAGACCGCAGAATCATCCTACGTTAATAGCGATTATTCTATATGCCCAACAATGACTGGTTCACTTTAAGTCAAATGCTCCTTAGTACAATAGGAAAACTATAAAGTAATTAAAGGGAGTGTTAGCAGAATATTGTTAGTGTTACTTTACAATAAAATTAAAGTATTTCTAAAAGAAATGCAGTTTACCACGATGGCTGCATTAGTTTTATTTTTTTGGGCTTTTTTTTTAGGCTTAGTTGGACTTCCCCTACCTTTTTGCCACGTCTGACACCCATAGAATAAAAAGGAAGTTGACAGATTTTCCTCAAGTCTTCTTTTTTATGGCGCTGATATACAGTACATAATATTACCAAAAGTATTGGGACACCTTCTAAAACACACACATGAACTTTAATGACATCCCAGTCGTAGTCCGTAGGTTTAATATTGAGTTGGCCCACACTTTGCAGCTATAACAGCTATAACAAATGTTTTGGTATGCTGACACCTTAACCCTCCAAGCGGTATTCCTGAGCGTGACTCGGGGTGGTTTTTCCATGCTAGGATCGGTAACCCCGAGTCACGCTCGGGGTAGATGTGCAGAGTGTGCAGCGGCGCGGCTTACCTTGCAACATCCAGACAAAGTTACTTACCTTGTCCGTGGATCCTGCGATGCCTCTCCGCTGTGTGAGCGTGCGGGTCCTCGCTCGATTCACACAGTGCCCGTGTCCCGCCGATCTCCGTTCCCTGCGACGTTACGACACACGGGGGCGGAGAACGGCGCCAAATTCAAAAGAGTAAACAAACACATTACATACAGTATACTGTAATCTTATAGATTACAGTACTGTATGTAAAAAATACACACCCCCCTTGTCCCTAATGGTCTGCCCAGTGTCCTACATACACTTTTATATAATAAAAACTGTTCTTTCTCCCTGCAAACTGTAGATTGTCCATAGCAACCAAAAAGTGCCCCTTTATGTCAAAAATTGTTTTAGAGCAGGTAGAAAACAGCGATAATAAATGGGGAAATTTGTCATAAAAAAAAATGACAGCGACAATTCTGCAACTGAGCAAATTTCAGTGATTTTGATTTGATTACATTATTGAATAATTTTTATTATAATTACATTATCATTTGTTATAATTATTTATAGTTATTTATTATATTAAAATTTATGATTTTGTTTTTCAAACTTTATCATACCCGGGATGTCTTGTTTGGACTACAGTATAAAACACCAAATTTCCATGCAAAAAAATTGTACCGCTTTTGGTATGTAATTCCAGACAGAATCCTACCTCCAGGGAGGTTAAAGTTGTTGTAAAGGCAGAAGAGTTTTTATCTTAATGCATTCTAATTAATGCATAAAAGGCCTCCTGTGTGCCTTAAAGGGGAGGTTCCCCTAAAAAGAAACTTTTACCATTGCATATCTCTTATTAATTACATGTAGAATCGGCTGGTAGTTTAAAAAAAAAACGTCCGTACATAACATTTTTGGCATGTAGTCTCACCGTCGCTTCCGGGTATGATGTTTGGGGACAGGCATCCGATCGACGCATACAGTGCGTCACGAGATGCCGAAAGAAGCCGAACGTTGGTGCGGCTCTATACGGCGCATGCGCACCAACGTTCGGCTTCTTTCGGCATCTCGTGACGCGCTGTATGCGTCGATCGGATGCCTGTCAATCAAGTAGGCACGCCCTACCCCGACCGCCAGACCCGGAAGCGACGGTGAGGCTACATGCCGAAAATGGTATGTACGGACGTTTTTTTTTTAAACTACCAGCCGATTCTACATGTAATTAATAAGAGACATGCAATGGTAAAAGTTTCTTTTTAGGGGAACCTCCCCTTTAATAATTATCTGATCCCCATCTCAATCCAGCAATTTTGCAGCAGAGACTCGGCTGTCCGGGGCTCTCCCTTCTGATTGGCTGAGACACACAGAGGGCACCATTGGCTCCTGCTGCTTTTCAATCAAAGTCAGTGAGCCAATCAGAGGATAGAGGGGGTGGGCCGATTCCGAGCCACGGCTCCGTGTCTGAATGGACACACAGAGCAGCGGCTCAGCTCAAGTGCTGCAGGGGGGAGGGGCCAGAAGCGTCGGTGAGAGACACAAGAAGTGGGGGATCTGGGCTGCTCTGTGCAAAACCACTGCACAGAGCAGATAAGTATTATGTGTTTGTTATTTTTAAATAATAATAATAAAAAAGGACGTTAGTATCACTTTAAGATAAGGTGACCAGATTTTTAAAATGAAATCCGGGGACATATTTTTTCTTTACTAGTAATGGCAACAATCAGCGACTCTCTGCCCGTCGCCGCCCGCCTCACGGCCTGTTAAGTCTTACTCTTTGGGCCCCCGGCTACTACTGGGTGGGGAGCGGAGGAAGATCACTCCGCCAGGGAAGGCAAGGAGATAGGCAGGTGGCTGGCCAGGATTTGAGCCAAGGCAGAAGAACATGCGAGCGGAGCTGAATGGGCATGCGCCCGAAACTGAAGAAATATTCCCTCCACTCCGACCAGCACATGATCATCAGAAAGGGGCACAGATAATGGGAAAAACACAACCCCTCTGTGCTTTGTAGGCACGGCAGAGCAGGGTAATTCAATTTTTTTTAATTTAAACTCTGCACTGACTGTCTTTGCAATTGCCCCTGCCCCTTATTAAATCCAATCAGGGGACAAAACCATTGACAGACTTGGTCCAGGGACAGTGTCCTCAATCAGGGGACTGTCCCCTGAAACTGGGCATGTATGGTCATCCTACTTTAATGCCGCGTACACACGGTCGTTTTTTGCGATGAAAAAAAACGACGTTTTTGAAACGTCACTTTCAAAGACGATGTTGCATACACACCATCGTTTTTTCACAAAAAGCGAGGTTACGTTCACCACACTTTTCCATTGAAGCTCGCTTCATAACTAGCTTCTGGGCATGCGCGGGTTGAAAAACGTCGTTTTAAACGACAATTTTGCTACACACGGTGACTTTTTGTGAAACAAAAAACGACGTTTTGAAAAACGACACAAAAAATTCAAGCATGTTGGAATTTTTTTTTTGGTCGTTTTTTTTAAGACAAAAAACGACGTTTTGACCACACACGATCAATTTAAATGACGTTTTAAAAAACGAAGTTTTTTTTTCATCGCAAAAAACGACCGTGTGTACGCAGCATTATGCCGCATACACACGATCATTTTTTGTGATGAAAAAAAACGACGTTTTCTGTGAAGTAAAAAACGACGTTTTTGAAACGTCACCTTTCAAAGACGATGTTGCATACACACCATCGTTTTTTTCACAAAAAGCGAGGTTACGTTCACCACTCTTTTCCATTGAAGCTCGCTTCATAACTAGCTTCTGGGCATGTGCGGGTTGAAAAACGTCATTTTAAACGACGTTTTTGCTACACACGGTGACTTTTTGTGAAACAAAAAACGACGTTTTGAAAAACGACACAAAAAATTCAAGCATGTTGGAATTTTTTTTTGGTCGTTTTTTTTAAGACAAAAAACAACGTTTTGCCCACACACGATCAATTTAAATGACGTTTTAAAAAACGTCGTTTTTTTTCATCGCAAAAAACGACCGTGTGTACGCGGCATTAGAGTTTCCTTTACTGGAACTAAGAGACCCAGCCCAACCCCTGAAAAGAAACCCCCACATCATAATTCCCCCTTCACCAAATGATTTGGACCAGTGCACAAAGCAAGCTACGGACTAATACTGGGATGCCATTAAAGTTCATGTGCACCCAATGACTTTGGTAATATAATAGATTTTCCAAATGGGTGCACAGATAGCAATAAATACTTGACAGAGGTTCTAACCTCTACAAACCTCCAACTTGAAGCGCAACTCAAACTTGAAAATTCTCCCTTGCAGTGGGGCTTAGGTCTAGGGGACATAGAAGAAAATAATTACTTTCCCCAGCCTACGCACTGCTAAACTGGTCCCCGTAGTGTCTTCTCCCTTGTGCTCCAGCAGACTATGGTCCTGATGTCCACAAGACCTACGCAAGGACTTTAGCTCTGCATAGTGCATGATGACACCGATGAACAGTTCATGAGAGATCACTGTCTGCTGGGGGAGTGAAGGAACTAATTTTTTGTGATATTTTCTTTACAGGGGCTAGAGTTGTGTTTTTATCCTCCTGCATTTTTGCAATTTTGATTTATGATATTTTAGTTTTTGGATCCAATAAAGGGCTTGATTTACTAAAACTGAGGAGTGCAAAAGTTGATGCAACTGTACATGGTAACCAATCAGCTTCTATCTTCAGCTTGTTCAATTAAGCTTTGACAAAAAATCTGGAAGCTGATTGGTTTATATGCAGAACTGCACCAGATTTTGAATTTTCCAGTTTTAGTAAACAAACCACAAAGAATACTGTACTTATATTTTGAGCAGTGCAGCTTTGTCAGTGTGTGGGTGTTGAGGTGGTACATTGGTTGATCCTGTGAGCCAACACACATAGAGCTACAGTCCCAGTTGGTAGGGTACCTAAAATGTTCCTGGACTGTGCAGGAGCATCTTCTCAATGAATGTGAGATACTCAACATTCCCTGAAATCTTGCTGGGAGAATAGAGATGTCGCTCTCTGTTGTGCAGAAGCTGGGTGTAGGTATACTTCCTAACTTTTTTCCCCACGTGTGTTTCCACTTTCAGTCCAGGACCACTTATTTAAACTGGATGTAAACCCGATTCATGAAATTTGAGCTAGTCACATATATCTGCAGTATTTTGTTATCTCTTATCAAGAGTCTTATAGCTCTCTGAAAGGTTCCTCTGTTATCAGCCTGAGAACTCCTGACATATTTTTTTAATATTTAGACAAAAGCAGCCTGAATCTTTTGTCAAATGAGGTTGATAAAATAGATTAGCAGAGAGCAGCTCTATTACAAAACAGCTCTGAGAGTCTCTGCTTATGATAAGCAATCAGCAATTTTAGCTGTATGCCCAGACATCACATTCTGTGTTAACCAGGTAGAGAAAATCTCCTTACAAAATCTGAACTTTCTAAACAGTATACACATGTGAAGACAGCAGATATACATATAAAACCTATGTAGGGAGGTTTGGTTAATCTCTGTGTATCATCTGAGGCTGTTCACTTCACTGGGTGTATGGAGGGTTCACATCCACTTTAACTCAAATTTATGGTGGGAGGACTCAGACAAATGAAGAGAAAAATCAACCTAGCAATAACCAATTGTGTTTGTACAGTAGACATGATCAATGCAGGTTACAATTACATTGATTTATTTCAACTTGCATACAACTGTTTCAGTTATGAAGAATATGACTATGGAATAAGGAACCTTTCACGCAGGTGGTGTCTGTTCAAATCAGAAGAGGATACATGAACAAATCTCCTGCTGAATTGGATTAGAATGGAATGGATCTTATGTTTGAAACGGCAGGATTTGTACCCATTTACATATTTTCTTGGACCTAGATAGACTGGGAGATTTACATTTAAAGGAGAAGTATGGGATTTTTTTTTTTCAGAATCATACTTAGCTAGCTGGATGCAGTATCGCTTCCGACTCTGCATCTGTCCCCTGCCCGCTCTAACACTGAGAACTAAGCGATCAAACACTGCTGATCGCTTGGGTTCTCACATCTCTGTGAGCAGAGTGTTAGTGACTATCAGTCACCGGCTCTCTGCTCTGCCCCCTCCCCCATACTCACTGAGCTGTGGGGGGCGGCTGGCTCAGGCTCTCAGCAGCTCACTGGAATTCAAGCTAATGATACACTTTGTAAAGGTTTAAATGGAACGTTCCAAAATGTGCATGTATTACAGGGCGGTTATTAGCTGTGAATGACCTTGTCCTAGTGTACCAACGTCCTGATAATGTGAACTTGGATATTAATCTGGGCTAATAAAGTGGACTTTTAGCAGTCCAGGTAATAGTGTAAAAAAACTATAGATATTTATTGGTAAAAAAAACACATATAAAGAAAATTGTATACACAATTCCATAAAACCATATACTAACAACATATAATCTCAGTGCATATAACACAAGATAAAAAGACTTATACTTATGCAGATACACTCATAACATAGAGACGTATCTGTTTTTTGGTTCTTGAAGCTGAGATCAATATGTGAAAAGGTAAGTCTTGCTTTTACTCTCGACATGTTTCGCGTACAGGACGCTGCATCAGGAGCATAGAAGTAGATCAGTCAATTTTCCGAGAAAACATTGGTCCGACCGCTAGTGGTAGAATAAAGTGTGTACAACGTATTTACCTAACCAGCCCCCTAGGCATATGGTGGGTTTTCGTTGTATAAAGCGATAACAGGTTGAAGAATGTCACCATCTGTTGGTAAACAGTAATGAAAGGAGAGCAGCGGGATAAACCATCCAATGTATCCCCATAAATGCCCTTGACTTGATAAGGCTCCGGGTGGAGGCTAAATGGGGGCTAAATGTTGGAGGGGGGTAAAACCCTCAGCGCAAAGGCAGAAAAAGAGGGATTATTATCTTAACAATGATTATCCAGAAAGAATAGCTGTGGGAAACAGAGAGATGGTCATATATGACATCTCTCTGTTTCCCACAGCTATTCTCTCTGGCTAATCATTGTTAAGATAATGCGGAACTACTGAAGGGACTATTTAAAAATCCCTCTTTTTCTGCCTATATGCTGAGGGTTTTACCCCCCCCTCCAATGTTTAGCCCCCATTTAGTCTCCACCCGGAGCCTTATCAAGTCAAGGGCATTTCTGGGGATACATTGGATGGTTTATCCCGCTGCTCTCATTTCATTACTGTTTACCAACAGATGGTGACATTCTTCAACCTTTTATCGCTTTATACAATGAATACCCACCATATGCCTAGGAGGCTGGTTAGGTAAATACGTTGTACACACTTTATTCTACCACTAGCGGTCGGAACAATGTTTTCCCGGAAACTTGACTGATCCACTTCTACGCTCCTGATGAAGCGTCCTGTGCACGAAACATGTCGAGAGTAAAAGCAAGACTTACCTTTTCACATATTGATCTCAGCTTCAAGAACCAAAAAACGTATACATACTTTCTGGTGCTATACGCCTCTATGTTATGAGTGTATCTGCATAAGTATAAGCCTTTTTATCTTGTGTTATATGCACTGAGATTATATGTTGTTAGCATATGGTTTTATGGAATTGTGTATACAATTTTCTTTATATGTGTTTTTTACCAATAAATATCTATAGTTTTTTTTTACACTATTACCTGTACCGCCAAAAGTCCACTTTATTATCCCAGATTAATTTCCATGTTCAAACTTTGTAAAGGGACATGTGTAATGCAAAATAACATCCTTCACAGAGTTTTGTACATACTTTTTCTTCTTGCAGAATAGTCTATTTATTATCATCAATGAAAACACAAGGAAAAGGAACACCACTGTTGCTGTCAGACCCAACAGCCATGGCTGAAATACTTTGGAACTTGATGATGCTCGTGATCCATCTAGAAAAATAAACATAGGTATATTTTAAACAAGTAAATTCTTATTTGTATTCTTATATTTCTGGAGATCACATATATAAATACAGTAAAACCTTTGTTTGCGAGCATAATGCGTTCCAGAAACATGCTTGTAATCCAAAGCACTTGTATATCAAAGCATTTTTTTTACAGAGTATAAAAAAGAAGAGAGGCACCTCTAAGTGTAGCAATAAGTTGCTAAATGTTGTACCTTCAATAAATGTAACCATAATGCTACACTAAGGCCTCGTACACACGAGGCAATCTATCTGTTCAAATCGGTCGAACCGACCGATTTGAACAGATCTGTTTGTTTGGATTTTGGTTTGCTCGCGTGTACACACGAGCAAACCAAAATCCCCGCCAGCAGACAGTGCGCTGACGTGTCGGTGACGTGGCGGTGACGTTGACGCCGCCACGTCACCGCACCAGGAAGTAAAACACTTCTGCGCATTCGTCGAAATCATTCGGCGCGTGTGCGAGAAGACATGCTGTAACCAGTAGTGTTGCTCACGAATATTCGCATTGCGAATATTCGCTACGAATATTGCATATTTGAGTATTCGTGAATAACTTGAATATTCGCAATGGCGAATATTCGCTATGGCGAATATTCGTATTTTTTCAAATTTATTTTTAAAACAGATCACATCCTAGTGATCTCCATCGACGTCTAAAAGCATTGCTGGTATGATTAGAGAGAGACCCTGGGCCGAGTAGCTGATGCGATTATTTTATGTTGCCGAAAATTCGCATTGCGAATTTTCGGCAACATAAAAGAATCGCATCAGCTACTCGGCCCTTCTTTTGCATCAGAGCCAATCAGAATAACTCGAATATTCGACAAACGGAATATTGCGCGATTATCTTCTCCGCCCTTCTTTTGCATCAGAGCCAATCAGAATAACTTGAATATTCGGCAAAAGGAATATTGCGCGATATTTTTTTTGGATAAAATATCACGAATATTCGATATTAGCGAATATTCGCGAATATTCTTCTATATATTCGCGCAATATCGCGAAATCGAATATGGCGTATTCCGCTCAACACTACTAACCAGGAGACATGTCGGGCTAACGGGTTCCCAGCCGACAGATTTCAAAGCATGCTTTGAAATCTGTCGGGTGGCCAAATCCGTCGGCTTGCCCGTACACACGGTCGAATCTGTTTGCTGGGACGGTCAGGCCGACCGTTTCCAGCAGACAGATTTGATCGTGTGTACAAGGCCTTAAAGGTTCCTCTCTTCTTGTTTATACTCAGTTGTGACATGATGCTACTCTAAGAGTCGGTTCACACTGGGGCGACGCGACTTCCAGCACGACTTTCAGAAGCAACTTTAACACGACTTGAGCATGAACCACAGGGCGATCTGGGGCGATTTACAACACGACTTGAAGTCTTTTTCAGGTCAGAAGACATTCCAGTGGCCAATAAAACAACAATCAGCTCTGGGAGAGAGAGGGGGAGGGGGAGGTTTGCCTGAGAAATGTATGTTATCTTGCTGGAAAGTAGCTTCAATTAAAACAGTGATCAGACTTGGAAGCGACTTCCATTGAAATCAATGGGTACAAATCGCCTAGAAGTCTGATTGAAGTAGTACAGGAACCTCTTCTGAAGTCGGAGCGACATGAGTAGTGTGTATTAACACCGCTCCCATTCACTAACATTGCTTTTCTGGACAGCGCGACTTCGGACGACTTGAGACGACTTCAAGTCGTTCCCAAGTTGCCCCAGTGTGAACCGACTCTTATATGAAGACATGTATATCAAGGCAAAATGTATTAAAACATTTTGCTTGTCTTGCAAAATGCTCTCAACACAAGTTAGGCCTCGTACACACAACCGAGGAACTCGTTGTTTCAGACACATAGTTTTCCTCGACGAGTTCCTTGTTAGGCTTGTCGAGAAACTTGACAAGCTGTCTTTGCGTACACACTGTCAAGACAAAATCTCGTCGTTCTCAAACGCGGTGACTTCAACACGTACGACAGCAGGGGAAGTTTGATTCCACTGGCACAACCCTTGGGGCTGCTTTTGCTAATCTCATGTTACTGCGTGTTAGGTAAAAGTTTTGTAAGAGATGATTTGCACTTTTCAGTCTATTACAGCGTGACAAATGTGCTATCTCCATTACGAACGCTACTTTTACCGAAGGTGCGCGCCCGTCTCATACTTTATTCTGAGCATGAACGTGTTTCTCGTCGAAAACCAGCCCGACGAGGAACACGACGAGGAAATTGAGACTCCCGATGAGGAAAAAGAGAACTTGTTCTCTTTTTTTCTCGTCGAGTTCCTCAACAGTTTTCTCGATGAAAAACATACACGCGACGGTTTTCCTCGGCAAAAAAGCCCTGCCACCAAGTTTCTTGATGGATTCTGTCGAGGAAAATGGTTGTGTGTACAAGGCCTTACTCTCAAACCAAGATTTTACTGTACTGTACATATCAATTATATACTGTATATATTTGAATTAGACTTTCAGTCTAATAAAACCAGGTGCTGGAGTGGGCACTGCAATTATCTATCCTCGGTGTTTTGCCCCGTACACACGGCAGAGAAACTCGACGGGCGGAACACATCGTTCCGCCCGTCGAGGTTCTCTGCCGGCCGTCAGAATCTGCGACCCGCCCGTCAGGAATGGCAACCAGCCATTCATCCCGACAGGCCGTCGTGCAAATAGAGAACCTGTTCTCTATTTGCTCGACGGGTTTCCCGACGGGCGGGGCGAGCAGAGAGCGTACACACGGCCAAGGTTCTCGCTGGAATGCAGCTCCCAGCGAGGTTCTTGCTGGTTTCTGGCGAGAACCTCGGCCGTGTGTACGGGGCCTTAGAAGTGCTCCATGTGGGAAGATCCTAATTCTTGATTTTAAAAACATGGGTAATGTGCTGCCCCAATGGGGCATAGAATTGTTTCCCTAAACCATTTTTCAATGGACGTTTATATTTAGTTCACATGCTGCCATCTAGTGACCTTTTATGGTAATGTACTTGTTTTTTTCCATGTCTTTTCCCTGATGTTATGACACACTTCCTTTGTATGTAATGCTCCACCCTTTCGTCCTGTGATTGTACTTCCTGTGTCATGGATGCAACTAACAGGCCACATGTAGCAGGACACATGTATTCTGCATAGTAAGCTACAGACAATATCATCTTTTGACCGCATAAATACCACAATCTATTCATCTGTTTCCTGTCATCGGCTGTAACCTGATGTTTCAAAATAAAACACCCCTGTGGATGGAAACGATACTGGTGAGTTCAAGCTATCTGATGAGGATTGTCCCCAGTGATTATATCTGCCTATACAGGCCAGACATAAAGATCTCACAAGGAATAAATCGCTTCACAACAATCGGAGTCAGAACAGTCAAAAGATGTATAGATTTCAGCCTCTGTGTGCCTGATCTGCAATCAAGCCCAGTGCCATCCACCATCTTGTGAAAGCACATGGTCACACAAGCTTGCACCACATGTGAATGTTAAAAACTGTTTCTCTACATTGAATTAAGTTACCCCAACCAGTCTAAGCTGCTGTTTGTCTTCTTAAAGAGACAATACCCTTTTTTCAAAAACGTGAAAACATTACTAGACATGGAAAAAGATGCTGTGGTTGTTTTAAGGAGCACAGTATAACAATGCTTGAACAAAAATTTGATGCGTGATCGAGTTGCCAGAAAGAAGGCTTTACTGTGCCAATGCCACAAAAAAGCCAGGTTACAATATGCCCGACAACACCTTGACATGCCTCACAGCTTCTGTCCAAAATAGAGCTTTATGGTCACACAACTATAAGCACTATGTTTGGGGTCAACAAGAACACCATTCCAAAGCATGGTGGTGGCTCACTGATGTTTTGGAGGTGTGTGAGCTCTAAAGGCACGGGAATCTTGTGAAAATTGATAGCAAGGTAAATGCAAGGTAAATGCAGCATGTTATCAGAAAATGCTGGCAGACAGTTTGCATTCTTCTGCACAAAAGCTGTGCATGGGACGCTCTTGGACTTTCCAGCATGACAATGACCCTAAGCACAAGGCCAAGTTGACCCTCCAGAGGTTACAGCAGAAAAAGGTGAAGGCTCTTGAGTGACCATCTTTGTCTTCTGACCTTTATCATCGAGCCACTCTGGGGAGATCTCAAACAGACAGTTCATGCAAGAGGACCAAAGAGTTTGCATGAGCTGGAGGCATTTTGCCAAGACGAATGGGCAGCTATACCACCTGCAAGCATTCAGATATATTATAGACAACTGTTACAAAAGACTGCAAGATGTCATTGATGCTAAAGGGGCAATACACAATATTAAGAGCCAGGGTGGATTTAATTTTAATCATGATTTAAATCACTAGTAAAAAGGCTTGATTTCAATCATATTTTTTTAGAGAGCAACTGTCTACTCTGTCCCGCAGTGGCTCCTCCTTTGACCCGCTGTTGACTCACCAACAGTCCCATAAATTTTAATGGGATGGCTGGTGATGCGGCAGTGAAACAACAAGGTGAGGGACGTGGCGACAGCAGGTGAGTGGATGACCGCTAACAGGCGCTGTCATGATTGATCTGAAATGACAGGTGCCCTTTAAATGTAAGGACTTATTCTTGCTGGTAGTTAGAATCTTTGAAATTTGCAAACAAAATTAAGGTTTCCTGTCAGGTTAGTAAATCAGCAATATCAGAACCGATTTAATCATATGATTTGTTGTGTACATTGATTTAAAAAACAATGGGATAAAGGAATATTCCTGAAATTAGTTTTATCTCATGGTTACTGTGAAATTGTGTGAATGCATCATTGCAGTGCATGTTAACTCAGCTTGCAGAGCTTGGATTCATTCAATGAGTTTACCAAAAATGTAAATATTGCAGAATGTACAACCTTATGCTACATAACTAAGCTCCGTTTCATGCTGAATGAACTAAATTATTAATGTATCCTAAATAGAAAACTATCTTTAGATAGATTTGTACTCCAAAACCATTTTATTAAAATAAATTTGATAAATATCAAAACAAATCGATATAAATCAAAAAAATCAGATTTTCTTCTTTTTTTAATCATTGATTTGTATCCACCTGTTAAAAAGGGCATGCAGATTTTGAACAGGGGTTGTTTCTTTTTTTTACTTTTTGCCATGTTTTGGTTAATGATTGTGCCATTCTGTCATGACCTACAGTTGAATATGAATCCCATAAGAAATAAAGAAATGTGTTTTACATGCTCACTTATTTCTAATTTTCGTTAAAAATTGTACATAATGTATATTACAAATTTTACAAAAAGGATGCAAACCTTTGAACACAAACTTTTTGCTGAGTCCAGTTAAAAAAAAAAAAAAAACACAGCTTTGTGCATGATTTTTGTCAGGTGTAGTCATGATTGCTTATTCCAAAGGTTGTAGGTGTTACGAGTTATGCAGTCAGTCAATTGCAGCTATTATGGGTTACTGTTTATCAATCGTCCATTGGTTTACTGAATCATTAAGGCCTCTGCTAATAATTTATTGGCCTAATCTCAGTAATTAACATATAGCGTTATATAAAACCGGAGTTTAGTCATGTTACAAATAAATGTCAATGAGATAAAAAGAAACAAGTTGAATCATGTATCTAATGTGATCTTTTTTCAAATTTTCTGTGTTGATATTTTTTAGGTATGAAAGGTTATGTATTACAAATCATGCTTTCACTTTCCAGTAATCTTACATTTACATGGCTACTATATGGCAGCATTGTCTCTTTGCTTTGGAAATATATCTGATTAAATTTTATCTCTATAGAGTGAGGTTTAGTGTATATCCTGCAGTTATATGTTAGCCAACTTTTCAAAGATTTCCACACTTTACAGGGGGAATTTGGCTTGCCCACTAAAGTTTTTCTTTTAATTTACAGCTCTGCCATGCTATTTAAATGCAGTTGAGATTGACCTCTTGGGTTTATATTGCACCCACAATTCTTAACCAAAACCTAGTAGAAATTTCTAAGTGCTGACAAATTACAAAGCTTAATAGTGCATTGCTACAGGAAATGTCAAAGTCAAATTCTCTGGGTGCAGCTAGGACATATTGGAAGACGGACATTGGCCCCCTTACTGATGAGGAGTGGTCAGACGTTCCTAATAATGTATCTTTCTGCATCTCAGAGACTTGCCTAACTTTTTATTATGCATCATGCTTATTATACCCTTTATGTCCATGATGTGAAAGAGAGGTTGGTACATTGGTACATATGATCTGAAGATATGCTAAGTTGGCTAGGTATTGTACCTTAGCCCTGGATACTATTAATAAGGTGTTTAGAAATAATGTCATGTTGGAACCCAAGATGTGTATTGAAAAAAACAATGAACCCTCTAAGGGTGGGACTTTAAAAGTGACCATAATCTCCTCTCTTGTACGGATGCGTATTGATGTATTGATACATATTTATTGATTCTTATTTTTTTTTCTCTTCTTTTTTTATCTCTAATTTTAAACAATAATATCTGTTTATATTTGATGAATTTACATGTAAGTCATACACATGTCTGTACTTTAAAATGGAAAATTCCAATAAAAATATTGAAACAAAAAAAAGAATAGATTTTATATAAAAGTATAAAATGTATTACAATACAGAAATAGAGATCATGAATAAAAGACACAATGGAATACCGGTAGATTGAATCCAAAAAAATATTTCTTGTAAACAACTTTGACGTCAAACTTGTTTACAAGAAATATTGTTTTGGATTCAATTTCGGTAGGGATCTGGTGACCATCAAGCAGTTACAAATCTGTGGATGCTGGGTCTTTTTTCTTCAAGATATGTATTGTGGAGGCTGGATGGAGAGTATTATACTCCTCAGATGTATATGGCAATTCTTTGATTGTTGTATATAGCATAAAAGTTGATAGCCCAGAAATAGAGCTCCAATGGCTCCCCCGACTTACTCTTTGTGGGTAAAATCCATAAATAACTTTTTCCAAAGAGAACATATGGTTTATCAACATAGGGGATGCCCAGATACATGTATAAAAACTGTGGGGGAAATAGTTAGACACTCTAGGGTTGATTTGTCACAATTAGTTAGAGATAGGTTGTTAGGGTGTAGCACACAGATGGGACCCCCCCCTTTTTTTCTTTTGGAATAGGAGAGGAATAATAAAGTACATGGAAACTAATAGATGGAAGTTTGTAAGTTTATCAAACATATATGTAGCACTACCCCAAAAGGAGCTGCTGTTTTTTTTTTTGGGTGGCATGTTACCTCATGGCTCTTCCGCCATCCTAGGGGTGTATGGTGCATATAGCAGTAACGGAATGTCCACGACAGGTGTCTTTTTCTGTGCTCTTTATTACCCAGCCGGGTAAAAACATTAAAACTTGTAATGAAGAGTAGAGGTGAAGCAGAATGAGAAATAGCAGACTCAGGTGCAACAATAGAGAAACAGTCCTGCTCCCAACAATGCTTTGTATCTTCGCCACTCCAGCCAGAGTGGGTATAGCGTACCTGGACAGGCCCACTCTCACTGACCTGGCAGCCAGGGTATCGCTCGAACTTGAAGGAAAAGTCTCTGCCATAGACCCTCCTGAAATGGACTCAGGGAAAAGCCTCTGCCACAGGCCCTCTCTGCGATTGTGATTACGGAGATGATCCTCCTTGATAGAATTGCATCTGGATTTTCTTCAGATAGTTTTCAGGTACCGACTCATAGGTGACCAGCCTCTCAGTGCCCGGCTACCTTGATCCCCGGTGGTTTGTCGAGACCCTATTGGATCGCCTATTGGAGAGCCGAACAAGGAACTCGACGAGGGGGGGGAGGAGTCACACTATGGCACCAAGCAGCGTGAGGCTGTGAATCCCGGCGTCTCTCCCTGAGCAGGCATGCTAAGCCAGCTAAGCCAGTACGCTTGAGATGAATCCCTCCCCAGCCCTCACATGAAGCGGATCCTTTTCTCTATATACCCGCTGTTACCTTCCGTGGCTGCCTCCTGTGTGATCTGTGTGATCTCCCTGAGCTGAGTTGAGCTGAACCTGCACTCATGCTGACACCTGTCCGCGGCTTGCCGATGCCGATGCCTGATTGTTCATCATAGAGGCTCTGCCGTTTGGGTGTCGCCACCTTTGCTGCAGTTACCGTTACCGTTGCTGACGCTGACACCTGCTTTTCTGCAAGACAGTGAGGATTTCGAGTTGGCGGGTGTGTATTGAGTGCCTCTCTGCACTCACAAGCTCTGACACCGCTCAGCTGCTACGTCCCAGGGCTCGGTCCCTCGGTTCTCCTGAAGGTTTGGCTTCCTGTGTTCCGCCTATGTGCCTCCCTCCTGCTGGGTTGCTGGCTGAACGGAAGCGGCACGTGTTGAGCAAAAGACTGAAGGAGACGCGCCGGTTGCAGGGAGAAGAGAGGAGATCGAGGACCCTTTGCTCTGAAGCTTGAGGGAAAGCGATCCCCGCTGAGCGATGAGCGTTGAAGTGAGGTGTATGAAGTGAGGTGTAGGAGCCACAAGCTTGCGAAAGACGGCAATATTCAACAGTCGGCAGAATAAGACAACATCCCTGGGGTAAGCTGGACAAAGCAAGACAAAGCTAGACACTGTGATATTTTGATCTAAGGTGAAGGAGGACATCGCTGTAAAAGTTTCAGTATATGATTTCCAAGGGAGGCAGAAGGAGCAGAAGGAGATAAGGTGGGAGACTCTTTTTTTTTCCAAGTTAGCTAAGATAGCTAAGTCAACTAAATTTCCTTCTGGTGCATTGAGCGTTGCCATCTACCCATCTACTACCTGTTCACCACTAACGGAAAAAAATAAAAAAAACATTCCCTATTTTTTTTTTTCATTTTTTCCATTTTTTTTTTCTTCCCATTTTTTCTCCCAAATTTTTTTTTTTTTTGTTTTAAAAAAAACTTCTTTCAAAACTTTTTCCAAATTTTTTTTTTAAGGGGGAAAAAAATAAATCTGATGACTATAAAGCTTGAAGAGATTTACATCTTTCCCTAACTTCCTCATTTAATCTGAAACATGCTGAAACATGCTATAATATATTAGGAATTTGTTTTTGAAGTACCATTTTTTCAGCTTAAGGGATTTTGTATAGAGGATTCGACCGCCTCATGGGGCTCAAACCCTCATATCTCCTCCCTCTCTTTTTTTTTGTATAAATTCTGTATGATTTGATTTTTAAGAGTATAGGCAGTTGAAGATTTCTCTGGAGACTGCGTTGGAAATTATTCTGTGCTATTGTTCAATTATTATTGGTACACTGATATACTGGATCTCATTATCCCTGTTATCCCTGTTACTTGTTAATTTGTAAATGTTTTTTTTTTTGCTACATACACTTAAGTTTAAATACGGACGGGATAAGGGTACATGTATTATACGTACACCAACTGATTATTATTTAACTGCTTATTCAAATTTGCTGTAAGAGATTACAAGAGGTCTTTCCAGGTGTACCTAAATTGGTTATCAAGAGGAGAACTCAAAGGGTGTTAAAGGTGTTAAAACTATAGAGAGATTGAATTTAAATTTAAGTGAATTAATAAGAATTTAAAGTAACCCCCAGTAAAGGCGGAAGGATGGGGGGACGGGGGAGAAGGGGAGGGAAAACTAATCTTACTGAAAACAGCAACTCTATAACATCTTACTTGGTACAGGACCAATTAGATCAAACATCAACAACTCCAGACAACATAGCCGATTAAGCAGAAGCGCGGGGGGGCAACACAGTTCTAGAAGAGGGGGGAGTACTACAAAAGACAATGGAGAAAGACATAGATAAGCTTCAAGCACTCCCTACAAAGCAGGACATGGTGGAAATGATGGCACATTTGGAAGGTATGATAAAGGGGGAACTGAGTGCCACCCAGATAGATATACAAAATGTACTACATAGAGTGGAAGAATCAGAAGTCCATCTAGATGAACATACACATGCGATTTTGGAGCTAAGGGAAAGAACCGATCTGGATTGGGTTGAAATGAGGAATATTCGGTATAGATTAGAGGACCAACAAAATAGAAATAGACGCAACAACTTGAGGATACGTGGTCTTCCGGAATCAGTGGATAACAGTAAACTAGAGACCATGATCCTCGAATTGTTTAACAAAATATTAAGAGAAGTAACAACACCGATCCTGTTTGAAAGAGTCCATAGAATCC
Organism: Rana kukunoris; assembly: GCA_029574335.1. Classification (NCBI taxonomy): domain Eukaryota; kingdom Metazoa; phylum Chordata; class Amphibia; order Anura; family Ranidae; genus Rana; species Rana kukunoris. The sequence goes on along the minus strand of CM056049.1, from coordinate 652,158,426 downwards.
AAAGAATAACTAACCCACCAACAGGTATAGCAAGAGATGTAATAGCAAGGTTTTAAGACTTTAAGGTAAAACAAGAAGTCGTACAGGGATTGAGAAGCTCTGCGTCGATGGAATATATGGGCGCGGAGATCTTAATCTTCACGGACTTATCACAAGAAACTCTGGCACGCAGGAGAGCATTGAAACCCCTGACAAAAATACTGCAGGAAAAAAAAATGGTTTACAGATGGGGGTTCCCAGCCTGTCTATCAGTTAATAATCAGGGGATTTCGGCCACACTGCGATTTCCAGAGGACTTGAAACGTTTTTGTAACAAACTAAATTTACCTATACCGCAAATAGAAAATTGGGAAAAAAGACCACCAGAATGGAGGAAATTAAGAGATCAGCCTTGGGTAAAAATTTAGAAATCTTACTTGTTAAGCAATAAAGAGAAGGGAAGGGGAAAGGAGGAGAAAGAATAAATAAAAAAAATAAGAATTTCATGTGAGCAGGGACTAGGGAGGGAATGAGGGGTGCTTGCTCGGGGAGGTCCCGTAGTGGGACTGAGGGCCGGGTGGCCGGGTGGTCATATAAAGCCCCCCAGAGGGCACCCCAACCAGTTGGACGACTTGCCTTGACGACAGCTGGATGGGTCACATCATTGATACTCAATGTAGGGGGAGGGGGGAATACTGGGAAGAGGGGATATGTAGTTTAGGAATGTTTGTTTATATGTTGTTAGATGATTGGATCATTCCTGAAAAAAGATCTGGTTTTTCCTCAGCATTACTCCTTATGTTTGAGAAATGACTCCCTTAAAGATAGTTAGCTATAACTTTAGAGGTTTGAATAGCCCCAGCAAACGGCACCAAATACTGCAAGAACTAAAAGGTTTGACAGCAAATATAGTTTTTTTTGCAAGAAACTCATTTTAAATATTCCTCTAGGGTAGGCCTGAACTCCATTGGCTTCCCAGTATGGATGCATGGCTATTCCCCCGATAAAAGATCTCGAGGGATAGCCATAGGTTTCGACAGGAACACTCCATTTACTTTGAAGGCAATGGAATCAGACCCGGAAGGAAGATTTTTGTTTATAAAAGGATCTCTGTTTAATAAAGAATATACGCTGGTGAACATTTATTGCCCCAATGTTTTTCCCAGTTTGTTCCTAAAAAATGTATTGAAAAAACTTGAGAATTTTAGAGAGGGAAAGGTGATTATGGCGGGGGACTTAAACTTTGTGTTCGACCCTTATTTGGATACCCAACCCATTTCCCTCCGATCAGAAGGTAAACATCTAAGGTCAGTCAAACAAAAATTACATCAGCAGCGCCTGGTAGATGTCTGGAGAGTTCTGTACCCAAGGGGGAGGGATTTTACATACTACTCCCAGGTGCACTCCTCTTATTCAAGAATCGATTATATTTTTCTAGATCATTTGCTGTTAGAAGGAGTGAAAAAGGCAGAGGTGAAGTCGATCACCCTCTCTGATCATGCACCGGTGATAATCAACCTAGAGTTGAAAGATATACTGGAAAGGCAAGGATCATGGAGGCTGGACGAAACACTTCTAGATAATCAGATTATAGCGGATGACCTGGGGAAGGAATTGAATTTATTTTTTTTAGAAAATAATATAGAGGATATTGCACCAACCATCTTATGGGAAACACACAAGGTTTTTATGAGGGGAAGATTGATCGCAGAAGGAGCAAAGAGGAAAAAAATTTGGACAGGCCAAAAACAACAATTATTACAGGATATTCAAGACCTAGAACAGAAACATAAAAGATTAAATGATAAGGAAGTAATGATGAAGCTATTGGGAAAAAGAGACACGTTGGAATTAGATACTAAACATATCTTTAATAAAATGGCTAAAAAACAATATAAATATTGTAATAAACCTGGGAAAATGTTGGCAGGACAGAATAAACCCAGGAGGAAGGCGAATTATATAGCTAAGATTAAAAATAAAAAAGGAGAAATGAAACATTCTACCAGAGATATTAATAAAACCTTTATGGAATATTACCAACTACTATATAAAGTAAATGATATACAGGACCCTGGGGAAATTAAAGATAGAAAAGATAAAATAAGTAGGATATTTAAGGGAAGTTAAACTGCCAGAGATAACCGAGGAAGACTCAAGGAGACTAGATGAGGATATTTCTAGAGAGGAAATAGATAACGCCATTAAAAATAGTAAACTATGGAAAAGTCCCGGTCCCGATGGCTATACATCTTTATATTATAAGAAATTTGTTGACCTTCTGGGCCCACATCTTCACTTATATATCAACTCTATAGGGAGAGGCCACAAAATACGAGGAGAGGCCCTAGGCGCTTATATATCCCTTCTGGCAAAAGAAGGAAAAGACCCGACAATGTGTTCTAGTTTTAGACCAATATCCTTAATTAATGAAGATATGAAAATTTACGCAAGGATTTTGGCTGAGAGACTGAAGCCTTTCATGCCGGAATTAATAGGGGAAGATCAGGCAGGTTTTGTCCCAGGAAGAGAGACACGAGACAATATTCTAAAAACAGTTCTTCTAATACACGAAGTAAAGAAAAGCAGAAGGCCATCCTTGTTTCTATCAATAGATGCCGAGAAGGCCTTTGATAGACTAGACTGGGACTTCATGCTACTTCAAAGCTTTATATAAATATGGTATAGGACCCCGTATGCTCAAATGGATAGAGGCTCTATACTCTATCCCAACGGCGCAAATTCAAGTGAATGGGACCCTTTCGGAGAGTTTTAGGCTCTATAATGGGACGCGCCAGGGCTGTCCATTGTCTCCTTTGCTTTTTGTGCTTTCCCTAGAACCCTTTTTGATTTCTATAAGAGCTAATCAGGAGATACAAGGCATAAAGGTAGGTGACCAAGAATATAAAATATCTGCCTTCGCAGATGATATTATGATATATCTAACAAACCCTATGCAATCTCTCCCAAGAACCATGGAGGAGTTGGAAAAATATGGATTAGTATCCAACCTAAAAGTAATTATGGAAAAGACGGAAATATTAAACATCTCGGTCCCAACAAATCATAGTAGGGTCCTCCAGAGTTTATACCCATTTAAGTGGAAAACAAGGGGGTTGAAATTTCTGGGGGTGCTACTATCAAAATCAAATACTGATCTGTACCAAGATAATTACATACCCTTGCTGAACAATATTAAAAGTGAATTAAAAGGATATCCTGCCCATAGACTATCATGGTTTGGACGTATAAGCGTAGTTAAAATGATGATCCTTCCAAGAGCTCTATATATATTTCAAAGTTTACCAGTGGATGTCCCTGGGGCCTTTTTTAAAACGTTAGGATCGATAATTCATAGCTTTATATGGAACAATAATAGTAATCGTATTGCATTCTGAATATTAATTAGGACAAGAGAAAAGGGAGGTGTTTACCTCCCGGATTTTGAAAAATACTATGAGGCAGCAATATTAAGACGGGTGATGGACTGGGCATACGGCCCCCAGCAAAAGAGAAAGGGATGGGTAGAGTTGGAGGAGAGGATCTCTGGAGTAGCGCTGGGACAGATTATCTGGATCCCAGGGCAGTTTAGAGGATTGAGGGAAATAGCTGCTCCAATCACTTTAATAGCATTAAGTAGGTAGGATAAACTAATCAAAAATACACAAGGTCAACACAATAGTCCCCTAATGCCCTTAACTGGAAATAACTTTCATTCCGGGTAAGGACAACAAATTATATTTAAAATGGACCACAGTTCCCTATTTAAGATTAAGAGATGTTATGAAGGAGAATGTCCTTTGTTCACTAAATGAACTCCGCGAAAGATACGGACCCACCCCCTGGGAGGTTTGGAGATATAAACAATTGCAACATTTTGAAGGCTCCCTCCCAAAACCACTCCGGGGAGTTGGCAATCTCAATGTATGGGGAAAATTGGTGGACCAAAGGGAGACGGGTGGACATAGAATCTCTACTATTTATAAGCTTCTGATAACACAATCAGAAGTTGGAGCTGTGTGCCCAACGGAGAGTTGGGAAAGAGAACTAAACCAAATATTACCAGAAACTATGAGAAATAAGGTTATGGATTTCGTTCATTCCACATCGGTAAACACTCGAATAAAGGAAATGAACTTTAAGTTATTAGTCAAATGGTACTATGTTCCAGCAAAACTATATAAGAGAAACCCCCAGATCTCATCCTTATGCTGGAGGGAGTGTGGAGAGGTGGGAACCCATGCCCATATTTGGTGGCAGTGCCCCAAGATTCAACGATACTGGACACAAATAATAGAATTAATAAAAGAGATTAGTAAAATAGAGATAGCTTTAGATCCCTGGCAGTGTATGTTTCATGCAACAACTTTATCCAAGAAAAGATACAAAACATCAATTATCCCTATCCTATTGAATGTAACAAAAATATTAATACCGAAAAAATGAAAGGAAAAAACAGGTCCCGTCGATACAGGAATGGTTAAAGTAAGTAGAAAGAATTAGAAATTTGGAGGAGGAGCAGTATTGGGAACCTAACCAGAGAGAAGCAGGTATTTGGAGAGGTTGGGAGGACTTTAACCACTTCAGCCCCGGACCATATTGCTGTCCAAAGACCAGAGCACTTTTTGAGATTCGGCGCTGCGTCGCTTTAACTGACAATTGCGCGGTCGTGCGACGTGGCTCCCAAACAAAATTGGCGTCCTTTTTTTCCCACAAATAGAGCTTTCTTTTGGTGGTATTTGATCATCTCTGCGGTTTTTATTTTTTGCGCTATAAACAAAAACAGAGCGACTATTTTGAAAAAAATGCAATATTTTTTACTTTTTTCTATAATAAATATCCCCAAAAATATATTAAAAAAAAATATTTTTCCCTCAGTTTAGGCCGATACGTATTCTTCTACATATTTTTCGTAAAAAAAAATCACAATTAGCGTTTATTGATTGGTTTGCGCAAAAGTTATAGCGTTTACAAAATAGGGGGTAGTTTTATGGCATTTTTATTATTATTTTTTTTTTACTAGTAATGGCGGCGATCAGCGTTTTTTTTCGGTACTGCGATATTATGGCGGACACTTCGGACACTTTTGACACATTTTTGGGACCATTGGCATTTTTTTAGCGATCAATGCTATACAAATGCATTGGATTACTATAAAAATGCCATTGGCAGTGAAGGGGTTAACACTAGGGGGCAGGGAAGGGGTTAAGTGTGTTCCTAGTGTGTTCTAACTGTATGGGGGGGTGGCCTCACTAGGGGGAATCACTGATCTTCTGTTCATACATTGTATGAACAGAAAATCAGCGTTTCCCCCGCTGACAGGAACGAGCGCTGTGTGTTTTCACACACAGCTCCCGTTCCCCGCTCTGTAACGAGCGATCGCGTGTGCCCGGCGGCGATCGCGCCCGCCGGGCACACGCACGGGACTCGGGGGCGAGCGGGGGGCGCGCGCGCGGGCCGCCGGCGGCGCGCACGCGCCCCCTAGTGGCCGCGAAAGGCGCGACGTAGAGCTACGGGCTCTCGCGCACCCGTGCCGACCTGCCGCCGTATTACTGCGGCGGCTGGTCGGAAAGTGGTTAAACAATCTCAGTTGTATTCAGAGTATATGAGTAGGGAAGACAGTATATAAGAATTATTGGGAGCTTGATAAACCAATCCCCCCACCCCATGAGAGAGAGGGGGAGATATAGATTAGGAGAGGGAGGAGAGGGGGGTGGGAGGGGAAGAGGAGGAGAGGGGAAAGAAGGGGGGAAAGTTTTTTTACTTATTTTTTTTGTCGTTGTTGTTGTTGTTTGACAGGTGGTGTGAAGGGGAGAACTGCTAAAATATGCTCTCCCCCCTAACAAAGAGAGAGGGGAAAAATAGAAAGAATAATAGAATCAATCACAGGGAGAAATAGATAGGATCAAATACATAAATGCACTAAAATAATTATAGATGGAAGGGACCACTGGGAGAATGTATATGTAAGGGGGGAAAAATGTGTGTTTTTTTTTTTTTTTTTTGTAGGTAGATTTGATGGGGAAAACTGTTATAATGGTTTCTCCCCTCCAATAAAGAGAAGGGTAATAGAACTAGTCACTTGGAGAAAAGATGGGGTAAATCACATAAAAGCACTAAAACAATCACAGAAGAAACAGGAAATGTATAAGAAAGGTGATATCAATCCCCAAAAACAGATGTTTAGGAGCCATAGGGCATTAATTAGGGGAATAAATATACACTTTTTTTTTTTTCTCTTCCTTCTCTCTCTCCCCGCATTCTTCTCCTCTCTTCTCTTCTTGCCTCTCTCCTCTCGGTATAAGGAGGGGGAAGAGGGAAGGCCAATGAGAGGGAGGAGGGAAAGTGAATAAATAAATAAAAGGTGTAGGATTGATCGTTCTCGACAATGTTGTCTTTATTATTTTAGTGTATTTTAGCGTATGTTGTTTATATTTGAGTAGCTTGTGAATGTATTTAACCACTTAAGACCCGGACCAAAATGCAGGTAAAGGACCTTGCCCCTTTTTGCGATTCGGCACTGCGTCGCTTTAACTGACAATTGCGCGGTCGTGCGACGTGGCTCCAAAACAAAATTGGCGTCCTTTTTTCCCCACAAATAGAGCTTTCTTTTGGTGTTATTTGATCACCTCTGCGGTTTTTATTTTTTGCGCTATAAACAAAAATAGAGCGACAATTTTAAAAAAAATTCAATATTTTTTACTTTTTGCTATAATAAAAATCCCCCAAAAATATATAAAAAAACATTTTTTTTCCTCAGTTTAGGCCGATACGTATTTTAAAAAATCACTATAAGCGTTTATCAGTTGGTTTTCACAAAATTTATAGCGTTTACAAAATAAGGAATAGTTTTATTGCATTTTTATTAATTTTTATTTTTTTACTACTAATAGCGGCGATCAGCGATTTTTTTTCGTGACTGCGACATTATGGCGGACACTTCGGACAATTTTGACACATTTTTGGGACAATTGTCATTTTCACAGTAAAAAATGCATTTAAATTTGCATTGTTTACTGTGGAAATGACAGTTGCAGTTTGGGAGTTAACCACAGGTGGCGCGATCGATGCTGCAGCCACAGAGAAGCACGGGGAAGCCGTGTGTACACACGGCTCTCCCCGTTCTTCCGCTCCAGGGACGGATCGCCGCACTGCAGCAGCGATCGGGTCCGCGAATCCCGCGGTCCCGGAGCTTCGGACCGGGTCGCGGGCGCGCGCCCGTGGGCGCCCGCCCACGACCCACGGCTGGGTACTAAAATCAACGTATATATACGTTGATGTTTCCCAGCCGTGCCATTCTGCCGACGTAAATGTGCAGTAGGCGGTCCTTAAGTGGTTAATATGATTTCAATGTATGTTATTGTAAATGTAAATGTAATGTGAAATGTATGTATGTAAAAAACTTTTGAATAAAAACAAATAGAAACCTATTGGATCGCCAGCCTCTCATTGGCTCTCCTCAGATGGACTCCCCAACCGAACAGCTACCTCGCTTGGGATCTTCAAGATTGGGAACCCAGTCGACTACTTGGCTCCCTGCCACGGCATAAATGTTCCGGACCAACATGGTCCAAAAACCAGGAACACCGCGTGGCACGCGCACCCCAGCCTGGAAGGCCATTACGCCGGGGGGGGGGCAGGATACGCAGTCACCCTGAAGGTGGGTGCTGCACTCCGAAGAAGAACCCAGAACAATGGCGTCTGTCCCACAAATACCCTCCCCCAGCATGCACAGCGTGGCTCAACCATCCTGCCGGGGAAGAGCACCCAAACCTCGACAGCCCACAGCACAGCCAAGCTGAGACAGAGACCAGTTTTTAACATAAAGACTGGATCAGAGTCAGTTAACACTCTGATCCCTCTCTAAATTTGGCTAGCACCGGTACTTTTTAAGTAACCAGGCGCTACACATAAAAGGGGTGGTAGTAAATACAACACATGGAGGTTCCAATGATAATTTAACACTAAATGAGATATTATAAATTGTGGAGAATCTCTTAGGTATTTAGAGAGTCATAAATATCTGATGCCCCGTACACACGATCAGTTTTCCTGATGATGAGAGCTTTTGATAGGGAATCCCGACCATGTGTATGCTCCATAGGACTTTTTCCGTCAGGAAAACAGCCAAACACAGCCGGCAAAAGATAGAGAGCTGGTTCTCTTTTTTCCCGTCGGGATTCCCGACTGACTTTTTCCCGTCGGAAATCCCAACCGTGTGTACGGGGCATAACACAAAAATGAAGTAAATAGGTTCACTTATATATGATAGTTCATATATAAAGCATCACCACAGCAAGTGATTCCACTCCCTTTAGGAGTTGCACTCACCGAATTGCCAATCAATAATCGCCTTTGTATATATGTTAAGCCTTTTGTAATCACTGCCAAAAGGACATCAGCCTGGAATTCAAATATCGATCAGCCAAAAGGATATCGAAACGTTCTGGTCCTATGATTCACCCAAACCAAAACCAACTAAAATCTTTTCATGCAGCTCCACAAGTGACAGCTATGTGATCTCCACCTTCAGAGGTGGAGATCACATAGCTGTCACTTGTGGCATGCCTGTGTTGGACAGGAAGTCAGCTGTGCTCAGGAAAATTCTTCCCCCTCCAAACACAGTTTTATTTTTATGAATGTTGGATTTTTCTTTTTTTTTTTTTTACTGCTGCATCCAATTAACCCATAGCTCTTCTATTGCTAACCACTTTTAGGCACAGGGCTATACATGTATGTCTAGGTGGTATAGGATCCACCTAGACATCAGTGCAACAGTCTTGTAACATTTTTTAACACAAGTTGTAACAAACTCCTTTACTTCCTCTACAATCTCCTCTTGTAGATCTGAGCTCCTGACCCAGTCTCTCTCACTAGACTTGCTGATCCACTGCCACTGGATCCCCTGAGCTCTTCCAATCTTCTCACACAGTATCTTCCTCAAGCGTCACCCCTACATCCCTGCTGGGTCCCTAGCTTTCCACTCACAGATACTCCTAAAGCGTCACCCCACTGGCCTGCTTGGTCCCTGGCTTGGCACAAAATACTGCTCTGCAAGCGTCACCTCCACTTGCTGGGTCCCTGGCTTAACATCTGCTGACGTTTCCCAATTCTTCACCGTCCCCAATTGGTGAGAACAATGCTCTAGTACTTGCTTCAGCTACTCACAGTGGTCCCCGGTAACAAGGTTGATGGTCCCCTAGTGGGGACAGCTTCCCCTCTACCTCTGACCTTGACAGGTTCTCTGACCGACAGAACCGTTACTTCTGGTTGGGCTGCAAACCGCAGTCCCAACCCTATGCTGCTACCTTGCTTCTGGATAGGGATAAGCTTCGTATTCGAGTCGAACTCATGTTCGACTCGAACATCGTATGTTCGATCGTTTGTCAAAATACGAACAAAACGGGTGGGTCGTTAGCGCCAAATTCGAGTTACGTTTCAGAGACCATAATTCACTGTGGCATCGCTGGCTGATGATTGGCCAAGCATGCACTATGACCCGCATGCTTGGCCAATCACAGCGCGCAAAAAATGGAGAGCCATAATTGGCCAAAGCCAGGGTGGCTTTGGCCAATTATGGCTCAGGGTTTTTTTTAGTACATGCCCCACACAAAAAAAGGCCGCCTGCAGGTCGATCTTGTGTAGTGTGTTGCGGCGGTGGTTAGAGAGAACAGAGAGAGAGAGAGTATAATTTTTTGCAGGTAGATAGAGCAGGCAGGCAGGCAGGCTAGTCAGTTAATGTTACAGTGTGTAGAAGATATATATACATCCCAGGTTTTGTACATATATTTATACACTGTATAGTTTAGCTAGATCAGCTCTTCCTAATTTACTGGCAGGCAGGTGATTGTTCTATTTAAAGAAGGAAAAAAAAGGAAAAATTACTTTAACTATTGTACCTGTTGGGTGTCTATAGTATGCCTGTGAAAACATCTTTGAAAACCCAGGAGTCCTGAAAAAAACTACCGTTTTTAAAACTTTTTTCCCATTGATACATATTCCCTGGGGCAAGACCCGGGTTCTCAAAGACGTTTTATGACAATAACTTGCATATTAGGCTTTAAAATTAGCACTTTTGAATTCGAATGTTCAAGTCCCATAGACGTCAATGGGGTTCTAAATGTTCGCGCGAACGTTCGTTCCGTTTGAAGGTTCTGGTGCGAACCAGAACGGGGGGTGTTCGGCTCATCCTTACTTCTGGATATGCCCTCAGACAGCCTAGCAGCCAGATGCCCCCAGGATTGGCTAAGATACCCCATATTCCTAATCTGTCCTTGCAATGCCCTTGTCTTAGCTAATGCCACCCGACCACCTAGCGAAAGAAGCGAGAAGTGCAGAAATTTCAGAATTAGGGTGAAGTCTGTTGACTTCCTAGCAATTGGCCAAGGCAACTATGACTTGGCAAATTAATGTAAGAGCAACCCTGCCTAAACAATAGGGTGCTACATCAGATATGTAGGTAATGAAAATGCATCAGAGGAGGAGAGAGAAGGAGTGGTGGAGGAATCCCCATAACATGGGAAAGTGCTAGTGGATGGGAAAAGGAAAGAGGTCGGTGTAGGTAACGGCTCCCTTTTTTTTTTGTTGCTTATCCTGTCCTCTCAATGTTGAGGTACATCCCCTCCCCCCATTTTCTCCTTTTTGGTGTGGGGTAAAATGGTGGGAGAATATATATAAAATCTTTTTTTTTGTTGGATACACTATATTAACAATAGTATTATGGCGCCTGCCTTTACATGAACTTTAATGGCATCCCAGTCTTAGTCCATAGGGGTCAATATTGAGTTGGCCCACCCTTTGCAGCTATAACAGCTTCAACTCTTTTGGGAAGGCTTCCCACAAGGTTTAGGAGTGTGTCTATGGGAATGTTTGACCATTCTTCCAGAAATGCATTTGTGAGGTCAGGCACTGATGTGGACGATGAATTAAAGCGGAGACTGCGAACCAGGCCTTCTCGTCCAACAGGTTGTGAGAGCCAAGGATTAGGTAGAGGGGTCATGTAGTCACTAGAACTATTTTGGTGAAGATCAGCCGGGTTATTTACTCTCAGATGTGGGGAGCCCCCGTCTCTCCTGTTGTCTCTTTTATCCTCTTTGGGGAATAATTATGGTTGCCATGATATCTGAACAGGGTCCTAGGTTATACCCCTTTATTATAAGTTTGTATTTCGTTATTGTTTTCTGTTGTGTCATGAACGAGTTGTAAATATCTAAAAAAAAAATTGTAAATTGTTTAAAATGAATAAAAATTATTTAATAACGCAGGCAGAAATAAAAACACTCCCTTCCTTTTCCTCACTCCCTGTCTGGTGAAACTGTTGTCAGCAGGACAGGAAGTAAGAGGAAAGTTTCTCTAAGATAGGGTGACCAGACATCCCCGGTTTCAGGGGACAGTCCCTGGATTGAGGACACTGTCCCCAGACCAAGTCTGTCCCCGGTTTTGTCCCCGGATTGGATTTGAACAGGAGCTTGGGGACATTTCAAAGACAATCAGTGCAGGATAAAAACAAAATCTGAATTACACACCCCCACTCAGCTGCTCCTACTAGCTTAGAGGGGGGGGGGGGTGTATTTTTTTCCATTATCAGTGCCACTTTCTGATGATCATGTGCTGGTCGGAACAGAGGGAAAATTTCTTCAGTTTCGGGCGCATGCCCATTCAGCTCCACTCGCATGTTCTTCTGCCTTGGCTCAAGTCCTTGTCAGCTGCCTGCCTGTTTATCTCCTTGCCTATCCTGGTGGAGTGATCTTCCTCCGCTCCCCACCCAGTAGTAACCGGGCCCAGAGAGTAAGACTTGACAGGCTGTGAGGCGGGTGGTGATGGGCAGAGAGTCGCTGATTGTAAAAAAAAAAATGTCCCCGGATTTCATTTTAAAAATCTGGTCACCTTACTCTAAGACCTTGTACACACGATCAAACCATCTGATGAGAACGGTCCGAAGGTTAATCAATGAAGCTGACTGATGGTCTGATGTGCCTACACACCATCGGTTAAAAAAACAATAGTGTTAGAACGCGGTGAAGTTTACATGTTTTAACACAATAAGGTGCTGATAAAAACTAAATTCAATGCGTCCAGGCATGTGTCGACTTGATTCTGAGCACGCGCAGCTTTTTAACCAATGCTTTGCATACTAATGATCGGTTTTGACCTATCGGTTAGGCGTCCATCGGTCAAATTTTAAAGCAAGTTCTCTTTTTTTTGACCGAAGGATAACTGACCCATGGGGCCCACACACGATCGGTTTGGACCGATATAACGGTCCTTCAATCGGTTTTGACCGATCGTGTGTACGTGGCTGCCGGTTTCATCGGTCCAAACCGATCAAGTTTTTTTACTAAATAAAAATTCGGAAATTATGTAATGTGTTGTATTTGTATTGTATTTTCGACAACTTTTCTGACTTAACGAAAATCATACAAGAAAATTTGTTGTAGTTGTCTCATTGGATAATTTTGCATGGATTGTCGTGATCGTCTCTTGAAAGCTGTGTACTAACGATCACATTTGTACGATCGTTTTAAAAGTGATATTTTCCTTACAATTTTCTGATCGTGTGGATGGGCATTAACTGTAATCATTGAGAGACTCCATGATGGAGGATATAAAACAATTGATAAATTAAAGACAGGTTTTCCTGGAGGGAGCCCATTCCTCAACCACTTGAGGAGCCCTTCACGTTGATATACGTCGGCAGAAGGGCACAGCTGGGCACAGGCACGTACCTGTACGTCGCCTTTAAGAGCCCAGCTGTGGGTCGCGAGGCCGCTGGTGGCGACGAGTTTACGACCTGGTCCCGTTCTCTGTGACCGCGCAGAAAATTAGACCAGTAGGGTCCTGTTGATGGAATTCACTGAAATGGAGAGAAAGATTGTGGTTTGGGAATCCTTTTCTAATGTTCTTAATATGTTCACGAATACGTACACATAATGGTCGGGTAGTTCTTCCCACATATTGGAGATGACATGGGCACTCAATGACATAGGTAACGTGGGTGGTATGACTATATGCTTACATCTCACCCGGTTATTTAATATATATCTTATTTTAGAATATTTTAACACTTTCTTTTCATACTTATATCATACGGATACGATGCATCAGCACTTGCATACATGAGACTTTGAACTTTGGGGTTTAGCCTGTCTCTAGGAAATGTATTATTGATATATATTTGCCAGCATCTAATTTTAAGTGGGCGTCACTATATAATTCAGTCTGGGAGAATATGGCATTTATTTTCCTTCCTTCTCTGTTTTTTTCCCAACTTACACCCGATTGGCTGGTTATCGCCAAGATTCCCCATGATTGGCTAATTACCCGGCACGGGGGAGGGTGCTTACTAGTGATGTCCCTTTATTAAAGCGGATCTCCACCCTAAAGTGAAGATCCGCTGATCGGAACCCTCCGCCCCTCCGGTGTCACATTTGACACCTTTCAGGGGGAGGGGGGTGCAGATACCTGTCTAAAGACAGGTATCTTCACCCACTTCCGGCCCGCAGTCTCGGGCAAAAGTCGGGTTTTTCCCGTTGTGTGCTGGGAACTCTCGGCTCCCAGCACACAGCGGGAGCCAATCGGTGGGCACAGCGCGACTCGCACATGCGCCGTAGGGAACCGGGCAGGGAAGCCGCAGCGCTTCACTTCCTGGTTCCCTCCCCGTGGATGGAGGGGGGAGCAGCAGAGAGACGAGCGATCGCTCGTCCTCTGCTGCGGACGCCGCTGGACTCCAGGACAGGTAAGTGTCCTATTTTTAAAAGTCAGCAGCTGCAGTATTTGTAGCTGCTGGCTTTTAAAAAAAAAATGTAATGGGTCATCCGCTTTAAGATGCCAGTATAGTTAGCGTCTACCCGCTTTTGAAAACGTCAATTACAAAACGTGCGTAAAGCAAATACACGCACGCACGCACGCATGCACTTCCGGGTAGCCAGCTGATACGCACTTGGAACGCCGTTCCCTGTGTCTATAGGCACCATACACCTTCGGATCTGTAGTGCTTCCCTTCTTTTTTTTACATTTTTATCCTCGCATTCGTGTTTTATCTTATTTAGTCTTTGTTATTGTTTTTATTTGGTATTGGTGTAGCAACTGTGTTAGCATACACCATTTTTTTTATCTTATCCTGCAATCACCGTTATACGGGTAGGTGCAAATAAATAACCTTTTGTAAATACATACTACCCTATGGTGGCCTGTCTTTTTTCCCGGAGGATCTTGGACCACTAGGAAAGTGTTATATCACACGTACGGGATTCACAGCACCGAGAGACAGACAATGGGAAGAAAGGACCGGATACAGTGCCACAGCGCGGATATACATGCACTTTACCCCTGCAGGGGTAAGGGGTTCTGGTAAGTGGGGACCCTGGTGGGGGAGCACCAGAACCACAGCGGAAGCACTGACTGATTAATTGATTATTTAGTCACCATGGACTTTTGCACTCAGGAATGAACTTTCACTTTTTGGACTTTTCAAGTTTAATACTATAGTGGATTTATTAATCTATCTTTTCTTGCACAAGTCTACGCTTATCCTCATTTATGATTATACTGGCTACTTTATAGATACATTAGTATGAAATCTATGTACGGATGTTTTTGTTAATGGTCATGTATATGTAAGCACAGGTTGATATTCATTATATGCTTAGGTTTAACCTTTACTATATTACTGTACCACCACACAGGCCTCGATATAGGAGGCTTCTCCTTCTTTTATTGACTGTATTTCTGGCAGCTACACTATTTAGAGTGTTTTACAGCACCATTTATTAGTGACTTACCACATTCCGGCGCACTCATCACGCGCCTGGTTTTTATACACAGATATTTGAATATCTTTAAATTGTTGAGACACTACAATTATTATAGAGGGTACACCTCCTGCACCTTTTCTACTTCATATTATTTTATGCACTTTTGTTTATGCACCAGTTCTGTAGTCCACCTTAGGCACTGGTTGCCCCAGTCAGGGTAGGACTGAGGTGTAGCTAGACCCTCAATTCTCTCTTCTCCCTTATCCACTCTAACTAGGGAGTGTGTAGACAGCGCCACCACCCCCACACCATATCATCCAAAAGTCAGAGGCTTTGTCTGCAGAAAGTCTGATCAAGAGAGGCCCGGAGCAAAAACAACAAGCCATAAGCGTAGGGCAGGGCATGACTGGGTTAACAGAAACCTTTACAAGCCAGGGGGGAGTGGTCATGAGAGGTGCAGTGTGCAGAGGAGGAGAAGCTATAAATTCTCCCCCCTCCTTTCCCGGGTAACACAGTCTGGGGAGAAAAGTTCTCAGGTAGGATTGCTGCTGGCCTCTCCTGAGCCAGGCCAGCAACCAGGCCGGGTTATCCGGTGGGGGGGCACCCTCGGGGGGGGGGCTACAGTCTAACTGGAGCCTCTCCTGAGCCAGGCCGGGTCACCCGCGAGGGGGCGGGGCAGCCGCGGGGGCACCCGCGAGGGGGCGGGGCAGCCGCGGGGGCACCCGCGAGGGGGCGGGGCAGCCGCGGGGGCACCCGCGAGGGGGCGGGGCAGCCGCGGGGGGCACCCGCGGGGGGGCGGGGCACCTGCGGCCTCCGTAGCGGTGCTCCTTGGGGCCATCCACCAGGCAGCTCAGGAGGGAAGGGAGCCCAGCCCGGGCCCCCCAGCAAAAACGGACAGCGGCGGGCCCTGTAGGCCCCGCGAGGCACGGGGGGGGGGGGGGGCGACCAGGGGGCTCCAAAGCGGCAGCTAGGCCTGCCCTACGTGTGGAACAGGCTACTGCGGGCTCTCACCCCGGTTGTGCACCGGTGGTTTATGTGCCTCGGCGAGGGAGATCGATCACAGCGGTGACTAGCCCCTTGCCTTCTATGGCTAGCCACCTCCTGTCCAGCCCTGAGGAGGGGGGGCGTGGGGGAGCGGGAGACAGCAGCAGAGGTACAGCACCCAGAAAAGCGACGGGGAAATCCGTGCACGGGTCCAGAGTGCGCAGAGTGAGTGATGCCAGCTCTGGGCCCTCGGCTGCCAGGCCCGAGTCACCTGGTGGGCCATCATCTGAGGAGCCTGAGATCGTTCGGAGTGGGAGCTGTCGGGTTCCGAGGAGGAGGAGTTCGTGCCCGGGACGCAGTTTACAGCGCTGGAGACGAGTGTTTCGGCTGTTGGGATTGCTTCCAGGCAGCCCGGTAAGTAGTTTTCATCAATTTCTACTGTGTTACAAAATGCTGGTGTGTTGGTAGGGGGACGGGGGGAGGGTCCCCGTAGTCGTTTGGTAGTGCCCGCAGTGGCGGGGGTAGTGAGGTAAGGCCTAGTGCCTGGGGGAAAAAGGTTGGAGGGGATGCAGGTTTGCATCGGTTGTTTGGTAGGGTTGGTAGCTTTGGTGAGCCAGGCTGGGGGGACAATCCCGATGTTAGCCCTGCGGCAGCTTGGGTGCTGGCAGGGGGGTATGGCTGGGGGTAGTGACGGTGGGCAATCCAGGGTTAAGGTGTAGGCGGTGGGAGACTCCGCAAAGAAGAGGGATCTGGTCCGGTTGTCGGGCGCAAAAGGGGGAAGGGTATACTTGTTATGAGGCACCCTTGGGTTCACATTTTAAGCAGGAGGTGAGAGAGAAGGGCTGGAAGAGCGAATATGTAGAGATATTTGCGCATTTGCCTCTGGGGAAGTTTAACCTGGTCAGGGTTAAGCCTGAGTCCTAAAAGGACGATGAAGCAAAGGGAGGTATAGGTTTATACCCAGGACTTTTGCGAAGTGGTCGCAGTCATACTAGATCGGGGTGTGCGTGATCGGTGAGAAAATTCTGAACACTGTTCGGCGCTTTTCAGTTAACAGGAGGCGATTAGCAAGGCCTATCGGTGTTACGGAGGCACGGGATGGCTCCGTTTGCGACAAACAGTTCAGGCAACGCAGGGCGGTGGGACCGGACATGTAGGTGGAGAGACCGAGGGTTTTGGCCTTGGGATGCAGCTCATGTCGGTCCCACGGACGTCCACAACGTTTTCGGGGGGGGGGGGGGGGGTCTGTGTAACCTATTCCCCGGGACAGTCGGCCGGAAATGGAAAAGGGGGTCTGCTGACAGTGTAATGAGGGTAACTGCAAGTTTGGGGGGTCCTGCCGGTTCAAGCACGAGGGCTCCGGCTGCGGTGTAACCATCCCTCTTTCCTGGGTTTTGTGAGCAGGGCAAGGTACGTCCCGGAGATTTTACGAGTAAGAGGGAGGACTACGGTGATGGTGTGGAGGATGCGACCGTTCCTCGGTAGCACCCCAACAGGGCGGCTGCCCGGTCGTTGGAGGGGGGGTTTTCAGAGGGTTTTAGCATTCCTTGCAAGCTGGGGGTGCCCCCCCCCCATGCCTAACAATTGGCGCTCCGCGCTACGTCACCCTGCGGTGGTTTCGGATACACTGCGGTAGGAAGTAGCTCTGGGCCGAATGGGGTGCCCATTCTCTCCGCCCCCCCCCCCCTTCATATGAGTTGGTTGTTTTTCCCCTTTGGGGTGGGGCCAAACAAGGAGCCAAACAAGTTTAGGCTCATTCATCACCTGTCCTTACGGGGGGGGGGTCAACGAGGCTATTAGCGCGGGGTATTGTACGGTATGTTACGCCTCAGTTGATGGGGCGGTTGATTGGGTCAGGGGTATGGTCGAGGGGCGGTGATGGCCGAGCCTTACATCGAGGCTGCCTTTCGGCTTCTCCCAGTACTCCCGGATAGTTTCCGGCTATTGGTCTGTCACTGGGAGGGGGAGTTCAAGAGGGACAAGTGGGTACCGGTGGGTTGCTCGGTTCATGTGCCTTGTGGGTACAGTTTAGTTTGTTTCTAGAATGGGTGGGTCGGTATGTGGCTGGAGTGAACTCCTTGGTCCACTATCGGGTCGACTTCCTTAGCGTTTGCCCGGCTGGGTCGCGTATCTGCGCAGTGTTTTGGCCACTCTGGAACGCATTGCGGAGCGATTTGGGGTGCCGCTGGCATCCGAGAAAAGGTAGGGGCCGAAGTCGGTCATACAATTTTTTGGCATAGTAATTGGCTCGGAGGCAATGGAGTGCAGATTACCATGGGACAAACTGGAAAGCCTCACGGCAAAAAATTGGCGAGATATTGGGTTCACAGAAAGTACAAATCTGAGCGCGGCAGTCGCTCCTGGGAAAACGTATTTTCGTGTGTCTTATTCTTCCTATGGGGCAAGTCGTTTGCACGCGCCGCTCGGCAAGCACGGCGGGGGGTTAAGTCACCCAAACACTTTGTGGGTTTGTGAAGGAACACAAGGAAGACCTGTCGGTTTGTCACTCCGTTTTGGAGTCCTCTAACAGTACGGCTCTGTGGATGTTCGGTCCGGTCAGCAATGTTGACATGGAACTGTTCACAGATGCGGCCGGGGGTTTGGGCTTTGGTGCATTCTTGCAGGGACAGTGTAGGGTGGGTCCTTTGCCCCAGTCCTGGTGCCAGCAGGGTTCACTAAGAACTTGGTTCGGCTGGAACTGTTTTCCGGTAGTGCTGGCGGTGGAATTATGGGGGCCCTGCCATCCGGTCTGTTTACATGGTGATAATCTGGGGGTGGTACAGGTGTTCAACAGGGTGATGGCTCCTCTCCCCCGGTTATTCGTCTCTTGTGGCACCTGGAGCTGCGCTGTTTCCAGGGGTATACCGGGAGTGGACAAGGTTGGGGACATGTTCTGGGTTTGGTGCGTTAGGCAGAGTAGCAAGTGGTCCCCTGTCCAGCGTGTGAGTGGAGGATTCAGTTTGAATCATCTCACAGAAGGTCGGTAAGGTGAGAAAACATGGGCGGCCTAAGAGAAGGTCTGGTTGGTGTGGCAGATGCTGGTTAGGGGGGCGGAGATGCAGCTGGCGGGTCCAGAGGTATGGGTCCTGATTCGATATTGTTTGTCCAGGAACATAGAGTCTGGGATGTCACAGTTGGTACTCGATAAGAAAAGTTGTTCAGTCTGGTATTCTCGTTTGAGTGGCTAAGGTGCCTGGAATTTTACTATGGTTTTTGGGTGCGACAAGCGCTCAAGGGATATAGCCAGCAGGAACGACTCGGCGCCCAGTATCGTTACATCTTAAGAGGTGTTATGGGGAATGTGGGGACATTGTGTTTATCCCGGTATGGGGTTGTTTCGTTTCTGCACAGTGTTTTGGTCTGGCAAATATCTTTGGAGCATTCGGGGTGGGCGAGTTAGTTAGCCCCTCCAAGAAACAGTTCAAGGTGGCTGCTGAAGTGTGGGGGGCTCATGAAGGGGCCACACTGCTTCTAAGCAGATCCAAAACGGATCAGAGGGGGTGAGGTAAGTCAGTGCAGGTGGTCACTGTTGTGGGTTCAGACCTTTGCCCAGTCGGGCTGGTGGGGAATTCCGGCAGGTACGCCTGAAGGTGGGCGGTTCATTTGGTTACATAAGTAGGGGGCTCCAGGGTCACGGTATCAGTTCGTGGCAGGGTTTGGGCCTAGTGGAGAAAGAATTTCCCTGGCGTTCCCTTAGGATTGGGGCAGCGACAGAGGCTGCACGTGATCGTCTTGATGAGGAAACAGTCAAGGGGATAGGCAGGTGGGAGTCGAAGAGGTTTCGACTAGATGCAGGCCACAATGGTTGGTGGGCCTGGCGTAGGGGTAATTTGGTGGTTGCATCAATGGTTGTATAGGTTGCTTACTGTCTTTCAGGTACAGTGCAAGGATTGGTCTGGATTATGGGCCACTCCTTCGGAGATTGGGGGGGCTTGGAGAGTGTATGTGCGACCGGTGGGTCAACAGCTGGGGGTCCCGAGACTGCAGGCTCGTGTACATTGGTTGCGTTTCCCAGGAATGATGTGGAAGTAGAGTGGTATCGGAAGTGCACAGGTTTGCACGTTGGGACCGACCACTGGAGGTACTGGTTCTCCATGTAGGAGAAATGATCTAGGGGGTGAGGTCAATGCTGGGGTCGTGAGGTTCCCGCATACGATAGTGGTATGATCGGTCATGGTGGCTAGGACATCATAGAGGATGGCCAGACAGTGGAGTGGGTGAAAAAGAGCTTGGTGGAAGATGGACAGAGAGGTGGTGGGGGTACTGCGGTCAGTGGTCGTCTCTGAGCCAGCCTGTCGGCTTGAGGCCTATGACCAGGGGTTAGATAACGCAGTGCCAACCAAATGTGGTTTGTAAGTAGAAACGGGGGCCTGGCTGTCAGGCATCTGGGAGTTGGAGGTGTCTACATGAAGATACCTTAGGAGTGATGGAGTTTACTGCACAGATGTTGGTATCGATATGGTGGGGGTTGGGCCCGTAGGATGGGGTACAGCAAGCATTGAGGGTGTGGAGGTGCGCCCAAAGGCAAGGGGTTACCTTTGGGTGCTGGTGGCGGGTGTTTGGACTTTGCAGGAGAAGAAATTACCCCAAATATGGATGCCATTACCCAGAGGTGGTATGGGTTCTGAAGGGGTGTGGTTTCCAGTCTACCAAGGTGTAGCTGGAATGTTGGTTAATGGGGGCACTGCGGTCAGTGGTCGTCTCTGAGCCAGCTTGTCGGCTTGAGGCCTATGACCAGAGGTGAGGTACCGCAGTGCCAATAAAATGTTATAATGTTAAAAGGTTTTACAAGTCAGTGTTAGTGGTGCCTGCAAAGTCCAGCACTAGTATGAGAAGAACTGTTTTTCTCAGGAATTATATGGTTTATATATGTTATTTATTATTGGATGTTATCTAAAATAAAGGAGGCTGCTACGGCCAGTTTTACTCCAAGTTACAGTGGTGGTCTCATTATTATTAAAGGTTTAAGGGGGAGTATAAACAGTGTGTCCTAGCAGTAAAGGTTATATCTGGGATACCATAGTCATGTGTACGAGGCTCTAAGAGCCGTTCAGTGTTAGGAATCAAAGGTGGATAATATAAACATAGATATAGTTATTTGTACTACGCTTATATGAATGGAGTTAATGTAATCTGCAGCCTTAGTTTCCGTTGTGCACCTATGTGCTGACTCTGAGTTCACTGCACACTGTGAGCTTTTTACAACCCCAATTACAAATAGAGTTGGAACGCTGTGTAAAATCTACATACAAACTGTTTTTTTTAATGTATTTAAAGGTTTGAATCATATCTCCCCTTTCCCTTCTTTCTTCCAGACTGTACATATTACGTTTCTGAAGTCGCTCTCAATGGCGGGTGATAGAACAGGCGGGCCAGGCTGCCGGGAGGCTTGGTTTGTGAGCGGGTGGGCGGCTTGGCGGCAGGTGAGAAAGCGGGTGGTCAGCTGGGCCTCTCGGTGTATAAGAGGGCGGCTAGCCAATCAGCGAGCCGGCGGGCAGGGGAGCAAAGAGATGACATCATCTCTCACTGCCCCAAGCCTGCCTTGCATCCCTGCAGTAACTTCCACCCTCAC
This sequence comes from Rana kukunoris, assembly GCA_029574335.1. Classification (NCBI taxonomy): domain Eukaryota; kingdom Metazoa; phylum Chordata; class Amphibia; order Anura; family Ranidae; genus Rana; species Rana kukunoris. Next base: position 652,137,138 of record CM056049.1, on the reverse strand, counting down.
TGTGCAGGCAGCAGAGAGATTACTTCATCTTTCTGCTGCCTGACTCTGGGTGGCACACAGCAAGAGACAAGCAAAACACCACCTTAACAGGCAAGTGACAATCCACAATGTGTGGCAGGTGACGTGTCAACTGGCAAGTGACAATCCGCAACTTGTGACAGGCGGCGTAGCAAGTGACAATCCGCAAGGTGTGGCAGGTGACGTGGCAAGTGACAGTCCCCAACGTGTGGCATGGGACAATCCGCAAGCTGTGGCAGGTGACATGGCAAGTGACAATCCACAACTTGTGGTAAGTGATAACCCGCAAGGTGTGGTAGGCGACGTGGCAAGTGGCAATCTGCAATGTGTGGCAGGTGTGGTGGCAAGTGACAATCCACAACATGTAGCAGGTGACATGGCAAGTGACAATCCGCATCTGGTGGAAGGCGACGGTAGCAAGTGACAAACTTGGGGCACCCACTGATTCTGCATTATGGTGAGTTTAACCATTTAATTTTATATTACAATGTAATAATAGAAATAATGCTCCTCTATCATCCTGACACAAAAAACAACCATGGTGCCAGGATGATTGAAGAGCCAACACCTGCCATTTCCATGATAAATTGCCTGCAAAAAAAATAATAATTGTGGCAGTGCCCCTTCCGAGACTAGACTCTGGATCTGCCGGTGGTACATCCCTACGTGAAAATGTCCAAACTGGGCCCAATTAGACATTTTCCCTCCCTGGTGTCATGTGACTCAATAGAACTCTCTGAGGATATGAGAAAAAGAATTGTTGCTCTACATGAAGATGGTCTAGGCTATAATAAGAAGATTGCCAAGACCCTGAAACTGAGCTGCAGCACGGTGGCCAAGACCATACAGCAGTTTAACAGGACAGGTTCCACTCAGAACAGGCTTTGCCATGGTTAACCATAGAAGTTGAGTGCACGTGCTCAGCGTCATATCCAGAGGTTGTCCTTGGGAAACAGACTTATGAGCAGTGGCGGCTGGTGCTCAAAATTTTTGGGGGGGCGCAAACGAGAAAAAAAACATTGCAGCCTCACTGTGCCCATCACATGCAGCCACTGTGCCATCAATTGTCACCACTGTGCCATGCCATCAAACACAGAAACTGTGCCATCAATTGTCACCACTGTGCCATGCCACCAAATGCAGCCACCGTGCCATCAATTGTCACCACTGTGCCATGCCACCAAACACAGCAACCGTGCCATCAATTGTCACCACTGTGCCATGCCATCAAACACAGCAACTGTGCCATCAATTGTCACCACTGTGCCATGCCATCAAACACAGCAACTGTGCCATCAATTGTCACCACTGTGCCATGCCATCAAACACAGCAACTGTGCCATCAATTGTCACCACTGTGCCATGCCATCAAACACAGCAACTGTGCCATCAATTGTCACCACTGTGCCATTCCACCAAATGCAGCCACTGTGCCACCAATTGTCACCACTGTGCCATGCAACACAGCCACTGTGTCATCAATTGTCACCACTGTGCCATGCCATCAAACGCCACCACTGTGCCATCAATTGTCACCACTGTGCCATGCCATCAAACGCCACCACTGTGCCATCAATTGTCACCACTGTGCCATGCCATCAAACACAGTCACTGTGCCATCAATTGTCACCACTGTGCCATGCAACACAGCAACTGTGCCATCAATTGTCACCACTGTGCCATGCCACCAAATGCAGCCACTGTGCCATCAATTGTCACCACTGTGCCATGCCATCAAACGCCACCACTGTGCCATCAATTGTCACCACTGTGCCATGCCATCAAACGCCACCACTGTGCCATCAATTGTCACCACTGTGCCATGCCAAACGCCACCACTGTGCCATCAATTGTCACCACTGTGCCATGCCATCAAACACAGCAACTGTGCCATCAATTGTCACCACTGTGCCATGCCACCAAATGCAGCCACTGTGCCATCAATTGTCACCACTGTGCCATGCCATCAAACACAGCAACTGTGCCATCAATTGTCACCACTGTGCCATGCCATCAAACACAGCAACTGTGCCATCAATTGTCACCACTGTGCCATGCCACCAAATGCAGCCACTGTGCCATCAAACGCCACCACTGTGCCATCAACGCCACCACTGTGCCATCAATTGTCACCACTGTGCCATGCCATCAAATGCAGTCACTGTGCCATCAATTGTGACCACTGTGCCATGCCATCAAATGCAGTCACTGTGCCATGCCATCATATGGAGTCACTGTGCCATCAATTGTCACCACTGTGCCATGCCATCAAATGCAGTCACTGTGCCATGCCATCATATGGAGTCACTGTGCCATCAATTGTCACCACTGTGCCATGCCATCAAACGCCACCACTGTGCCATCAATTGTCACCACTGTGCCATGCCATCAAATGCAGTCACTGTGCCATCAATTGTCACCACTGTGCCATGCCATCAAATGCAGTCACTGTGCCATGCCATCATATGGAGTCACTGTGTCATCAAGTGTCACCACTGTGCCCCATGCCGCTGTGCTCATTGTCGCCTCTGTGCCCTTTGTCACTACTGTGCCCCATGCTGCCACTGTGCCCCATGCTGCCACTGTGCCCCATGATGCCCCTTTCCCTGTTAAAAAAAACACTTACCTGACGCTTCCATGTCTCCTCCCTCGATGTCTTCTGACGCCGTGGAGAAGCTTCAGCCAATCAGGTTCCTGACAACCAGAATCCGGGAACCTGATTGGCTGAAACGGCTGTCAGTCTAATGCAAGGACCGCAGATTGCCTGCGCTCCGAGCATAGACTTCCGGGAGCCGGAGGGCGGTACTGGAAAAGCCTATCAGAGCCACTGGCTTTGATAGGCAGTTCCCCTCAGCCAACCAGCTGCCGCTATTCAGGTAACCGGCACCCTATGTGTTATAGGAATAAACCAGGCAGCTGGCAACAACACACGTTCAATGCATTGAAGTGTGTTATTTGCGAGAGGGAGTGGCGCTGCAGCGCCCTCTATAGACGGCCGCCAGAACTTCGGCTAAAATGTCAAAATGACATTTTAGCCGAATAAAAGTTCTTAAAGGGCCCGTTTTTTTTTTTTATAAATGCGGGAGGGGGGGCGGCGCCAGTGCGCCCATATGGGCGGGCCGCCACTGCTTATGAGTGCTGACAGCCTTACTGCAGAGGTTGAAGGGGTGGGGGGGGTCAGCCTGTCAGTGCTCAGACCATATGCCGCACACTGCATAAAATTGGTTCCTGTAATCCATGTACTTCGTTTTCTGAAGACAAGCAGACTAAGGACATGGATTACTGGAACCATGTCCTGTGGTCTGATGAGGCCAAGATAGACTTATTTGGTTCAGATGGTGTCAAGCGTGTGTGGCAGCAACCAGGTGAGGAGTGGGATTGTCATGGTCTGGGGCTGCATGAGTGCTGCCAGCACTGGGGAGCTACAGTTCATTGAGGGAACCATAAATGCCAACATGTACTGTGACATACTGAAGCATAGCATTATCCCCTCTCTTCAGACACTGGGCCACAGGGCAGTATTCCAACAATATAACAACCCCAAACACAGCTTCAAGGTGACCATTGTCTTGCTAAAAAAGCTGGGGGTAAAGTTGATGGACTGGGCAAGCATGTCTCCAGACCTAAACCCTATTGAGCATCTGTGGGGCATCCTCAAATGGAAGGTGGAGGAGCACAAGGTCTCCAACATCCACCAGCTCAGTGATGTCATCATGGAGGAGTGAAAGAGGACTCCAGTGGCAACATGTGAAGCTCTGACGAACTCCATTCCCAAGAGGGTTAAAGGGGAGTTCCAGACAGTTTTTTGTTTATTAAAAGTCAGCAGCTACAAAAAGTGTAGCTGCTGGCTTTTAATAAACAGACACTTACCTGTTCCACTGTCCAGCAATGCGGCCGCCCGGAGTTTCACTCGTCTCCCCCCTCTCCGCCCGCGCCTCCATTCTAACTGTGGGCACCCGGCCGTGACAGCTTTTGGCTTCACGGCCGGGCACTCACTGCGCATGCGCGAGCGGGGCTGCGCTCCCTCAGTGGACAGGCGATTGCCTGGGACCTGTCACGTATCCCAGGTGATCGCCTACAGGGAGTGACCGCCTAAGGTTATATGACGAGTCGCCTAAGCGGTTCCTGGGCGGAAGGAGGAAGTGGGACAGGAAGTCCCACTCCTACGGAAGCCCACTCCCTCCCAAAAAAATGACATGCCAAATGTGGCATGTAAGGGGGCGAGGAGTGCTTAAAGTGGAAGTTCCACTTTTGGGTGGAACTCCGCTTTAAGGCAGTGCTGGAAAATAATGATGGCCACACAAGATATTGACACTTTGGGCCCAATTTGGACATTTTCATGTGTTGCCATCGGTTTAGACTTTAATGGCTGTGTTTTGAGAGGACAGAAAATTTACCCAGTTATATAAGCTGTACACTACATTACATTGTAGCAAAAGTGAGGTGTACTCACTTTTGTGAGATACTGTATAGGTTAAATAGACCATGACCCAGTACGGAGCCTTGTGGTACCCCGCTAGTGACTGGTCTCTGTTCTGAGTGAACCCCGTTTACAGCCACATTCTTGTATCTATCCTTTACCAACTGCAGTTCTGGTTGAATTATTTGACTATATTACCTGTGTTTTGGACCAGGGTGATGCTGTGGACAAAGCATATCTTGATTTCAGCAAAGCATTTGATACAGTTCCACACAATGATCTCATATAAAAGTTGTACAAGCTAGGACTTAAAGGGACACTTTAGGTTCAGTTTTTTTTTTTTCTTTAAATAACAAACATGTCATACTTACCTCCACTGTGCAGTTAATTTTGCATAGAGTGGCCCCGAACATCCTCTTCTGGGGTTCCACATCGGCTCTCGCGGCTCTTCCCCGCAAGAGCTAACCTCCTCTTGGAAGCTCTCTCCCGAAGGGGTTACCTTGTGGGCACACTCCCGTGTGATACAGTCGGCGACCATAGCCGCTGAGTGTATGACTCGGCCCGCCCCCGGTGTGCCGCATCATTGGTTTGATTGACAGCAGCGAGAGCCAATGGCTGCACTGCTATCAATCTAGTAAGTGAGTGAGTGAGAAACTTATATAGCGCAACACATGCAAACTGAATTGCCTCTGGGCGCTAACCAATGAAGAGCTGCCAAGCCATTTGGAGAGCGATGCGGGATCGCGCCCACGGAAGTTCGGGGCGCAGTTGAGTAAAACGAAGGCTCGGAGGGGCCGGACAGTGCAAGGTGTTTTTTCACCTTAATGCATAGGATACATTAAAGTGGATGTAAACCCACTCTCATCTTTTCTAAACTACTGCCATGGTGCTGATCTATAAGGATATAAATTCCTCCTGCATGTATCCTCACCTGTGAAATGTCTCCCCTCTGTCTGTTATAAAAACTGAAAAACTGCAGATTCTGTGGGTGGATCTGTTGTCTGGAGCTTGGTGGGTGGAGTCGTGATGTCAGTAACTGACTTCTGCTATGATCACTAACATCCAGTCAAAATCCAGAAAAGTAACCACATGACTTCAGAAAAGGAGCAGGGATAGGAATTGAAAAATAATGCCCTGTCTCCAGGCTAGTGAATGAGTGTAAATAACCTGTCACTCATGGCAAGGAGGCGGAACGGACTAAGGTTTTTTTCTGCAAGTCTGTTTTATTTCACTGAACAATAAAAGAGGATTGCTCAGAGCTGGATTAACTCTGTGTGGCAAGACTGGACACAGATGGTAGAAAATCTTATACTGTACACTGTGACATCAAAAAAAAAAAAAAAATGTGGGTTTACATGTTAAGGTGAAAAAACACGAAGGCTTAAAACCCCTTTAACCCTTGGGTGGTTCAGTGGATATGCAGTTGGCTAAAGGATAGAAACCAGAGTGTGGTTGTAATTGGGGTTCACTCAGAAGTACAGAGACCAGTCACTAGTGGGTACCACAAGGCTCTGTACTGGGTCCTGTTCTATTTAACTTATATGTAAGTGAATCATTGCATTCTGTTTTTATGTAGATTGTAGTGTCCCATCGTTTCTGGAACTGGGGAACTAGCATTAACAGTGAGGATTCAGTAAGAATTAGGACTAATTCACACTAGTGCGACTGTGCGCTCATTTGTATTTTAGCTGTAAATTGCTGGTCAAGGCAAGGACACCTAAAAACCAATATTTTTTTATGGGTCCTGTTCATACTACAGTGCTCTGTTAATCTGCGTTGCACTACGTTAAAATGAAACATGTATGCATTTTAACACAATGTAGGTCAACGCAGTGACCATACAATCACCCATACCAGCGGCCATCTTTGGGGGATGGGAGAGGGAGGAAAAGAGAAGTGTGTACAGATCAGGTGCCTTCTGTTAGCGTGTCAGGATGTATCGACATTGACAACTTTGTAGCCCATGTTTGGGCACATACAATTCTTTCCGACACCCAGCAAAAGGATTACCATCTTCACTCATCTCCTCATCTCTAACCCACAGGATGTGATGTCACAGGAAATACAGAAATATGCAGTGCATTTTAATTTGCTCTAAAATACGCGCCAAATTGTGCATCAATAAGAGTCAGCGCGCGACAAAATGTGCAAAAATGGGCAGAAATGTATATCCAGTTTCCCTGCATTTTATCGCAACTCAGTGTGAATTTAGCCTTAATAAGTCAATACTGAAAACATGATCTTCCTGTAGAAAACCAAATCTTAGCGCTGACTCTCACACCTTAAAGTCCATCCTTAGTGCTTCCTATGCAGTCTCTATAAAGTAAAATAATTGTACCACATATCTGAGGGGAAAGTGAGACCCCCTTGTGAAGGCTGTGCCAGGTGCATACAACACAAAACGGATTATAGCGCACACATACAAAAATGACATTTATCCTGCAAGGCTAGTTAAAAACACCCCAACATATTCAAAAATATGGGGGTTTGGTCACACTATATGGTCATATAGTGCTAAATCCACTTACTGCGACAAAGTACCCCGAATTAGTGGGTCCTACCCTAGTAATAGAATGAAAGAACCTGGGTCTCAACCATGGGAGATAAACTCCTCTATGTGGGAGAACTGAAGGGATTCTTCCTATACACTGGTGGCCACTAATGTGAGGTAATGAAGAGGGGGAGGGGTGCTCCAGCCCAAGAGACCTGGTCAGAGTCTATACTAAATACAAAAATATACTTGGGGGGCACACCCTAAAAATGCTATACTTCTAAGATGGTGCTGCTATAAGACCAAATACAGTACAAAACGGATTATAGCGCACACATACACTTCATGTATAGGAAGAATCCCTTCAGCTCTCCCATATAGAGGAGTTTATCTCCCATGGTTGAGACCCAGGTTCTTTTATTCTATTACAAAGGTAGGACCCACTAATTCGGGGTACTTTGTCGCAGTAAGTGGGCTTAGCACTATATGACCATATAGTGTGACCAAACCCCTGTATTTTTGAATATGTTCAGGTGTTTTTAACTAGCCTTGCAGGATAAATGTCATTTTTGTATGTGTGTGCTATAATCCGTTTTGTACTGTATTTGGTCTTATAGCAGCACCATCTTAGATGTATAGCATTTTTAGGGTGTGCCCCCCAAGTATATTTTTGTAGGTGCATACAACAGACACCCAGTCTATGGGTGAATCCAGTGTTATCTGACATATGTTTCACTCATTATTAAATCCAGTCATAAGTATAACGACAGCAAAACAAAATTTTACTTGAAAAAAGCCAATATGGCGGTCTTACCTTTTTGGGCAGTAGTACAAACTGCAAGCAATAACCCCAATAAGAGGGTATTAAGGATGGTCATAGTGGAGGTCTGGATGAAAGGTTAGGAGGAACCGTCTCAGTCCAGTCTGAATGTGTTTTAATGTGTTCTAGAACTGGTCATAGAACACACTCCTTATCTTGCTTCTTCTATAATGCTCCATTAATCACTCTGCTATCCTTACTTTTATGGCAGCACAGGGGGTAAAATCCACTCTTTCCCTTAGTAACAAATTAACTGCATTCTTTTCAGGCTCGAGTAGAATAAAAAAAAAAAAATGATTTGTATCACAACGTTTGCCAACTTTTTAGAGTAGAAAAAAACATTATTTCGATAGAAAGCACCCACAATAACCTAACAATGGTCAACAGCAAAGTAGAACAATGGTCTACGACCAAGAAAATAATAACCAATGAAGCATTACAATCAAGTAAAGTCAGCTACATATTTTAACTTTTTAATCTTTTTTTTATCTTTATTTATTCTTTAATAAATACCTGGTAAACAAGTCTCTCAGATAACCTGCCTCCGGGTTCTCCTTGAGCCAATTCCCCACCGTACAGCCAGCGGCCTAGGATCTTTCTCGTAGTGATGAGGGGACCCAGCGAGTCACTGAGGCCCCTCAGCAACATCCGCCAGGAACTCCGCGTAACTTGCGACCCCGCCCTGGTAGGCCATTTTGCCGGGGTCTGTTGGATGCGCACACCCTAAAGGTGGGTGCCGCACCTGGAACCAGGAACCCGCAAAGAACCCAAAAAATTGCGTCTGCCACAGATATACCCCTCACCAGCATGCCCCGCGAGGGAAAACTCCTCCTATTGGCTGCTGGGGAAAAGTGACTCTGTTAGAACCCTTCTGACGCCATCTGTCGTCAGGGGGTGGGATCGACACCCCCGGAGCGCAGACTGACCCACAGGACAGTTCTAAAATGATAGCAGCCCAAATTTAATGAAATTTGGAGTGAGTGCAACATAACTCTCCCACTCCCCCACTAATTTTAGCGTAGTGCCCATACTAAAAGTAAGGGGGCGCTACACATATACAGTATGCATAGAAAAAGAACAATCTAGTGCTCCTTGTTTGATGTTTTTTATTTAAAATGGTTAAGAGAACTTACAAGTAAAGCACTTGTACCAAGTGCATGTATCGAGTGCTCAAGTTACTAACAATCAACCAAAAAGATGGCTGCAGGTGACCTCATGTGTAGCTCCATCCCGTACGCATTATACAGAGTGGGAAAATGTATTTAGACCAATTTGGTCTCATTAAAGCGGAGTTCCACCCAAAAATGGAACTTCCGCTTAATCCACTCCTCACCCCCTTACATGCCACATTTGGCATGTAATTTTTTTGGGGGGGGAGTGGGGGCTTCAGGAGAAGTGGGACTTCCTGTCCCACTTCCTCCTTTCGCCAAGGGGCTGGTTAGGCGATTAAGCTTAATCGCGTACAGCAGCCCCTCCCTGTAGGTGACCGCCTAGGACACTGACAGGTCCTAGACGATCGCCTGTCCAATCAGCGGCGGGCCGTGCGCGCATGCGCAGTGCCGCGCGCGCATGCGCAGTGGGTGCCCGGCCGTGAAGCCGAAGGCTGTCACGGCCGGGTGCCCACAGTTAGAATGAAGACGCCGGCGGTGGAGGGGGGGAGAGGAGCAGAGCCCCGGCCGGCGCGTCGCTGGAACCCTGGAGCAGGTAAGTGAATGTTTATTAAAAGCCAGCAGCTACATTTTTGTAGCTGCTGACTTTTAATAAACATAACATTTAGCTGGAACACCCCTTTAAGGAGGTGAGTGGCTGCTGATATCACTGGATTAGACCCAAGATTGCTGTTAAAAATAGTAAATATTTTAGGGCAATGTTAAGCATATAAAGGCAATAAAAGAGAGATGGAGAGCAGGTTATGGAAAAAAAATGTTTTTGCCTACAGATGAGTCAGCTACCATGGAGGATGGGGGACTGCAATGAGCTAAATGTACAGTAGCTCAGCTGGTCTATTGGCTGTTACTACCGTATTTTTCAGACCATAAGACGCACTTAAAATCCTTTCATTTTCTCAAAAATCGACAGTGTGCCTAATGTATAGTTGTGCTTTCTGTCCTAGAACCGATTTTATGTGATACACGGCGCTCAAAAATCTGTCAACATGTTTTAGCACGGCCTTGGTAAGCTACGAAGCTGCACTGCTTGAATTGAGCATTACGGCCATCATAGTTAAGAGGTGTGTGCATTCATTCATTCATTTTCTATACCCGCTGCCCCAAAAATGGCTCCTGTTAAGAGACATGCTTATGAAGCGGATTTCAAACTCATAGCTATCAGTCACGCAGTACAACATGGAAATAGAGCAGCTGCGAGAGAATTCAACATTAATGAATCAATGGTACGGAAGTGGAGGAAGCAAGAAGATGCCCTGCACCAGGTAAAGAAGACCAAACTGAGTTTCCGAGGGAACAAAGCAAGATGGCCACAGTTAGAGGACAAAAATTAAACACTGGGTTATTGAACAGAGAACCACAAGTAGAAGCGTCTCTACGGTCTCTATTCGACTCAAAGCAACAGCAATAGCACGCGACATGGAGATCAACGACTTTCGAGGAGGTCCCTCTTGGTGCCTCCGTTTTATGAAAAGGCGTAATCTCTCCATCCGGACAAGAACTACTATGTCACAGCAGCTGCCAAAGGATTACAAAGAAAAGCTGGGCATTTTCCGCACCTACTGCGAGAACAAGATCAATGAAAAGAAGAACCGGCCAGAATACATCACCAACATGGACGAGGTCACCCTCACTTTTGATATCCCCGTAAACCGTACTGTTGAGAAAACGGGGACCAGTACGTAATTTTCAAGAGGAAGACTTTGCCAAAAGTAAAGTTTCCGGTTGTCGTCATTTTAAAGGCTAACCCAAAGGGCTGGATGGACGAGGAGAAGATGAGTGAGTGTCTGAGAGAGGTTTACATCAAGAGACCGGATGGCTTTTTTCACAAATCTCCGTCCCTAATGATCTGTGACTCTATGCACGCCCATCTGACCGATACTGTCAAAGCCCAAGTGAAGAAAACGAATTTGGTGCTTGCCATCATTCCGGGTGGATTAACTAAAGTACTCCAGCCGCTAGATATTGGTGTCAACAGGTCGTTTAAAGTTAAATTGTGAGCTGCGTGGAAGCATTGGATGACAGAAGGTGAACACACATTCACCAAGACAGGAAGGCAATGCCGGGCAAGTTACGCCACTATCTGCCAGTGGATCGTGGATGCCTGGGCGAAGGTATCAGTCTCCAGTATCATCCAAGCTTTCAGGAAGGCCGGAATCATCACTTAACAGCTAAGTAACAGCAACGAGACTGACTCGGATAATGATGATAATGATGAGAGGGATCCGGGAATGCTTGATGCCGAAATCGCCCAACTGTTACACTCAGACACTGAAAATGAAGAATTTGATGAATTTGTGGTAGAGGAATAAACTAAAAAATCAGTGTATTGTTTTGTATTTTATGTGTGTAACACTGAACAATGTTGAGAGTTCTTGTGAAAGAGTTGAATAAAGTTTGACTTATCAGAATTTTGTTTCATTTAATCCATGCGCCTTATATCCCGGTGCGCCTTATGTATGAAAATAAACCTGTTAGCAGTCGCTCAATGATATTGCGCCTTATAACCCGGTGCGCCTTATGGTCTGAAAAATACGGTATTTTCTGTTTTGTTTATATCGGCCTTTTTCAACCAGGACCCTGGGATGGCTTCTAGGTTCTTCAGGTGTGCCTTGGCAAAACGCCCAAAAATTGTCAACAAGCAAGCAGGTGAATCAAGCCTGTCTTTTTTTTGTTACACAAAGCCACATGGTTTTAATGTGCAGCAATACAAGCTTTGACATCATGTTGGCCAGCTGCTGGTGTCCCAGCAACTGATTATGTCATAGGTTGGTAAGAAGGATGTTTCGCCGCCTCGGTCTGTCCTTGTTCTCCACCCCCCTCCCCTCATCTTGCCCCTCTCCATCAGCAATGGGGTCACGTTGGCTAAATGAGGGAGAGAGACTGGGGCAGAAGCGAACAGATGGAATACTGGTCACTACCAGTGTGCAAAGATATACTGTGTATGTATACTGTATGTGTGTGTGTGTATATATATATATATATATACAATACACAGTATCTCACAAAAGTGAGTACACCCCTCACATTTTTGTAAATATTTTATTCTATCTTTTCAAGTGACAACACTGAAGAAATTACACTTTGCTACAATGTAAAGTAGTGAGTGTACAGCTTGTATAACAGTGTAAATTTGCTGTCCCCTCAAAATAACTCAACACACAGCCATTAATGTCTAAACCACTGGCAACAAAAGTGAGTACACCCCTAAGTGAAAATGTCCAAATTGGGCCCAAAGTGTCAATATTTTGTATGGCCGCCATTATTTTCCAGCACTGCCTTAACTCTTTTGGGCATGGAGTTCACCAGCGCTTTACAGGTTGCCACTAGAATCCTCTTCCACTCCTCCATGACGACATCACAGAGCTGGTGGATGTTAGAGACCTTGCGCTCCTCCACCTTCCGTTTGAGGATGCCCCACAGATGCTAAATAGGGTTTATATCTGGAGACATGCTTGGTCAGTCTATTACCTTTACCCTCAGCTTCTTTATCAAGGCAGTGGTCGTCTTGGAGGTGTGTTTGGGGTCGTTATTATGTTGGAATTCTGCCCTGCGGCTCAGTCTCTGAAGGGAGGGGATCATGCTCTGCTTCAGTATGTCACAGTACATGTTGGCATTCATGGTTCGCTCAATGAACTGTAGCTCCCAAGTGCCGGCAGCACTCATGCTGCCCCAGACCATGACACTACCACCACCATGCTTGACTGTAGGCAAGACACATTTGTCTTTGTACTCCTCACCTGGTTGCCGCCACACACGCTTGACACCGTCTGAACCAAACTCGTTTATCCTAGTCTAATCAGACCACAGGACATGGTTCCAGTAATCCATACGCTTAGTCCGCTTGTCTTCAGCAAACATCATCTTTAGAAGAGGCTTCCTTCTGGGAGGACAGCCATGCAGACCAATTTGATGCAGTGTGTGGCATATGGTCTGAGCACTAACAGGCTGAACCCCCACCCCTTCAACCTCTGCAGTAATGCTGGCAGCACTCATACGTCTATTTCCCAAAGACAACCTCTGGCTGTAATGCTGAGACGGTGCACTCAATTTCTTTTGTCGACCATGGCGAGGCCTGTTCTGAGTGGAACTGTCCTGTTAAACCACTGTATGGTCTTGGTCAGGGGAGGGCTGGCAGGGGGGGCAGGGTGGAAATCTCCCCCCGGGCTAGTGACACTTGCACAGCCACTGACCGTCACTACCAAATGCTGTTTTTACAGAGCAGGAATATGCCTGCTGGAGCTCTGTTAACACAGGTTACGGCCGCTGCTCACCTCCCACTGTGCAGTCGTGCCTGTGTCAGCTCCAAGGTAGATGGCTGCAGAGCTGAGCTATGTCTCATCTCACACATAGCTCAGCCTCAGCGCACACCAGCGCTGACATCCCCTTCTCTCTCTGCACAGACACTAGGAGAGATAGAGCTCCTCCTCCTTCTGAGTCTGCCCTGCCCACACTCCCCGGACATGTGTGGGCACTGGACAGGAAGTTTGAACCCAAAAAAGCTTTAGACAGCCTGCCTGCGCCTCAGCTTCCATCCTGGTAAGCTCACCCTCTCTAGTCTCTCCTGCCTCCCAGTGTATAAAAAGGGGTGCTCTGTGGACTTTGTTAAAGGGGAGGGGGGCAAGATTTGGTGAGCAGAGACCCTCTTTACACAATAGTCCACAGCATGCACCCTTAAATCAAGTTTCCCAGAACACCCCTTACATCAGATCTGATGTATATGGGGTCTGTGCAGACTCTGATGTAAGGGGAGGCTCTGTGCGGACTCTGATGTAAGGGGAGGCTCTGTGCGGACTCTGATGTAAGGGGAGGCTCTGTGTGCACTCTGATGTAAGGGGGGCCTCTGTGCGGACTCTGATGTAAGGGGGCCTCTGTGCGGACTCTGATGTAAGGGGGGCCTCTGTGCGGACTCTGATGTAAGGGGGGCCTCTGTGCGGACTCTGATGTAAGGGGGGCCTCTGTGTGGACTCTGATGTAAGGGGGGCCTCTGTGCGGACTCTGATGTAAGGGGGGCCTCTGTGCGGACTCTGATGTAAGGGGGGCCTCTGTGCGGACTCTGATGTAAGGGGGGCCTCTGTGCGGACTCTGATGTAAGGGGGGCCTCTGTGCGGACTCTGATGTAAGGGGGGCCTCTGTGTGGACTCTGATGTAAGGGGGGCCTCTGCGTGGACTCTTGTGATCATGAAAAATCTTAGACTGTTTTCTTCGATCCATCACTTTTCCACGCTCTATAGGCCATTTGACTGGACTTGCTCCCCAGGCCTAAGGCTGCCAGACCTCCCCTGGTCTTGGTCACCGTGCTGCAGCTCAGTTTCAGAGTCTTGGCAATCTTCTTATAGCCTAGATCAGGGGTCTCCAAACTTTTCAAACAAAGGGCCAGTTTATTGTCCTTCAGACTTTAGGAGGGCCGGATTGTGGCCAGCGGGGGCAGAAAATGTCCCGGGCCCAGCACCAGTGAGAATAAATGTGGCCTCAGGATTGGTGGTCAGTAGTCAGTAGGAGGAGGAGGAGTAGTGCCCCTATAAGTAGGAGGAATAGTATCCCATCATCGATATCAGTAAAAGAAATAGTGCCCCCTTGTTGGTGTCAGTGGGAGGAATAGTGCCTCATATCAGTTGGAGGAATAGTGCTCCAAGGGCCAGGTAAAGGCTAACAAAGGGCCACATCTGGCCCTCGGGCCGCAGTTTGGAGACCCCTGGCCTAGATCATCTTTATGCAGAGCAACAATTCTTTTTTACAATCCTCACAGAGTTCTTGCCATGAGGTGCCATGTTGATCTTCCAGTGACCAGTATGAGAAAGTGAGAGCGAAAACACCAAATTTAACAAACCTGCTCTCCATTCACACCTGAGACCTTGTAACACTAACGAGTCACATGACACTGGGGAGGCAACTGAATCTCAGTTCCACCACATCCCAAAGGTGCTCTATTGGATTGAGATCTAAATTCTGACCCTACCATCTGATTGTTGCAGCTCAAATTGGGACTCATCAGACCAGACATCACTTTTCCAATCTTCTATTATCCAAATTTGCCTCAGTTACCTGTTCATAGCTGACAGGAGTGGAGCCCGGTGCAGTCTTCTGCTTCTATAGCCCATCTGCTTCAAGGTTTGATATGTTGTGCGCAGAGCTTTTTTTCTCAGAAAATAGGTGCAGGAACTCAACCACGACCCGTTCAGATTTCACAAACAGTAGAAGGGTCTTAAAGGGGCATTAAATACCAGAATTGCATTACATACAGTGTGCAGAGTTCAAGGGGGTTACAAAGCAGTCACTTGTAAACACAGAAACCAGACTTCTGTGTTCACAAGTGATTGTGGTGAGCGGGCACCAAAGGGTCTGAGCCAAAGGTGGTGGAACTGAGTTCCACCAAGTTCCCCCAGAAAAAAAGCCCTGGTTGTGCGTTATTTGAGTTACTGCTGCCTTTCTATCATCTCCAACTAGGGTTGCCACCTCATCCCTTTAAAACTGAACACCTAATAATTACACAGGTTCTTTGGCAGATTAAGGCTGTAATTAAACTAAAGTAGTGCCTTATTTGCATTAAATTAGCCTCAGAACCTGTGTAATTAATAGGTGTTCAGTTTTAAAGGGATGAGGTGGCAACCCTATTTCCAACCAGTCTGCCCATTCTCCTCTGACATCAACAAGGCATTTTCGTCCACACAACTGCCGCTCACTGGATATTTTCTCTTTTTTGGACCATTCTCTGGAAACCATAGAGATGGATGTGTGTGAAAATCCCAGTAGAGCAGCAGTTTTGGAAATACTTAGACCAGCCTGTCTGGTACCAACAACAACCATGCCATGTTCTAAGTCATTTAAATCCCATTTTTTCCCCATTCTGGTGCTTGGTTTGAACTTCACCACATCTAGATGCCTTAATGCATAGAGTTGCTGCCATGAGATTGGCTGATGAGTATATACTGGGCCAGATTCTCAGAGGCGTTACGACGGAGTATCTCAGATACCCCGTCGTAACGCCTTTTTTTTGTCCTCGTATCTATGCGCGTGATGCTTAGCATCACTTTTGCATAGATACGCTTCTACATCCGACAAGTGTAAAAGCATTACACTTTCGGATCGTAGGTGTAATGACAACTCCGGCCACTAGGTGGCCTTTACGTTGTTTTTTCATTTGCATATGCAAATGAAGTAGTACGCCGATTCTCGATCGCTTTTACGCCGCCCCGTCGTCGCGTACGTCGTTTTCGTTCGCGTAAGGTTACCCCAGCTTCTATGTGGAGTAACCTTACGAGGTCCCGTCGGATGCCGTCGTGTCCCGTCGGATGCCATGTTAAGTATGGCCTCGGGACCGCGTCGTGTTGTGCGTCGTTTATGTCGTTTGCGTACGTCGATTCTCAATGGGGCTGGCGTACGCTGCGATTACGTCGTTTACATTGAGAAAATGTGACGTCCTTTGGAGCATGCGCACTGGGCTTTTTCCCCGGCCGGCGCATGCGCAGTTCGTTCGACGCGGGGGCGCGCTTAATTTAAATACAAGCCGCCCCATTTGAATTGCGCGGGTTTACGCTTGGCGATTTACGAGACGCCAACGCAAACTACGGAGCAAGTGCTTTGAGAATAAAGCACTTGCTCTAGTACGCAGCGGCGGCGTAGTGTAAATGGCTTACGCTACGCCGCCGAATATATATGAGAATCTGGCCCACTGTGTGTATATGTGTGTGTATGTGTGTGTGTATACAGTATATACAACCAAACCATGAAGCTACCTTAAAAGGCCGGGTTGGTATGTCAGTGGAATGCTAATCCTCTAAATTAGGCAGACAATGTTTGAAGAAGGGAGCCAGTATTTCAGAAGATACGCTGTGTTCAATCATAGGCCTTTTATAGCTGTAAGATTGATTTTTCTGAAATGTGTTCTTTATGTAACACTGCAACTGCAGCGTGCATTGCTGAGCTCATTACACAACAACCCAGCCTTTATTGTGGATGTAAATGAATTAACAGCTATTTGCTGGACTTTGGCTGCTAAATGTGTGATTTCCACAGAAAACAAATCAAGGAGCTGCACAGTGTTAGGCCTCCTGCTCCTGGATGCTTACACGCTCTTGCAACTTGTAGTATAAAGTGTCCAGTGCTTTATTATGCCCAGGAAGCCCATACTTAGATTAGGGTGACCAGATTTTTAACCACTTCAATACTGGGCACCCTCCTGACCAGACCAATTTTCAGCTTTCAGCGCTCTTACACTTTGAATGACAATTACTCAGTCATGCAACACTGTACCCAAATGATTTTTTTTGTCCTTTTTTTCACACAAATAGAGCTTTCTTTTGGTGGTATTTGATCACCTCTGCAGTTTTTATTTTTTGCGCTATTAATGAAAAAAGACCGAAAATTTGGGAAAATAATGTTTTTTTCTTAGTTTCTGTGATAAAATGTTGCAAATTATTAATTTTTCTTCATAAATTTTGGCCATAATTTATACTGCTACATATCTTTGATAAAAATAACCCAAAGTTTTTGATAATTATTTGGACTGTGTGGAAGTTTTAGAGTCTACAAGCTATAGTGCAAATCATAAAAAATGATCACATCTGATCACACCTGATGTACTGAAGGCCTCTCTCATTTCTTGAGACACTAACAAGCCAGGAAAGTACAAATGCCCACAGATGGCACTGATGAGGCAGCACAGATGGCACTGAGATGGGTACTGATGAGATGGGTACTGATGTGCACTGATTGACTGCGGCACTGATGAGGTGGCACAGGTGGGCACTGATGAGGTGGCACAGGTGGGCACTGATGAGGTGGCACAGGTGGGCACTGATGAGGTGGCAAAGGTGGGCACTGATGAGGTGGCACAGGTGGGCACTGATTGCAGATGTGCACGGAGGTGGCAGATGGGCACTGGGCACAGGTAGTACTGGTGGCACAGGTGGGCACTGATGGGCACAGTGGTACTGATGGGCACGGTGGTACTGGTGGGCGCACGGTGGGCATGGTGGTACTGGTGGACACAGGCGGGCACAGTGATACTGGTGGGCACGGTGGTACTGGTGGGCACACGGTGGTACTGGTGGGCACACGGTGGTACTGGTGGGCACTGTGGTACTGGGGGCACAAATGGTCCTGGGGGCACAGATTGGTCACTTTTTTTTCCAAATCGCTGCAGCTCCGTTTGCTCTCCCTCCTCACACACGATGTCTGTGTGAGGAGGGGAGAGTCGGCAATGAGAGATGATCTCATATGTTTACATATGAGATCATCTCTCATTGGCCGCACAGATCGCGCTGTAAATAGCCGATGTGATTGGCTATTTACCGCGATCTGTGTTTGGCTGTGTCCAGGGGACACGGCCAGCACAGCAGTTTCCCGCTGCCAGCTCGGGAGCGCGCAGGGAACGAGGAAAGGGGCGGACGAGAAAACACGGCGGCTCAGAGAAGTAGAGCCGCGCTGCGGCCGTACAAACTCGTATGGCCGTCAGCGAGTGGTTAAAATGAAATCCGGGACATATTTTTTTTTTTTTTTTTTTTACTAGTGGCGGCAATCAGTGACTCTCTGCCCATCACCACCGCCGCCCGCCTCACAGCCTGTCAAGGCTTATGCCGCATACACACGATTGGAAATTCCAACAACAAATGTTCGATGTGAGCTTTTTGTTGGAAATTCCAACCGTGTGTAGGCTCCATCGGACATTTGCTGTCGGAATTTCCAACAACAAATGTTTGAGAGCTGATTCTCAAATTTTCCGGCAACAAAAGTTTCTTGTCAGAAATTCGGATCGTCTGTATGCAATTCTGACGCACAAAAATCCTACGCATGCTCGGAATCATTGAACTTCTGGGCTCGTCGTCGTGTTGTACGTCACCGTGTTCTTGATGGTCAGAATTTGCGACAACATTTTTGTCGTGTGTGTATGCAACACAAGTTTCAGCCAACTTTTCAATGAAAAAAAAAATCCACGGTTTTGTTGTCGGAATTTCCCGTTGTGTGTACGTGGCATTACTCTTCGGACCTCGGCTACTACTGAGTGGGGAGTGGAGGAAGATCACTCTGCCAGGGAGGGCAGGGAGATAAACAGGCAGGCGGCTTGCTGGAACTTGAGCCAAGGCAGATGTACATGCGATGGAAGAGCTGGATGGGCAGGCGCCAGAAACTGAAGAAATATTGATCACATGATCATCAGAAAGGGGCACAGATAATAGAAAAAATACACCCCCTAAGCTAGTAGGAGCGGCGGAGCACCTGTTCAAATCCAATCCAGGGACAAAACCGGGGACAGACCTGGTCTGGGGACAGTGTCCTCAATCCGGGGACTGTCCCCAGAAACAGGGGATGTCTGGTCACCCTAACGTAGTTGGCTCTATGCAAATGGCGAAAGCGGGTAAATGACGATGCAGAAGACATCAACGTTTACAGTACAAGCATACAACCAATCACAAGTTTCAAGAGCATGTAAATGTCTTCATAGGGCCTTATTCGGGTCATACGCAGCCCTTAATTGCTTATTTAATGCAGTATTTGGTTAAACAATTGTGGAGCGGTTCTGGATAACAATAAGGCCCTGTACACACGATCAGACATGTCTGATGAAACTGGTCTGCAGACCAGTTTCATCGGACCAGTTTGATGATGTGTACGGCCCATCAGACCGTTGTCCCTCAGACCAAAGTTTTAAAACATGCTTCAAAACCTGTCTGATGGAACCTGTCCGTCGGACAGGTTCGATGGTTAGTACACAAAAGCATCGGACCAAAAACCTGCGCATGCTCAGAATCAAGTCGACGCATGCTTGGAAGCATTGAACTTTGTTTTTTCAGCACGTCGTTGTGTTCTACGTCACCGCGTTCTGGTCTGATCGGATTTTGGTCCGATGGTGTGTACACACATCAGACCAACAGACCACTTCAGCGTGGTCCGATGAAAACGGTCCGTCGGACATGTCTGATCGTGTGTACAGGGCCTAATGCCTCGTACACACAATCACTTTTTGTGATAAAAAAAAACGTCATTTTTCTTCATGAAAAAAAAATAAATTTTTCCAACTTCATCATTAAAAATGACGTTGCCTACACACCATCATTTTTGGAAAATGATGAACAAAACGACGGCACTCTAAAGGGAAGTTCTATTTGCCTTGAGGCTGCTTTTAGCTGGTTACTTGTTAGTAAAAGACGATTCCTGCTTTTCTGTCTGTTACAGCGTGATGAATGTGATTACTCCATTATGAATGGTAGTTTTACCTCCCGTCTCCTAACTTGCTTCTGGGCATGTGCAGGTTTAAAACGTAATTTTTGCCCACACACGATCATTTTTTATGACACAAAAAATGACATTTTAAAAAATTCAAGCATGGTCGAATTTTTTTTGGTTGTTTTCCAGAAGACATAAAATGACATTTTGCCCACACACGATCATTTTAAACGACATTTTTAAAAATGTCATTTTTTTCATCACAAAAAGTGATTGTGTGTACGCGGCATCAGAGTGTTTCTGACCAATAAAGTGCTAATTTTTCCTAAATGAAGTAAGAAATTAGCCTTACATAATATACTATATATATATATATATATATATATATATATATATATATATATATATATATATATATATATATATATATATATACAAATATACTATACTATACTTGATTTGTGTTAGGCCGTGTACACACGGCAGAGAACCTCGACGGGCAGAACACATCGTTCCGCCCGTCGAGGTTCCCTGCCGGCCGTCGAAATCGGCGACTCGCCCGTCGGGAATGGCAACCAGCCATTCTTCCAGGCGGGCCGTCAAGCAAATAGAGAGCGTGCTCTCTATTTCTGCTCGACAGGCTTCCCGACGGGAAGCTCGCGAGAGTGTACACACGGCCGAGGTCCTCGCTGGAATGCAGCTTCCAGCGAGGTTCTCGCTGGTTTCCAGCGAGAACCTCGGTCGTGTGTACACGGCCTTACAGATATGGTTGTATTTACCATTGGGTTCAGGGATGGGCAAATGTCTCAATGATGTAATTCTCAATTTTTTAAAGTCTATATGGCCTTCATTTTTGCTAAACTTTGTACTTTTGTCGATTCCATCCTATGATTAACTGGACAGGCGACAATTTCTGCTCTTATAAACAAGGGTGTATCTACAGTGTTAGGAGCCTCATTCAACAGCCTGGGGGCAGGGGGGATCCCCATTGTCTGAAAAAAAAATTGCTCACTATATAAATCAGATTCCACGTGGCAATGAGAGAACACTTCTGATCTTCTGGGTGACCATGGGCGTCCACTGAAATTTTTTCAGGGGGGGGGGGTGGGGGTGCTTCAGCAGCGGCAATACACAGTTGCATTTAACCCTTTCTTCAAACGCTAGCGGGGGTTAAATGTGCCACGCTAGTGGCCGAATAGTGCAGCTATTCTCTAGGCTATATGTACAGACTCCCCTTCAGCACAGACCCCCCCCCCTGATTCTGCACAGACCCCTCCATTCAGCACAGATGACCCCCCTTCAGCACAGAATCCCCCATTCTGCACAGACCCCCTCCATTCAGCACAGATGGACCCCACCTTTAACACATACCCCTCCATTCAGCACAGACCCCCCTTCAGAACAGATGGACTCCCTTAAAGCGCAGACCCCCCCTTCAGCACAGATGGACCCCCTTTCAGCACATACCCCTCCTTCAGCACAGATGGACCCCCATTCTGCACAAACCCCCCTCATTCAGCACCGACAAACCCCCCCTCCCCCATCCCATTCACTCGCTGTGCCTGTGTGACATCTGGCCCGGGACTGCTCAGACAGCCCGCATCCACGAGACTCTTCAACACCGTCTCGATTTTCCAGGAGGGTCAATTGCCCCCCCTTGCCCTATGGATCGGACGCCCATGTGGGTGACCACAAGCAACCTTCCAGCTTTATTAGGGCTCATGTACATGGCTGTTTCTTGCAGTATAATGTAATTTCCTGCATATTTGCCTGCCCGCAGGTGGTGCTTATAGCCGCCAAGTCAATGGCTGTACGCAGCTAGATATTTTGTATGCATAAATGCGTAAACATGTATGTGTACAGAAATCCAATTTTCGACTACTATAGGCAGCTGGACGCAGTACCCGTGGGCTACTTTCCAGGGAATTATAATGTATGGCCATGTGCATTAAATAGAGTGTGGAATAGTTACGATTTTTGTCTGTGACACCCATAGGGACACCAGGAGAAGATATAGAGAAACAGGTTTTTACTGGGACAGAAAGGCACCTTCCCCACTCTATTAAAAATACGTTTATTCTGTGTACCCTGTTTCATCACTTATGGAGACCAATTACAATTGGCTGCCTGCTGAAGTGCGCATGCGCAAAGCCGCCATATGCGTTTCAACTCTTTTACAAATGCTAAATTCTCATTTGAAAAGCAATTATTAAAACGTTCAGAAATTCCTTTCAGCTAAATTCTCTAGTTATATTCTTCATCACATTTGTAAAAATGTTGGAACGCATATGCCTGTATCAGGTTGGAGTCGCGCATGCGTCGAAGCATACCCATTGGAGAAACCTGATACAGGCTTTCTCCCATCCCTGCTCTATGGACTGTGGTGGTCATAAATTCAAGATTTTTTCCCCTAATTTTAACCATAATCAGCCAGCTTTCTGTTGCAAAATAATGGAGTGGGTCAAGGCAACCTACAGCGACACAACACCATGAAACCATGACACAAATGGAATTGTAGCTGACAGGTTGCTTTAACTAATTTTGAGGTTTTTAAAGCTGAACTCCTAAAAAACTAAAAGTGCTCTCTGCAGTGGGGCTGAGTCCATACTTCAAGGGTTAACTTGTAGTTTATGTCTAGGGGGTTTGATAATGTACTTTTACTTACCCAATCTTCCACTCCTGCATGCTCCTTCCTGCTGCTAGACTGGTCCTTGCAGCCACTTCTGCCATATGCTTTAGGTCTTAAGTGCTTTGACATCATCATGACTGATGAAAGGACCGTAGACCTGCTTTGGACATGAGGATACAGACAAAGGGCCAGATTCTCTAAGATTCTCTTGCCGGCGTAGCGTAAGCCATTTACACTACGCCGCCGCATCGTACTAGAGCAAGAGCCGTATTCTCTAAGCATTTGCTCCGTAGTTTGCGTTGGCGTCGAGAAAATGGCCCAGCGTAAGCCAGCGTAATTCAAATGCGGCTTGTATTTAAATTAAGCGCGCCCCCGCGTCAAACGAACTGCGCATGCGCCGGCCGGGGAAAAAGCCCAGTGCGCATGCTCCAGCTCACGTCGGAAAGCGTCGTTGAAACCGACGTCAAAACGACGTGATCGTCACTTACGCAATGCCCTATTCGCGAACAAGTTAGTAAAACGACGTAAGCGATGGTAAAAACCGGGCCTGAATGATTATGCAGTCTCAGCCAATCCCTAGGGGGGAGTGCCCAGTAGTGGCTGAGCAGGAGATACATAGTCTTATGCTTCGTACACACGATCAAAATTTCTGATGGAAAAAGTCAGACGGACCTTTTTCATCGGATATTCCGACCGTGTATATGCCCCATCGGACTTTTTCCGTCGGAAATTCTGACAGAGTTAGAAAGAGAACATGAATTTTTTTTTTAAACGGAAATTAGTCTGTATGGAACTCCGACGGAGAAAAAACACACAGGCTCGAAAACAATTCGATGCATGCTCGGAAGCATTGAACTTAATTTTTCTAGGCTCATCATAGTGTTGTACGTCACCGTGTATTTGGCCGTCGGAATTTGGTGTGTCCGTGTGTATGCAAGACAGCTTGAACGGAATTCCGTCTGAAAAACCAGTCAGGACGATCATGGCGCCGTAGGTGTGTTGTGGCGTGCTCCATGTCTCTAATGCTCTCCCTGATATGAAGAGACCTGACCACTGACTGTCATGCCAATGATTCTGGTGATCGAGGAAAGCTGTTTGCTGGATCGGGTTCAGTAGCGGGGTATCTGAGTTATCAAAGCGGGAAGCTATTCGAATCTCCTGCTTCCTGTGCATAGCCTAAGGTTGCAGTAGTCTAAAGGGTGTTGCTGTGTGCCCCGTGGTCCCCGTTTGCTCCGTGTACCGGGGCTGCTGCCGCCGCTACTACCGCTATACGGGGTCCCAGCCTGGAGCGGAGGTTACCTGTGGAGTTGGAGGAGTCTGTCTGACCTGCGGACGTCGGCCCTCGGTGCTGCTGCAGAGAGTTGTGAGCCCGTGGGATTTGTCGGAGGAGGACGGAGGACGGAGTCTCGGCTCCCCGGGGTGCAGAGAGCGGCAAACCGCCAAAAGGTCCGAGGAATACCGAGCCTGCAAGGAGTCAGGTGCAAAAAATGGTACTGCAGTGACACCTAAAGGCTAAATAGCAAACCGCAACGAGCAATCAGGAACCAACACAGTACAAGAAGTGTGGTAAGAGAGCGGCAGATAAAGCAGATAAAGCTTGTAAGATGATGGACTTATTCCTGTATTTTTCCCCCTCATATATTATTGTGCACGGTGCTATGAAACATATATAATACACCGGGCTGTGAAGGACATTAGGGATAACCCTACTGTATTATACTGGGAAAGTTTACAGAGCCAGAGAAGATCTACATATATATATATATATATACTTAAGGACTGCCAATTTATTTCAATTTATTTCAATTGTTTCTTTATCCCATCTGTCCTATTAGCTCCATATTTGCTCCTTTCCACGTGAGTTTTATAAACGGACGCTAAGGGGTGAATAGAGGGGATTGAGGCGGAGCACCCCCCAATACTATTGACGGTTTGTAACACTTTAAGCAATAAAGTAAAGGAGAATGGTGAGGAAGGCTCCCAAAGGGAACACCATAACATCTTACTTAGTGGCCGAATGTCTGGACCAAGTGGCAAAGAGTGTCCAAAAAAAAAAGGGTCCCAAGACTCCCCAGTAAAAAAAAAAAAACTGCAGACACAGAAGTGCATCAAGCCCTAGAGGAAACTCCAGGAAAGAGCAAGGACAAAAGTAAAAAGGGAGTAACACCAGAGGTTAAAGGGGTAAATAAGGATCAGAAATCCCCAGAAAAACAACAACCTAACCTTCCTAACCTTCCCCCCGAAGGCCCACAAGCCCCTCCTACAAGGCAGGACATGACAGATATGATGGAAATGATGTCCCGTCTGGAGCGGACAGTTAAAGGGGAGATGGGGGCAACAAGGAGAGATATACAGAGTGTACTGCAGAGGGTGGAAGGAATAGAAGAGCAACTGGAAGAGCATAAAAATGCAATAGTAGAACTGAGAGGACGAGCAGATATGGACTGGATAGAGATAAGAAATGCACGATATAGATTGGAGGACCAAGAAAATCGTAGTAGGAGGAAAAACTTGCGTGTAAGGGGTCTAACGGAAGAATAAAAAGGACGGAGAACTGGGTGAGACACTACGAGGGATATTTAACAAAGCACTCAAACGAGAACCAAATGCACTGATGCAATTTTCAAGAGTGCATAGAATACAAAGATCTTACAATGCCCAGAGAGACTCACCAAGGGACACCATAGTAAGATTTCAGGACTTCGAACTAAAAGAGTTAGTGTCCCAAAGTACGAGAAATTCGGTTACAATAGAATACAAAGGTACACAGTTACTTATATTCTCAGATCTATCTTCAGAAACTCTAGCACGTAAAAGGGCTCTGAAACCGGTGACGAATCATCTCCGGGAAAATAACATCACTTATAGATGGGGCTTTCCGGCTTGTCTGTAACTCTGTCAGACCATGCCCCGGTGGTGATGGACCTAGATACGGGAGAGGTCCCGGTGGGACAGAGAACATGGAAATTGGATGAATCACTCCTGAGTAACATCAGGATAGCCGATGACCTGGAAAAAGATATGTGCCTGTTTTTCTTGGAAAATGATATAGAAAATGTTGCCCCCTCAACGTTATGGAAGACACACAAAGTATACGTGAGAGGGAGGTTGATAGCTGAAAATGCTAAAAGAAGGAAAATCAGGTCGGCTCATAAGTTAAGGCTACTGGAAGAGATCTGGAGTTTAGAACAGTTACATAAAAAATCTCAGGAAGAGGATGTTTTAAAGTCCTTAACAAGGAAGAGAGAGGATCTGTGTAACCTATTAGAACAGGAAACTAAATGGGTGTTTAATAAAGTGAACAATAATTTCTATGCCATGGGAAATAAACCAGGGAGATTTCTGGCAAGGACCATTAAACCTAGAAACTCGCAAAACTTTATTTCTAAAATAAAAGACAAAAAGGGAAACCTGAGACACTCTACTAAGGAAATAACTAAAATATTCCAGGAGTATTATCAAAACTTATATAAGGTAAATAAAGAACAAGGTATATTAGAAACCCAGAACAGGAGAAAGAATATTAAAAAATATCTAGAAAAGATAAAGACCCCGGGCTTATTGGAGGAAGTAATAAGTAACCTGGAAAGGGAAATTACAAAAGAGGAAATAAGTCAAACTATAAAAAATATCAGGATGGGAAAGAGTCCTGGCCCATATGGGTATACCTCAGCCTATTATAAAAGATTTGGAGAGGTTTTAGTGCCCTTTTTTCAGAAGTATATGAATTCCATTGGGGGAGGTATGAAAATACGGGAAGAGGCACTACAGTAGAAGCTCACATAACCCTGATAGGGAAGGAAGATAAGGATCCCTCGCTATGCGCAAGCTATAGACCCATATCCCTGATCAATGTGGACATAAACATCTACTCAAAAATCCTGGCGGAGAGAATAAGACCTCTCTTGCCGGGATTGATTGAGAACGATCAGGCAGGGTTCATACCTGGGAGAGAAACTAGGGAGAATATTTTAAGAGCTTTATTCCTGATACAAAAGGCCAAAAAAAGTGGGGAGCCAGTACTGTTCCTGTCATTGGATGCCGAAAAGGCCTTTGACAGGCTGGACTGGGGCTTTATGCTAGCAACTTTAGAACATGTAGGACTAGGCCCAAATATGCTCAGGTGGATAAGCGCTTTATATTCTAATCCTTCGGCCCAGGTGAGGGTGAACGGCACCCTGTCAGATAGATTCCCACTATACAATGGGACTCGCCAGGGATGCCCGCTCTCCCCCCTCTTGTTTGTCCTGACATTAGAGCCGTTGTTGGAGACAATTAGGATGACCCAGGAAATAGAAGGGATAAAGGTGGGTGGGAGGGAGCACAAGATCTCTGCGTTCGCAGACGACATGATGCTATATGTATCTAATCCGAGACAAACACTTCCGAGGATATTAGCGGAATATGAGAAGTATGGCGAGATCTCAAATCTAAAAATCAATCAAGAGAAAACTGAGATCTTGAGTATCTCGGTAAGCCGTGGTGAACGCAGGGACCTTGAAGCTCTATATCCATTTAAATGGAAGCAGAGGAGGATGAGATATCTGGGTGCTTTCTTGTCTACAACAGAAAGATACATATATGAAGATAATTATTTACTTCTATTCTCCCCTTTCTCTCCTATTAAACAAATTAAAGGCAGACCTAAAGGGGTATAACGTAAACAGAGTCTCCTGGCTAGGAAGGATAAACACCATAAAGATGATGATATTACCCAAAGCATTATATATTTTTCAAACACTCCCGATAAAAATTCCAGAAGCCTTTTTTACAACTTTCGGTAACATAATCAGGGGCTTTATATGGAAAGGAAGACAATCTCGTAAAGTGGCAGGAACCCTGATTAGATCTAGACAGGAAGGGGGACTCCAATTGCCTGATTTTAAAAGGTATTTTGAGGCATCAGTATTGAGGAGAATAATGGACTGGTTCCAAACAGAGGGAGGGGGAGGAAAGAAAAAAAGTGGGTAGAAGTAGAAGAGAGTTTAAGCGCTCAAGATCTGGGAAACAGAATATGGGTCCCGATGCAACATAGAGGACTACCCCAAGATATCCCTACAATGACAAAAGAAACGTATAAAACCTGGGACAGAATATGTAAAAAGAAGGAATGGCCCTATAATAGCCCTTTAAGGCCTCTTGCGGGCACAGAGTACTTCCCGCCTGGGAAAGAGGGCGGTGCATTTCGGAGATGGTCAACTTCAGAAATATTAAAACTGAGGGATTTAATGAAGGGTGATGTCCTGTGTTCTGTTCAAGAACTACAAGAAAGATATGGAGTATATCCAGGAGATGCATGGAGATATAGACGAGTTCAACATTTTATAAATACCTTACCGAAGCCTCTGCGAGTCCCCAACGACCTAAACCAATGGGAAAAATGCATACTCAGGGGTGGAACAGGACGACAGGGACTCTCCAATATTTATAAGATATTGACACCCATCGGGAAAGTAGAGGCAGATAAAATAGTGGAAAATTGGGAATTAGAGTTGAACCAAACTATAGGTATGAAAAAAAAAAGGTAAGTACTAGAATATGCTCATACTACCTCAATGGATGCAAAGGTAAAAGAGATTAACTATAAGCTTCTCATCAAATGGTACTATGTCCCAATAAAAATGCATAGAATAGATAGGGAGGTAACGCCTTTGTGCTGGAGAGAATGTGGGATGGAAGGAACACATGCCCACATATGGTGGCAATGCCCCCGGATACAGATATATTGGAAAGACATATTAGCCTGGATAAAGAAGATAAGTGGGTATGAGGTGAAGCAGGACCCCTGGGAATGTCTATTTCATAATACGGGGATGTCAAGAAAAAAATACAGAGGTTCACTGGTCCCACATCTATTGAATGGAGCCAAGGCACTTATCCCTAGGAATTGGAAGAAAAAAGAAGCACCTTTGATAGAGGAGTGGATTAGGGAGATGGACAGAATTAAAGTGATGGAGGAACTGTGGTCATTCCACGGTAACTCCAGGCTGAGACAGGAGGGGATCTGGGAGGGATGGGGGAGGTTCAGGGAGATGGAGGGGAGAGGGAGGATTGAGGAGGTGGGAACGTGAGAAGCCTCCCGTCTTACAATTGTTTATTGTTTTAATTTTTTTTATTTAATTTTTTTCCCTCTCTCTTTTTTTTTTTTTAGGGTGGGTTGATAGGTATATGCACATAAGTAGGTGGAACATATGGAAGAGGGTTTAAGATAGCTCACTAAAAAAAAAAAACTTTTTTTTTTTTTTTTCTCTTTGGTTGTCTCTCCTCTTATTAAGGGGATGAGGACAGGGACAATACAGTCCCCTTAAACTCACAGGCCCAGATTCACAGAGCAATTACGCCTGTCTAACTGGTGTTAGACAGGAGTAATTTCAAATTTTGCGCGCCGTATCACTAGTTTGAATCCTCAAACCATGATACGGCGGCTTCGGGCTTCGATCCGAGAGGCTTACGTCCTCGTAAGCCTTCGGATCTACACTGCGATATTTTTGCGCCCGCTGGGAGGAGTTCGAGTCGTTTTCATGCGTCGGGATATGCAAATGAGTTTTTACGGCGATCCACGAAGGTACGAGTGTCCCTCGCAATCGCCTACGTCATTTTTTGGCTACGTAATGTTAGAGGAGCTTTTTGCTGGTCTAACAGTGCGTAACCCATGTAAGTATGGCCGTCGTTCCCGCGTCGATTTGAAAATATATATTTTTTTTAACGTAACTCGTTCGGGAATAGGAATGTACGTAAACGACGCTACTACGACGTGTTTTCGCGCAATGCACGGCGGGAAATTTGCGAACGGAGCATGCGCAGTTCGATCGCCGCGGGAACGCGCCTATTTTAAATGCTTCACGCCCCCTACTCGCACAGATGGATTGCGACGGGAGAAATACACTACGCCGCCGTCGTTTACTGGACAAAATCTACCTGGATTCCATGTAGAGCCAGGTAAAAAACAGCGGCGTAGTGTATTTCTGATACTCTACGAGAATCTAATTCTCTGTGAATCTGCCCCACACTGTTTAAAATTCCCATTATATAGGGTAGATAAGAATAGTCACCTTAAACATATCACACACGTTTGCACTTACAAAGGAATGTGGGAGTCAGAGTGACTCCATTACACAAAAGAAGGAAAAAGGAAAAAAAAAAAAAGGGGAGTCCTTTTTTTTTTTCACTTTTTTTTTTCTCTCTCTCGTTTTATATCTGTTTAATTTTGTTTAGAGGAGGGATATGGGACAGCAGGGTCCCCCTAAAATCACAGGGAAGGTTAGATCACACAATGTGTTTTTTTTTTTTCTTCTTCTTTGTTTGTTTTTTATTTTTTTGTCGTGGGTTTAAGGTAGGGGTACGTTAGGTAGATTATAGGTGCCATGATAGACTATTAGATCAGGGGACTACAAGGAGACCATGTATATGTATGTATGTTATTGTACCAATGTTTATGTTTGTTACTGTCTGTATGTTATTGTACCAATGTATATGTCTTTTTTATATATTTATGTTGTGGAAAAAAGCTTAATAAAAATTTAAAGGAAAAAAAAAAAAGAAGAAAAACCAGTCAGAGTTAAACCAGTCAGAGTTTATTCCGACAGAAACTCTGATTGTGTGTACAGGGCATAAGGCCTGGAGTAGCAGGGTTCTTGTCCTGAAGGATCAGCGTCATCGAAACTTTCCCTCCGGGTCCCTGAGCAGCGGTGACTATACATCTCACTTCCGCCCTGACGCCCTATGATTGCCGTTATACCATGCAGATGATCTGCGTGGTGTGCTGACGGGGCTTACGCCTTGACACTGGTCTTTTTGGGCGGCGGTGTTTACATTTCTCACTTCCGCCCTTACTCCTTGCCTTCTTACGACGCGATCAGCGTCATCACAACTTCATTTGCGGATGTCCGGGCGGCGGTGATCATACATCTCACTTCCGCCCTGACTTTGTGCCCTTACATGACGCGATTTGCATCATTGTATTTTTGATTCGTGGACCTATTGTGTGACGCCACGTCACCAAATCACGTCCACCTCTTATACCCGCCTACCGTCCTACTATATTTAAACGTCCCCCCTCCCTGACAAGCCTGACATGGCAGAAGGCTGCTATGCTGCTCCTGTTTACACCTTCATGTGAGTAACTTGACCCAGGTCTAATTAGCGTGCTTTCTTGGCCCTAATCATGGCTATCTCTTCTGATCACTCTCTGTGCTATTATATACAGATTTTCAGTGCCTATGCCCGCCCGCAACTCTAAAGGCTTGACTACCATCTGCACTCCTTAATTCTTGGTATGTGCTTTTTGATATTTTTTGTTCTTGTGTTTCCTGTTATTCTAGCCAACTACTGTACAAGATACTTATATACAGTATATAAAAAGTTTTTTATACACACTGTCCTTTATCTATAGGACAGTATATTGCTCTGTGACAGTTTTGGTCCAGGTGGCCATGTGAAACACAGCACCCAGGTCTTCCTATTTCCCTTCCATCTTGGAAATCCCCACGCCATGGTTGATACACCCCTCCAATGATCTGCAACTTTAAAAGCATTTTTATTGGTATGGATTTGATTTATTGCACCTGTATATGTATTTTGCCTCCTGTCTATGTATATTTATTTTCTTATTATGTTTTTCTGCATAAATTTACTAGATCCCATACAGACTTCGGCCCCTGAAGAAGGGAATACCCGAAACGCGTAGGGCCTGGTACTTACCACGTGGATCATTTATAAGTTGCATATCCATTGTTTCTTTTAACTTTTGTGTTTTTTGATACTTTGTTATTTATAAATAAAATTATATATTTTGTATAAAACACTATAAATTCTTGTTGCCTTCAAAGCCCCACTTCGGGGGATCCCTCGAATTCTCTTTCTTGGTCTACCAGGGGTGGTGGCAACATATTTAAGATCATATACCTAAGATGTTCCCCTCACATACTTGTCCTGAAGGAGAAGATCCCAGCCTGAAGAGCTGCTGTCCTTCCAGGCAGGTTAGCTGAAGCCTGCAGAGACCTCATCAAGGTCCCAGCTCAGTGGTACCTGGGGGGGACTATTGTTCCTAGAAGCAGTTTTTTTAGCCAAATCAAGGGGGTGAACTGAGGATCCAGCCTGGAGAGTCACAGTTCAGTGTCTAGCCAGTATTGAACAGGAGGTACCTGAGTATCTGGAGACACAGTGAGTAGAGGCCTGGAAATCGGATCCTAGTGATTGTCTGTTGTTTAACTGTGATTGTGTTAGTGGGATTTTCCCTGCTTAGGGTTGCCACTTTTTCTTCAAGCTAAACCCGAACACTTGAATTAAATTTTCTTTTTTAGCATACACTATTGCAGGGGTAGGCAACCTCGGCCCTCCAGCTGGTTTGAAACTATGAGTCCCATGAGACACGGCAAGACGATGACAATCACAGGCATGACTTCTAGAGGCAGAGGCATGATGGGATTTGTAGTTTCACCACAGATGACGTCGAGGTTGCCTACCTCTGCACTAGTGACTAGAGGATTTTAATAGACCTGGGACACCTTTGTGTGCTCCAAAGAGAACAGTAATGTGGCAAGCATAGTGCCCTCTTACCCTCCTATCAGGCCCTGTTCTGAGCCACATTCCTGTTTGAATATTGTGTCCAGGTTTCAGGAGTACTTAAACCCGGACACATGATTTTAAACCCAAACTGTCTGGGTGAGTCCTGGACAGGTAGCAACCCTAGCCCTGCTAGGTGTCCCAGAAGGGCTTGTATCTCTACTCTCTTCCAATAGGGGGGTGCCCCTGAAGCGAGTAGACAAAATAGAGAGAGAGTCCTCCAAATATTTTGTGCATTCAATTCTGGACTTTCCCAAAGCTTCCTCGCTCCCTACCTAAGTTTAACCAGCTCTAAACCCTAAAAGACATCCAATGCCTGGTTATTGAGAGAGAGACAATTCAAGTGTTGTGTGCCTGGCTGCCTGGGGACCCAGATGGGATGAGAACCTCGGACATAACAGTGGGGCCTGTTAGGGGTCTGCACTACATAAATGCTGGGATATTTTCCTGACATTCATTAGCACTGAAGTGCATTGGATAAACAAACTATGAGATGTCTTTAACAATACAGAACAAATCCAGTAGAATGTGACCAACTACTACCAGAAATACCATGGATAGATGAGAACATTCAGACATTATGTTCTGTATGCATCGCTGAATATAACATAAAATCGATGTGTAAAGTTGATATTGGCAGTGCTATACTGTCCTCTGTTCCAGAAAGTGCACAGCCAGGGCTGTTTGAAAGAATTTGGGGGCCCCAAGCAAAATGGGGGCTCTCAAGCACCCCCCCCCCCCCCCGCACGCAAAGCCTACGTTAACGATACACTAATTTTTTACACCAATGTTCTTACCCCCCCCCCCCCCCCCAGTCCCTATGTTTTTCTATTCTCGCCTCCCCTTTTTCCTTGTAGGCTGCTGCTGTAGCGTGGCCGAGCTCCTCTTCCTCCTGTCAGTCCAGTGTTCTATCATTATGGGTCCCCAGTCCCCGATTAGATGTTCCCCGGGCCGGGCTGGGTACCGCGCGGTACAGGAGATTCAGTTTTCTGTGTTCCCGGCTGGACTGAAAGGAAGTCAGCACTCAGTGTTCACTTCCTGTCAGTCCGGCCGGGAACAGGAAACTGAATCTCCTATACCATGCGCGGTACCCGGCTGGACTGACAGGAAGGAAGGAAGAGAAGCTTGGCCATGCTACAGCCTGGAAGGGGAAGTTGGGGGCCCCAGGCCAGCTCGGGGCCCCAAGAAATTTTTTGTTTTGCCTGTCCTGTAGCGACAGGCCTGTGCACAGCAATTGAATGTCAGGGACTTTTCAGCAGTGCATTTATTTATTTCAGACATTTGTCAGTCCTCTATGTCATAGGAAGGCATAGGATACTAGGGTGACCACATGTCCCGGATTGCCTGGGACAGTCCCGCATTTTGCAGGTCTGTCCTGGGCACCTTCATTCCAGGACAATACAGTGTCCCGGAATGAAACTGACACAGCTACCTCCTGGGCCAAGCTAATGCCCCCAAAAAAGGCCGCTACATCACCACTTTACTCACGTGACAGTATACTTGCCCTGGAGGAGCACAATCCCCGCCTTCTGCTTGTGATTGGAGACATAATAAATCCCGCCTCTTGTGTCCAATCACTGTGCTGTGATTCGTTACAGCACAAGCTGATTTTTGGGAAGGGGTGTGTCCCTGAATGGTAGTTTGGAAATGTGGTTACCCTACAGGAGACATGTTCATGCATGGTCAGTATTTGCTGCATCTTTCTGGTCATTCTCCCTATGTCTGCTGTCCTTTAGATTGTGATCATATTGTCTGGGATGCAGAAGGGCATCCAACACTTTGTGATTTCCAGAAAGCATTCTGCTTGCCAACTAAAGGCAAAAAAACTTAGCTTTTGGTCTGAACACTGTAGGTAGCACTTAGGTGGCCATGCTGCAATGCCCTGTCTGCTACCTGTGACATATAAACTGAGCCAATAAGAATCGCAGGCAATATAAATCATGCGGCTCACTACAATCAGATTTTCATAGTGTGTACACAACTTTCGACATCCGATTCAGACTTTCCAAAGGAACATTTCTGAAGGGAAAAACTCCAAAATATTTTTCATACTTGAACTGAACGAACAATTTTCATTTATTGTGTACCGTTTTTTTAGTTTTTAAACAAGGAAAATCAGATACGAAAGACTGCGCATGATCAGAAACAATAAACAAACAAAAAAAGCCTTTGTTGTAGGGGAATTTACATATATTAGTTTCATTCTTGGTTTGGACTTGATGAGAAATGACGAGGAAAAGCGAAAGATCGGTCACCCAATTTTCTTAGAGTGTGTGGCAATAATAAGTCTAACCTAATAAATTTGGAGGCATTGTCATCTTTAGGCTGCTTTCAGAATGATGCTAAAATTGCAACAATCCCTTTAACCTCCCTGGCGGAATGAAAAGCTGAAAGCGGTACCATTATTTTGCATGGAAATTTGGGTTTTATATTGTAGGCCTGTAATTCTTAGAAGTAACTCACTTAAAACTGTCCAAAGAAGAGTCTAGTAGACATCCCGGGTATAATAAAATTTGAAACACAAAATCATAAATTATAATACAATAAATACATATAAATAATTATAACAAATAATATAATAAAAATGATTGCTTTTAATTTTTTGATGACGAATTTCCCCACAAATCGCTATCGCTCAATTCTGCAAGTGATTCTAATTTATTATCGCTGTTTTCTAGCTGATCTAAAACCACTTTTGACATAAAGTAACCATTTTGGTTGCTATGGGCAATCTCCAGTTTGCAGGCAGAAAGAACAGTTTTTATTATATAAAAGTACATGTAGGGCACTGGGCAGACCACTAGGGACAAGGGGGGTGTGTATTTTTTTTACATACAGTACTGTAATCTACAAGATTATAGTATACTTTATGTATTGTGTTTATTTTCTTTTTTAAATTTGCTGCCGATCTCAGCCCCTGTGCGTTGTAACACTTCGGGATTGGATGGGTGATCGTGATCTGTCCTATCCCGAGCAAGGGGGAGTGTCTATACGCGCGGGCTATTCAAATTAATGCTGTGATTTTCTCCATGCGGCGGTGGGGCGGCTTTCGGCGGCAAAGATATGGGGGAAATGGCTGGAGGGACATGGGACATGGGACATGGCTGCATATGTGAGGGACATGGCTGAAGGGACATAGCTGCATATATAAAATAATAATTTCATATAGATGCAGTTTTGCATGACCGTGCAATTGTCTTTCAAAGTGTTACAGCACTAATAGCTGAAAATTGGCC
Source organism: Rana kukunoris (assembly GCA_029574335.1). Lineage (NCBI taxonomy): Eukaryota > Metazoa > Chordata > Amphibia > Anura > Ranidae > Rana > Rana kukunoris. Next base: position 652,101,628 of record CM056049.1, on the reverse strand, counting down.
TGGGCAGGAAGGGGGTAAAAGTGACCAGTAGGCAAGTGATTAAGAAGAGTCATTGGATTTTCTTATTGTTAATGGTGACAAATCGACATTCGTTATCTACCACAGTGATGAGAAAATTCAAAGGAGCAGGATGGAAAGTTTTTCTTCGATGAATGTATTTTGAACAGTGAGTGAGGTTTTTTTATTTGGGCATTTCATTCATTCTTAAAGCGGAGCTCCACCCATGAAAACAACATTTTGCCATGTTGTTTAAAAAAATAAAAAAAAATAAACCTGAAAAAAATAAAAATAAAATACTCACCCGAAATAGCTGTTGCTATGCGGAAGTCCGTAATCTGCCTCACCTGCACCGCGGTCCGATTTCTTCTTGTCCTTCTCCTTGTGAATGGGGCGCGCTGCTTTCTGGGAACTGTGTGTGTTCTCAGAGAGCAGCGCGCCTATTCACAAGCCAGCGTGAGACTCACGCAGGCGCACTAGGAAATGGGCAGTGAAGCCGTACGGCTTCACTGCCTGTTTCCCATAGTGTGAATGGCGGCGCGGGACCCGGAGCGATCGCGGGACCGGCATCGGGGGGCCCATCAGCGCGGGCGCCTAAGACAGGTAAGTGTCCTTATTTAAAGTCAGCAGCTACACTGTTAGTAGCTGCTGACTTTAAAAAAAAATTTTTTTGCGGCTGGAGCTCCGCTTTAAATACATAGGTGTGCGCACAGGGTGTGCTGGATGTGCCTGGGCACACCCTAATCACCCAGTGCAGTGAAGATTTCACCCCTGCTGGGCAGTGATGCCAGCTTTCATTCTCTCCCACTGACTGCTGTGGCAGGCACACCCAGGATGAGTAGGGGAAGGGGCTGGTAAATATGTAATTTTCTAAATGAACACAGTGAGTGATGGTACCGTGTGTTCGAGCTTTTGGGGTGCAAACCCTAATGCAATAGGCTGCGCACACCTATGCTTAAATATGAATGTTAAAAGCAAGTGACATTTTTAAAAATGTGTTCAGTTATCGAATGTAAAAAGAATGTTTGCATGATTATTCTCATGTCCAGCCATCATCATACAGAATCTGGAAGAGCTGTGTATATCTGGCAGCCAATCAGCTTCTGTCTTTAATTTAATGGCTTAATTTAACAAGCTAATGATACCATCTGATTGGTTACTGTGCAAAGTTGCGCCAGTTATAACAAATTGCCCCCATTGTACGGTCATCCAGCTTCACCAACATCCTATACTTTCTGCTCAGCGCTGTCACGTGATCCACTCCCCCCCTCCTCCCAATTCTAGTCATGTGACTGTGATGTCATCAGACAGCTGCCAGCAGTCAGCATGGAGGAAGACACAGAATCACACATGTCTGGGATGTCAGATGGATTCCAAGTCCTGCTGGATGATCAGAGGAAGGAGGGGGCTCCGAACTGTCCTCATGGTGAGACCCCCCAGTCCTATTACTGTTCTGTTTGTAGACTGTATGTCAGATCATTGTGTTTACCAACATTGTGTGTCATATCCTGTGCTCTGTTCTTCTATGTACACTTCAGGTGGTTGTGTCAGCATGCTGAGACTTGTAGTTCTCTTTTTACTTGCTGAAATACAAAGTTTTTTTTTCTGAGATCCCACAAATTTTAAAGAGCCGCGTTACCTGTGATAAAGTAACATGTGCACCTCCTTTGAGCTTTGATCCTCTCCTCCTTTGCTTTAAGAATCTGCATCTGCTTGCTGTGTTTAGGTTGCCTTTAACAATAAACGCCACTATAAGCACGACACGCGTATTTTTTGGTTTTCCTTATGTTCGGGGCTGCTATAGTGTGAATGCAGCTTTAACTACTTGCTTACCACCCTATAGCAAATTTACTGCTACAGGGTGGCAGCTGTGTGTGTGTATATGTGTGTATATATATATACACACACACACACACACACGTGATTGTGCACATCTGCCAAAAGGAGGCGTGCTGCTTCTGCTGTCAATACTCACAGCAGAAGCTGATCTGTGGGTGCCAGGTACTCTATGCCCCCCCCCCCCCCCAAGCACCCACGATCGATGGTAAAGAACATAGATGGCAATCTGACCATGTAAACAAGACCAATCGCTGTTCTGATCGATCAATGTCTTCCCCTATTAACCACTTCCGGACGGCCGTACGGCCACAGTGTGGATCCCAATTGCCGGGAGGCCTTCTATATATGGCCTCCAGCCACTGGATGCCGATGCACTTGCCCGGCGGCCGCAATGTCCGCCAGGCACCCACGATTGCCGGTTACACAGACAAGGACGTGGATCTGTGTGTGTGTAAACGCACAGATCCACGTCCTGTCAGGGACAGAGGAGACCGATCTGTGTCCCTTGTACATAGGGACACAGATCGGTCACCTCCCCCCAGTCAGTCCCTTTCCCCACAGTTAAAAACACTATGTAACCCCTTCCTGACCCCCTAGTATTACCCCTTCCCTGCCAGTCACATTTATACAGTAATTTGTGTATATTTATAGCACTGTTTGCAGTATAAATGTGAATGGTGCCAAAAATGTGTCAAAAGTGTCCGATGTGTCCGCTATAATGTCGCAGTCAAAATAAAAATCGCAGATCGCCGCCATTACTAGTAAAAATAATAATTATTCTGTCCCCTATTTTGTAGGCGCTATAACTTTTGTGCAAACCAGTCGCTTATTGCGATTTTTTTTTTTTTTTTTATTTTTTTTTTTTATTTAAACCAAAAATATGTAGAAGAATACTGAGAAAAAAATATTTAAAAAAAAAATTGGGCTATTTATTATAGCAACAAGTTAAAATATTGATTTTTTTTTTTTCAAAATTGTCGCTCTTTTTTTGGTTATAGCGTAAAAAAAAAAAAAAACGCAGAGGTGATCAAATGCCACCAAAAAAAAGCTCTACTTGTGGGGAAAAAAGGACGTTAATTTTGTTTGGGAGCCACGGCGCACAACTGCGTAATTGTCAGTTAAAGCGGCGCAGTGCCGAAAATCTGAAATTTCACCTGGGCAGGAGGGGGGGGTGGTATATGTGCCCAGTAAGCAAGTGGTTAAAAAACATCACACTGTGTACACCAAAACACTGGCTAGGCACACATTTAACCCTAGGGCCTCTTGCTCAGTACAGCTTTTTTTTTTTTTTTACTGAGCTAAAATTATTATTATACAGGATTTATATAGCGCCAACAGTTTGCACAGCTTTTTACAAGGCAGACAGTACAGTTACATCACATCACAATTCAATACAGGAGGAATCAGAGTACTCTGCTCATTAGAGCTACAATCTAGGAGATGCAGCCCATTAATTGTAATATGCCTACTAAACTAAAGCTGTGCATTCTTCAGTTAAAAAATAGAAAAATTTGCATTTTTGGACAGTAATTTACGCTTCATGCATGCAAATGAGCGTGATTAGGGCACTTTATACACGTACACCAATCGGCCCTGCACTGAGTACGTAGCGCAGCAATCGGCCCTGCACTGAGTACGTAGCGCAGCAATCGGCCCTGCACTGAGTACGTAGCGCAGCAATCGGCCCTGCACTGAGTACGTAGCGCAGCAATCGGCCCTGCACTCAGTCGGCAGCACACACCAGCCCTGCACCCCTCAACCCTGCACTATTTATAGGTACAAAGAAGCTTTGTTTTGTTTAAACACTTTCATACTGGGCCATTGTAAAATGATGCCGGCGGTAACATCTTCTCCCTTCGAGTGGACGTTATATGACGGCCTCAGGTTTTTTGCACCTGCAGGCCACCGGGGGCCCGAAGTGTGTCGATCGGGGATGAGGCGTGTCCCTCGGACACAGCCTATCCTTGATCAGGGTAAATTGGCTCTTTACCATGTGATTGGCTGTGTCCAATCACAGCTGGTCACATGTGTTAGGCTCGTACTCACCCCTGGGGGAATGCAGCTTGGCGTTCAGAGACGAGGTGTGTCCCTCGGACACAGCCTATCCTTGATCAGGGTAAAGAGCCAATAAAATTGTCTCTTTACCACGTGACCAGATGTGTCCAAACACAACCCGTCACAAATGTCAAACGGCTGTAGTGCCGTTTCTGGGTTCTCCTCCTCAGTGTGAGGAGGAGATCTGGGAAGAAAAAGTGCAGTACAGTGCCCGTGTACCATTCCTGTGTATCATCTGTGCATGTTCACTTTACTGGGTGAATGGAGGGTTTACATCCACCTTAAGTGTCCATCATTCTGAAGTTCAAAAGTCAGGGGGTATGCTAATTCCAGAGATGTTCAAAGACTGCAAACGTGATACAAGAGATTGCAGTCGTGATAAAACAGAGGCTCAGAGGGATCAGGGGTGTACAGTAGAGCTGCACGATTCTGGCTAAAATATGAATCACAATTATTATTTTTTTGCTTAGAATAAAGATCATGATTCTGTTGCGATTCTCTTTCACATTATACAAAAAAATTGGGCTAACTTTACTGTTAGTTTTTTTTTTTTTTTATTCATTGAAGTGCATTTTTCCCCCCAAAAAAATGCGTTTTAAAGACCGCTGCGCAAATACAGTGTGAAATAAAAAAATTGCAACGACCGCCATTTTATTCTGTAGGGTCTCTGCTCTAAAAATATATATAATGTTTGGGGGTTCCAAGTAATTTGATTGCAAAAAAAAAAAAATACTGATTTTTAACTTTTAAGCAACAAGTCTCAGAAAAATGTTTAGTCCTAAAAGCAGTCAGAACTTGCAGCGTGACAGGGTTCACTTCCTGATTCCCTTACTTAAGCGATAGATCGGCTTTGGGTGAGGACATTGCTGCTGCCCTGGACAGGAAAGGTTCCATATTTTTAAAGTCAGCAGCTGCAGTATTTGTGGCTGCTGACTTTAAAAAAAAAAAAAAAAAATTTGCAAGCGGAACTCCGCTTTAAGTGGTTAAACTGACTTAATTTACAGACAGTTTGTTCCTTTTGATCTAAAAGATACTTTGTTTATAGCTATAGTGTTTTTTTTTTTTTTTTACAGCTCTAGTGAGCAGAGAACTTCTCTGCACTTTTATGAATTGTGTAAATGCTGCATAGGGATCGTGAGGGGGGGGTTTGAATCAAGATCGCCATTTAACGATTAATTGTGCAGCTCTAGCAGTGTTGCCAACCTACCAGATTGAAATTTACTGGCGCAGCCACGTTTTTACTGGCATTTCACAAAAGTTACTAAATTAAATTTTTAGGTGCAAATTTCAGTATTGTATTTTTAGGCCACAAACAAGTACGCTAGGAAAATAGCAATGTGATTTAAGGTAAAAAAAAACATATTTTTGTTATTTTCGATATAAGGGCAAATAATTTGGTCACATTACCCCCCGACTTCACCCCCCCCCCCCGCATTGCCACCAACAACCCCTGCCTCCATCCCCCTCTGCAGTGCCACCAACAACCCCTGCCTCCATCCCCCTCTGCGGTGCCACCAACAACCCCTGCCTCCATCCCCCTCTGCGGTGCCACCAACAACCCCTGCCTCCATCCCCCTCTGCGGTGCCACCAACAACCCCTGCCTCCATCCCCCTCTGCGGTGCCACCAACAACCCCTGCCTCCATCCCCCTCTGCGGTGCCACCAACAACCCCTGCCTCCATCCCCCTCTGCGGTGCCACCAACAACCCCTGCCTCCATCCCCCTCTGCGGTGCCACCAACAACCCCTGCCTCCATCCCCCTCTGCGGTGCCACCAACAACCCCTGCCTCCATCCCCCTCTGCGGTGCCACCAACAACCCCTGCCTCCATCCCCCACCCTCTGCGGTGCCACCAACAACCCCTGCCTCCATCCCCCACCCTCTGCGGTGCCACCAACAACCCCTGCCTCCATCCCCCACCCTCTGCGGTGCCACCAACAACCCCTGCCTCCATCCCCCACCCTCTGCGGTGCCACCAACAACCCCTGCCTCCATCCCCCTCTGCAGTGCCACCAACAACCCCTGTCTCCATCCCCCACCCTCTGCGGTACCTCTAATCTCCCCCTGCCTCCATCCCCCCCCTGCAGTGCCACCAACAACCCCTGCCTCCATCCCCCCCCTGCAGTGCCACCAACAACCCCTGCCTCCATCCCCCTCTGCAGTGCCACCAACAACCCCTGCCTCCATCCCCCACCCTCTGCGGTGCCACCATCTCCCCCTGCCTCCATCCCCCTCTGCAGTGCCACCAACAACCCCTGTCTCCATCCCCCACCCTCTGCGGTGCCTCCTATCTCCCCCTGCCTCCATCCCCCTCTGCAGTGCCACCAACAACCCCTGCCTCCATCCCCCACCCTCTGCGGTGCCTCCCATCTCCCCCTGCCTCCATCCCCCTCTGCAGTGCCACCAACAACCCCTGTCTCCATCCCCCACCCTCTGCGGTGCCTCCCATCTCCCCCTGCCTCCATCCCCCTCTGCAGTGCCACCAACAACCCCTGCCTCCATCCCCCTCTGCAGTGCCACCAACAACCCCTGCCTCCATCCCCCACCCTCTGCGGTGCCTCCCATCTCCCCCTGCCTCCATCCCCCTCTGCAGTGCCACCAACAACCCCTGCCTCCATCCCCCTCTGCAGTGCCACCAACAACCCCTGTCTCCATCCCCCACCCTCTGCGGTGCCTCCTATCTCCCCCTGCCTCCATCCCCCTCTGCAGTGCCTCCCATCTCCCCCTGCCTCCATCCCCCTCTGCAGTGCCACCAACAACCCCTGTCTCCATCCCCCTCTGCAGTGCCACCAACAACCCCTGCCTCCATCCCCCTCTGCAGTGCCACCAACAACCCCTGTCTCCATCCCCCACCCTCTGCGGTGCCTCCTATCTCCCCCTGCCTCCATCCCCCTCTGCAGTGCCTCCCATCTCCCCCTGCCTCCATCCCCCTCTGCAGTGCCACCAACAACCCCTGCCTCCATCCCCCTCTGCAGTGCCACCAACAACCCCTGCCTCCATCCCCCTCTGCAGTGCCACCAACAACCCCTGCCTCCATCCCCCTCTGCAGTGCCACCAACAACCCCTGCCTCCATCCCCCACCCTCTGCGGTGCCTCCTATCTCCCCCTGCCTCCATCCCCCTCTGCGGTGCCTCCAATCTCCCCCTGTCTCCATCCCCCACCCTCTGCGGTGCCTCCTATCTCCCCCTGCCTCCATCCCCCTCTGCAGTGCCACCAACAACCCCTGCCTCCATCCCCCACCCTCTGCGGTGCCTCCTATCTCCCCCTGCCTCCACCCCCCTCTGCAGTGCCACCAACAACCCCTGCCTCCATCCCCCACCCTCTGCGGTGCCTCCAATCTCCCCTGCCTCCATCCCCCCTCTGCAGTGCCACCAACAACCCCTGCCTCCATCCCCCACCCTCTGCGGTGCCTCCAATCTCCCCCTGCCTCCATCCCCCTCTGCAGTGCCACCAACAACCCCTGCCTCCATCCCCCACCCTCTGCGGTGCCTCCTATCTCCCCCTCTGCGGTGCCTCCAATCTCCCCCTGCCTCCATCCCCCTCTGCAGTGCCACCAACAACCCCTGTCTCCATCCCCCACCCTCTGCGGTGCCTCCAATCTCCCCCTGCCTCCATCCCCCTCTGCGGTGCCACCGCAGCCACCATCACCCCCTGCCTCCAATCTCCATGCGCAACTAGTTCCAGGCCGAACCGATCTCGGCTATTTTTACTGGTACATTCCCGCAACCATGGACATTTACGAACGGGGGGAAAAAGTGCCCGTTTTTACGAACTGACCGTAAAATATGGACGGTTGGCAACACTGGGCTCTAGTGTACTGTCAAGTTTTGAGGTGCTATGTAAATTAGTAACATAAAACATGATACAACATTATTTAAGTAGCACTGGTATAATTTTTTTTTCTTTTCTTTGTTTTGTTTCTCTTCTCGTAGGCCCAACACTATTATTTGTAAAGACCGCCAAAGGAAAGGAAGATGGTAGGAGATTCTATGCCTGCTCAGCCTGCAGAGATAGAAAAGACTGTAAATTCTTCCAGTGGTCAGATGAAAAGGTAAAAATAAATAAGAGAATGTGTTTAGGAGGCCACCCGAGCCCCACTTGCATCATGCTGTTTAGCTGAGTGCAATACAAGTATCTGCCGCAGTGGGGGGAAAAAAAAACAAAAAAAAAAACATATACTACACCATATCCATGCACTCGTGGTGAGGTTTACTAAAACTGGAGGGTGCAGCTCAGCATTTGGCTACAAGATTTTATTGTCAAAGCTTAAAGGTGAAGTACAGCCAAAGCTCTGCACTCCTGTGACCCCTTTTCAGCTGACAGCGGGCTGAAGTCACAGAGCCGGTCTAGGCTCGGGCAAGATTGTGACAAAGAAGTCAGACTCTACCCAATTTTTTCTTTAACCCAACGTTTTAACGTTTCAAGGCGTCTTAACCACTTAAAGCGGTATTTCACCCTAAATATAAGATCTCCCATGCGATCCAGCATACTGGCGTCAGCGCCAGTATGCTGGGTTTTGTTTTTTTAATCGCACACTTACTGTATTATAGTGGAATTTCTTTTTTGTCCCCCGTGGTGGACGGCGCCAGTATAGCGCGTCACATCTTCTTAAAATACCCGATATGGACTCGGGTAATCTCGTCGAAAATGCGGCGCCTGCGCACAGACCTAGGAGCTGACTGCGCAGGCGCCGTATTTCTCTGAGTCCTACGGCTATGGCGCGTCACGCCCTCCGAAATAGGACTCGGAGAAATACGGCGCCTGCGCAGTCAGCTCCTAGGTCTGTGCGCAGGCGCCGCATTTTCGCCGAGATTACCCGAGTCCATATCGGGTATTTTAGGAAGATGTGACGAGCAATACTACAGCCGTCCACCGCGGGGGACAAAAAAGGAATTCCACTATAATACAGTAAGTGTGCGATTAAAAAAAAAAAAAAACCAGCATACTGGCGCTGACGCCAGTATGCTGGATCACATGAGAGATCTTATATTTAGGGTGAACCTCCGCTTTAAGGACCGGACCAATATGCTGCTAAATTTTTTACAATTCGGCACTGCGTCGCTTTAACAGACAATTGCGTGGTCGTGCGACGTGGCTCCCAAACAAAATTTGCGTCCTTTTCTTCCCACAAATAGAGCTCTCTTTTGATGGTATTTGATCGCCTCAGCGTTTTTTTTTTTTTTTTTTTTTTGCGCTATAATATAATGGAGCAACATTTTTGAAAAAAAACTATATTTTTTTTACTTTTTGTTAAGAAAAATCGAATAAACTAAATTTTAGTCAAACATTTAGACCAAAATGTATTCAGCCACATGTCTTTAGTAAAAAAAAAATCGCAATAAAAAAAAATTAGCTACCTAGCGGGAACAGCGACACTAATACAGCGATCAGAGAAATGATCGCTTAGTGACGCTGGCAATAGGGGGTGAAAGGGTTAACTAGGGCGGTGATCAAGGGGTTTAAACTTTATTAGGGGGGGAACGGGGCTACCCTGAACCTAACACTAACTGCCTGTCACACTGACACTAACTGCAGTGATCAGTAAATATAAATATATGATCACTGCATTCAGTGACACTGTGACAGGGGTGTGATCGTAAGGGGTTAATGTGCATATGTGTGTGGTGTCAGTGTAGTGTTGGTGCGACTTACTGTGTGAGTCTTCTCTCCTCTTAGCGGATTGAAAATACCGCCGAGAGGAGAGCTGACATCACTTCCTCTGCCAGTGTTTACATTACACAGGCAGAGGAAGTGACACGCGGGGAGGATGCGCATTGGCTGGGAGCGATCTGGAAGGGGCAGACAAAAACAAACAGCTGCCCCCTCATCCCGGATCGCTCGCACAGCCACGGGAACCGCCGCATGTACCGGGGGGGTGTCCCGATCGGACCCCTGACCCACGTCTAGGCAGGGACGTACAGGTACACCTTTGTGCCTGTATGTGCCATTCTGCCGACGTAAATGTACATGCGGCGGTCCATAACAGGTTAATAGGACCTCTTCTTCAGGGGTAAGGGATTGCGGTGTGCGTTGACAGCAAGATCTATATATAAAGAACAAAATACAGACAAGAAATAAATATATATATATTACATTTTTTTTTTTTTTTTAATAAAACCAATTTTTTTTTTTTTTTTAATAAAACCAATTTATATATTTTGGTTTTTCTTTATTACGATAAAGAAAAATTCCAAAACCAATTTATATATATTTTTTGAATACTTTGTGACTTGTCTCGTCATCCAATCAACCTAGTCCTTCCAATTTAAAGTCCCACTGAGGAAACACACTCCTTGGAGTGTATACAGTTAAATCATGTGGGGAGGAAGGGGGAGCGGGGCCTAGTCATGCATGCTGTGTGTGTGTCTAAAGATGCACATAGCCCGGCTTGGGAGCGAACCTGAACATGTGCCCCTATAGGAAATGGCTTCCTATGGTGCTGCACAGAGAACAGGAGGAGCCAAGAGTGCCAGTGGAGGGCCCTAAAAGAGAATGATCTGCTCTGCTCTGTGCAATACCATTGCACAGAACAGGCAAGTGTAAATAGGTTTATGTTTATTGTAAAAAAAAAAAAAACAAGCCAGCATGTTCATGCCTAATATTGGGTATTTTAAGTAAAAAAAATATGTATTACTCAAAAGTTATCCTTGTTGTTTTTTGAATAGGTTTCAGAAGCTAAACGGGAGGCTAGAGAAGAATATAACCGTAGCTGTCAGCCTCCGATGTCCCATGACCAGTACATGATAAGGTACCTTCCTAAATGGAGAGACTTCCTATAGATTGATTTAATGGGTTTATAGTGCGCCTAATACTGACCCGTCAGGGCAGTGTCTAAGCGCCGAATATATATATAATGCATGGTAATTATATGTTGCCAAATATACCACACATGGTGATTACGTCTTTTTCCTTTAGGGATGAACCTTAAAGTATATGTAAACTTTACCCTGTAAAACATCCCATTCCGTTTTTAAAAGGAAAGGCAATACATTAGTGTACACTGAGCTTCCCAGTAAAACACTCTGTGGGGGGCGTGTCAGGACAAGTCTGATCATTGGAGGAGAGCAGGCTGAGTTCCCAACATAGCTAGAAAAGTGACCAGGTTGTGTCCTCTTGCTTAGTGTGGTCAGTTTTAATAGGAAAGCTGAGTGACTGGCAGGAACACCATAGGTTTAATATAAAGGAAGCAATGCAAATAGAACAGGATAGCTGTTTATTCAAGTACATGGGACAGCAGACACCTACCGGGAATATGAAATGTTGGGTTTGCATACTCTTTAAAGGAACGATAATGAATCATTACCATGTAACAGGTATGCGGATCAGTTATCCAAGCACAGATGTCTGGCTCTTTATTCTTGCGAGTGGCCAAGTGCAGTGAAAAGGAAGGTTGTTTTTTTCCTGGTGGAGAAAAGATGTATGCAGTGACCTTGCTGACATGACAGTTCAATAAATCCAGCAAGAAGAGCGCAGATTGGGATGTGACTCTTATATATTTAACATTATATTGAAGTTGTAGGGGGATGAGCATGGGCAGTGCCCTTTCCTGAAACTCCGCCCTAAGTGGCAGTACAGGCAATTTGTAGGCAGACAGTTTATCCCTGCGAATAACATAGGGATGGCATTAAAAACACATGGTTGCTGCATTACATAGAAAAGTGACGTCAGAAAAAGTGTAGTCCATCAAGTCTGCTCAATATATATATATATTTTTTTTTTTAACCTTATTGTCTGACTATAGAGCTATGTTTGTCCCAGGCATGGCTGAAGCCATTTACTGTTGACTGTCTCGCTACCTCTGCTTGTAGTTTATTCCAAGAATCGACTACCCTTTCAGTAAAATAATACTTTCTAAGATTTGTTTTCCTGATGGCTAGTTCAATGTGGGTTATTTACTAAAGACAAATCCACTTTGCACTACAAATGCAAACTACAAGTGCAGTCGCTGTAGATTTGAGGGGGACATGCACGGAAAATAAAAAAACAGCATTTTAGCTTGCATATTATTGGAGGATAAAATCAGCAGAGCTTCCCCGCAGATTCACTTCCAAGTACACTTTCAGTGCAATTTCAAGTGCACTTGTAATGCAAAGTGGATTTGCCTTTCGTAACTAACCCCCAGTATGTCTCTTGTTTTCTTTTCACAACAGGTTTCAAGAATTCATTGGGCTTCCTCTGGCAAATAGGAAATTTTGTCAAGAATGCCAGCAGCTCTTGTTGCAGAATGAGTGGGGGGGACATTCAGGTCATCAAATTGTTGGTGATATTTCTGTATCCCAATTGAGGAGACCCAGTCAGCTCCTCCATCCACTGGTGAACAAGAAGAGCAATGCACAATACCTCTTCACCGACAGAAGCTGCTCCTTGCTGCTGGATACCATCATCAGCCTGGGCTGCAGACGGGTTCTGTGTGTGGGCACACCAAGGTACGGCCAAGACAGACGCTCTGACAGTCATGTGAAAATTAATGTCTTTTAACTTTCAGGTTTTTTGTGCAACAAAAGTCTCTGTAGAGCAAACCTTAAAGGGGTGGTTCCCCTAAAAAGAAACTTTTAACATTGCCTGTCTCTTCTTAATAACATGTAGAATCGGCTGGTAGTTTAAAAAAAAAAAGTCCGTACATACCATTTTCGGCATGTAGTCTCACCGTCGCTTCCGGGTATGATGTGTGGGGACAGGCATCCGATCGACGCATACAGCGCGTCACGAGATGCCGAAAGAAGCCGAACGTTGGTGCGGCTCTATACGGCGCATGCGCACCAACGTTCGGCTTCTTTCGGCATCTCGTGACGCGCTGTATGCGTCGATCGGATGCCTGTCATTTAAGTAGGCACGCCCATCCCTGGCCGCCAGACCCGGAAGCGACGGTGAGACTACATGCCGAAAATGGTATCTACGGACGTTTTTTTTTTAAACTACCAGCCGATTCTACATGTTATTAAGAAGAGACAGGCAATGTTAAAAGTTTCTTTTTAGGGGAACCTCCCCTTTAATCATAAAGGGAAAATTATTTTTAATATTTTTAAGTGTCTTAAGTGCTGCAGATAACAATATAACATTTCAATATTTTATATTTACTTTACCCTTTTCACACTGGGGCCGGGCCGCATTTGCACTAAGCGCTTTAGCGCTGTTTAAGTGGCACTTTTCGGCCGCTAGCAGGGCACTTTTAACCCCAAAGAAGGGGTTAAAAACGACTGTTGCGGCGCTTCTGAAGCCCTTCTTAAACACTTGCAAAGCTTTGCCCATTCATTTCAATGGGCAGACGTTTTGGGAGAGCTAAATACAGCGCTCCCAGACCGCCCCAAAGATGCTTCTTGCATGACTTTTCTTAACGTCCCGCAAGTGCACTGTCCGAGTGTGAAAAGTCACACTTGAATGAATGGGAGACAGTTTTCAGGTGCTATTTATAGCCCTAAAACACCTGAAAACCGCCTCAGTGTGAAAGGGGTCTTAAAGCCGTCTTAACCATTTCAATACAGGGCATTTTCACCCCCTTCCTGCCCAGACCAATTTTTCGTTCTCAGCGCTGTTGCACTTTGAATGACAATTGCGCGGTCATGCAACACTGTAGCCAAATGAAATCTTTGAAAAAACACCATATTTTTTACTTTTTGATTTAATAAATCTAAAAAAAAAAAAAATTCCTCAGTTTAGACTGATACGTATTCTTCTACATAGAAGCAGCTGCTCAGGGCAGTATGTGGTGACTGTGAAGGCGAAATAAGGAATAGAAATATAAAAATTGAAACTAACAGAAGATAAGTCCAAAGGAGAAAGAAGGTTTGCTTTCCAAGGTCCCAAACTATGGAACGCTTTACCAACCAGCATTCGGTTGGAGGAAAACCACCTGAGCTTCAGAAGACAGATTAAAACTCTGCTCTTTTGATGTCAAGAGAAACAGAAACAACAAGCGCCCAGAGGCGATTCAGTTCGCATGTGCCGCGCTATACAAGTTTTTCATTCATTCATTCATTCAATCTCTTTAAATGTATGAATAAGTATATATGTTTAAAGAGCAGTCGGATCTGGTTGACCATTAAAAGAACATCGGATGGTGAGCCGTAAATGTACAACTTTCTGTACACATGTTAATGTGAAGCATGAGGATTTATGGCTTTTACTACATACAGTTCTGATCCATGACATACAAAGGCACTAATAGGGGATCATGGGAGTTTGAATATACTACTCATGGTACACCAAAGCTATTAATTGCACAAAATACAATGCATGCAGTCTTTAGTATAAGTTGGTGCGGCCATAATAGTTTGAGTACTAGTCTTTTAACTAGATGTTGGGTCATTTATTTAGCTTTCTTCATTGTTGTGTTCTTGAGTCAAAACTAGCAACTTAAATAACTATTGTTCTGACTTTCTAGATTACATGAATGGATCAGACATCAGGCTTGTGATGAAGGCTCCAAGCTGAAGGTAAAGAGTCTGTTATTGGACATTGATTTCAGGTAAGAATGCATTGTGTACCTATTGCTATTTAGACTTTTAAATAAAACCGCAGACAAACATTAACCACTTAAGACCCGGACCAAAATGCAGCTAAAGGACCTTGCCCCTTTTTGCGATGCGGCACTGCGTCGCTTTAAATGACAATTGCGTGGTCGTGCAACGTGCCTCCTAAACAAAATTAACGTTTTTTTTTTTTTTTCCACAAATACAGCTTTCTTTTGGTGGTATTTGATCACCTCTGCGGTTTTTATTTTTTGCGCTATAAACAAATAGAGTGACAATTTTGAAAAAAAAAAAATATTTTTTACTTTTTGCTATAATAAATATCCCCCAAAAATATATATATAAAAAAAAAAATTTCCTCAGTTTAGGACGATACGTATTCTTCTACATATTTTTGGTTAAAAAAAATCGCGAAAAAGGGTTTATCGGTTGGTTTGCGCAAAATTTATAGCGTTTACAAAATAGGGGATTGTTTTATTGCATTTTTATATATATATATATATATATTTTTTTTTTTTGTTTTGTTTTTACTACTAATGGCGGCGATCATTTTTTTTTTTTTTTTGTGACTGTGAAATTAAGGCGGACACTTTTGGAACATTTTTGGGACAATTGTCATTTTCACATCAAAAAATGCATTTGTTTAATGTGGAAATGACAATTCCAGTTTGGGAGATAACCACAAGGGGGCGCTGAAGGGGTTATGTGTGACCCTACATGTGTGACCCTACATGTGTTTACAACTGTAGGGGTGTGTGGCTGTAGGTGTGACATCGATTGCGTGATTCCTTTTTATAGGGAGAGACATAATCGATGACGCCGCCACAGTGAAGAACGGGAAAGCCGTGTTTACACACGGCTCTCCCTGTTCTTCAGCTCCGGGGACCGATCGCCGCACTCCAGCGGCGATTGGGTCCCGGAGCTTCGGACCGGGTCGTGGGAGCACGCCTTGGGCGCACGCCTGTGACCCACGGCTAGGTACGGGCACAGGACGTACCTGTACGTGCATGTGCCCAGCCATGCCATTCTGCTGACGTATATGTGCAGGAGGCGGTCCTTAAGTGGTTAAACACTGGACCTCTGGAAGTTTTACCCCCTCTTCATGACCATGCCGCTTTTTGTGATCGGTCACTGCATTACTTTAACTGACAATTGCACGTAAAAGTAGCTGCTGTGTTGACAACGAACATTTTATTAAAACCAAATACAGCCAGATACATAAGGAAACAAAAGGCTTCTTGGTGAGTTTGTAGTTTGTTTTTTGCATAATTCTGTGCTGTGCAACCTTCCACTAATGCTCTATTGTGTGGGTGACACCTCAGTGAGCCTGTGAACAAGAAACTTGTGTTTTTATAAGCTTACAAATAGGGCCATGCAGAATATGATGAATACCAGAAAAAAAAAACCAAGGCAGACAAACAAGATGGAGGGCACAAAGGAGACTAAAGTTCATAAGGCAATAGTGCTCCCGAAGCAAGGATAATGCCGATTGGTTGTTCCATGGCACATCAAGGAAGACAGTTTGGTTTAGCTAGAAAGAGCTAAGATTGTGACTTTGTTGCAATATGTTAGTTTTATAAAGGCTACCATGCTTGATTCATTTTATTTTTTTTGCAGGTATTCCCAGTTTTACAGCAAATATGATTTTTGTCACTACAACATGTTTAACCATCATTTTTTTGGCGGAGAGGTAAGCTTTAAAAATAATTTTCTTCACCGATGCACCTTTCATATTTTACTGTCATTTTCTGAGCAGCACTTACAGAAAATGTACAGGCCTCTAAGGCATCCACTTTTATTTGTTCTAGCTTGTAACTGAGCTTCATTGTGCTGATTGATTGATTATATATATATATATATATATATATATAAAAATATTTGGATTCTTTTGCTCTTTTGCCCATATTTTGTTTTGTAATTGTTATAGGTAATAACATTTTTTTGTTTCAACAACTTAAAGACCAGGCCTATTCTGACACTTGTTTACATGTAAACTTATTTTTTTTTTAAGAAGAGGACCTAAAGAATAAAATGGCGATCACTATAATTTATTTTTTTAGGGAAAATGCATTTTAATGCAAAAAAAATGTGCTGGATTCAGAAACGTTTTGCGTTTGGCGTAAGTCCAAATGTGCACCGTCGCATCTTTGCGCCGATTCACAAAGCGAGATATGTCAAAAAACATGGCTTCAGCCGTCCAACGTAACTTGCCTACGCCGGCGTATCGTGGGCGGATAGTTACGCTGGACGCATTCGGCGTTCCCATTATAAATATGCAAATGAGTAAGATACGCCGATTCATGAACGTAGATGCGCCCGGCAGCTTCATATACGCAATTTACGTAAGGCTTACATCCGGTGTAATATTAACCCTTTTATAGCAGGCGCAGCTAATGCAAAGGTATGGGCCAGGGAACGACGCCGTCGAATTTTACATCGCGTACGCTGTTTACGTAGTACTACATGAAAAGGGCAGTGCGTAGGTTACGTTCACGTCGTAGGCATTGCGCCGACGTATCTTAGGGAGTAGATGCAACGTGAATCTGAGCATGCGTGCGCATGCCCAGTTCAATCGGCCATTCATTTGCATGGGGTCACGCTTAATTTAAATAGATGACTCCCACCTACTTTGAATTAGGCGGGCTTACGCCGGCCAATTTACACTACGCCGCCGCAACTTACGGAGCAAGTGCTTTGTGAATACTGCACTTGCCTCTCTAAGTTGCGGCGGCGTAACGTAAAGAAGATACTCTACGCCCGCACAAAGACACCAAGAGGAGCTCTGGGCTCCTTTTTTATACGTTTTCTTGGCAATTCTTACCTGCTTTCCCACAGGCTTGTTGCTCTATAGCACATGCGAGTCAGAAGAGTGACGCATTGTTTCCGACAGGAGAGAGTCTGAAGGCAAACAGTGTCTGCAGTGTAATCTGAGAACTTCTAACACTGCCATAACTGTAAACAAAATGGCTAGCCCTTCCTAAAATCAAAGCGCTTGTGGAAGAGAGGAGAGAAACTAAATGAAAATACACAGAGGGACTATAATTGCCTCCCTCTAGGACAATATAAGAAACCAGTGATGGTAAAAAGCTGCCACCTTATCCCAGCTACTGATAATGCATTGTATGTTGTATTGCTATAAATTTGCCTAACACATTACATATCAAGGCAGCTCTATATATGTTATATCTGAAAAAGTGAAGGTCATTAGCAGGTAAGAAACAGTAGAGCCAAGAGTCCGTGTTTGAAGAAAAGCAAAAGAGATCTCAACGGCTTGAAATGCTCATCCTCTCGTGAAGATAATTCGGGGTCTAAATACACCCCTGTTGTAATTGCCCTTACCAAAAGGTACTGTATATACAGCGTTGTATGACCTCAGAAATGACTTTCCAAAGTTTATACGGTATCACACTATTGTGGCTTTTTCACCTCTATATTTAAGCGCCAGTCGCTGGATGCGTTTATGTGCCCTTTTGAATCTGGAAAAGTGGAGAGGCATTTCTGAGGTCATACAACACAGTATATACAGTACCTTTTGGTAAGGGGAATTACACCAGGGGTGTATTTAGACCCCGAATTATCTTCACGAGTGGTGGTTCTGGTGGAGGAGGATGAGCATTTCAAGCCGTTGAGATCTCTTTTGCTTTTCTTTGAACACAGACTCTTGTCTCTACTGTTTCTTACCTGCTAATGACCTTCACCTTCACTTTTTCAGATATAGTGTTTTATTTATTTGTGTGTGTGTGTGTGTTTGTTTTGTTTATTTATTTTAGGTAGCGCCGCCTTGATATGTAATGTGTTAATGCATTGTATGTTCTGCCATAACTGTGCCATGGGTGCACCCTGTATTACATAGTCATTTGTAAAACAAAGACTTGGAATATATATATACAAAAAAAGGTAAAACATTTGTTTAAAGTTGGCACAAAACCATTATAGTCTCAGATTCATTCTACTCAAAACTGATGCTGCTGAGCTGGGTCACCCAGTGGTTTCTTATATTACTCTGAGAGGTGGAATAATGGAGGTTTCAGGGCTGTTGTCTACATCCTTGCTTTACTACATAGAGCGCAAAGCAGTAGCTCTTTTCTGACTATACTGACTAAAATGCTTGTTCAGAGTCAGTAACACGTTGGGTACAGAAGAAAGGATCAAGATGATGGCCCTAGAACCTGATCTATAAAACAATTTGGCAGTGGCAGATTCCTTATTATATTATCTTTGATTTTCTTTTAACAGGCATTCTCTACAGCAGGGGTCTCCAAACTTTCTAAACAAAGGGTCAGTTTACTGACCTGTAAGACTTTAGGGGGACCAGACTGTGGCCATCGGGAGACAAAATGTCCCAGCAACAGTGAAAGTACACAATACTTATCATTGGTGTGATTGGGAGGAATTGTTCCCTATTATTGGGGTCATTGGGAGGAACTGTGCCCCATTGTTAAGGCATTGGTAGAAATTGTGCACCATCATTGGTGTTATTAGGATGAATTGTGCCTTTTATTGGTGTCTGTGAATAAAATGTTGCACCCAACAAGGGCCAGATAAAAGCAAGCAAAGGTCCCCATGTGGCCTTTGGGCCACAGTTTGGAGATTATTGGTTTACAGGAAGAACTTGTTGGCTATAGCAAGCTATTTGGTCTTATACAATACAAAAAAAACGGTAATGAGAAGTAATGATTATTTCCAGAAAATTGCTGATTCATACCTTTTCCAATGGCCGGAATACTTCCACATTGATTTTGTCTGGTCTGTAGAGATTAGTTGGACCCCTTTCACATTTAACGCTAAAAATAGCACCTGTAAAGTGCCCTGAAAGAGTGGCTCCATTCAGGGCTTTCACACTGGAGCGGTGCGCTGGCAGGACAATAAAAAATGTCCTTTAGGCAGCATCTTTGGAGTGGTGAAGGAGCGGTGTGTCCACCGCTCTTGCCCATTGAAATGAATGGGCACCACGGCCAAACCGCGGGTGGTTTTAACCCTTTTTCAGCCACTAGTGGGGGTTAATGCCTCTGCACAAAATGATGGTAAAGCGCCGCTAAAAATGCCCACGCTTTACCTCCACCTACGCCCCAGTGTGAAAGCGGTTTTAAAGAATGCAAGTGATTGGTAAATAATGGTCTGCAGCCTGGACACATCTTTCAGATTCAGAACCCTCTAAAAATGAAAATGTCCTGTTTTTAAACAGATTTACTCATCCTTCTCTTTAAATGGTTATAAAGCTTTTTAAAGCAAAACGCTAGCTAAAAATAATATCAATATTGATACTAATAGCTTTTTTTTTAATGATTAAATCAGTCTTTGCTGCAGTATTCACCTTCAGTGCAGAGATTTCCCCCATATTAATTTTCTTCTGCCACTAGATGTCCTTAATCTGATGGCCAGCATAATTCAGCCCACTTCCTCTGAGCCCAGATCGCCCTGGACCGTCCCCAGTCTGTAACTGGACAGTGAATGGAGAAGTGGCACTGCAATGAGTTCATCTCTGTTCTGCTTTCTCTTCCTGTCAGAATGCTTCTTGTTAGCACAGGAACTGATTGGCTCCTTGCACTGCTTCTTCCACTCACACCCCAGGGACTGCAAGAGGCTCAAACTAGGTAAAATTCTGGTATTTATGCTGCCTGTATTTAAAAATAAATTGTATAAAAATGTGTCTTTACTATATTATATGCCTAGAGTTCAGCTTTAAATAAAACACCAGCGTGTATGTAAATGACCGATGACCTCAATGTTAAGCAATATGTTGCGTCTTTCAGGCTTCGAAGGAAATATGTCAGAATTTCTTGCAGGAAGATAATGGAGAAGGGATCATAATGGTGACTGACCCACCATTTGGAGGTTTAGTGGAACCATTAGCTTTCAGCTTTAAAAAAATTAGTGAGATGTGGAGAACACCCTCAAACACAGGTATGCTGGTACTGTCTATTACATTTTCTGGCTCAGTTTAGTGTTTGGACGTGTTATGCTAAATATCCACTAGAGGGCGTGCTGCTGCCTCTTTTGGATTCTAGTCGTTCTGCAAAATGTTTCATTTGATTAAAGCCTTTTATGTGTTTATATAGAGCTGCAACTTTGTGTTTTATCTAGATAGGATAACATTTAAAAGATAAAAACTCCAGGTCATTTTTTGTCCTTTTTTTTTTTTTTAAGGAAAAATCATGAAAATATGAAGCTTTTCATAAAGCAAAGAAAACCAATCGCAACATTCCTTGCTTTAATGGAACTTACATTCTGAACAGTCAGACAAACCCACACATGCTATAGTCAATTAACATGCAGTAATTGTTTCAAATTTATCGTTGAATTAAATCTAGCACTCGGCACACAAGCGCTAATCACTAAACTAGAGGTTCCCCTGGTTCTATCAATTGTGTGCCCCCACCTTCTAACCCCATTTTCGGCCGACGGCGGGGGTTTAAAATTGCCCCGCTGGCGGGAAGAAACTGCCTTAAGCAGCACTAAAGCGCAGTTAAAAACGAGTGACGCTTTAGCGCTAACACATGACCATCCCTAGTATGAAAGGGGTCTTAAAGCGGAGTTCTGCCGAAAAAATAAATATATTAAAAGTCGGCAGCTAAAAACACTGCAGCTGCTGACTTTTAATATATGTCCTGGAAGCCCGCGATGTCGGCACCCAAAGCCGATCTCTCCCTCGGCTCTCAGGTGCTGCTACTGCCATCTTCGGTAAGGGAATCAAAGTGATGCCTTGCGGCTTCACTTCCTGGTTCCATACTGCGTGTGCGCGAGTCGCGCTGCGAGATCCCACTTGTTCCTGCTGGGACCTGTGTGTCTCCCAGAAGAGAGCGGGGGGGGGGGGCACAGTAGGCGCCGGATGTGGCATAGGTCACCGCAGTGATCTATGCCCGGAAGTGGGAGCAAATACCTGGATTACACAGGTATATGCTCCCTCCTTCCCCCTGAAAGGTGCCAAATGTGACACCGGGGGGGGAGAGAATTCCAATAAAAGCGTAAGTTCAATTTTTGGGTGACACTCCACTTTAAGGTAAAGGGTTGTTCTTCTCTTTTTTTTTTTTTTTTATATAAAAAAAAAAGGGGGGAGGGGTTGATTTTTTTTTTTTTTTTTTTTTTTTTTAAATTAGGCAGCTTTTAAAAACGAAAAAGGGGTTTTATGGCTACTCAAACTTTTTTTTAATGTTTTAACGTTGTGTGGTTTTATTTTCTACTTGCCACCCTGTCTGTATCCGGCACCGTACCCTGGTACTAGCAGGGAGGAGAAAGACCTTGCAGTGTGATGATGAGTACCGATTGATTCCTCACCAGGAAAGAGGAGTTTCGGGCTCTACTAACGCTCAGCAGAAGTGCATCTGCTAAGCGAGTAACATCTGGTCTCATCTCGCATCTATGGCCAGCCGCTCAAACCGCTGGATCGTTTCCCGGGCTCGCAGATGAGAACAGTAAACCTGAGAAACACTGGTGAGCAATGGGGGAGCCTGTCCTCTCCAACTGCTTTTAAAGTGATCCAGCAGCTAGTCAGCCACTCGGATCGCTCATAGTGAAAAGAGAATCAAATGAAAATAAAGTAAACCCTGCTGCTAGCCCGCAGCAGGGCTAAATGTAAAAAACCCCCACCTGCATGGGAACCCGGAACTGCATGTCCAGGGCATCAGGTGATATGATTTGCGCATCCCTGTCCTGGTAAGTTGCCAGCTGTCAACCACTTTGTCACTTTGTTTACAGTCACAGGGACACCACTGCCTTTTTCCACATTATTCATATTTCTTTTGCATACCGCTTAAAGGTCCTGGCGGCTGGCGTGTACCCTGGGAGCTACACTTACCCCAGGTTGGGAACCACTGCACTAAACCATCACAGTACTTTACAACCTGGACCTATGGCAGTTTAAAACAAGAACTGTGTGCATGTGAATCAGAGTACAGGGAATTCAATGGGAACTAAGGGAATTCATCCCTGCATACTTTTTTTAGTACAAAGACACACATCATATACGCTCAGTACTTCCATTTTATACTCGGGTATAACTTTAGTGTACCAGTCCACCCCACTCCCTCTTGTTGGTGATGTGAGAACACCTTCTGCTTGCCTGTCTGTAAGGCAGAAGAGTTATTCCCAAACAAACCCTTTGCTGTAAACCTCAGATGGGAAAAGCCAATCGTTAATTATCTGGAGTTTTCCAGCCTTCTAAATCATGTTGAATGGTAAAATCCGGCTGCTGTGAAATACTGCAGATTGCACATCTTCTTTCCCTTTTAGAGGCCCAACTTGTAATGAGCAGACCAGATCAAATGATGTCATAAGGCCTTCACAAGTGAATAGTAAAATCTTTTTCTTTTTATCAGAACGTTCCATTGAGCTGCCCACATTTTGGATTTTTCCCTACTTCTTTGAACCTCGTATTCTGCAGTCTTCTCCTGGGTTTGTCATGCTGGATTATCAGGTGAGTGCTGCAATGCATATTTGTTTACATACAGTATACCATTTCTTGCATATAAAAGTAAAAAAATACAAAGTGGTGTGGGACTTTAATTGTGCTTCAGTGGGGTTAGGAAAAATTAATACATTTTACCACAGTTTTAAAACATAGAAAAAGCTTTATTTACTATACATGGATGGTAACAAAATACCAAAAAAATCCGCGCTGTCTTATGCCGCGTACACACGATCACTTTTTGTGATGGGGGGGGGGGGAAAAAAACTTCATTTTATCTCACGAAACAAAACAATGTTTTTCAAACTTAATTTTAAAAAACGACATTGCGTACACACCATCGTTTTTCCAAAATGCTCTTGCAAAGCGCGGTTACGTAAGACACATTCGATGGCACTCTTGTTTATTGAAGCTCCCGTCTCATAACTTGCTTCTGAGCATGCGTGGGTTTAAATACGTCGTTTTAAACATCGTTTTGCCCACTCACGATCACTTTTTATGACACAAAAAACATTTTGAAAAACGACACAAAAAATTCAAGCATGTTCGGATTTTTTTTTTTGGTCGTTTTTTAGAAGACCTAAAACGATGTTTTGCCCACACACGATAATTTTAAATGACTTTTTTTTTCATCACAAAAAGTGATCGTGTGTACGCGGCATTAAAGTGAGCAGCTAACTCTACCAATGGAAAAATGGTAGAGAACAGAAAGTATAGCGCTTGACAAATGAAAAACGCCTAAATATGATGAAATATAATGTGCACCAGTGAAAATTACCAATTTATTATCCATTAAAATTATCCATACATGAATGGAATTCTTTTTAAAACAATAAATCGGTTTGATACAAATTAGTCTTACTGTTTCTTTGGACCAGGGTGTGTGAATCATGGTCGGATGTATCATAGATATGGCCTACGTGTTTCGCGGGTAGCCACGCTTCGTCAGGGCCTTTAGAATAGCACACAAGAGAAACACATAAGATATTATTAAAGAGGGAGATTGGGACTTTAAATAAGGTATGCACGAGAGGACTCACAGATAAGACTGTGTAATATGGATGCGTTTTATTTGTCTAAAACATAGCAGATCATGCGATTTTGAATGTATACATAATGGTAAACATGCATGACAATGAGCATATAAAAAGCATGATGCAAAAAACATAAACATTGTATAACAACTTATTCCTTGCATTATTAAAAAAATATAGAATCAAACCCAAGGTTGGTCCTAAAACTGAAACATGTAGCATCTGTGTAAGCCTGAGATGCCTTTCATGGCCTTATAGCCAATCTTTAGAGGCGGATGCATAGTGAGGTAAGATCTGCAGAAGGACACAAGTATAAAATGTAAGTTTTAGCATAACACCCAAATAATGGGAAACAATAAGAGATGGAAAAGGCCATCTCCAAAAAAACGTACTCATTTCCAGCATGTGAGGATGTGCGACTAAGAACGCATGGGTCGCTAGGGTTGTCTGCAACCGGGAACTGAGGTAGGGCCACTGGGAAAATGCAGAGGAATGGTTTTGGGTCTTACAGTTTTGAATGTGGAGTCATGGTTTTTGTAGATCTGTAGTTGTTGAAATATGTATAGTTTTACTCTTTTTGGTCTGGTTATTTTATTCTAAATCTTGTTGCTGTTTCAGGTGGACTATGATAACCATACTGTATACAAACATGGGAAGACTGGAAGGAAACAATCACCAGTCCGTATTTTCACCAATCTTTCACCTGAAAAAATTGTGCTTCCCGCAAGTGAAGGCTACAGGTGCAATATCCTTTCATACTTGGGCTTTTATCAATGTATGTGTCAGTGGAAAACTGTCCCTAGAGTGCTTTGTCACCAAACGCTTACAAAAGGGGAACTTATCCTTTAACATGTTACACACATTGTTTTGATAGCAAGCAGGGGATCTTCTCCCCCTGCTTGCTGTCGCAATCTAAAGAAAAGTGTTCTGTGAATGTGATAACTACAAGTACCGACACCCTTTGCAGCTGTCAGCTTGTAGTTCTAAATTAACCACCTGGGCACTGTTGAGTGCTCGAGTACTTCATTGAGTCTTCCTGTCAGAGCCTGCCTGTATCGGATCTGCTGATGGTGGGTGCAATGCTTTACGTGTTCCTAACAAAAATAAATGCATCATATTATTTTTTTTTATTTTTTTTGTAACTAGCACAAAAAATGTCACTGATCTTGTTCTTTCTTCAACATGGCAAAGGAACAAAAGCATAACTTGACCCCCCCCCCCCACCCCAAAGGGCTGTCAAAACATCCAATCATTCTCTTGGTCTTTGGGTATTTTTTTGTTATTATTATTAATTATTCTGTTCTATCGTTTTAGGTTCTGTTCACTGTGTCGGAGATATGTGTCCTCAGAAAATGAGCACTGCAAAACCTGCAACGCTTGTCCCTCCAAGGTAATGCATTTTATTTATATTCTTATATGGGTATTATGTATATACTGTGTGTGTGTGTGTGTGTACAAACTATAAAAATTATTAATATTGTTGTGTAAGCTTTTTCTTAATTTAAAGTGTGTGTGTGTGTGTGTGTGTGTGTGTGTTTTTGTTAAAAATAACAAACATGTTATACTTGCCTGCTCTGTGCAGTGGTTTTGCAAAGAACGCCAGATCCTCCTCTTCTGGGGTCCCTCTTTGGTGATCCTGGCCCCTCCCTCCTTTTGCATACCCCCCACAGCAAAGCAGATTTCTATGGGGCATCCGAACCGAGCCACAGCTCCCATTCAGACACTGAGCTGTGGCCTGGCCTCGCCCTTTTTCTCTTCTCATTGGCTGACTGAGTTTCCAGCAGTGTGGCGTTGCTGTCTCTGCCAACGAGGAGAGGAGTCGCTGGCATCCGAGACACTTCTGCAGCATCGCTGGATCTACATGGGGCTCAGGTAAGTATTAGGGGGGCTGAGGCACACAAAAGGCTTTTTATTCTAATGTATAGCATGCATTAAGATAAAAAAAACTTCTGCCTTTACAACCACTTTAATTGTGATATTCAGATTGGATTGTTAGTTTTTTTGGGGACAGGGAATGTTTTCATTGATCAACATGTTCTGTAATGCTCTCCAATATTTGTGCTATAGTAGTAATATAAATCCTGGCTTCATGGTCAAAACATGCCTGCAAATCCCAGAGGTGAAGGACTTCAGGTGTATTACATTCAAAGCTACATATAATGGTGCGTGCATTTCTAGTTAAAGGACTTGTTTTTCTTTAATAGAAAAACTAATATGTACAACTAATGAAAATAGTACGTGGGGTGGGATTTGGAATGTAATTTGTTTACTGAATCTTTTTTTTTTTATAGTTGTTATTGTACATACATTGTGATTCATGCAGACCTTCACTGCTCGCCCTCTTTCTCTATTTGCTACGCCTGTGCATTACTGCCCTATAGACTTTAACCACTTGCATACTGGGCACTTACACCCCCCTCCTGCCCAGGTAAAATTTCAGCTTCCGGCACTGCGTCGCTTTAACTGACAATTGCGCGGTCGTGCGACGTGGCTCCCAAACAAAATTTACGTCCTTTTTTCCCCACAAGTAGAGCTTTCTTTTGGTGGTATTTGATCGCCTGTGCGATTTATTTTTTTATTTTTTGCGCTATAAACAAAAAAGTGCGACAATTTTGAAGAAAAATACAATATTTTTTACTTGTTGCTATAATAAATATCCCAATAAAAAAAAAAAAAAACATTTTTTTTCTCAGTTTAGGGCGATACGTATTCTTCTACATATTTTTGGTAAAAAAAAAAAAAAAAAATCGCAATAAGCGACTGGTTTGCGCAAAAGTTATAGCACTTACAAAATAGGGGAGAGAATTTTTTTTTTTTACTAGAAATGGCGGCGATCTGCGATTTTTATTGGTACTGCGACGTTATGGCGGACACATCGGACACTTTTGACACATTTTTGGCGCCATTCACATTTATACTGCGATCAGTGCTATAAATATGCACTAATTACAGTATAAATGTGACTGGCATTGAAGGGGTTAACACTAGGGGGGTGAGGAAGGGGTTAAATGTGTATGCTAGGTGTGTTCTAACTGTGGGGGGAGGGGGGGTGACTGGGGGGGTGACCGATCTGTGTCCCTATGTAGGAAGGAACACAGATCGGGCTCCTCCCCTCCAGAGACAGGACGCTGTCTCTGTGTAAAACGGCAATGAGAGATGATCTATGAGAGATCATCTCTCATTCGCCCACAGATCGCATCGCAAACGGCCACTCTGATTGGCCGTTCGCCGCGATCTGTGATTGGCCGTGTCCAAGGGACATGGACAACACAGGGCTTCCCCGCAGCGCGCTCTACAGCGCGCGTTGGGAACGCCTGAATGACATGCCGTCAAATGACGGCATGTTGGATATTCAGGCCCGCGCTGTTGCCGTCATCCGACGGTAGCGCGGGCCTGAAGTGGTTAATGGGACTGTATCCTATACTAAAAACAGCAGGAGACCGAAGTCTATAGGGCTGTAATGGGCAGGTGCTGCTATCATGCACATAATGGTGCCTCCAAGTATGTATGTATGTATTTGAGCAGCAAGAGGATGGATTACTTACTGTCAGTGCAAAGGGGCAAGCTGGCTAAAATGCACTTTTTCTTAGGCCGGGTACACACAGAGCGACATGTCCGCTAAACCTGTCCGACGGACCGTTTCCAGTGGACATGTCTCCTCCGGATTTTCATCCGGCACGCCGTACACACCATCGGATCAAAATCCCCGCTGGCAGACAGCGCGGTGACGTTGACGCCGCCACGTCACTGCACCAGGAAGTAAAAAACTTCCACGCATGCGTCGCATCCATACGACGCTTGTGCGGGCAGATATGTCCGCTGGTTAGTGTACTAACCAGCGGACATATCCAACGGACATGTCTCCGGCGGACAAATTTTAAAGCATGCTTTAAAATTTGTCCGCCGGTCAGACATGTCCGCTAGCCCATACACACGATCGGATTTGTCCGCTGAACTGGTCCGTCGGACCAGTTTCAGAGGACAAATTCGATTGTGTGTACGCGGCCTTAATGTTCCGTTTATCCTTTTAAGTGCCTTTGGGCAGATATGAGATATTCACAACTTAAAGGGGTTTAAACCTTTGCATTTTTTTTTTTTGTTGTTCACCTGTCGTCGCTCTCTTCATTGGATAGATTGGTGGCAGCGCAGCCATTGGCTCCTGCTGCTGTCAATCAAATCCAGTGATGCGGGGGCAGGGCCAAGTCCTGCATTCGGTAACCTCTTGGGAGAGAGCTTCCCAGAGGGGGTTATCTGATGCTTGAAGGAGCTGAGAGAGCCGCCATTGGACACCAGATGAGGATGTTAGGGCCACTCTGTGCAAAACGAACTGCACAGTGGAGGCAAGTATGATATGTTTGTCATTTATGATAAGACCTAACTAGGGTTGTCCCGATACCACTTTTTTAGGACCGAGTACAAGTACCGATACTTTTTTTCATGTACTCGCCGATACCGAATACCTTTTTTTTTTTTTTTTTTTTTTTTTTTTTTTTCGTGACCGTTTTCAAACCACAATACAGACTAAGGATATTTTCTTTAGAATTATGAAGAACTCTAACTCAAGACATTATAAAAGAATAAAAATGAGTAAAAATGAATAAAAATGTTTTTCTTTATCGTACATCACGGGACACAGAGCAGCATAGTAATTACTATGTGGGTTATAGAGCCTACCTTCAGGTGATGGACACTGGCAATCTTCAGACAGGAAGTCCCTCCCTATATAACCCCCTCCCCCAACAGGAGTACCTCAGTTTTTTCGCCAGTGTCTAGGTGTTGGTCACGGTTAAGGCCTGGTCCATTGTGGCTAGGCCAGCTACATACCGGATCCGTCCAAAGTGCCGCAGTGCCAAAGTGGACGGTACCCGGGCCCCGTTTTAGAAGACCGGGGTCTTGCCTATAATGCTTCTCTTTTGAGAGCTGGATCCTGGGTTCCAGAGCATTGATCAATTACAGGGTCAAATGTTTGTCTGCTTGCCAGGGTGCTTGTATAGGTCCAGGGGAGAGGTGACCTGCTATGGACCCCAGTCCCTGAAGGTCAATGACTATGCCCACGGTGAGGGGTGAAGGCTGGGCCTCTTGCTTTTAGCAACACCCTGCAGCGTGGACAGGTAAGTGGAGGGCTGCAGGACGTGGTCTGTTGGCAGTCTCTCCTAAGAAAGGGGATGGTGGGCTAGCCTAGATGTGCTGCTATGCACAGGCAATATTTTCCACTATGTCTGCTGTTGACAGGATGGTTATTTTCCCACACTGTTCCCCTAGCTGGCTAGGTGTTTGTTTGTCGAGGGGGTGCACGTCTATGGAGCATGAGAAGGGTGCTTACAGGTCTAGAGGCCATCATGTGGCGGACTGGAGTAGGCCTGGGTCCCCCGGCAGCGCGTGGTGTCCTCCTGCTTAGCAGCATGGCTTCCCCTGGGGGCCGCCATTGATCGCGTTGGCGTCTTCCTGCTGTGTGTGTGTGCGCGCGCGGAGATGCGCGCGTTGGTGCGCGGCGTGCGCGCGGCTGCGTGCGCCTGCGCACGGCGGGGTGCGGCGGCCTGAGGGGGGGAGGCGGAGCATGCGGACGCCGGATAAAGCCTCATTGGTGGAGGACACACAGAGTGCAGGGCTGTGCCTTCAGGAGGGACCCAGGACACTCAGACGTGCACCAGTTCAGGGGCTGTGAGCCCAAATCTGGACACACTGCTCAGCCAGAAAAAGAGGCGCTGCAGGAATATTCCCTAATACCTCCTTCCCCCCCAGAGGAGACAGACTCTACACTTGGTCAGCAGAGTGGTTGCTGCTTTAAGACAGCCAACTAAATCCCTGAGTCTCCTACCAGTGGCCTGATCACCCCAGAGTGGTTGTGCTATAGGGGTACCTCGGGGTTGTACAGATGGCTCCCAAGGGATCAGGCTCTGCCAAGGGGTCTAAGACGGCAAAGAAGGCTAAGGGATCTCCATCAGGCTCAGAGGATTTGGGTCAGGCCGCGGTCACCCTGCCCTCCCCAGAGAGATCAGTGTTGGGGCTCCAGACCGAGTCATTGGAACCGGCGGGTGCTGTAGCTGGCCCTAATCAGCCACCCCCGGTCTATGTAACTGAGGAGGTTTTGGCTACCACCTTGGGGGGGGGGGTTGGAAAGCAGACTTGCAGCCTTGATTGCTGCCTCCCTACCAGGGAAGAAACGCAATAGATCGCCTTCTCCTGCAGTGCAGGCTCCAGGCTTAGATCTCTCCTCAGACGAGTCTGAGTTTTCAGGATTCCAGGGAGAGGACCTGGAAGAAGGGGAATCTGAGGAATCCACCATTGAGGAACCCTTCTCGGCTTCTCAGGCAGAAAAGCTGTGGGTCCATTCTCTAACAGAGATGGTTCGGTCTGCCTTCAAATTACCTACACCGGTGCCTCCGGTTGGTACGGTAGGTTCCTTAGGGTCCTTGAAGGCTCCTCAGGTTTCTATGTGTTTTCCGGTCCATCCCCTCCTTGCAGATGTAATGTATAAAGAGTGGGGTAAGCCGGATAGAATCTTTGTACCCCCTAGGAGGTTCGCGGTACTTTATCCCATGGAGGAAGAATTTGAGAAGAAGTGGGCAGTCCCGGTGGTGGATGCAGATATTTCATGTGTTAATAAGACACTGACCTGCCCTGTCGACAATGTCCAAAAGTTCAAGGATCCGGTCGATAAGCGGTTGGAAACCTTGTTGAAGGCCTCCTTTGCCACCGCTGGGGCAGTGGTCCAGCCGGCTGTGGCTGCCATTGGGGTATGCCAGGCTCTTAAGGACCAAACTAAGCAGGTCCTAAGGGACCTCCCAGCCCAACAGGCACAAGATTTGGCAGATTTGCCAAGGGCACTCTGTTTTGCGATCAACGCAATTAAAGATTCGATCCAGCAGGCTTCCCGCCTCTCTATGTCCCTAGTTCATATGCAAAGACTTCTCTGGCTAAAGAATTGGGCAGCCGAGACTCCATGTAAAAGACTTCTCACGGGGTTCCCCTTCCATGGGGAGAGGCTGTTCGGGGAAGACCTGGATGCATATATCCAGAAGATATCCAGCGGAAAGAGCACGTTGTTGCCAATAAAAGAGATTTAGAGGGCCCTCATTTAAGCGCCCTGCCTCTCCCGCGCCAGTATCTTCCAGCTCTAGGCAGTATCGACGGCCGTCAGGTCGGCCTGCCGGGGAGAGCAAGTCCAGGGGTCAGTTTACAGCAAACAAAAGACCCTGGACCTGCAAAGCGGGGAAACCCGCCCCTAAAGCGTCTCTCTGAAGGGGCGCCCCCATCCTCGCGGGTGGGGGGAAGGCTCCAGCACTTCGCAAGGATCTGGGAAGCAAGGATCTCCGACAGATGGGTCCGCTCCACAGTCACTTCAGGATATCGGCTGGAGTTCCAACAATTTCCCCCACCCCAGTTCCGCAGGTCTTGCGTACCAAGCGACCCAAGGAAGGCGGCGGCGCTCTTGGCATCCTTAGACCACCTCCTGGATCAGGGGGTGATTGTCAAGGTACCAAGTCAGGAGAGAGGGATGGGATTTTATTCCAATCTCTTTATTATCCCAAAGCCAAACGGCGATGTAAGGCCTATCCTGGATTTGAAGGGCCTAAACAAGTACCTGTCGGTCCAGTCATTTCGGATGGAGTCCATCCGTTCAGTTGCCGCTGTCCTCCATGGAGGAGAGTTTCTAGCATCCATAGACATAAAGGACGCGTATTTGCATGTCCCTATATTTTCCGGCCACCACAAATTCCTGCGGTTCATCGTAGGTCAAGGCCATTTTCAGTTTGTGGCCCTCCCTTTTGGGTTGGCCACGGCTCCCAGGGTATTTACAAAAATCCTGGCCCCACTACTCGCAGATCTAAGAACCCGGGGGATTCTGGTTCTGGCCTATTTGGACGATCTCCTCTTGATAGACCAGTCTGCCCCCAGCCTAAGGCGGTCGGTTCAGACTACAGTTCGGTATCTAGTGACCTTCGGTTGGGTCATAAACAAGGACAAGTCTGCCCTGCAGCCAACCAGGATCCTAGAGTACCTAGGTATGCGTCTCGATACGAATCGACAAAAGATATTTTTGCCACAGTCAAAGATTCTCGCCTTGAGGACATTAATTCTGTTGATTCTAAGAAAGAGGAAGCCATCCCAGCGACTCTGCATGCAGCTGTTGGGGAAGATGGTGTCAACTTTCGAAGCGGTACCCTTCGCCCAGATTCACTCCAGGAAATTGCAGTGGATCATCCTATCAAGGTGGAACAAACAGGTTCAAGCCTTGGATCTACCCATGTTTCTCTCCCCGGTAGTCCGGGAGAGTTTCAGTGGGTGGTTGACTCCCAGGAACCTTCAGAAGGGGAAACCCTTCAACCCAGGGCCGTGGCAAATAGTCACGACAGACGCCAGCCGGACAGGTTGGGGTGCAGTCCTGGAGAACCTATCCCAGCAGGGGAGGTGGTCAGCCACGGAACAACTCCTGCCCATCAACATCTTGGCGATGCGGGCAGTCCGGTTTGCCCTGAAGGCTTGGACATCCAGGCTAGTGGGGACGGCTGTCAGAATACAATCGGACAATGCTACGACGGTAGCATATATAAACCACCAAGGAGGTACAAGGAGTCGAGCAGCTCAGAGGGAGACAGATCAGATTTTTGCATGGGCAGAGACCCACATACAGTGTCTCTCAGCGGTATTCATTCCGGGAATACAAAATTGGCGAGCAGACTATCTCAGCAGGAGACAGTTGTTGCCAGGGGAATGGGCTCTCCATCCCCAGGTTTTTCGAAACATCTGTCAGAGATGGGGGACACCAGAAGTGGACTTAATGGCGTCAAGGTTATATACAAAACTACCCAGATTCGTATCCAGAACGAGGGACCCACGGGCCTGTGGCACGGACGCCCTGGTTTGTCCATGGCACCAGTATTCACCGATGTATGCCTTCCCGCCACTTCAGCTGCTTCCCCGACTCCTCCGTCGGATCAGGGCAGAGGGCAAGACCGTAATCCTAGTGGCTCCAGCGTGGCCCCGGAGGTCCTGGTACTCCCTAATTGTGAGAATGTCAATCGGAGACCCCTGGCCGCTGCCACTCCGGCCAGACCTGCTATCGCAGGGACCAATATACCACCCTGCCTCACAGTCGCTGGGTTTAACGGCTTGGCGGCTGAGGCCTACGTCCTAAGGAAAAGGGGGCTCTCGAGGTCGGTGCTTTCCACTATAATCAGTGCGAGGAAACCAGTTTCAAGGCGTATATACTACAGGGTGTGGAGAAACTATGTGTCGTGGTGTGAGACCAAGAGGTGGCACCCCTGTAGGTTTGTAGTCGGTAGGATCTTGGAATTCCTGCAACACGGAGTTGAGAAGGGACTGGCTGTCGGCACTATTAAGGGACAAGTGTCGGCCTTGTCAGTTCTATTTCAGAGGCCATTAGCCACGCACTCATTGGTCAAGACTTTTTTACAGGGGGTTCTGCGAATTAACCCCCCAGTCAAGCTCCCGGCTTGTCCCTGGGACTTAAATTTGGTTCTCTCGGCCCTACAGAGGCGCCCCTTCGAGCCCCTAGGTCATATCCCGTTGGTGTTGCTGTCAAGGAAGTTGGTATTCTTGGTGGCCATGACCTCGGCCAGAAGGATCTCGGAGCTGGCGGCCCTTTCTTGCAAGGAGCCGTACCTGATAGTTCATGAGGACAGAGTCATCTTGCGACCCTTGCCCACCTTTTTGCCTAAGAGGGTCTCAGCATTCCATTTAAACCAGGACTTGGTCCTCCCGTCATTTTTTCCCAATCCAGGGTCCAAAGAGGAAAGGTTGTTACATTCCTTAGACGTGGTAAGGGCTATTAAGGCCTATTTACAGGCCACAGCCCATATCAGGAAAACGGATGCGCTGTTTGTTCTGCCGGAGGGGCCCAGAGTAGGTCAGGCGGCATCAAAAGCCACACTAGCCAGGTGGATCCGCCAGATAATCTCACAGGCCTATGGCCTGAGGGGTAGGGACCCCCCGGCCTCTGTCAAGGCTCACTCAACCAGGGCCTTAGGGACTTCTTGGGCAGTCCAGCATCAGGTTTCCATGGACCAGGTCTGCAGAGCAGCAACCTGGTCGTCGGTTCACACGTTCACAAGGTTTTATCAGGTGGACGTGAGGAGGCGCGAGGACCTGGCCTTTGGCCAAGCGGTCTTAAGAGCCGCCCTCTAGTTTCCTTGCGCCCGGTGGCATCTTTTGGTCCTTCCTGTTAGGTCTCCCTCCCCTCAGTTGGCATTGCTTCTGGACATCCCACATAGTAATTACTATGCTGCTCTGTGTCCCGTGATGTACGATAAAGAAAAGAGGATTTTTAAAAACAGCTTACCTGTAAAATCCTTTTCTTGGAGTACATCACGGAACACAGAGCTCCCACCCCTCTTGTTGGGGGAATTTATGGGACAAATTATTGCTTGCTACAAAACTGAGGTACTCCTGTTAGGGGAGGGGGTTATATAAGGAGGGACTTCCTGTCTGAAGATTGCCAGTGTCCATCACCTGAAGGTAGGCTCTATAACCCACATAGTAATTACTATGCTGCTCTGTGTCCCGTGATGTACTCCAAGAAAAGGATTTTACAGGTAAGCTGTTTTTAAAAATCCTCTTTTTATTTGCTTGTCACGCAGTAGTAAAAAACTCAAAGAATTTTCACAGAACATGTTGATAAATACAAAAAAAGTATCGGCAGGAGCATTTGCGCGAGTACAAGTACTCCCGCAAATACTCGGTATCGGTCCCGATACTGATACTAGTAACGGTATCGGGACAACCCTAGACCTAACCTATAGTATCACTTTAATAGTATGTGTGCATAATTGTATACTTGAATTTGTCCATGCTTCTTCCATTGGATATCTGTTTCTGAATCATCACACATGGGCTGTGTCTTTGCAGGATGGCAGAAAGTGGAATCATTGCACCTTATGCAATAAATGCGTGAAACCTTGTAAGTAATAACTAGCAGAGTTTTGGTTTCATAGATTTACTGTTTATTATATCAGCAACCTTAAAAGAACTGAACGTTTGAGGCTGTGCCCACAAAATGGTGGGCATCTTAATAGAGACAGTGTTTTTCTTCATTGTGTCAGAGCCTCCAGCAAGAACCGTGAGTAGCTTAGTAGTGACATTGCCAAATCTCCTGAGACCACCAGTCAGAGGCAGCAGTGCCTTGGATCTCGCACAGATCTACATCTATCTAGGCATGATTAGGCACCCTCACACACCAGGAAAAGCACTGTTATTTTCATGAAGAATTCCAGACAAGGTCATTTTTGAGGGTACTGCTTGGGTACAAATAAATATTCCCTATAACGTCACAAAACCCCACTTTTGAGGGCAGGTCAACTTTAAAGAATTAGTCGGTAAACAATTTTTATAAAACTATGCTAGCCAGTAAAATTACTATGGCAGCCAGTATAAAAATAAAATAATGGCAGTCAATTAATCCAACATCTAGTAGCCAGTAAAAGAAATGATGGTCACCTTTTAAAAAGTCAGCAAAAAAAATGCAGTAGTCAGTAAAAAATAAAAACAACGCTAGTCAGTAAAGTTTCAGTTGGATTTCCTTTTTAATTTACCTACAGTGAACACATCTGATTTAGTATGACTAGCACACTAGCTCATTATGAATTACCTTAGATCGAAGCCTCCACAGCGACCCTAGTTCCTCAACTCTGCCGCTGCCATAATAACCAGAGTGACTTCCTGGTATTGCCG
Source organism: Rana kukunoris (assembly GCA_029574335.1). Classification (NCBI taxonomy): domain Eukaryota; kingdom Metazoa; phylum Chordata; class Amphibia; order Anura; family Ranidae; genus Rana; species Rana kukunoris. Next base: position 652,066,140 of record CM056049.1, on the reverse strand, counting down.
ATATCCTCGCTCATGCGCTCGTAACCGGCATGATCCCCGCGCATGCGGGCATTTCCGGCACTATCCCATGCAAGACCCGGCTAGCTCAGTGCGCCTGCGCTGTTGACATCGGTGCCTGATTTTCTGTAAATATCTCCTCTCACCATATAGGTTAAGGAGATATTGCAAGCACCTACAGGTAAGCCTTAAAGGATCACTAAAGGATTTTTTTTTTTATGTAAATAGCTTCCTTTACCTTAATGCAGTGCTGTTTTCATGTTCTCATTGTTCGTTTTTGCTTTGAAGTAGCTGTAATACTTCTCTGATCTCCACACTTCCTGCTTGTCTGGCTCCTTATATAAAATCTCATGGCAGATTTTCACTGTGGTCTAGCTATGTGTCTAAAACTCCTCAGAACGGATTCATTTTAAAAACAAAACACTGCCCTGGATTTGTTTGTTTTTGTTCTGTGTGTCTTCTCTACTTCACAGAAACATGAAATCATTTTAAAAAAAAAAAGTGAAACTAGAGGCACATTATATGATTGATTTTGTATCTATTTTTAATTTTTAAAAGGAATCAGTTAACTTTTATGTCTCTATACCCTGTAAACAGTCATTTCTGAAAAAAAAAAAATGTTTCCTTTAGTGACCCTTTAATGTAGGCTTACCTGCAGGTGCAAGTAGTATCAGAAGGTTTACAAGCACTTTAAAGCGTTACTGAACCCACATCCGTAAAATCAGTCTGTATATGTAGTAAAGCATGCTGGTTATACTCACTGTGGAACCTAAGGTGTTTTGTAAAAAGACTGATCCTGTGTCCTATGATCCTCCCCTTCTTTTACTGTCCCCAGTCCATCTGCTGATAGTACAGTGCCCTTGGAGGCACTATGCACATATGCCCAGTTTGGTGTGTATTGCTGGAGAGCTTTTTTTCTCAACTCGCCTTTCAGGAGCACAGCTCCGCCTCTTCATTAGGAAACACCTGTAGATCCTTTTAAAACCCCTCCTCTTCCACCATGGCCTCAGTTATTGTGTTTCCTCCGCCATGGTGGAAGTGCATGTGTGGACCTGAGGAGCTGCACTCTCTCCAAGGGGAGGGTAGGCTTACCGGCTTGCAGTCTTTGTTCCTGCTGCTTGGTGTGCAGTGGCCATCCCAGCTCTTCCTAGTGAGGGAAAGATGCTCCGGAGTTCTCCAGCTTCTCCCTGCTCAGTGGAGTTAAGGACCTGCAGGAAGGCTGCGCTGGGTGCCCGGGATCCGCAGGTCTTGGTTCTGGTAACCGGGCGGGCTATTGCCGCGGTTGCGTTTTTTTTTTGTATTTCCCGCATGTCGGTCCCGGGTCCTGTCGGTGCGGGTGACGTCATGTTCAGCAGCGCGGCGTCCTGTAGGGGCGGGGCGGTGCGTGGTCCACGCTGCCTGGAACGCAGAATCTAGGGGGCGGGCCTACAGAGCGGCTTCTTCCAGTTTCCGGCCATCGTTGACGACGTCAGGAACTGGGAAAATTTAAAAAGCTCACAGTCCCAGCTGCTTCTCTGTTCAGGATGGAAGAGGGATCCACAGCAATGGCGGAGACAGGCGCCTTAGAGACCGCTCATGTCCAGGTAAGAGGGGCACAGTGGGGCCTTTTATTCTGTACCATATGGACTATTGTTGGTTTGTTTGGGAGCCTGTGCTGCAGGGTCAGAGTTAAATTTTCTCGGTCCCTGTTCAGCGTTTCACTCTGGGTGGTGATTAGTTTGCACTGTTTGAAATTTTGGTGCTTGCTTTCCTTATTCGTGGCGGTTTTAAAAAAAAATAAAAAATACTTTTAGTGAGACATTCTTTCTGTGTCTCTTTTTTGTTTTAGGAAAAAGCAAAATCAAAGAAACCACCACCTAAAAGGAAGTGTCCCTCTTGCAAGAACCCTCTTAGAGATACCTGGCAAAAAGCAATGTGCAAAGCCTGTATCGGGGACTTAGTGGAAGAAGAGACATCCCAGCAATACAAAGAGTTGTTTTCATCTGTGCAGGAACTTAAAAGTTCCCTGAGTTCGGTGAAGACTATGCTGGTACAGAATCCAGTGGCTCAAACTGAATCTCAACAACCACCACCTAGCCCTAGAGCCTCCACCTCTAAGTCAGAGACGGGGGGTTCAAGGGATGAAGGGACAAGTACTCTTCGCTCAGTAATGGATTCAGATGAGGAAGAGGAAGAAGATAGTAGAAGTTCTAGATATAAGCTCCCTCTAGACAAAGTGGACGATCTGCTTTCTGCAATTTATACTACTCTTGAAATTCAGGAGGAAAAAATTCAGTTGTCACTTCACGACAAAATGTATCAAGGTTTGGATGAATCCAGGTATAAAGTGTTTTCAGTCCACAAGGTGGTGTCGGATACGATTAAAAAAGAGTGGAAAGACCCGGAAAGGGGTCCTTTCTTTCCTAAAAGCCTGAGGAAGAGATTCCCCTTTAATGATGAGGATACTGAGGTGTGGAATAAAAAACCTTGAGTAGATGCGGCCTTCTCCCAAGTTTCTCGATGCACAGACCTGGCGTTCGAAGATATGGGGGTTCTGAAGGACGCCATGGATAAAAGGGCGGACTCTTTGCTAAAAAAGGCCTGGGACTCTACCTCACTTAGCCTCAAACCAGCTATGGCTTCTACAGTGGTGGCAAGAAATTTAGAATTCTGGGTGGAAAAACTTATGGGCCATGTTAAAGCAGGCACACCAAGGAAAGATTTATTGGAGTCTTTTCCCCTGATTCTAAGATCAATCAGGTATATGGCAGACGCATCAGCGGAGTCAATCAAAATGGCAGCCAGATCTTACGCCTTGGTAAACTCGGCCAGGCGGGCAGTTTGGCTCAAAACATGGACAGGGGACACAGCCTCAAAAGTTAAGCTTTGTGGACTACCCTTTTCAGGTGATTTATTGTTCGGACCAGATTTAGAAAAAGTTCTGGACAGAACAGCGGACAAAAAGAAAGCCTTTCCACCTAAAAAGAAACCTCCCATAAAGAAAAATTTTCGTCCTTTTCAACAAACCTAGAGAAAGGAAGAAAATAAAAGACGCTGGGTTCCTCAAAGGGGTAGAGGAAGAGGAGGAATTCTTTTCAGATCCCCCCAAGAACAGACCTCTAAAGACAAATGACAATCTGACTCCAGTGGGAGGAAGATTGTCCGCTTTCTTTCCTCGGTGGAATCTGTGGGTCAAAAGTCCCTTTGTAAAAAACATCATTGCACAGGGGTACAATCTGGAATGGGCAGACTGTCCGCCATCCAGGTTTTATGTCACAGCCCTTCCAAAGGATCGGGAGAAAGCTTCCGCGATGATGATTCTTCTGAAGGATTTGATACAACAGGAAGTTATTATCCAGGTTCCAAAACACCAGGAGGGGAAGGGTTTCTACTCCCACATATTCCTAGTGAAAAAACCTCGGGCAAATTTCGTTTAATTTTAAATCTGAAGATCCTGAACAAGGCAATAAGATACAAGCACTTCCGCATGGACACTATCCATACGATAACAAAGTTACTAACACCAAAGTGCTTCATGGCATCTCTGGACTTAAGAGATGCATACCTCCACATACCAATAGCGCAGGCTTCCCAGAGATTTCTGCGATTGGCAGTCAACCTAGGGACGTCAATTTGGCATCTACAATTCAGGGCTCTGCCGTTCGGCCTGTCTTCCTCCCCCAGGATCTTTACAAAAGTGATGGCGGAAGCCTTGGAGCCTCTGAAGCTGAGGGGGGTCTCGGTTGTTCCATACCTGGACGATCTCCTGTTTTTCGCAGATTCAAAAGATCAGTTGGTGATAGATCTCCAGTTGGCTCAATCACACCTCAAGAGCCTTGGCTGGTTGTTGAATCTGGAGAAATCAAACCTAGACCCCTCACAGGAGACGAGGTTCCTGGGTTACAACATCAACTCAGTCCTCCAGAAGGTGTTTCTCCCTCAAGAAAAAATAGGGAAAATCAATACCTCAATACGCCAGATACAGACAAATCTAGCAGTATCTGTAAGGACAGCAATGGCAGTACTAGGCCAGTTGACGGCCTCGATTCCGGCTGTACAATGGGCAAGGTCGCACTCAAGATCGCTACAAAGAAACCTCCTACAAGTTTGGTCTCATCAGGAGTCTGGAGAAACTCTTCAGGCCAATCTCAAAAGTAAAAAGGTCCCTATGGTGGTGGAGAGACCAGGCCAATCTATCAAAAGGTCTCTCGTGGGTCCTCCCTTCGGACAAGCGTCTGACGACGGACGCAAGTTCTTGGGGGTGGGGAGCTCACCTGGACGGACAGACAGCACAAGGGTCTTGGTCCAAGGTGGAAGCAAGGAGGTCATCAAACTGGCGAGAATTAAAGGCCATTTTCATGGGTCCCCTGGCTTTCCAACAGCTGTTAAAAGGTCATCATGTTCAAGTGTTGTCGGACAACACAACAGCAGTGGCCTATGTGACCAAACAAGGCGGGACCAGAAGCCAAGGGCTGATGGAACTGGCCAACCAACTGTTGGCATGGGCAGAAAGGAATCTAGCCTCGTTGTCAGCAATTCACCTAAAGGGGTCCCAGAACTTACTAGCAGACCTACTAAGCAGAAGGAAGGTATTGGAGTCGGAGTGGAGCCTGAATCAGGAAATATTCAACATGATCACAACGAAATGGGGCCGTCCTCAAGTGGATCTTTTTGCCAACCAACAAAATGCCAAGGTCCAAGAATTATTTTCCCTACACAGGGGAGACAGAGCGATAGGCATAGATGCCCTAGCCCATCCTTGGGATTACCGTTTGTGCTATGCCTCCCCCCCTGCCCCTAATTCCTCTAGTTTTAAGGAAATTCAGGGAAGAAAGGACCAACCTTATTCTAATCGCTCCCTTCTGGCTGAAAAGGCCATTGGTTTGCATCAGTACTAAATCAGACAGACATGGTCAGTACTAAATCTGGCCGTAGAACCCCCATGGGAGCTTCCAGCCAGGAAGGACCTTCTAGTGCAGGACTCAGTGTACCACCCAGAAACAGACAGGTTGCACCTGTGCGCCTGGTTACTGAAGAGGACATCTTAAACAAAGGTTTATCCGACAAAGTAGTGAAAACCTTATTGTCAAGCAGGAAAGAAATAACCAGGTCTATTTACAGGAAAGTTTGGAAGAAATTTAATTCCTGGTGTTCTTCTAAAAAATTTCCAGACCAAAGATGTTGTCTCGGTGCTAGAATTTCTTCATGAGGGATTGGAGAAGGGTCTCGCATCCAGTACATTAAAAACGCAATTAGCGGCTCTTTCTGTTTTATTTTGAAAAGACTCTATCTAGAGAACCTTTTGATTTCCAGGTTTTTCAGGGCACTCTCATGAAACAGACCAGTGACCCTTAAAAATTTTCCAAGTTGGGACTTATCAGTTGTCTTGCAAGGCTTAACGGGAGCACCGTTCGAGCCATTAGAGGATAGTTCATTAAGAAATTTATTTTTCAAAACTGTTTTTTTGGTGGCAATAACCTCAGCAAGACGAGTTAGTGAGCTCCAAGCTCTGGCCATTACCGAACCCTTCTTAAGAATTTTTCCAGATCGTGTAATTCTTCAGACGGATCCTGCTTTCCTTCCAAAAGTGGCATCAAATTTTCACCGTTCGCAGGAAATTATTTTACCCACTTTTTCTTTGAATCCTTCCAACGCTGGCGAAGAAGCGTTTCATATCTTAGACGTGAGAAGGTGCCTCGTACAATATCTTTTAGTCACCAAAGATTTCAGGAAAACAAATGCCCTGTTTATACTTTTCTCAGGCCCTCGTAAGGGGGAAAAAGCGTCCAAAAGTACGCTCGGAAGGTGGCTTAAACTCTCAATTATGGAAGCTTACAAAGCCAAAGGAATTACGCCTCCCTCAGGCATTCTGGCACATTCAACAAGATCAACTGCTGTATCCTGGGCTGAAAGAGCAGGTGCGACACCCGAGCAGATTTGCAAGGCCGCCACCTGGTCCAACTATTTAACTTTCTTAAGACACTACAGGTTGGACCTATTGTCTGCTGCCGATCAGGCCTTTGGCAGAAAGGTGTTGCAGGCAGTAGTCCCACCCTAGTGTAAGTTACTTGTTTATCCTATCCAAGGTTGTCCTGAAAGGCGAGTTGAGAAAGACTTAGTTAGACTTACCGGTGATGGTATTTCTAAGAGCCTTTCAGGACAACCGCTATTTCCCACCCTAAATGTATGTTAAAGTAATAGTTATAAATCTATCATGGTGTTGTGGTTTTCTGTGCTTTGTCTTCCAGAGAGTCGGACCACAATAACTGAGGCCATGGTGGAAGAGGAGGGGTTTTAAAGGATCTACATTGTTGTCCTGAAAGGCTCTTAGAAATACCGTCACCGGTAAGTCTAACCAAGTCTTCTTCTTTTTTTTTCTCCTGGGAGGGTGCATGTGATTGGCACAGAGCCAATCGGCACTGTCCAGACTGAGGGTCAGTGGTCATGCTGCCTCTTACTACAAGCATTAACCAGTGCTCAGCCAGTCACTGATATATATCACAAGACTGCCATATACTGCTGATGAGAAAGGGTATTTAGCAGTTTATTTTTACTTAAAGTGGATGTAAACCAAAAATGTTTTTTTTATTTTTTTATGTCACAATGTAGAGTATAAGATTTCCTATAATCTGAGCCCAGTCTTGCCACAGAGTTAATCCAGCGCTGAGTAATCCTTTTTTAATGTTCAGTGAAAATTAACAGAATTCCAGATAAAAACTTGCCAAATTATAAAGTCAGTTTCTCTCTTCTTGCTTTGAGTGACAGGTTATTTACATATCTAGCTTGGACATGTTTATCATATGTTATGTTTATCATAATATGAGGTGATGCAAAGTTCATTGTATATTACCAGAATGTGTTATGTGGGGGAGGGGTGGATTTCTCACTTTTTATACTGTGAATCACCTCATGTTATGATTAACATAACATCATATGATAAACATGTCCAAGCTACATATGTAAATAACCTCTCACTCAAAGCAAGAAGAGAGAAAACAGACTTTTTATTTAGGCAGGTTTTTATCTGGAATTCTGTTCATTTTCACTGAACATTAAAAGAGGATTACTCAGATCTGGATTAACTCTGTGTGGCAAGACTGGGCACAGATGATAGGAAATCCTATACTCTACATTGTGACATCAAAAAACAAATTTTCTCATTTCGTCTTTCAGGACAGCACTTGGAGAGAGCGCAGCTCCACCCACTTCCCAGGAAACACTGCAGTCACTGCTATAACTTCCGCCCACCTCCACCATGGCCTCAGTTGTAGTGTTTCCTCCGGCCATGGTGGAAGCGCTGCAGGGAACCAGGAGGATGCTGGACTCTCTCCAGGGGGAGACGGATTAAAGGCATACCTGCGATCGGTTGTTTTTCTTTAGGAGGCAGACCCAACCTCCCCCCTGACGCGTGGGGGACGTTTCGGTGCTCCCCTCTTCTCGAGCCCGGCGAGGGTAAAGGCTGCCGGGGGTTCCGCGCCAATAGGCTGGGCATTGCAGGCCAGGTTAGGAGGCGGTTAGATGCCGGTCTGCGATGTCCCGGTACGGAGGGCGGGCGACGTCATTTCCGGTGGAGGCGGGACTTCCGGCGGCGCATGGCGGCTTCCGGTTCCGGCCGCTGAAACGCAGAAGGGAGGGGCAGCCTCCGCGGTGCAATTTCCGGTTCCCACAGCGGTGGGGTTAACCGGGACTTTCAAAAGGAGGCGCACAAACGATCGCCGCGTTCTGGGAAAATGGAGCCAGAAGACGCAGCGGAGGTGGCGGGAGCAGGAGCCACATGCACCGGCCCAGGTAGGAAAACAGCGGTTTAAGTCTACCTGGTTCCTTGTTATGTCCCTCCTACTGCCCCTTTGGGGAGAGGAGCCTGCCTCACTCACCCTAGTCACGTCCCTGGGAGAGTGTTGTTTGTTTGGTACAGCGGTGATGGGACCTGGTGTGTTTTTTGTTCACTAGCTGTTTTGTGGTGGTGGTGGTTTGGGTCTGAGACACAAAAAGTTAAACATGGGGTTGTTGTCTTTTGTGTTTTTCAGAAAGCTAAAGAGAAGCTAAAAATTGCAGTGCCCCCTCCTAAGAAATGGTGTGCTACCTTCAAAACAACCCTTAAAGGGTCTTGGGCTAAGCTGTTATGCAAGGCATGCATCGCGGACATAGTCAAAGGGGAAGCCTCTACTAGTGCAGCCTCCGAACAACCCAAAGAGATGCTCTCTTCTTTTAGGAAAGAGCTAGAAGAGACCTTTCAGTCGTTTCGCTCCTACTTGGACAGAGGGGCGGCGTCAGGGTCAGCAGCTAAGGCCTCCACTAGTGCACCCTTGGATTATAGAGGGGCAGGTGGTGAGTCCGAGGAGGAAGAGCCTAGCAGCCTAGTCTCAGGGTCAGAGGTGGAAGAAGAAGATACAGGAGAATCTTCTTCTTCACGTTACAAGTTGTCCTTAGAAGAGGTGGATGACTTACTGAAAACTATTCACTAAACATTAAGGTGGATAAGACTCATTTGTCTCTGCATGACGAGATGTACCAGGGTTTAGATGAAGTCAAGCATCGAACCTTTCCAGTACATAGAGTATTGTCAGATGCGGTCAAAAGGGAGTGGAAAGACCCAGAGAGGGCTCCTTTCTTTTCCCGATCACTCAAGAGGAGATTTCCTTTTGATGAGGATCCAGCGCAGGTATGGAATAAGAAACCTAAGCTGGATGCTGCGTTCTCAAAGGTATCCCGAAATACAGACTTGGCCTTTGAGGATACGGGCACCTTAAAAGATCCCCTAGATAAAAGAGCAGAGGCGCTCTTAAAGAAGGCTTGGGATGCCTCTCTGGCCAACCTCAAACCAGCTATGGCATCCACAGTAGTGGCCAGGAACCTTGAGCATTGGTTGGAACAGCTGAAGGGTCACATTGAGTCTGGGACCTCACGCAGAGAGTTGCTAGAGTCCTTCCCGATTCTTCTGAAGGCAGTAGGCTATATCGCGGATGCCTCAGCCGAGTCAGTGAGAATATCAGCCCGTTCCTCGGCCCTAGTGAATTCGGCCAGGAGGGCTCTCTGGGTCAAAACCTGGACTGGGGACACGGTTTCGAAGGCTAAGTTATGTGGCCTGCCCTTCGATGGAGATCTGGTATTTGGCGCCTGTCTGGACACTGTTCTGGATAGGACGGCGGATAGGAAAAAAGCCTTCCCCTTAAAGAAGGTAGTACCGCGGACCAGGAAAAATTTTCGTCCTTTTTTCCAGCCCCAAGATCCTAAAGAGGCACAAAAAGGTCAGGGTGGAAGGTCCTGGCGGCCTCAGAGGGGTAGAGGGAGACCCGGGGTGTTGTTTCGCTCCCCTAGCCAGCCCGCTAAACCCCAGTGACGGTCGCCCGGCTGTGGGAGGACGTCTTCAGTCGTTCCTTCCACAGTGGGCAGAGACTACTTCCAGTGCATACATCCTCAAGGTTATTGCGGAGGGCTACGCGCTGGAGTTCTCAGAGAAACAACCGTCGCGTTTCTACGCGACTCAGCTGCCCAAGGATCAGGAGAAATCCAGGGCAATGTTGTCGCTGTTAGAGGAATTTCTCCAGCAGAGGGTGATCACCCCGGTACCCCAACAAGAACAGGGGGCGGGTTGCTACTCCCATGTGTTTCTAGTAAAAAAGCCGGCAGGAAAATTTCGTTTGATTCTGAACTTGAAATTCCTGAATCGGTCAATCAAGTACAAGAGGTTCCTGATGGATACCATCTACTCGGTCAGAAGGCTCCTTCCTGCAGGTTGCTTTCTGGCTTCGATAGACCTAAGGGATGCTTATCTTCACATCCCGATAAGAGCCTCTTCTCAGCGTTTCCTGCATCTAGCGATCAGGACAGGAAGCGAGATCAAACACTTTCTGTTCAGGGCCCTGCCGTTCGGTCTCTCCGAGGATCTTTTCGAAGGTGGTGGCGGAGGCCTTTGCACCTCTAAGGCTAGAAGGAGTTTCGGTAATTCCATACTTGGACGACGACCTGTTGTTCGCCAAGACGGAAGATCAGCTTCTCAAAGACCTATGGAGGACCCAGGCCCATTTGGAGGGTCTAGGTTGGATTATGAACAGAGAGAAGTCAAATCTAGTCCCCTCTCAGGTCATAGTCTTTTTGGGGTACACCATAGACTCCATCCAGGAGAGGTTATTTCTACCAGAGGAGAAAATAATCAAGGTTCAGGCAGCAGTGAAGGCAGTGCAGACGAATCTGTCAGGCCGCGTACACACGGCAGGGAATCTCGACGGGCAGAACACATCGTTCCGCCCGTCGAGGTTCCCTGCCGGCCGTCGAAATCGGCGACCCGCCCGTCGGGAATGGCAACCAGCCATTCTTCCGGGCGGGCCGTCGAGGAAATAGAGAGCGTGCTCTCTATTTCGGCTCGACGGGCTTCCCGACGGGAAGCTCGCCGAGACCGTACACATGGCCGAGGTCCTCGCTGGAATGTGCATTCCAGCGAGGTTCTCGCTGGTTTTCAGCGAGAACCTCGGCCGTGTGTACGGCGGCTCAGTGTCAGTTCGTGCAGCTATGTCCACCCTGGGACTTCTCACATCCTCCATTCCTGCGGTTCAGTGGGCCCGCCTGCATTCAAGGAGTCTCCAGCAGGCGATTCTACAGAATTGGACGCATGGAGAACCCCTAGAAAAGGAGATCAGGGTTCCAACCTCAGTAAAAAGGAAACTTTGGTGGTGGAGGGCTCACGCAAATTTGAGTCAGGGTCTAGTGTGGTCCTTCCCCGCTACAATGGTCCTAACTACGGATGCCAGCTCCTGGGGATGGGGTGCTCACCTCAGGGGTCAGTTGGTTCAGGGGTCCTGGTCCAGGGAGGAGTCCAAGAGATCCTCCAATTGGAGGGAACTCAAAGCCGTTTGCCTAGGGCTTTGTGCCTTCCAGGAGACGATACAGGGTCAGCATGTCCAGATACTGTCGGACAATGCTACAGCGGTAGCTTACGTCTCAAGGCAGGGGGGCACGAGGAGCAGGGTTCTCCTGAACCTGGCCCTACACATGCTTTACTGGGCAGAGACAAACTTGGCATCTCTGTCTGCAGTTCACCTAAAGGGCAGTTTAAACCACCTGGCAGACTTCCTAAGCAGGAGGAGGGTTCTAGAATCCGAGTGGAGTCTGAATTCAGAGGTGTTCCAGGAAATAGCAGACAGGTGGGGAACCCCTCAGATAGACCTGTTCGCGTCCCAAGCCAACGCCAAGGTTCCGGTTTTCTTTTCCCTCAACAGACTGGATCAAGCGGAGGGTCTAGATGCGTTAGTTCAGCATTGGCCCTTCCATTTGTGTTATGCTTTCCCCCCAGTACAAATGGTTCCGTTAGTTCTGCGGAAACTTCAGGTAGAAAAGACGACTCTTATCCTGATAGCCCCATACTGGCCCAAAAGGCCTTGGTTTTCAACTCTGCTGAAGCTGGCAATAGAACCCCATCAGCTACTTCCAGCCAGAAAGGACTTATTATACCAGGGTCCTCTGCTCCATCCCAACGTGGATCGGCTCAACCTGGCGGCCTGGTTACTGAAGAGTTAATCCTGAGTAGGAAGGGTTTATCTAAACGGTTAGTGGATACGCTACTTAGTAGCAGAAAGGAAGTTACCAGGGCGATTTATTTCAAGACCTGGTGCAGTTCAAAGAATTGTTCCCCTATAAATAATTTTTCGGTCCTGGAGTTTTTACAGGACGGGATGGACAAGGGTCTGGCAGCCAGCAAAATTTTGGACCCTGAAAGCGGTCCTTTTAGTAGCCGTCACCTCGGCTAGGAGAATTAGTGAGCTACAGGCTCTTTCTATTGTGGAACCCTTCTTGACCATCTTCCCAGATAGAGTCATGTTGAGGACAGATCCTGGGTTCCTTCCTAAGGTGGTATCGGCCTTCCATAGGACACAAGAAATAGTGTTACCTACCTTTTGTCCGGCTCCTTCCGGTTCAAAGGAAGAAGAGTTTCATACCTTAGATGTCAGAAGGTGCATTATGCACTACCTGGAAGTCACCAGGGAAATTAGAAAATCCAATTCTCTGTTTGTGTTGTTCTCGGGTGCACGTAGGGGGTACGGTGCTTCCAAAAGTACACTAGCCAGATGGCTCCGTATGGCTATCCACGAGGCCTATAAGGCTAGGGGTATAGAACCTCCCCCAGGGGTGGTGGCACATTCTACAAGGGCAGTGGCAACCTCCTGGGCAGAACGGGCTGGAGCTTCACCAGAGCTTATCTGCAAGTCAGCTACGTGGACGAGTTTTTCCACTTTTACTCGCCACTACAGGATGGATCTGCTCTCAGCGGCGGAGCAGTCTTTTGGCAGGAAGGTCCTGCAAGCGGTGGTCCCACCCTAGAGTAAGTACTCGGTTATCATCTCCAAGTGCTGTCCTGAAAGACGAAGTGAGAAAACCTTAGTTACACTTACCGGTAACGGTATTTCTATGAGTCTTTCAGGACAGCACCGATAACCCACCCTTCTCTCTTCTGGTGGATATATGTGTGTATGTATGTATGTGTATATATATATATATAATTAATATTGTGTGTGTGTGTTGTACTAACATGTTTTGGTTGCTATGTTCTGCTTATCTCATTTCAGTATGGCCGGAGGTGCTCGTGTACAACTGAGGCCATGGTGGAGGTGGGCGGAAGTTATAGCAGTGACTGCAGTGTTTCCTGGGAAGTGGGTGGAGCTGCGCTCTCTCCAAGTGCTGTCCTGAAAGACTCATAGAAATACCGTTACGTGTAACTAAGGTTTTTTTGGGTTTACATCCACTTGAACTATTTGCATTTCTGTGTACTAAATGCAGGGTCCTGGGTTTGGTAACACTTTATTGCTGAGTATTGACAGGTTCAGGCACAGAGTTAGTAATGTCAGATTATGGCAGAGCCCCCCCAGTGATATTGTTCTTCTTGCATGTTAATGGACATCTCCAGCCAAGCAGAAGGGCTCCTTTGTTTTTCTTCTTGTTTGTTTATAAGCAATAACTCACTTTTTTTGGGTCTGTGTGAATTTTTATAGCTCTAGAATAGTAGGATCAGCGTCAAGCCTACAATAGCTGTGTGACTGATGTTGTATCCCTTTACAATGTTAAGTATTTTATCAAATCTGCCTCATTCACAGAGGCGCTGAGGCCAGCACACCGTGAACCTGCCAGGCGCTATGTATAGGTAGTTTATGTCAATTTACAGGGACACAGTGATTGCATAGACACGGACGCGCGTCCTAATTTCACAAAACTGTGGCTGAGCATTCGCGAATGCAGGCGGTGTGCGTCCGCAGCCGCTAACCTCCTATACCTCATATTAGGATAAGTGTTCATATAGTCTCTGCATCTCCATAGATTGCCTGCACATAGCACCTGGTGGCTCGAGCCGCATAAACAAAGAGCCACTTCAGTGTACAGGCCTCTGCACTCATGTGAATGGGGTCTAAATGTAATCTATATTGTAAATCTATAGAAAATAATGCACCTTGGAAGATGACTGAATGACTAACACAAGTGTTTTTTTTTTTTTCCCTCAGCCTGGTATCACTGCGCTGTCTGTGACCGGTGCTGTCTACACGGCCATCCCTGCGGCCAGCATGTGAGTGGCTGTTTTCTCTGTGGAGAAGGTGGTCACAAATGGAGAAAGTGTCCAACTCTACTCCCATCTAAAAGACTCAACAAAAAGTCAGTATTCATAGTAGTACGCTATATTGGGGTCAGTTCTACAAATGGTGTAATATCCTATACAATCCAATGGCCAAACAGGAGCACTTGGGGTAGTTGACTACAAGATGGAGCTAAAGAAGTGCTCATATCTTAAAGTGGTTGTAAACCCACTTTTACTTTTACCTACAGGTAAACCTATAATAAGGCTTACCTGTAGGTATAAAGAATATCTCCTAAACCTGTACGGTTTAGGAGATATTCCCCTCGCAATGCGCCGCTGATTGCAGTGGCGCATGCGCAGGGGGGGATTCTCGGCTAAGGACCGGCAGCCGCCGGACCCTGCCGATTTTTAAATCTCCCGCGTGGGAGTGACGTCATCGCCAATCCAGCCAATCACAGCGCTGGAGCGGCGATACCCGGAAGACACGCCGAGTCAAGATGATATCTCGCTCGGCGTGGACCAGGTAAGTTTCTCTCACCTCGTTCCGAGGTAAGTATTTCATAATGAGCTAATATGCGATGCATATTAGCTCATTATGTCTTTTCCCTTGCAGGAGTAAAAAAAAAAAAAAAAAGGTCAATGCGGGTTTACAACCTCTTTAATGCACCAGAATGGATTGATGGGGAAAAAAAAATGTGTCATCGGCGTATATATCTAGAAAGTTCTAAAGAGGTTTATTAACAACTTAAGACCCGGACCTTTAGGCAGGTAAAGGACCTGGTCAGTTTTTTGCGATTCGGCACTGCGTTGCTTTAACTGACAATTGCGCGGTCGTGCCACGTGGCTCCCAAACAAAATTGGTGTCCTTTTTTCCCCACAAATAGAGCTTTATTTTGGTGGTATTTGATCACCTCTGTGGTTTTTATTTTTTTGCGCTATAAACAAAAATAGAGCGACAATTTTGAAAAAAATGCAATATTTTTTACTTTTTTGCTATAAAAAAATATCCCCAAGAAATATATACATTTTTTTTTTTTTTTTTCCCTCAGTTAAGGCCGATGCGTATTCTTCTACCTATTTTTGGTAAAAAAAAATAAAAATCGCAATAAGCGTTTATGGATTGGTTTGCGCAAAATTTATAGCGTTTACAAAATAGGTGATAGTTTTATTGCTTTTTTTTTTTATCGTGACTGCGACATTATGGCGGACACTTCGAACAATTTTGACACATTTTTGTGACCATTGGCATTTTCACAGCAAAAAATGCATTTAAAAATGCATTGTTTTTCTGTGAAAATGGCAATTGCTGTTTGGGAGTTAAGTGGAGTTTCCATCCCAAATTTTTGTTTTCATTATTGTGCTCATTAGACCTAAAAAAAAAAAAAAAAAAAACTCACCTGGAAATGCCTGTTGCTATGCGGTCCCATGAAATCTGCCTAAGGAATCACATAGGATTCTGACATCATCTCCCTCTAAAGCCGCGTACACACGGCAGAGAACCTCGACGGGCAGAACACATCGTTCCGCCCGTCGAGGTTCTCTGCCGGCCGTCGAAATCGGCGACCCGCCCGTCGGGAATGGCAACCAGCCATTCATCCAGGCGGGCCGTCGAGCAAATAGAGAACATGCTCTCTATTTCTGCTCGACGGCATTCCCGACGGGATGCTCGCCGAGTGCGTACACACGGCCGAGGTTCTCGCTGGTTTCTAGCGAGAACCTCGGTCGTGTGTACGCCGCCTAATGCTCCTGGGAAATGTGTGTCATTTCCCAGGATGCAGTGCTCTACCCAATTATCACTCCCTATCCAAGACTTCCAGGATGTAAGTGCTTGTTGGCTTCACAATGCCCACAAGCAAAATGTCAACCATGTGGACATAGTTTATAAAACTATCTTTTTTGAATAACTATGCGGAGCGGTGGCGGATTGTAAAATAGTAAGTGACCGTTTTTTATTATTATAAAAACGCATGATGAAAGGACATACATTAAAAAAATACTAATTGTGGTTGGAACCCTGCTTTAACCACAAGGGGGCGCTGAAGGAGTTAATTGTGACCATCTGTGTTTCTAACTGTAGGGGGGTGTGGCTGTAGGTGTGATGTCATTGATTGTGGCTCCCTATATTAGGGAACACACAATCGATGACGGCGCCACAGTGAAGAACGGGGAAGCTGTGTTTTACACACAGCTCTCCCCGTTCTTCAGCTCCGGGGACCGATCGCGTGACTCCAGCGGCGATCCGGTCCTGCGACCGTGGTCATGGACCTTCGGACTGGGTCTCGGGCGCGTCGGCGACTCACGGCTGGGCACTTGAAGAGGACGTACCTGTACGTGCTTGTGCCCAGCCGTGCCATTCTGCCGACGTATATGTGCAGGAGGCGGTCTTTAAGTGGTTAAATGATCATAGATTCAAATCCACAATGTAAAAGATGTGGGATTGTATCCGCATCACTTTAATCAAGTGAAAGAGCAGGCATAAGCTAGTGTAATCTGTGGTGGCAAGGATGAAAAACGATTCTCATACCAGCCTGAGGATGGATATCCTCCCCATCTCTCGGATCCTGCGGCAGCTGGGACATTAGACTGGTCTGTCACCATCTCCTGGATCCCACGGCTTATCCACCCTCAGGCTGGTATGAGGATCCTTTTCATCCTTGCCACCACAGATTACTCTTTCACTTGGTTATGGCAATGCTGATACAATCCCACATCATCTTTTACATTGTGGATTTGGATCTATGATTGTTTAATAAACCCCCCCCCCCCCCCTTTTTTTTTACAACTTTCTGGATATATACTATATTCAACCATTTATCCTGCTGCAATAAGAGAACTACCCCAAGCACTCCTGGTTGGCCAAATTCATATTTGTTGTTCCACTACTCCAAGTGGTATGTGTTAGAGCAGCTTGGACAATGACCTATCACGGGGCGCGTTTTACCTTTTTTTTTTTTTTTTTTTTTTTTTTTACACCGTTCACTGTATCACTTGTTAACATCCCTTTTAATAGAAAAAATGCATGACCGGTCCTCTTAAATATGAGATCTTGGGGTAAAAAAACTCACTTCTCATATTTACACTAAAATGCAGTTAAAAAAAAAATATCCCCCAAATATTAAAAAAAATATATAATCATTTATTTTTTTTGCTCAGTTTAGTCCGGTACATATTCTTCTAGATATTTTTGTTAATAACGGCGATCAGCTTTTTTTTTATTGCAACTGTGCCTATGGCGGACACATCGGACACTTTTGACACTATTTTGGGACCATTGTAATTTTTACAGCGATCAGTGCTATAAAAAAAAAGTCACTTTAAGAGCATTGGGCGGAAGTGACATTTTGACGTCTCTTCCGCCCTGCAGTGGTATGGAGACGGGTGGGGACCATCCTCCGACGGTTTCAGTAAGCGGCGGAGGGCACCTGAGAGCGGCAGGAGGGGGGGGGGCCCTCTTCCCGATTAAAAGTGATCTCGCGGTGAATCCGCTGCAGAAACCACTTATCTGAAACTGGACCGGCCGCTCTTGAAGAGGATACCAGGGTTATGGCAGCTAGCTGTTGTCATAACAGTATTCCTCTTCAAAGCACCAACGTATAATGACGGCGGGGCGGTCCGGAAGTGGTTTAAAAAAAAAAACACACATTTATTTTATACAAAGTATGCAGGATAGGTCGGAGAAGGGGACATTTTAAAAAATATTAATAGATAGTCTTTACTAACACTGTTGGCTCATTTTCTGTTTATTAAAGCGGCGTTCCACCCATGATTTCGACAGGTATCCAGCTCCCACTTCCGCCCAGGCGATTTCTCCTCTCCCCCTCCCTCCCTGCAATCTTCTGGGACGTGTCACAGGTCCCAGAAGATTGCTCGGCCATTCAGGACAGCACAGCACGCACCCGGTTGGGAATCCGCAAGCTGTCACTGCAAGGGGCACACACTAGTGATGCCATCGCAGGGGAGAGAACCGAGAATTCGGGCAGCCGCATCGCTGGACTGTGGGACCGATAAGTGTGTGCTTATTAAAAGTCAGCAGCTATACTTTTTCTAGCTGCTGACTTCTGAAAAACGAGTGGCACTCTGCTTTAAGAATGTGCAAATACAGGACCAAAATACTGCAAAATCCACGGCATGCCATAAATTCAGGTGATTCAAACTTCCTAGTGAATTGAAAATGCTGTTTCTGATATTAAAACATCTCAAATAACCAGATAATCAGTATAATGCCTACATTGTAATTAAAGCAGTTGTTCAGCCAGGTTTCCAAACATTTTATAGGCAGCAACTACAAAAACTGTAGCTACTGACTTGAATAAACGGTCCCCTATCTCTCCAGGGATCCAGCACCTTCCTCACTCGGTCTGGGTCTTCGTGTCCCCGGCATGTCAACTGTTAGAAGCTGGCTGTGTACAAGTCCCATTCCGCTTTGTGCGTGGTCCCACAGCCTCCTGGGACCTGTGACGTGTCCCAGAATGTTACCGGCAGAGAGGAGGTGGGCCAAACTTTCACTTGGATCGCCAATGCGGTCCAAGCGGGAGTGGGTACCTGTCAGCGGGGATAGCACTCTTACATTTTTATTGTTTTATTGTGGTTTTATTTTTTTACAGAGTGGAAAATGGAGGCAATCAGGGAAAGAAGAAGAAACATCTGAAGAGATGATGTGACGAGCAGTAATGTGGACTTGTCACTGTGAGCATTGAGGAGTATTGTTACCTTCTCGGTGGACAATATGTACTGCCTGGTGTGATGATGAATCCAGCTCTACGCACAGCAAACCGTTAAAGTGATCACGTTATTGGAGAGTATTTCAAAACTCATAATTCATGATTGAATACCTTTCTACATCCTGGCAGTATAGACCACTTGTGGCGTTGTACAATATGTTGTCCCAAAAAAAGACTAAATATGTTTTTCACAGATTTTAGGGTTTTTCTTAACTGTTTATGATGTTCTGAATAAAACGCATTTGTTGGCTCATTGTGTGTGTGTGTGTGTGTGTGTGTGTGTGTGTGTGTGTTTCGTGTGTTCGTGTGTTCGTCAAGAAGACTCGTACACACAACCGGTTTTTTCATGTCATGGAAAAAAACAACGTTTTTCTCTACGTTATTCCTCTCAAGCCTGCCTTGCATACACATGATCGTGATAAAAAATGCTCGAGCAAAGCGTGGTGACATAACACCTATGACGGCACTATAAAGGGGAAGTTCCATTCGGACGGCGCCACCCTTTGGGCTGATTATGCTAATTTTCCATCTCGTAACTTGCTTCTGAGCACGTGCGTGTTTTTTTTTTTTTTTCCCGTTGTTAGAGCATACACACGACCGTTTTTCACAACGAGAAAAATTGGAAAATGACAAGAAAAAATAGAGCAGGTTCTAAATTTTTAATCACCATTTTTCTCATTGAGACAATGAGAGATGTATCCCTATCATAGTTCCAGAGACCATGTGGCTCGTAAACAAAAAAAAAATAACTTTTACCTCTTTTTTTTTTTTTTTACTTATCTTTTTGAGTACTTTGACAGCATATACTTAACAAAACGGCTCCAATGATCTTTGTGTACTGACCAGTACTTCACAGCGTCTTTAACCTTCCTTGCTGGCCAGTGCATTCCTTTCATACGCACACCACAGACTACGTAATCAACTGGGTCAAGACTACTACAATAGAAGGTCTGTCCATGACCTGTGAAATCGGTGGTTTCCATTTAATTAAAAGCCTGAAAAAAAAAAGTATAAGATATTTTTTTTTTTTTTTTAACTTGAGTCATACTTACCGATGCTGCATCTCCCTGTTGACTCTAAGGCTGAGAACCAAGGAATCAATCAGCG
This sequence comes from Rana kukunoris, assembly GCA_029574335.1. NCBI lineage: Eukaryota > Metazoa > Chordata > Amphibia > Anura > Ranidae > Rana > Rana kukunoris. The sequence continues at coordinate 652,046,778 of CM056049.1, read as the reverse complement.
CTGATTGCTTGGTTCTCAGTGCTTCCCGAGCAGAAAGATATTGACTGTCTTTGGAGCACTGGACTGTGGAAGGGGGCGGGGGCAATTGGCTCTGGGTGCCTGTCCAAGCATGTGGGCAGATCCTGACGCAAGTCATATTGTTAATGGAATGTTATTAAAAATTACCTTTTCAATCTACATTGCTGTAATTTTCTTTAAAATGAAATGCAATATGGCTACCGGGATGTGTTCTGTACACAGAGGATGTACAGAACTCCACCAGACACATTATTTCCTGCTTGTGTGATTGGCTTACTGATTTTCCCACAAGTCTGTACTTAGCTACAAGTTGGATTTTAGGCATCCTCCTGCAACAAAAAAATACATTTTGGTGAGATACTCCTAGCAGGGATGCAGACCTTGCCACTTTCCTTATTAGAATCATGCAATTGGAGCAGCTGATCGATAATTATAAATTATTTACATTCACATTCACTTTGCACGTAACAGACAAAAAAAGCATCAATTTCTTCAGAATAACAAAAATAACAAAGTTTGTTAAAATCCTTGCAATGTACATAAATCACCCAGAGGGGAATATAGTTTTCTCAACAAACGTATAATTAAAGCGTTTCTACGTGAAATCCATATTCATGTATTGCAGAAGATGAGACATTGTGGATAGTACATATTGCAAGAGATACTGGAAGTGGCTTAATTTGTTGTGACTAGGTCACTAGGACAATGACCCTTCAATACTTGGCTCCAACTAGTGACATGCTAAGTGACCCGGCTTGTGAGAGACATTCATTGTCCAGTGTGTAGAGGTGTTAAGTCAGTTGGCTCTTTGACCTTTCTATTGTGTGATAACACTGTTTTGAGCCTTTTGATTATCAGGAGTATTGGATTAGCATGTCATTATCTAAAAAAGTGTGATCTCTCAGATGTAGTAATGACCTCCTCTCTATGCGGAGACAAGCCGGCTACATAACGTATTCTGTTAACTTCACTGATGTCATTGTCTACAGAAATGTCTCAGAAACCCCAGTGTGTGAAAAAGGGGGGGGAGATTTCATTGTTCTTTGATTGATGAAAGCTGTAACCTGTATATAACAAGCTGAGTGTTTCAATAAAGTTGAGTTCTGGTTGAGCACACATACAGCTTGTTTGGTGTGTGTTCTTCATGGATCCAATCGGCACATAGCTGTAGGTCGGATCCCGGAACCTTGGATGACTGGACCATCAGATGTTGCAAGCTGCAATCTGATCCGATAGAAGCAGAGGAGTGTCGGGAGAGCAGGACCTGGGCGAGAAAGGGTCTCGTCACATACTCTTTAAAGGTTAATTTACAGGGGTGCAGAGGCCTGTCAAAAATGAATGAGATGTCTGAAAAAAAATTGATATAGCTTTTGATATACATTTATTAACACAGTTTATATATTTGTTGTTGGATTGATTACCAATTTGACGCCCCGCCACAGTACATTACTGCAGCGGGGCAGCACAGGTAGGCTCATTCACATATATACAGTGCGTTGAAAAAGTATTCATACACCTTGAAATGTTCCACATTTTGTCATGTTACAACCAAAAACTAAATTTGTTTTATTGGGATTTTATGTGATAGACCAACACAAAGTGGCACATAATTGTGAAGAGCAAGGAAAATGATAAATGGTTGTCAATTTTTATTTTATTTTTTTACAAATAAATATCTGAAAAGTGTGGCATGCAATTGTATTCAGCCCCCCTTTACTCTGATAGCCCTAACTAAATTCTAGTCGAACCATTGCATTCAGAAGTCGCCTAATTAGCAAATGGACCACCTGTGTGTAACTTAATCTCAGTATAAATACAGCTGTTCTGTGAAGCCCTTCGAGATTTGTTAGAGAACCTTGGTGAACAAACAGCATTATGAATGCATTTGAATAAAAATAGGGTTTATTGGGACCCAAGAGGCCCAAAAAGCCTAAAGGGTAGGTAGGGGCAGGGGCACTATAGCGGTACTGGGTAAGGAAAATGAGGGAGAATAGTAATAGAGGTAAAAAAAATTATCAATTTATTGAAAATAACATCCAAAAAACAGGAAATACACGATTTTAGTAAAATACATCAACAGCATTGTAAAATAGACGTATTATATGACCAGCCAACTCATCACGAAGATGGTAAGGGGCCCTGGTCAGAGGGTGGTGGTAAAGTGCAGGGGGTCATATAAGTCAAGATCTCATCTCTACTAGTTTCGCTACTGTAGTAGCTTTATTCTGTGCACAGAGTGTCCACTCGTTAGGGGAACATAGGTCCAACGTGGAGAGGACTTCTCACACAGGTGCCAGGTGGAACAATTTGCCCCAGCGCAGAGGAAACGCTGTGTAAAGGTATTGAAAGGAAAGGGCCCTGCGACCTATCTAATAATTAGGTGTGGCCCTGGGACACATTACCCTCTTGCTGCTGACATAGCCTAACCAGTTACCTTCAGCTGCGTATGTGGCTCTTATCCCAATTGCCGCTAATTATCAGATAGGTCCCAGGGCCCTTTCTATTCAATACCTTTACACAACCTAACGCAGGTTTTCCTCTGCGCTGGGGCAAATTGTTCCACCTGGCCCCCGTGTGAGAAGTCTTTTCCACGTTGGACCTATGCTCCCCTAACGAGTGGACAGAATACATCTCCTGATGAAGCTACTACAGTAGCAAAACTAGTAGAGATGAGATCTTGACTTATATGACCCCCTGCGCTTCACCACCACCCTCTGACCAGGGCCCCTTACCATCTTCGTGATGAGTTGGCTGGTCGTATAATACGTCTATTTTACAATGTATTTGACTAAAATCGTGTATTTCCTGTTTCTTTGATGTTATTTTCAATAAATTAATTCATTTTTTACCTCTATTACTATTCTCCCTCATTTCCCTTACCCAGTACCGCTATAGTCCCCATGCCCCTACCTACCCTTTAGGCTTTTTTGGACCTCCTGGGTTCCCAATAAACCCTATTTGTATTCAAACTTATGCTTAGGATGATGGTACTATAATTTTTTGTTTATTTAATTTTTTTACACCAAGAGGCTTTCATACAATCAGCATTATGAATGCCATGGAACACACCAGGTCAATGATGAAGTTGTGAAGAAGTTTAAAGCAGGGTTAGGTGCTTAAGAATATCTCGGGCTTTGAACATCGCACAGATCACGGGTCAATTCATCGTCTGAAAATGGAAAGAGTATGGCACAACTGCAAACCTACCAAAACATGGCTGTCCACCTAAACTGACAGGTTAGGCAAGGTGAGCATTAATTAGGGAAGCAGCAAATAGGCCCATGGTAACTCTGGAGGAGCTGCAGAGATCACAGCTCAGGTGGGAGAATCTATTAGTCATGCACTCCACAAATCTGACCTTTATGGAAGAATGGCAAGAAGAAAGCCATTGTTAAAAGAAAGACCTAAGAAGTCCCATTTGCAGTTTGTGTGAAGTCATGTGGAGGACACAACAAGCATGAGAAAGAAGGTGCCCTGGCCAGATGAGACCAGCATTTAACTTTTTGGCCTAAATGCTATGTGTAGCAGAAAACTAACACTGCACACACCATCCCCACCATGAAACATGGTGGTGGCAGCATCATGTGTGGATTTTTTTCTTTAGCAGGGACAGGGAAGCTGGCCAGAGTGAATGGGAAGATGGATGGAGCCAAATACAGGACAATCTTAGAAGAAAACCTCTTATGCCACGTACACACGATCGGAAATTCAGACACAAATCGGACATTAAAATGGGGGGTGAAGGATGGTAGGGCTGTGGCTGAACTTGCTACTCCCTCAAAAACAATTCACCAAACCTTCTCCTCCTTCTACTGGATCCTTTCGGTGTGGCGTTTGTTTTGGTTTCAATGAGGGTCAATGTAAATGGCCCAATTCCTGAAAATATAAGCATGAATATGCTTATTGTGCTGGCAATCATGCAGCATCACGTTGTTTTTAAAGATTAGATTCTAATAATTCACCTCAGAAAAAGCAATAACACCGGTTAACATAATGAACATTTTACCATGGCTACGCATTTGGCCAAATCAACAGATGGCGGCCCTGTTTAGCGGTTTTTCCTTTGCCCTATCTTTCCCAGGTTCTGGGTGCTTACTTCGACGGTTCAATTGTAGCTGATAACATTTTTAGAGAGGTCCAAGAAGATCGTGTAGCTGGCCCATTTGATTCCCCCCTTTTTTCAAATTTTAGTATTTCGCCATTGGGTATTATTCCTAAGAAAGATCATAAATCTCATAAGTTTCATCCACCATTTATCCTTTCCGGATGGAAGGTTGCTTAATGATAGCATAGATCCTTCGTGCTGTACGGTATCTTATGCGTAATTTGACAATACTTTGGATAAGATCGGCAATATTGGCAAAGGTGCGTTGTTGTCAAAGGCAGATATAAAATCTGCATTCCGGTTTCTACTTGTACATCCCAAAGCTTTTAATTCTTTTTTCGATTTTGGATTTTATTACGACAAATGCCTCCCTATGGGCCGCTCACTACACAGTGACAATCACTGTGTAAGCAATAACAGTGTCAAAAAAAGACCCCTCCCAGAGCAGTACTGTGCCACTATGGTGACACAGAGCTGCTCTAATAACAGGATGTAAAGAACAAAATATAGTAAAAAGCGCGAAATAATGTTAAAAAAAAGAAAAATATGAAATGTAGGGGGCGCTAGTGGTACACCTATATAACCAACCAATACAAAATTAATTAACAAATACAGTAGATCAAAAACAATATATATGAACCCTTCAAGTGCATAAAAGAGTGTAAAAAATGCATAGATACTGTCAATCAATATGTAGATTAATAAATATGGCAATTCATATATCCTTTGAAGCAAATCAATAGATATGTGCCAAAAATAAAACCATGGTGATAAAACTATGTAGGTAGCAAATACTACCAATTAAACATGGCATACATGTAGTGACACCAAACCAATATATGCCATCAAAATTGTTAAAAAAAAACATCCACAGGGATTATCCAAAAAATACATAAAATCCATAAACCACCTCCAGTTAGAATTTTCTTTTCACACCTTGCTGTGACACCCAGTGAGTAATCTAACTATTAAACATTTACCAGACCACCCGTTACCACTTAATCACCTTTTCAGAAAAAAAAATGCTCTTTTTTGCAGGTTAAAAAATCTGCATTTTTTTTATTTCTTTATTGCAGGAGCGTGTAAATATTTTGATCTAATTCATCCATTTCCTTAAATTCCCAATAATAATAATTCATGTTTCTACCTCTTAGGCCGCGTACACACGACTAAATAAATCCGATCAAATCGGTCTGACAGACCGTTTTGTTTGGATTTGTCTCCTGGGATATATTGGTAAGCACGATCAAACCAAAATCCCCGCCGGCAGACAGCGCGATGACGTGGCGGTGACGTTGACGCCGCCACGTCACCGAACCAGGAAGTAAAATACTCCACGCATGCGTCGAATCCATGTGTACTAACCAGCGGACATGTCGGACAGACGGGTTCCCAGCAGACAGATTTTTAAGCATGCTTTAAAATTTGTCTGCTGGAAAAACCTGTCTGCTCGGCCGTACACACGATCAAATTTGTCTGCTGAAACGGTCTGCCGGACCTTTTTCAGCAGATAAATTTGATCGTGTGTACGCGGCCTTAGATGTTGATTATGTTATAGTACATTAAAAAGCAATAACACCCAAACACACCCCGACATTAGCAGTTTGCATATGTTTTTATGTGTTTGTGCGTTGCTTAACTTTACACGTGTCAAATTACTTTACATATGTAATATTTACATGAGTAAAATTGCTTGAAGTTCACAATGTGAATTGTTCTCACAAGTGTGCAAGAGACATCTGACATGTAACTGTCTACATTTGTAATATGCATGCCTTGTTGCAATTTTTGTGGGATTAAAAACATATAAAGAATGGCCATATTTTATGTCATATGGCAATTAAAAAAACAAAAACGATATTCAGTTCAACAAATATTTTTTTGGAGTATCTTTTCTACTCAGTTCATAGGTTCTCATTAGTGTATATACTGTATAATTTTGAATTCAGATATAGAGATAGATCTCTATATACTGTATGACCATGTATAGATGGATATGTGTGTATATATATATTATAATTTCACAAAAGTGAGGGCACCCCTCACATTTTTGTTAATATTTTATGCTATCTTTTCATATAATAACACTGGCGAAATTAGACTTTGCTACTACAATAGTGAGTGTTCAGCTTGTATAACAGTGTATATTTGCTGTCCCCTCAAAATAACTCAACACACAGCCATTAATGTCTAAACTGCTAGCAGCAAAAGTGAGTACACTCATAAGTGAAAATGTCCAAATGGGGCCCACTTAGCCATTTTCTCTCCCCAGTGTCATATGACTTGCTAGTGTTACAGGTGTGTTAAATTTGGTGTTATCTCTCTCTCACTCATACTGGCCACTGGAATTTCAACATGGCACCTCATGGCACAGAACTCTGAGGCGGCGTACACACGACCGAGGTTCTCGCTAGAAACCGGCGAGAACCTCGCTGGAAGCTGCATTCCAGCGAGAACCTCGGCCGTGTGTACGCTCTCGGCGAGCATCCCGTCGGGAATGCCGTCGAGCAGAAATAGAGAGCATGTTCTCTATTTGGTCGACGGCCCACCTGGATGAATGGCTGGTTGCCATTCCCGACGGGCGGGTCGCCGAATCTGACGGCCGGCAGAGAACCTCGACGGGCGGAACGATGTGTTCTGCCCGTCGAGGTTCTCTGCCGTGTGTACGCGGCTTCAGTATCTGAAAAAAGTTGTTTCTCTACATAAAGATGGCCTAGGCTATAAGAAGAATGGCAAGACCCTGAAACTGAGCTGCAGCACGGTGGCCAAGACTATACAGCTGTTTACCAGGAGAAGTACCACTCAGAACAGGCCTCGCCATGATTGACCAAAGAATTTGAGTGCACGTGCCGAGCATCATATCACGTTGTCTTTGAGAAATAGACATATGAGTGCTGCCAGCATTGCTGCAGAGGTTGAAGGGGTAGGAGGTCAGCCTGTCAGTGCTCAGACCATACGCCGCATCAAATTGGTCTGCATGGCTGTCGTCCCAGAAGGAAGCCTCTTCTAAAGATGATGCACAAGAAAGCCAGCAAACAGCTATGCTGAAGGCAAGCAGACTAAGGACATGGATTACTGGAACCATGTCCTGTGGTCTGATGAGACCAAGATAAACGTATTTGATTCAGACGGTGTCAAGTGTGTGTGGTGGCAAGTACATCTTGCCTACAGTCCAGCATGGTGGTGGGAGTGCCATGGTCTGGGGCTGCCAGCACTGGGGAGCTACAGTTCATTGAGGGAACTATGAATTCCAACATGTACTGTGACATACTGAAGCAGATCATGATCCCCTCTCTTCGGAGACTGGGCCACAGGGCAGTGTTCCAACATAACGACCCCAAACACACATCCAAGACCACTGCCTTGCTAAAGAAGCCAAGGGTAAAGATGGTGTACTGCCAAGCATGTCTTCAGACCTAAACCCCAACGAGCATCTGTGGGGCATCCTCAAATGGAAGGTGGAGGTATGCAAGGTCTCTAACATCCATCAGCTCTGTGATGTCATCATAGAGAAATAGAAAAGGACTGGAATTGGAAAGAAAGAGGAAGAGAACATAGTATAATGTATGGCCAGCCTTACCCTTATATCCTGTCTGGTAAAATGTTTAGGGTAAATCCCTCTAATGAAGCACCAGCGGTAAAACCTGACAGAGGTTCTGACCCTTCTCCATGCTATCCAATTATTTTGAGCACATTTCTTCCTATACATAATTCCAAACACTTAAATGAAGGCAGTTGCTGTGTAAAATAGTTTTAGAGCTGTCATCGTTATATCAGTGGGTAGGAGGAGCAATGTGATTTATTCTTATCACAAAGGTGCATGTGGCAGGTAATATTGGCCAAGGTTAGAAATCATTGATTCTTATCTAAACTCATTCTACCATATTTTTTAATATGTCATTTGTTAATCAATCGCTTCAATTAAGATGAATGTGCGTGGGTTTTTAAATCATATTATTTTTATCTGACTGGCAATCAATATTGGAATGTTGTGTTCATTTTCATTAGACTATTTGGAAATGTGAGTAAAGGCCATCATAGAAAGATACACTTTCAATTAAATTGTATGGTTGTTGGAGTGGGGGATGAAAGTTCAAACTGGGCATTGTACAGTATGCTTATGTTTATTAAAAGCTTATCACTACAATCAGTATCATACTATTTGGGTTGGGTTTAGTGCTCACTTATGACATACCATTCGCATATGAGCTGATGTGCATTTTTTTTAACATGGTAATGTACTTTTTTGTGTGTGTTGCTAAATGCTGTAATGGGTTGTAATGTGTGGTGCTATGTTTAAATGCAATTTGGTAAATTTTTACTCTATTTTCAAGTGCACACCAGCACTTTCTGTACCTGGGTCTGTTGGAATTATAGAGCCCTAATGTCTATTGGAAACAATGTATTTCAGTTTGCCATGAGGGCACAGTTAAGGCACTTTCCAAATGGAGACACCTAGCTACTGTATGTCTCACTTCGCTTTTTAGTGTGCCTGGGAGAGACTGGTGCAGCATACATGCCTTCTGCCTGCAGCCTGTCAAAGTCTATGGCAGGCTGTGGCTGTACAGGGCTGAACACTGTCACTTGTGTGTGTGTGTGTGTATATATATATATATATATATATATATATACACACACACACACACACTTTAGCCTGGATTCACAAACGTTTTACGCCGGCGTATCTAGAGATACGCCATCGTAAGTACAAATGTGCGCCGTCGTATTGTTACGCCGATTCGCAAAGCTAGATACGTCGTAAAATAAGGCTTCAGTCGCCCAACGTAACTTGCCTACGCCGCCGTATCGTGGGCGCATAGTTACGCTGGACGAATTCAGCGTTCCCATTTAAAATATGCAAATGAGTAAGATACGCCGATTCACGAACGTAGATGTGCCCGGCCGCTTCATATACGCGATTTGCGTAAGGCTTACGTCCGGCGTAAAGTTACCCCTCATATAGGAGGCGCAGGTAATGCAAAGGTATGGGCCAGGGAACGACGCCATCGAATTTTACGTTGTGTACACCGTTTACGTAGTACTACGTGAATAGGGCTGTGCGTAGGTTACGTTCACGTCATAGGCAGTGTTCGACGTATCTTAGGCAGCTATTTCGACGTAACTGTGAGCATGCGTACTGGGATGCGTCCAAGAGACGACGCATGCGCAGTTAGTTTTTTGAATCTGTGGCCATTATTTGCATGGGGTCACGCTTCATTATAATATATCACGCCCACTTCCACCTACTTTGACTTACGTCGGTTGACGCCGACAACTATACGCTACGCCGGCGCAACGTTGAGCGCAAATTCTTTGTGAATAGCATGCTTGCCTCTCAACGTTGCACCGGCGTAGCGTAAAGTAGATGCGCTACGCCAGCACAAAGATGCGCCACTCTACCTGAATCCGGGCCTTTATGGCCAAGTTATTTATTTAGCTTTTCTAAAGGGTGGAGTGCTTTTGCTTGTTCATTAGTATTCCTTACATGGATGAAATTGTGTTGGTGCAATGCAAGTACAGGTGAAACTCAAAACATTTTATGTGCTTTGATACAGCACTTTGGGAACATCCAACTTCTTTTGCAATTACTTTTTTTTCTTTATGGAGGGTGTCAATGATGGTTTAGTGCACAACTGTCAGGTCAGTGGTCTTTCCCATGATTGTGATTTCTACTGAACCAGACCGAGAGACCATTTAAAGGCTCAGGAACCCTTTGCATGTGTTATGGCTTAATTAGCTGATTAGAGTGGGACCCTTTGAGCCTAGAATATTGCACCTTTTTACAATATTCAAATTTTTTGAGAATGTGAATTTGGGGGTTTCAAGAGCTGTAAGCCATAATCATCACAATTATGATGAATCACGGCTTGAACTATCACATATGATAGTTTCACCTTTTAAGTTGTATTAGTGAAATAAATGAACATGCACGATATTCAAATTTTTCGAGTTTGACCTGTATATCATCTGCAGCACTATCTTCTCTGGTGTAATATGAAGACCATTTACTATTGCTTACCAATTATTGGTCATTATTGCTTGTGTGTAGGTGCCTGGTGATAAAAAAAAATAACATTCGTTGTTCCTTATCTTTATTTTTGAACTATAAACACATATCATTCGGAGTTGTATTAATAATCAACACTAGATAGACTGGAGTTTCCTGGAATTGATCCAGATTATTTATTGGCCGCAAAGTATCAGCAGAACGAATCTACATGTGATTGAATAATACATTTGATAAATGCTATTTGGACTTGGCTAAGTTGCACTTTGGACCCTTACTAGAAGGTAAGCATCATCCAATTTGCTACAGCAGGGGCAAAAATTCCTTCCTGATCCCAGAGAGGCAATTGGATTTTCCCTGGAGCAACTTTAGCTATACATAATATAACTGGGTACTATAATGTACATTTAGATTTCCTATTTCAATCCCGGTCTTTCTTAAAGCAATCTACTGAACTGGCCAGTACCACCTCTGGAGGGAGTCTGTTCCACATTTTTACAGCTCTTACTGTAAAGAAATCTTTCAGTATTAGGAGATGAAATCTCTTTCCTCTAAGCATAAAGCAGGCATGTCCAAAGTCCGGTCCAGGGGCCAATTGCGGCCCGCGTTCTGGTTTAATGTGGCCCCCCTGGTAATTTGTGTACATATATATATATATAAATTGTGGCCCCCAGGGCCACAAAAGACAAATACTGTATTTATCGGCACTGCTTCGGATAGGACAGGGAGGGGTGCGGGATGAGTGCCGTCAGATTACATACAGGAGAATTTCCTGTTTACTCTGTGGTGTCTGTAATAGAAAGTCCTGTCTCCTGGGCTGCCATTGGATGACTGTTCTGTCTATCATAGGAGGCGGGTCTTTGTATTTAAGAGACTGCCATGTAAACAGGGGATTCTCCTGTATGCAATCTGTTGAGGCTCATCCCACCCCCCTCCCTGTCCCATCCAAGGCTGCAGATTGGCATCGATCAGGCTGCACTGATGGCAATGGTGAGGCTGCATTCATGGTACTTGTGAGGTTGCATTCATGGCAATGGTGAGGCTGCATTCAGAGACTGCATTCATGGCAATGGTGAGGCTGCATTTATGGCAATGGTGAGGCTGCATTCATGGGCACTGATTAGGCTGCATTAATGGGCACTGGCCCTTATTTTGCTTCACAGTTCTTACCGATAAATACGGTATATCCAAATAACACGCCCAAGCTCATCTCTTCTCCACACACAGCCACAAAGGCAAGAGAATTGTTGTTGGCCCGTGTATTAGTGCTCAGACCGAATTTTAATGGTTCAAAGAATTTCAGGCAAAATGGTCAGCTCTCACGCATGTTCACTTCATCAAATATGGCCCTCTTTGAAAAAAGTTTGGACACCCCTGGCATAAAGAGTGCCTGCTTGTCCTCTGTGATGACCTTAAAGTGAATAACCCAACACCAAGTTCACTATATGGATCACTTGTGTATTTGTACATGTTGATCATATCCCCCTTAATCTCCTTTCCTCAAAGCTAAGCTACTCCATGGCCCTTATCATTCTGGTTGCCCTTCTCTGCACTTTCTTCAGATCCCCAATATTTTTTTTTGCAAACTGGTGCCCAAAGCTATACTGAATATTCCAGATGAGGTCTTACTAATGATTTGTAGAGGGGAAAAATTATATCATGGACTTCTATCCCGCAGTGGCACCGCGAGATGGACAAGATGGCGCCGTCCCTTGCTCCACCGGAGCAACCCACTCTGACCACGGCTGCTACAATGCGGTGAGTCATGCCTCTGATTACCAGATGGAGATGGGAGAGCTCTTAACTCCCTCTACCCCCATTATGCACAGCCCAGCTAAAACCAAGCAGCGCAGGGTTGCCTCACAGACCTCCAGACAGAGCACACACTCAGAGCCCTTGATTAATGTGTTCACAGCCACAGACCAGGTGATATCAGAAAGCACTATGAAAAATATACCTTTGTCCCTCAGAAAAACATTATTTAATGACTTCTCAGATCTTTATGCTTCTTTAACCAATTCCTGCCCTCCATATGCAGAATGACGGCCGGGAAGTGGTTCTGTTATCCTAACTGGGTGTCATATGACGTCCAGCAGGATAACATGCCTGTTAGAGGGGGGGGGGGGTCTGTGCTGATAATCAGCACATTTATTATCAGCACAGCCCCCTCAGATGTGAAAATCAGCTACCAATCAGTGCCCCAATTAAAAAGCCTGCAAGTGCCAATCAGTGCCCAGCAGTAACACATCAGTACCTCATCATCAGTGCTGCCCATCAGTGCCACCTGTCAGTGCTAATCAGTGCCGCTTATCAGTGCCCATCAGTGTTGCATATCAGTGCCGCCTATTGGTGCCCATCAGTGCTGCATATTAGTACCGCCTATCAGTAACCATCAATTCTACATCAGTGCTACCTTATCAGTGCCACCTCATTAGTGCCCGTCAGTGAACAGGAAAACAAAATTTTATGACAAAAACTAAGAAAAACATATTTTTTCTCAAATTTTGGTATTTTTTAGTATGAGCAAGTTGGTAGTTTAAGAAAAGGCCATCTGTATGAACCACCCCCACTGTGCTCAGCTGGAAAAATTCAAAACAAGTGATCTGTAGCTGCTACTATTAAAGTGAATAAAATATGTGAAAAAAATACGTGTAATGACACCTGTGTGTGAACAATGCATCATAAGTTGTATAAAGCAGCGCTTACATAAGTGTATAAACTGAACATATAATTTAAATGAATAAAGAAAAAAGTGAATGACCACCCTATATGTGAGTTTAAAAGTATAGCAAAAGTATATAAAAAACATACATAAGCACAAAGAAGTTGAAACAATCAAAAGTCTATAATCCGTGAACTTAATAAGTGGAACTATAGGTCATAACCGATGACTCCTTAACAGGTCTTCAGATATTCTTCCACCACACCAAAGTGTTAAAGTGATACCGTCACCCTTCAGAAATGCAAACTCAACGGAACAATAGGCCTCACACTCTTGTGTTTTGGCACATGAGCTTTAAACAGGATCCCTCAGATCAAATGGATAGGAATCGAGTGCGCATGCGCGGAACCTCAGGATCGGACGTGTTCTAGCTGGGCTCCGTCCACTCCAGCTCTCACAGGCTATCATTAGCGCAGGCAGCGGGGATCGAGCGCCGCTCACACCACGGCTGTGTCCCCGGGACGGGGATGAACAGGCGGGCGCGGAGGCAGCCTAAACGGGGCCAGTTTAAGGCATCTAAGACGCCCGGCGGAGCGGGGCCTTCCCCAGACACCAGGCCACAATCTAAAAATGGTGGTGGCTCGTGGCGGCACACGCAGCAGTACTGCTCCAAAACAGGTCCTCCAGGAGCAGAGAGCGTCTAAGCTGGACCCCCTGGAGCAGATGGGGGATCCGTTTTCATCGCAGACCTCAGGGGACATGGATGGTGACAGGAGGGGTGAGTCCTGCTCCCATCCCCAGGCTCTTATACAGCGCTGGGAGGCCCTATGGATTCCCCCGTATCCTCCATGGATGGGAATATGGCAGAACTGACAGAAGCCCTGCTCAGTCAATCCAGCCAGGGGATACCAGGTTTTCAAGTGCCCCACTATTCACCTGATGCGATTGCCTGTTTCTCCACCATGCTGCAGCAATCTAAAGCTTGCACTTTAATCACCACAGATCTTAAAAAGGACATTCATAGTTTTGGAGAACGCTTTGAGTGTATTGAAGCAAAGGTGGACGGCACCGTTAAAAATGTTAATTAAATGTTCATATGATTACTGACCTTCAGAATCGGCTGGAAGAGGCTAATAATAAAATTGAAGATTTGGAGAACCGTTCTCGGAGGTACAATGTGCGCATACGGGGTCTTCCTGAAATATGTACGGATCTGGAAGAGGTCATGCGGGAACTTATGAGGGAACTGATACCTGACATTGCTGACCACCACTTGGAGATTGATCGTATACATAGGGCCTTGATGGCCCCAAGATCGGATGGCCTCCCCCGGGATGTAATTGCAAAACCGCACTTTTACCGCATCAAAGAACAACTGATGATGGCGGCTCGCAACAGGCCGGATCTGTCTCTACATGGATCTCCAATTCAGCTCTTTACTGATCTGGCTCCTTCTACGGTGCAAAAACGCAGAGGCCTGAAACCATTATTGCAGCAGCTGATTGACAAGCAGATAAAGTACAGGTGGTCATTTCCGTTTAGACTGTCTTTCACTTATAAGGGTCGCTCTCACTCATTCACAACGTTCCAGGCGGGCGAAGGACTTTTATTAGAATTGGGCATCATCACTCAGGACTCTCCATCGTCATCACCTCGGCGTGCTGAAGACCGCCCTCTCTCACCGCTGTGGCAGGAAGATAAGCAGCATCGGACCAAAAAGTCGCACCGAAAGACTTGAACAGTTACTGCTGGGACTTCCTTATCTACGGGACTGCTAGTACTCCGTAGCCAGGCCTGGTGATTGGTTATTTTCTTTTGGCTGGTTACCCTCCATGGTCACCCCTATTACACCTTTTTGTGCGGGGGAGCCTATAGTTTGTTTTTCCTCCCCCTTCAGCATATGGACTGGATTATGCTATTTTTGGAATAAAACATATTTCTTAGTTGACGGGGGTGATCGGGTCCTTCCTGGGGTGGTCCTGGGGTTGGAGTGACGGTGGGGGAAATGGCCAGCCCTGGGATTGTCCCCTTCTAGACCTGTTTGATAACGTGTCATTTTCAAATGTTTAGGTCTGTTTACTGTTCTGTTGTTCAACTTGCCCACCCCGGTGTCTGAACACGAGATCTTTGTAATTGGGCTGGAGTGGTTATACATGCCACTCGACTGCAAGACTACTCGTTCTCTGCGGAGGATGGTACCCTTGCACATATTATTCCGGACTTTGTGTCTGGTGGGGGTTGCCCCCCTTTCAGTAAGGGGAATACCTAATTTTCTTTGGTTTAAATGTTTGATTTTCCGACCTAGACGGTCGTTGTTGTTCTTTTCTGTGTTTCTTACTTTCTTCTTTCTTGTTCTTTTCTTTTCCATTTTGAGAGCCCCGTTCCGGACCCTGATCTATGTGGAATCGCTAGCGGAAGTCCCACAGTGGTCGATCTTCGCCCTGGTTGCCGTTTCTACTCACTTGACGTTTCAGGGTAAGAGTGCTCTGCCCTACCACGATGGCTAAGTCCTATTCTACCGATTATTCAGTGATTACTCACAATGTCCACGGTTTTAATTCCCCTATCAAGAGAACAAAGGCCTTTCATTTTTACCACAGACAGAGGGCTGATGTTCTCTTGTTACAGGAAACTCACTTTTCCAAGACCTCAGCGCCTCGTTATCTCAACGCTAGATACCCGCAATTCTTTCTATCGTGTGGTAGAGAAAAAAAAGGGGGAGTGGCGATCTGTTTTTCCAAACAAATTCCTTTTGCGCCCATCACGATAGTTAAAGATAAGGGGGGAAGGTATTTAATGGCTGTGGGACATCTACACGATCAGGTGGTTTTGTTTGTTTCATATTACGCCCCGAACACGGGGCAGCTGGAATTTTTTCAAAACATGTTTAGGATATTGATCCCTAGGATCCAGGGGCAGGTGATCTTGGGAGGAGACAGCAACATTCCTTTAGATTGTACTATGGATAAATCAGATCCAACTAAAGTTTTCCTGAGGCGACCCCCGGCTAGCAGTAGTAAGGTGGTGCGACTGTTCCACTCTTGCGATCTGATTGACACTTGGCGGGAGTGTAACCCCTCAGCTCGGGACTTCACTTATTATTCACAGGTGCATCATTCTTACTCAAGGATCGATCATCTTTTAGTCCGTACCCCCCTACTCCTGTATATAACCTCTGTTAAAATATTACTTACTCCTTGGTCAGATCATTCCCCAATCAAACTCACTTCTACAGAATTGTGGACTAAAGCGGCCCCCTCCCCATGGCGGCTTAATGCGAGTATACTGAACGACCCTATACTCTATGTTGAGATTGAGCGGGAGATTCAGGCTTACTTTGAAATTAATAAGCATGTTGACACATCCCCTGCGTTTAACTGGGCAGCTCACAAGGTGGCTATACAGGGTAAATTAATACAAATTGTGAGTAGACTGAAACGGACGAGGGAACACACGATTAGACAATTGGAGAGCGACCTGGAGGCTCTGTTGGCAGAACATAGTAACCCCCGGACAGACTTGAGCTTTAAAATCGACGAGGCGCGATTGGCATTAAATCTTATTTTGACTACACAAGCTGAGAAACATATTAGCTGTTCCAAACATAGGTTCTATACGTTGGGTGACAAGCCGACTACGCTATTGGCCAGGAGGTTAGTACCCCAGCCTTTTACACCGACTTTACCAAAGCTTCGTCTACCGACCGGACATCATACCCAAAATCCTGAGCGTATCGTGAGGGAATTTTATAAATTTTATATGTCATTATATAATCAGAGCAAAGGGCCAAAATTTTCGTCCAAAATTTAAGCTTTCTTCCATGACATAAACTTACTTAGATTGGCGCAGGATAATGTTGATCTCATGGAAGGGGCAATAACAGATGCTGAGGTTAAGGCTGCCATAAAATCCCTGCATCCCACAAAGGCACCGGGACCTAATGGTTTTTCAGGTCATTATTATAGGAAGTACCAGGATATTCTTATTCCTCATCTATGCACTTATTTTAATGACTTACGTCGGGGCGGTAAACTTCCCATGCATGAAAATGCCGCGTATATTCATCTTATACCAAAGCCGGGCAAGGATCATGGGGATTGCGCGAACTATCGCCGATTTCGCTAATAAACACGGACTTGAAAATTAGCTCTTCGATTGAATACCTTCCTCCCTCGCTATATTTACCCGGATCAGGCGGGCTTTGTTCCTAATAGACAGGCGTCGGACCAAACTCGTAGAATTTTGAATTTGATCCAATCCGATTGGGATGGCGAGGGCTCAAGGAGGGGAATGCTACTTTCATTAGATATTCAGAAAGCGTTCGACTCCCTTTCTTGGGATTATATGTTCGATGTTCTACATCGTTATGGATTCGGCGAGCGCTTTCTGAGTCTTCACCGTACGTTATATGATGCCCCGACGGCCTCTTTGATGCTTCAGGGGTATTCTTCCCAATCTTTCGCTATTAAGAGGGGAACCAGGCAGGGATGTCCGTTATACCCATTTTTGTTTGTCCTGGCAATAGAGCCTCTGGCTATAAAAATTCGGGGTTGTCAGGATATACTGGGTATAGTTGGCGGCGGATATGAACAAAAATGCCTGCTTTTTGCGGATGATTTATTGTTAACCTTGACTTCACCGATTACGTCTCTTCCCAATTTGTATGTGATACTTAATCCATTTTCGGTGATATCGGGGTTGCAAATCAATCATAGCAAATCTAGGGCGTTAAACATCTCGCTGCAAACTCTACCCAGAAAGTACTTGAACAATCGCAGCGGTTTCAGTGGGAACCTGAAGCACTGCCTTACTTGGGCATTCATTTAACTTCATCTCTTCAAACGTTATATAAGAAAAATTACCCAGCTCTTTTTAGGAGGTTAACTGAGGATCTGGCCAAGTGGCAAATTCACCCTCCATCGTGGTTTGGCAGACTTTACTCTATTAAAATGAACGTCCTGCCACGGATACTGTACTTCTTTCGTACAATACCAATGGCCTTGGTACGCAGTGATCTGGAAATGTTGCAAGGGAAAATTTTACAGTTCGTTTGGGGGGATAAGAGGCCTAGGGTGAACAAACGCACTATGTTTACTCTTAAGCGTAAAGGGGGTTTGGGCCTGCCTGACCTGCAGAAATATTTTTATGCCGCTCAGCTAGCCCAAATTTCCAGATTTCACTCTAAGAAATCGCAAGCAGTTTGGATGATCATGGAATCCTACTCCTGTCGCCCGCATCCAATATCCCATATTATGTGGCTTCCGTTTAAGGATAGACCCACTATATTATGCCTGTGTTTGTCCTTCTCTTTGGATAGCTGGGATAGAGTTTCTAGAACCCATAACCTTAAATCTTCACATTCCCCATTGGCACCCTTGGTGCGGAATAGTGCTTTCACCACCCCGGCCTTGATCCTCTTGCTTTTAAATGGTGGACCAATAAGTGTTTGCTTCGCATAGCTGATATTTGTGATGGGGGGGGGGGGGGGTGTGTGCTTACTGAGCAAGCTCTGCGGGAAAAACATCATATGCCATCAACAGAAAGTTATAGATACGCCCAATTGCGCCATTTTGTGCAGGCCCTGGCTCAACGGGGAGATCTTGCAACCTCTACTCCCATGGAGCTTTTTTGTACACAATATGATAAGCTTAAAGGTCATATTTCTGAAATATATGCAATGTTGGTGAGTTCATCGACTAAATTGACCTATATGCTCCTGTGGGAGGGAGACTTGCGGGAGACCCTAGGCTTAGAGGAGTGGTACAGGATGTCTGACACAGCATCTAAATCGCTTATTAAGACATCTATAATAGAAGCTAATTATAAAGTTTTACTCCGATGGTATATGGTGCCAGCTAGGCTTGCTACTTTTGTACATGGAGCTACCCCCCAATGTTTTAGAGGTTGCGGCCAGATTGGAACCGCCTACCATATTTGGTGGACTTGTCCTAAAGTTCGGAGGTTCTGGATCAGGGTCTATAATCTTATATACTCTTTGACTCCGTTAAACTTAGTCAAGTCTGCTAAACAGGCTCTTTTGGGTGACAGGGTTGCGGAGGCCTCTAAGGCCCAAAGACACCTGACTCCAGTCGCTTCCTGCTTCCTGTGTGGGCCCACACAGGAAGCAGGAAGTGACTGGAGTCAGGTGTCGGTATCAGCAGAAGCAGGGAGTTATTCTGGGTGAGTGATTGAAATAAGAAGCCAGAGGATGAGCTTTAAAGCCAGATGTGACAACTCTATTGAAGTCCACTGCTTGGGAATGGATTCCTATCCATTTGTTCTGAGGGATCCTGTTTAAAGCTCATGTGCCAAAACACTAGAGTGTGAGGCCTATTGTTCCGGTGAGTTTGAATTTCTGAAGGGTGACGGTATCACTTCAACACTTTGGTGTGGTGGAAGAATATCTGAAGACCTGTTAAGGAGTCACCAGTTATGAACTATAGTTCCACTTATTAAGTTCACGGATTATAGACTTTTGATTGTTTCAACTTCTTTGTGCTTATGTGTATTTTTTATATACTTTTGCTATACTTTTAAACTCACATATAGGGTGGTCCTTCACTTTTTTCTTTATTCCTTTAAATTATATGTTCAGTTTATACACTTATGTAAGCGCTGCTTTATACAACTTTTAATGCATTGTTCACACACAGGTGTCATTACACGTATTTTTTAGTTTTATTTAGCAAAAAAATAAAAACCCGAGAGGTGATCAAATACCACCAAAATAAAGCTCTATTTGTTTGGGTACAGTGTTACAAGACCGCGCAATTGTCATTCAAAGTGTGACAGCGCTGATAGCTGAAAATTGTCCTGGGCAGGAAAGGGCAAAAGTGCCTGGTATTGGTTAAGCAATTGGTAAGTGGTTAAACAATACGGTTCAAACTCACACTAACCAAATCCAGCACCTAGAATTCAAAATGGTGGATCTTTATATACTTTATACTATTTTCACAATGACCTTGATGCATATACTGACCAGTAATCGGATATGCAGTGCCTTCAAAATAAAATAGCGGATCTGGAAGACCGCTCGAGGCAGAACAACATTAAGTTCAGTGGAATTCCTAAATCTATTCCACCAAACAAACTTAACAATTTTGTTCAACACCTCATGAAAGCCCTCATACTGTCCCTGAATGATACTGAATTATGCGTTGACAGGGCCCACCGCATACCCAAACCCAAATTTCTACCTGACACAGCACCCAGAGATACCCTGGCACACATTCACTACTCATGTGAAAGAGCGAGTCATGCCAGTGGCCAAACAAAACCCAGAAGTCCCAGATGACTTTACTGGTATCTCCTTATACACAGATATATTACAACAGACCGCATTAAACTGAAAGAAGCTCACTCCACTCACAAGGATTCTGCGCAACAATAGTGCCATATACCGTTGGGGATTCCCCACAAAGCTACTTGTCACCTGGAATGGCAAACTATTCCCTATATACAGTGTGGAAAAGCGCATTCTACTCTTCAATTTATGGCAATTGCTCCCTCCAGATACACAGCCTCCTGCTCAACCCACCCTGGAACGTCTGGAAAAGGAGTTGACCTAATCTGTTTTCCCTATTCAGTAATGAGCCTCTCCATAGCATTGCACTATTGTTCTGCTTACCCCCACATTACCATAGCAGTTTAAGCTGCCCATTGTACAGTACCTGTGTTTGACAGGTGTTTCTTAAACATGCATTCCCCCCCCTTTGTTTTCTAGTACCCTCTGCCCACCTAGTCACCATCTATGGTGTGTCTCTGTCTATGAATAGACCTGGATTATTGACTGCACTACATATGTTGATCTCTAATATCAAGGACTTGCCACCCATTGAGATGACTATGAACTATCATAAACAGAGCTACTCTTTGGATCCCTTAGTTTCCAATTCACAGGTACTCTGTTCCTTACCATCGGTATTACAATATATCCTTGCATTGCATTATCCCAGCAAATAACCAACTCCTACTATGCCTCTGAAGTTTATGTCCATAAACTGTTGAAGAAAGCCTGTTTCCTCAAAGCAGATATCATTTTTGCCCAGGAAATCAATGTTGCTGCCCACAAATGCCCTCAGGTTGAACTCCCAATGCTACCCCCACCTGTATACTGCTAATGTCCCCAAAAAAGCCTGTGGAGTCTTTATTGCTATTAAGGATTCAGTCATGTTACTTTTGTTACATCCGCACTATTCAAGATCCCCAAGGCAGTTATATTATCCTTATCTGCTAACTAAACCAAGCAACCTTTACTCTTGTCAACCTTTACGTTCCTAACACTAAACAGCAGAAATTCCTTGCCCTCTTGTTTCTCGGCGGTAATACAAGGCACCCTCATTATGGGTGGAGACTTCCACACAGTCTTGGATCCCTCTATGGACTCCACTACCCATGCCAGGAGACCTGTACGATCTATTGTACACCTGCTCTAGCAGTATGAATTGTACTACATATGGAGATGCTTCCATGGTTCCAAAAGGGACTTTACAGTCTTATGAGCTGCACACTCTTCTTATTCCCGTATTGATTTTTTTATTTACTGGAAAAAGATCTCTCCAAAATGTTCTGAGCTCAGACATTGGCACAATATCTTGGTCAGACCATGCCCCGATTACTCTAGAATTTGTTGGTAAATTCTAGGGTTGTCCAGATACCACTTTTTTAGGACCGAGTACAAGTACCGATACTTTTTTTTCAAGTAGTCACCGATACTGAATACAGATACTTTTTTTAAATGTGTCCCCAAATGCAGCCATGGCCCCCCCACATATATCCAACCATGTCCCCCCACATATGCAGCCATGTCCTGTCCCTCACATATGTAGCCATGTCCTGTCCCTCACATATGCAGCCATGTCATGTCCCTCACATATGCAGCCATGTCATGTCCCTCACATATGCAGCCATGTCATGTCCCTCACATATGCAGCCATGTCATGTCCCTCACATATGCAGCCATGTCATGTCCCTCACATATGCAGCCATGTCATGTCCCCCATACCTAGTGGTAGATGATGCCGATGCCACCACCGCCGGCACCGCCGCTCCTGCTGCTGCCGCGTTAACCCCGTGCATTACAGCGCCGCACTATACAGGCATCTTCCGTTTGAATACTCCTAATCCCCGCCGCGCCATGCATAGACACTCCTCCTTGCTCGGGATTGGACAGATCCGTCCAATCCCGAGAAGGGGAGTGTCTATGCATGGAGCGGCGGGGATTAGGAGTATTCAAACGAAAGATGCCTGTATAGTGCGGCGCTGTAATGCATGGGATTAACGCAGCGGCTTTGCGGTATGCGGCGGCGGCGGCGGGGGGGAAAGTATTCTATTTAGGTATCGGGGGTATTTGCGGGAGTACAAGTACTCCCGCAAATACTCGGTATCAGTCCCGGGACAACCCTAGTAAATTCTGTAACGCTCCTCCTCCACTCTGGAGAATAAACGCCTCCCTTTTGAAGAACAAACTACTGTGCCAAAAGATCGTGCAAGAACATCAGAATATTTTTATTTACGACACTCCTGAAATCAATAGCTTCACATTGTGGAATACTTATAAGGTGTAAATGAGGGGGGTACTGATCTGAATGGCTACATATGTTAAAAACAGGACAAAGCAGATGGCAGACTTGCTCAACTCCAGGGGCGGACTGACCATTGAGTCACTCGGGCACTGCCCAAGGACCCCATGCCACTAGGGGGCCCCATCAGGGTTGTCAGGCTCAGTAAAACCAGAGACAGTATGTAAAAATCTATGTTTTTTTTACATCTGTCCCTGATATGTCCGAAACTGACATGCTTTTGATGTAAAAATCCCAAGATTTTAGCTGCCCCGCCTCTGCACTGCCTCCTGGCGTGGTGGCCATCTGTAAGCCCAGGGGCCCCATCATTTTCTATTGCCCGGGGGCCCCATGAGTTGTCAGTCCGCCCCTGCTCAACTCCATAACCTTAAAAGAACGAGATAACAAAATTAAACCAGACCCCATCATACACAAAATATTCTCCAGGATAGATAACAGCTGAGGTCTCTACTTTTTCTACAAGCATGGAAACCAGCTTTAATTCCTCAAAGCCAGTTAGTATGGCTTACACAACAAAGCAGCAGCTTGGTTAGCTAGGAAAGTGAAAGCAAAACAGATCAAGCATAGAATAGCTGCCCTCATCCACCCGTTAAATCATAAAACCTTTTTTAAACCAAAAGCCAAAACTTTTGAAGATTATTATCAGTCCCTCTATTGTAAGGGCTTACCTTGGTTGAAGTCCATAATGCAGAGTTGTATGCTCACCCTTGCAAATACACACAGCCTATGTTAAAAAAGTAAGAAGCTACCTGGGCTGTGAGTCTGTGCATGGGGGCTTGACAGGAATTTGCCAAAGGATAGTCGAGGTAAAGCCGTAGACAGGGATTCCAGAAGTCAGGAATCAGGATAAACGAAGAACAAGCCAGGGTCTGAAGCTGGGGTCAGTCTTGGAATACTGCAACAGGAACCTTTGGCAATGATAGAAACAATGAACTGACAAATCCCTCAGAGTGAGGCAGTGTTTTAGTCTGTTGATTAGGTAACCTACCCCAGCTGAACCAGGAGTGACAGGTACTCATCTCCTACTGATGCCTTCTTTACTCTAAACCACCAATGTGAGATGGAGAAACTGTTAGCAATCGCCAACCTTAAAATCAAACCATTTAGAGCTAAATGAGATATCTCGCTATCTAACCCAATATGTACAGTCAAAAAATAATAAGTTGTTCACCATGAACTAATAACCCAGTTCATGCATTTAAATATATTTTTTATTTTGTACAGGACACCGGGGTTGGGTCCTGGACAGGTGCTATACGGCACCACTATTTGGACTATGGTCCATTTAAATAGAGGTAGAAGGTTCAGGGGGTCACCCAAAAGTGGGTGAAAAGTTCCAGGCAGGCGCTAATTCAGAGAGGACTGGCTCGCAGTCTTCTCTATCTTAAAAAAAGTAGTTTGGGGCCTGGAATTTTGGAGGCTCCAAAGTGTTATTTGGGTATGACGGAGCCTCCACTCCTAAACCTTGGGAGCCAGCGCACATGGTGTTAACTCTCCCAGAGAACCACCCATTAAAGCAGGAAGTGGTGCTGGAGGTGGTGAGTGAGTTTCGAGAGTGCACCTGTGAGGACAAGATGGAAGTCTGCTAGCTGCACAGTGAGGACTTTCACTGTTATGTTCTGAAAATAGCAGACTTTTTGTTGACGCTGGAGCCAAGCGGACTTTTATGTTATTGTTTTCTGGCATGCTGAGAAAGCCTTATTTTGCTTTTCTGTGAATAAAATACTTTTTTTCTTTAAAACAACGGTTTAAGCACTGAATCCTTGCTGAGCTATAGCCCCCAAACGTTACAATTTATAGTGACAAACATAGGGTGACTATGGTGTTAGCATTTCCCCTCCTCCCACCTCCCAGCCTGCAAGTACACCTTATTTACCCACATAAATACCTGGCGCAAGGGCCTATGGATGTTTATATTGACAACATAACAAGGGGTACTTTGTTATACTGACTCTTTTACCAACCAGTGTATCTTGTTACCTACACTAACTATATCTATTTCCTGTTCCTTTATTTGTCTCTCTTTTTAATTTTCTCTACATTACTTTACTAGCTTATATAAGGAGTGGTGACAGTGAAGGTCGGTATGTTGTCTTCCCTCTATGACAGTTTGATCCCATAAGGGGTGTATGGGAGGGAGTAGATGACACCCGTCACCTGGTAATTTTGCAATTGAATTATTTCCAATTTTCACTTTGTTGCTACTTTGATCTGTTATTTGTAATCAACTAAATAATTGTATTTACTTTGTCAACTGTATGACAGACAATGTTTACACTTTGTTAAAAAACTCAATAAAAAACATTGAAATATAAAACTAAACTGTAACTGCTCATTTACACTTGCTTCAGCTTCAACACACATTAGGACTAGTTTACACTTGCTTCAAAACAAGGCTTCGTACACGCTGTGTTAAAGCCTCACTAAATAAAATGGTTAGTTTACAGTCCTCTTTACACCTTGCTTTGCTTCAAAAATTATACCCCCTGTTGTTTTAGTTGTACTTCAAAGCGTCTTCAAAGCCTCCATAGAAGTCCATGGCAAAGCTTGCTTGAAGCCCTACCGAAACCTCATTAAAGCCCCAAAAAGCCTCATCGAAGCCCCACCAAAGCCCCACCAAGACGCCACCAAAGGCTCATCCTAGCCCCACCAAAGCCTCATCCAAGCCCACTGAAGCACCAAGCAAAAGCAAGGTGTAAACAGGACTGCAAGCTAACCATTTTATTTAGTGACAGAATCTTTGACTGGCGTTCAGTGAGCTTTAACAAAGCGTGCCCAAAGCCATGTTTTGAAACAAGTGTAAACTAGCCCTAAGAGGTACTGCAACCAACAACTTTCAAACAGATATATGGACCACCAAATGGAAATTAAAAAGCAGAAGGCACTAAAGGCACTAGCAGAGATAACCATGTATACCAAAATGGTGCATATAGCCTGTTGGGAAGTAACAGTAAAATAAAATGTAGGTGTATAAATTCTGACTTGAGCTAGAGTTGGTACAGATGGCCGTGGGTGCTGTCACAGGACCTCATCAAGAGTACCCAACTATCGCCCAGTTCGTCCATTCATAGAAGCCAGTACTACAGCTTCCTTGAATAAAAAACTATGAATGGAGGACTGATGGATGATTTAAAAGGTCCTCCTCCTCCATTCACTTCCTACTGACTGTAAGTTATGTAAATTGTGCTAATCTTTGTGTTGTGTTTTTTTTTTTTAACTGCACTTCCCCTTTCCGTGAAAGTTTTTGTACTTTTTTTTAAGCTGCAAGTTTAAAGAGGAAGTAAATCCTGGTGAGATTTACTTCCTCTTTTGCTCACTGCAAAGCCTACAAATGAAAAGCATAATGGGCTAGTATGCACAGAGTTTTGTTTCTTCCCCGTGCATGAGCCGTTAACATTTTCGGCAGACTACAAGTGAAATATCTCCTAAATGGCACACATTTAGGAGATATTTACACTACCTATAGGTAAGCCTTATTCTAGGCTTACCTATAGGTAGACGTCCAAAAAAGGGTTTACAAATACATTAAGCTTAAAGCAACACTGCACTCTGTAAAAAGGCACAACTGAAAACCATTGGATTTCAGACATTGAATGTGAATGGAGATATGAGATGGAGAGTGCTGAGCTACATGAAAAAATGGCATTACCTGACCACATGCAAACTAAATGCTGGATAAAACCTTGATCCATACAATTTTGCTTTATTAGGTAATGCACAGAGGTACTACACCCTAGCTGAGTCTCTCTAGAATATGTAAATTAATACTTATAAATATAGGTTTTATCATCCTCTGGGGAAAAGAAGCAGACCACACGAGTAGCAATATAGGGATATGAAAATGTGTGAGGTCGCGTACACACGATCGAATATATCTGCTGAAACTGGTCCAGTTTCAGCGGACACATTCGATCGTGTGTACGGGCTAGCAGACAGGTTTCCAGCAGACAAAAGTTTTAAAGCATGCTTTAAAACTTGTCTGCTGGAAACCCGTCTGTCCGACATGTCCGCTGGTTAGTACGTACGCCTAACCAGCGGACCGAAATCTCCCGCATGCGTGGAATGGATTCGACGCATTCGTGAAAGTATTTTACTTCCTGGTTCGGTGGCGTGGCGGCGTCAACGTCACCGGGCTGTCTGTCCGCGGGGATTTTGGTTTGATCGTGTGTACACTGATCAAACCAAATCATCCCAGGAGACATGTCCGATAAAAACGGTCTGTCGGACCGTTTTCATCGGATTTGTCTCCTCGTGTGTACGCGGCCTAAGTCGTGTTATTCTCAGTGCAAGGTCAGACAAAATTTTATTAGAACTGGAATGTTATTGATTGTAACAACTGATGACAATTCACTATTCACTACTTCATCCAATAATGCAAAATAAAAAGCTTTGATTGGATTCACACTACCCACAAAGCATCAATAACAATAGAAGCAAAAGTTCTGCCCAGTTTTGTAAACTACAAGAAGAGCTTAGATTTAGAGATATGTCTAGTGTGAAAGTGTGCAAAACAGAACGAGTAAGTAAAATACTAGAAGACAGAAAAACAAACAACTTAGTGTGCAAAAACATACCAAGAAGTGAAATTATATGCAAACATATACTAATACATTTTACAATAGCTAGGCAAAGGTGGAGGGGGAAAAAATAAGGAAGGCGTTACTGGGCCAGAAAGAAAATATATGAGTCTATATGTAGTTAAGTGGTCAACTCCAGAATTTAATAATACTATGTTACAGCACCAACGTCCCCATAAGGTATAGAACATACAATGGATGGGACTTCATAGGTGCACTTAGTACAAGGACATACCAAATTGAATAAAATCACAATTTAGTAAAGTTACAAGGGTACATAAAAACAATATTATACAATACATGAACAGCTTTATAGTCATTCAAGATGTGTAATTGTATCTCCTATAGTTGTTCCCACATCTTAATCCTACATGTTTCACCGTGTGGCTTCGTCAGGGACAAACGTGGTTTTGTGGCTACTGTATGAATGAACAGAAAGTGAATTACAAACAATACATGTAATGTTATATCAAAAAATACCAACACTGTACATAGCGTATACAATAAATTGAATACATGAATGCATCTTATCCATTGACAAGAGTTCCCTAAATGGAATCATACCTCAATAATAGAAAGTAAAATCTAGTTATTGCCAAGCACACAGAAATAGGAGTCTGTCCGGGTGGCCTAGAAAAGCCCAGATGTAACCGTTTGTTCCCTCAAAATAACTCAACACACAGCCATTAATGTCTAAACTTCTGGCAACAAAAGTGAGTCCCTTCCATGCCTTTCTACTTCCAGTCCCTTCCTCATTCTCCCCAGTCATCGGGAACAGCGATCTCTGTCCTGTCCTAGGTAGTCCATCCCCCCCTACAGTTGGAGCACACCAAGGGAACATAGTTAACCCTTTGATCGCCCCTTATTGTAAACCCCTGCCAGTGGCATTTATACAGTAATCAGTGGCTATTTTTAGCTCTACTCGCTGTATAAATGTCACTGGTCCCAAAAAAGTGTCAAAAAGTGGCGCAAAAAGAAAAAAAAATGATGCAGTGCCATATCACATAAAATTGCCTGGTCATTAAGGCGGAAAATCCTTCCGGGCTAAAGTGGTTAATATGGGTTGGGTGAGTGACTCAGGGAGGCTGGTATAACACCAGGCAGCATCTCTAAGTCCTCCCTCTACTTCTAGAAACATGCAGAAGGTTCTAGAAGGATGGAAGTGGAGGGGAGAAAGAGCTGCCTGGGGTATTCATGAGGACCCTGACCAATCTCCAACAGGTGGGTTGGAAGGGGGCAGTCCCCCTCAAATACTCAGGGTCAGCTCAGTTGGGGAGGTCAGGGCAGAGTGGACTTTGGGTGGAAGCTGGAGATGGAGTGTTAGACTGTCCAAGGCCTTTGAGAGTAACCCCCTAGTCTGGGGGGGGTGAACTCAGGCTTGGGCCCAGGTGTAGAAGACACACAGGGGATCAAGGCAAGGAGGCAAAGGGAGCAAGGAGAGGACAGCGGGAGGACACTGCTGTGCAACTCTCCAGCGAGGAAGACAGCCAGGAAGGCCAGTGAGTGTTACAGTCAGAGGACTGAGAGGCAGCCTGAGAGGACTGAAAGAGAGCAGTCTGGGATGGATGCAAAGTCAGTCAGGAGGACTGTGGTGGAAGGGGCAGCTGCAGGCACGTGGGCTGGCAGTGCCTAAAGAGGTTGTACTGGGCTCAGTATCCACAGGAATGGGACAACTAGGCACTAAGACCTAATTTCTTCTACACTATACTACACTACACTACATTACCTTGATGAAGTAGGCATTCCATAATCCCCTCAACCCTATCCAAGTTCAATTCCCTTAATAAAATACAAAACAAAGCTGCAAGGACTGTTTTCTGACTACAGTGTGCTTGGAAGATTTGTGTGCCTGGCTGTGCAGGGTGGGAGATAACCATATTCACCAGTGGCCCCTATGGGGGTAGCGCTACATTTACATTCATAGGATCCAGTCAGAATTATTTGCCAGTGAAGATAAGTAAATCATCAAAATTCTGTTCCACTGACAATTCATCTAAGAGGTTGGAGATGCTCCACAAAGAAGTGGCAAAGATTAAATGTGGGTTTTATTGATGGCCCTGAAGCTTGTGATGACACAGTATGTGAACCTGTTCCCTCGTCCACACCCTGTCTGCTATCTTTACAATTGCAGTCTGT
This sequence comes from Rana kukunoris, assembly GCA_029574335.1. NCBI lineage: Eukaryota > Metazoa > Chordata > Amphibia > Anura > Ranidae > Rana > Rana kukunoris. Next base: position 652,017,692 of record CM056049.1, on the reverse strand, counting down.
AAAAAGTACATGGAAACTGAAGGAGACATGAAAATGTTTTGAATCATTTTGTAATCTTTACTGTACTTTGCACAGTACAGAATTCATCATTTTTTTCTTTAAACCTGCCACGCTGTTAATGTGTCTAAAGCTGTAAACATCAAACATAATTATTCATGTTTATTGCATGTTCTTTAAAAAGCTCTGACCTGAGCTAAGGTGACAAACAATTATTAAGATGTTTCTGACCTGTTGCTTGCTTTCTTCAGTATATGGTAATCTACCGGTATGGTATTTGCTGCACCTTTCTATCTGTTAGGCCGCGTACACACGAGGAGACATGTCTGCTAAAACTGGTCCGCAGACCAGTTTCAGCGGACATGTCCGATCGTGTGTACGGCCTAGCGGACAGTTTTCCAGCGGACAAAAGTTTCTAAACATGCTTAGAAACTTGTCCGCTGGAAACCTGTCTGTCGGACATGTCCGATAGTTGGTACGTCCAACCATCAGACAGAAATCCCCCGCATGCGTCAAATTGATTCGACGCATTTGTGGAAGCATTGAACTTCCTTGTTTCAGCACGTCGGTGTGTTATACGCCACCGCGTTCTCTGTCCGAGGGGATTTTGGTCCGATGGTGCGTACACACATCAGACTAAATATCCCTTCAGACATGTCCGATGAAAACGGTCCGTCGGACCTGTCTCATCGGACATGTCTCCTCGTGTGTACAGGGCCTTATAGGCATGGGGTTTAGGTTTATCGCTACCTTGGGTTTAAGGTGAATGCTGAAGGTTTAAAATACACGATCCCAGTGAATTAATATACAATTCACTAGGAAGATATTTTTTTAAAACTATAAGGCACTGCATGGCCTTTGGACTATGGTCAGTGGGCTTAGAAGGACCAATAAGATGGCTTATGGATATGATCACTTTAAAGAATATTTTACCCCATTATTTTATATTCCTGATACATGCCTGCTGTACCATGTACTTGTATAAAACATTATTCTGTTCTATTTGTATTGCTTCCTTTGTGTGAAATTCCTGGTGTCCCTGCCAGTCCTCCTGCTTTCCTATTAAAAACCTGATCACACTAGTTATGAAAACACAATGTGGCCAGTTTTCTGGCTGTGCTGGGAACTCAGACTGCTATCTTCCAATGACTAGACTTTTGCTGACACACCTTCACCTGCACAGTCACAGGGAAAACCAGTGTGCTGCTATTTCTTCTCCCCCAGCTCTCTGAGCTGCTAATGCAGCTAAGAACAGGGATTATGTAATCAATTATAAAAAAAGCGAAAAATGTATTTACAATGATATACCGTATATATTCAAAATATTTTGCCTTTCATCTTTATTTTAGACTGAATGGGTTGTTTACAAGATGAAGGTTCACATATACTTTAAGAGGGAGGCTCAGGGCAACCATACTGTAGCAATAGGAACCGCTGCAAAAAAACAAAAAAATCAGACTTTTGTTTCAGGGTTTGGTACTTTGGTGTTTTTCATGTGTTTTTCATTGTTATTTTATGTTGAAAGGGCCTTCTTTTTAGTTTTGAGGTGCTCAAAGTGCAGAATTACCTTATTGACCATCTGTTGTATTATGCCCCATACACACGATCGGATGTCCCGTCGGAATAAACTCAGTTTTCCCAACAGAATTCCGCTCAAGCTTTCTTGAATACACACAGGCACACCAAATATTGAGGCCCCGTACACGGCCGAGGTTCTCGGCAGAAACCAGCGAGAAGCTCGCTGGGATCCTCATTCTGCCGAGAACCTCGGCCGTGTGTACACTCTCGGCGAGCATCCTGTCGGGAAACAGGTTCTCTATTTCCTCGGCGGCCCGTCGGGATTAATAGCTGGTCGCCTTTCCCGACGGGATGGTCGCCGATTCTGACTGCCGGCTGAGAACCTCGACGGGCGGAACGATGTGTTCCGCCCATCGAGGTTCTCGTACGTGTGTACGCCGCCTGACTGTTGAAAATGCGGTGACATACAACACTACGATGAGCCTAGAACAATGCTTCTGAGCATGCGTCAAATTGTTTCCGAGTATGCATGTTTTTTTCTCTGTCGGAATTCCATACAGACAAATGGAATTTCCAGAACAAAAAGAGAACATGTTCTCTTTCTGAGTCCGTCAGATTTTCCGACTGAAAAAGTCAGTCATTAGATGCTTTTTATGTGCAGCAAGATGCAGAATTGTTTGAAAAGGAAAATATATATATAGGTTTTACACTGCTCTAAGTTGAAAGCTTTCTTTGAAAAAAAAAAAAATCTAAAAATTCCAAAGACTTGCAACCAAAACATAAGTCTTAAGATTCCTCATGCTTCTTAAAAAATACTAGGGCTGTTACTGATCAAAATTTTTGTGTTCGATTAATCGTTTTTTATTTTAATCGATTAATCGACTAATTTCGATTAATTATAACGCACATACAGATCCAACTACTTTTAGCTGATCTCCTTGTAGGCTGATTCCCAGTGCAGCTACCAACAACTGGAAAAATGGATAGCAGGATACAAAAGACACACAAGGGCAGCGCTCGATAGGAATAACATTAAAACTTTTATAATCTTCAAGTAGGTAACAAAATAAATATTGCACTGGAGATAAAATCGATGTAGCTACATAAACTGTAAAAATGGTGCGAGTAATACCAAACAGTACCAAAAGCAGTCATAAAAATATGTAGCCAAGTATGATACTGGTATAAAAATGTGTACAACGATACCACTGCTGAATCCAGATGAGGAGAGGTTAACATCAGTCTGTCGGCATGTAGATGTCCCATGAAGGGAACTATCACAACTCCCAGTGGATGGTTGTAGAATCCCAGGTTGATAGAAGAAAGTGATAGAGGGAAGTGTAACAGCCCTTGCGTGTGGCAGATAGTAAGGTCCCGCCAGCATGCAGATATGAAGGCACAGCAAAGGAGCCCTTCAGATGGACACGGCAAGCCCCACCAGTGTCCGTGACGTTACCGGATCTCCGACGGAACTCCCTGAAAGCCCAGAAGCCCGCGGAGAGGCGAGTACCAATCAAAAGAATTTTAATCGATCAAAAATATTTTGATCGATCAAAAAAATTAAAGATTAATCGATTAATTAAAAGTTAATTTGCACAGCCCTAAAAAATACCTCAGTGTGTTTACTCTCTAAAATGTGGTACTTTTGTGTGAGTTTCCACTGTCCTAGAGCTTCCTGGCCTCCAAGAATGTGATAGGTAGTCAGCAAATTAGATCTATGATTTATGCCCCTAGAAAAGCCTGAATGTGCTCCTTGGATCCTGGGCCCCTGTAGCTAAGTGGTGAGAACGTTTCATAAATGTGGTATCACACCACTTGAAAAGAGTAGCAGAATGTCTTTTAAGGTTTTATTTTAGATATGCCCATGCTGTATGTTAGCAATATCTTTTTGAGAGCTTTGTGTAAAACAAAATACATTTTCATTCCGCATTTTTAGAAAAAATTGTGGCAAAAAATTAAGTTTTAAAAAGACTCACTGTGCCTTTCAGAAAACCACTCTGCTTTCCAAAATGTGGCCATTTTGTGGGCATTTTAACTGTCCTGGTGCTCTAGGGTCTACAAAAATGTAATAATTAGATGTATAATTTATGCCCCTGGAACACCTCGACTTTTCCTTTTAAGGTAAAAAATGTGTAACCTTTAGGCCGCGTACACACGATCGGTCCAACCCGATGAGAATGGTCCGACGGACCGTTTCCATCGGTTCACCGCTGAAGTGGCCTGATGGTCTGATGTGCGTACACACCATCAGTCCAAAATCCGATCGGGTCAGAACGCGGTGACGTAGAACACAACGACATGCTGAAAAAACGAAGTTCAATGCTTCCAAGCAGGCGTCGACTTGATTCAGAGCATGCGCGGGTTTTTGGTCCGATGCTTTTGCGTACTAACCATTAGTTTGGTCCGATGATCAGGCGTCCATCGGTCCGATTTTAAAGCAAGTTTTAAACCTTTGGTCCGATGGACAACGGTCCGATGGGCCGTACACACGCTCGGGTCGGACCGATGAAACTGGCCTTAAGGCCAGTTTCATCGGACCAAACTGATTGTGTGTACGCGGCCTTAGAACAACTTTACATGCCACCAAAAGAAAACTTCATCTGTCTCAAAAAATTTAAAAACTTAATTTGAGTACAGTGTTAACCCACAGTTTTTGCCACAATTTTTTCTAAAAATGCGGAATGAAAATGTATTTTGTTTTACACAAAGATATTAGTAGTTGTCATTCAAAATGTGGAAGAGGATGCAAGGGTGATCCTAACAGTATTATAACATATAAACAATCTAGCAATAGTTCCCGTTGTATATAGTATCATATTTATAACTTACTCAATATCTTCTCCCTGATGTTGTGGCCATTTCCATTTTTTTTTCTTTTTTTTAAAGAGTATTTTTGTGCGTGAACTCGAGAGAGGAGCCGGCACTGCAGGAGTTGGGAGACCCTCCCCCCGGAGTCCAAACCGATGAAAACGGACTGAAGTTCATTTTCATCGGTTCACAGACTGATGGTCTGATGTGCGTACACACCATCAGTTCAAAAACAGATTTTGTCAGAACGCGGTGATGTAAAACACAACGACGCGCTGAAAAAAACTAATTTCAATGCTTCCAAGCATGCGTCGATATGATTCTGAGAATGTACGGGTTTTTGAACCAATGCTTTTGCGTACTAACCATCGGTTTTGACCGACGGTCAGGCGTCCATCAGTCCGATTTTAAAGCAAGTTTTAATACTTTGGACTGAAGGACAAAAGACTGATGGGCCGTACACAGGGTCAGTTTGGACCGATGAAACTGGACTTCTCCTATAACACAGGTGTAATTTTGTAATCTTCTGTTCTGTTCTGTTTGTATGGTCTTACAGCTGTACCATCTTTAATGTAATGCATTTTTAGGCTGTGCCCCCAAGTCTTTGTGTGTCTATTGTCTATTGTATGGGTCCTGACCAGATCCCTTGGGCTGGAACACCCTATCCCCCCGCCATTACCCCTAATTAGTGTCCACCTATGTTATAGGAGGAGTCTTAGTTCTCCCATAAAGAGGAGCGTATTTCTCCTATGGTTGAGAAGCAGGATCTTATAATCTATGAATAGTGTAGAAAAATGTGAAAGTGATCCAGCGCTACCCAAAAACAAACACCCCGTGATCCAAAACAAATACAAATATAAATGTAAATATAAATATAAGGTAACAGTGAAAGTATAAATATAAATATCTGTCAGCATAAATCCACATAAAGATCTCAATAAACATATGAGTCCATCAGTGAGCCCAGACATGCATTCAGTGAGCTGTGGTGCACATCAAAGTGGATCTGTGATTCATCCAATATCACCATATAAAGTGCAAGTGCCAATCCGTGGAGAGTAGTCTCACAAGCCTCTCACCTCACTGAGAAAATTACTCGCATTATCTCAAACTCATGGACATCTCCAGGACATGATACACTCCCGTTCGTCTGCACTCCAAGTCTTCACCGAGTATCTGAAATCTATATCATACTCAGAAACAAAGGAGAGACGGACCTCCAATGGTGTAGTATGGTAAACCAGCACACAATTTATTCAAAATAAAATCTCCTTACATAAAATCAACAGGTAAACAACATAAAACATAAACGGCCAGGGCCGAGTTCTCACGTCACTCCCGGTGTCTGCTATTCCCTACGCGTTTACGGCAAATGCCTTCATCTGGGGAACCTGATCGGGTGTAATGCATTCCTTTATATATGACCCCGGCGGAAGTGTGCCTTCCGCCATTTTCGCGGTGTCGGCGGAAGTCGTCGTACCGCCATTTTCGACATGTCAGCGGAAGTAGTCGTACCGCCATTTTCGACGTGTCGGCGGAAGTCGTCGTTCCGCCATTTTCGACGTGTCGGCGGACATCGTCGTCCCGCCATTTTCGACGTGTCGGCGGAAGTCGTCGTACCGCCATTTTTTCGAAGTGTCGGCGGAAGTCCTCGTTCCGCCATTTTCGCGGTGTCGGCGGAAGTCCTCCTTCCGCCATTTTGTCGAAGCCCGTTTGTATATAGAGACATTATTCATCCATGTGGTAAAACTCCAATTACTTGTGATCTGTTCTTCCTCACATAGACATAGACGAACATATCGGAATTGATACATCCAATCCTAAACGTCTATTATTGTCCTATTACTATTCCGGGATGCGGCAGATATATGGCAAATATCAACCATCAAATCTAAAAATCCTATAGCAATCAGTACCTAAAATAGAAACGAATCTGTACTGGGAAGTAAAAATACTGGAATAAAATACATATATAGAAAAATATATAAAAATATATAGAAAAAATATATATACGATAAAATGAAAATAAAAATCATATGTTGGGCAAAATATCATGCTGCTCTTCAAACTATATTGCACATCGCAGCATGACATTATCCACCTACGTCTAGTCTAGGTGTCTATACCGTGTATATAATGTGAAATGGGGTACACTCTCTGATAAACTTTGGAAAATTGCCCGAAAATCTCTACATCATCTGAAGCTCGGTATAACGTGCACCTGGAGAGACGTTTGACATAATCAAAAATACATACGCTATAACAACTACATGAATCCATTAAAAATTGCTCAGGAAACAGTTCAGATTGAACTCTACGTTCAACCCCCCTGGTACTAATGTACACATAGTGTGTATCCATTTGGATTCCATCTGGCTAATGGTCCTTACTAAGTGGCTACCCCTCCATGCTTTGTTGTATTTTTTAATATCCCAAAACTGTAACTGAGTAAGGTCTTTGTTGTGTACCCGGTCGAAATGTCTGGATACATTGTGTTTATGGCAACCTTTTAAAATCTTTTTGACATGCTCTTTGACTCTGCAAAACAGTTTTTACATGGGTGGAACCCTTTTCCTGTGAAGAACGAAAATCTCAGTTACAGTTTTGGGGTATTGAAAAATACAACAAAGCATGGAGGGGTAGCCACTTAGTTAGGACCATTAGCCAGATGGAATCCAAATGGATACACACTATGCGTACATTAGTACCAGGGGGTTTGAACGTAGAGTTCGATCTGAACTGTTTCCTGAGCAATTTTTAATGGATTCATGTAGTTGTTATAGCGTATGTATTTTTGATTATGTCAAACGTCTCTCCAGGTGCACGTTATACCGAGCTTCAGATGGTGTAGAGATTTTCGGGCAATTTTCCAAAGTTCATCGGAGAGTGTACCCCATTTCACATTATATACACGGTATAGACACCTGGACTAGACGTAGGTGGATAATGTCATGCTGCGATGTGCAATATAGTTTGAAGAGCAGCATGATATTTTGCCCAACATATGATTTTTATGTTCATTTTATCGTATATATATTTTTTTTATATATTTTTATATATTTTTCTATATATGTATTTTATTCCAGTATTTTTACTTCCCAGTACAGATTCGTTTCTATTTTAGGTACTGATTGCTATAGGATTTTTAGATTTGATGGTTGATATTTGCCATATATCTGCCGCATCCCGGAATAGTAATAGGACAATAATAGACGTTTAGGATTGGATGTATTAATTCCGATATGTTCGTCTATGTCTATGTGAGGAAGAACAGATAACAAGTAATTGGAGTTTTATCACATGGATGAATAATGTCTCTATATACAAACGGGCTTCGACAAAATGGCGGAAGGAGGACTTCCGCCGACACCGCGAAAATGGCGGAACGACGACTTCCGCCGACACGTCGAAAATGGCGGGACGACGAAGTCCGCCGACACGTCGAAAATGGCGGAACGACGACTTCCGCCGACACGTAGGAAATGGGGGTACGACTACTTCCGCCGACATGTCGAAAATGGCGGTACGACGACTTCCGCCGACACCGCGAAAATGGCGGAAGGGACACTTCCGCGGGGGTCAAATATAAAGGAATGCATTACACCCGATCAGGTTCCTCAGATGAAGGCATTTGCCGTAACGCGTAGGGAATAGCGGACACCGGGAGTGACGTGAGAACTCGGCCCTGGCCTTTTATGTTTTATGCTGTTTACCTGTTGATTTTATGTAAGGAGATTTTATTTTGAATAAATTGTGTGCTGGTTTACCATACTACACCATTGGAGGTCCGTCTCTCCTTTGTTTCTCTGAGTATGATATAGATTTCAGATACTCGGTGAAGACTTGGAGTGCAGACGAACGGGAGTGTATCATGTACCGGAGATGTCCATGAGTTTGAGATAATGCGAGTAATTTTCTCAGTGAGGTGAGAGGCTTGTGAGACTACTCTCCACGGATTGGCACTTGCACTTTATATGGTGATATTGGATGAATCACAGATCCACTTTGATGTGCACCACAGCTCACTGAATGCATGTCTGGGCTCACTGATGGACTCATATGTTTATTGAGATCTTTATGTGGATTTATGCTGACAGATATTTATATTTATACTTTCACTCATAGGTGTGCGCAGCCTATTGCATTAGGGTGTGCACCCCATAGCGCAAACATATTTGCATGTGTATATACAGTATACTGATGGTGTCAGCAGAGTGGTGGACGATGTCAGTAGGGTCGTGGACAGTAGTTAATTATCTTTATTTTATTTTTTTAGGAGCCTCATTAAAGAGCTTTGGTGAAACATCAGGGGTCTATGTCTGTGCATTACTGAACGCTTAACGCAGTATATTTATGTGCATTACTGCATGTTTAACACAGTATATTTCTGTGCATTACTGCATGTTTAATGCAGTATATTTCTGTGCATTACTGCATGTTTAATGCAGTTTATTTCTGTGCATTACTGCATGTTTAACACAGTATATTTCTGTGCATTACTGCATGTTTAACACAGTATATTTCTGTGCATTACTGCATGTTTAATGCAGTATATTTCTGTGCATTACTGCATGTTTAATGCAGTTTATTTCTGTGCATTACTGCATGTTTAATGCAGTATATTTCTGTGCATTACTGCATGTTTAATGCAGTTTATTTCTGTGCATTACTGCATGTTTAATGCAGTTTATTTCTGTGCATTACTGCATGTTTAACACAGTATATTTCTGTGCATTACTACATGTTTAATGCAGTATATTTCTGTGCATTACTGCATGTTTAACACAGTATATTTCTGTGCATTACTGCATGTTTAATGCAGTTTATTTCTGTGCATTACTGCATGTTTAATGCAGTTTATTTCTGTGCATTACTGCATGTTTATTTCTGTATATTTCTGTGCATTACTGTATGTTTAACGCAGTATATTTCAGTGTGTTACTGCACGTTTAATGCAGCATATTTCTGTGCATTAGTGCACATTTAACGTTGTATATTTCAGTGTGTTATGTGTCGTTTTTAATGCTGTATTTTTCTGTGCATTAGTGCACGTTTAAAGCAGTTATTTTGGGGCAATGTGCACCACACAGGGTGATTAGGGTGTGCCCAGGCACACCTGGCACACCCTGTGCGCACGCCTATGCTTTCACTGTTACCTTATATTTATATATTTATATATTTATATTTACATTTATATTTGTATTTGTTTTGGATCACGGAGTGTTTGTTTTTGGGTAGCGCTGGATCACTTTCACATTTTTCTATTGTCACTTGTGTATTGTAAAAACTTTAGATTTGGCTGCTTCCCTACATATATATATTTATTTATTTATATTGACACGGTGGGCATTGATCGCATTACACTAGTTCACTGATAGCGCGGAGGCTTTCTTTACACTATGAATAGTGTAGGACCCACTGATAATGGGTAACACAGTAGTGGGCTTAATATGACCCAGGGGTCAAGTCCTGGGGAAAAGAGAGTGGGAACTCCCACCCAAGATCCACTCCCCCACCAAAAAAAAAAAAAAAATGATACGCTCATATGCATATTTACTAAACCGCATGTTTTTTTTTTCCGATCCACTGTACCTTAGTAATCCTTTATGTTACTGGCCACTTCCTGTATATGGATTCATCGGGTAGTGTGGGGATAGTTCTTTCTAAATCCTGTGATTACTCGTGGCAGACCTCCGCAATGTTTCCTGGGAACAATGACAAAAGCTCCCAGGAGACATTGCGGCACCGAGGAAGTGATGGAATACCCGCACACTACCCGATGAATCCATATACAGAAAGCGGCCAGTAACATAAAGGATTACTAAGGTTCGCCTGCCCCTGAGGCCTTGTACACACGGCTGAATATATCCGCTGTGAACGGTCCCCGGACCGTTTACAGCGTATATTTACGCCGGGGTGTTTTGATCCGATGGCTATACACACCATCGGATCAAATTCCCCGCCGACGGACAGCGCGGTGACGCGGCGGTGACGTTGACGCCGCCACGTCACCGCACCAGGAAGTAAACACTTCCGCGCGCATGCGTCGGATCCATTCACAGGATACGACGCATGTGCGGCAAGATATGTCCGCTGGTTTGCCGTACTAACCAGCGGACATATCTGACGGCCAGCTATCCGGCGGAATTATTTCAAAGCATGCTTTGAAATTTTTCCGCCGGATGAATCCGGCAAAAAGCGTCCGTTTGCCCCTACAGACGAGGGGATTTTTCGGCTGAAATGGTCCGTCGGACCATGTTCAGCGGAAATATCCCCTCGTGTGTACAAGGCCTGACAGTGACTCGAGCTGCCTGGACATCGCCGCTTAGTGAAGAAGTGGCTTGGGCGGCTCGGCTGCTCTAGTCTTGCAAAGGGAACTGAGTTCCTGCTGTGAAAAAGGTGCAGGAACTCCGTTCCCACAGGACTTGAGCCCTGGTGTGACCAAATCCCCATATTTTTGCTTATTTGCTGAATATGTTCAGGTGTTTTAAATAACCTTGCAGGATTTAAATGTCATTTTTGTATGTGTGCGCCGTAATCTTTTGTTCTGTTCCATTATATATATATATATATATATATATACTGTATATATATATATATATAAAAACTCTCCCTGCTGTATGGTATTTTTTTTACATTGGTACATGCAATCCCAAAACAATAACCCATGCCTTTGTTTTGACAGTACCTGTATTAGCCCTAATTGTTGACATACCTAATTTATCGTCATATAACACGCACAGGCGTATAACAAGCATCTTCATTTTAAGAGGGAAGTTTCAGGAAAAAAAATGCACATTTTAAATAAAGACCTTTGAAGCAAAATAAGGATCAGTACCCATCTGCAGCTTCACAATCGTCCATCAATGCAGCTTGATCAATGCCCATCTGCAGCCTCAAAATTACCCATCAATGTCCATCCGTAGCCTCACAATTGCCCATCATGCAGCCTGATGAATGCCCATCTCCATTGCCATGAATGCAGCCTGATCAATGCCCATCTCAGGGAGGTGGGCGGATGAGTGCCGTCAGATTACATACAGCGAGAATCTTCTGTTCACCTCCTAAATACAAAGTCCCGCCTCCTGGACCAGCTTCTATGATAGACAGAACACTGGTCCAATGCTGGCCCAGGAGACGGGACTTCCTATTACAGAGGCCGCGGAGTAAACAGAATATTCTCGCTGTATGTAATCTGAAGGCACTCATCCCACCCCCTCCCCATTCTCTCCAAGGCAGCCCAAATTGCAGTATCGGTGTATAACACGCACACATTATGTGTAACCGATTTGCAGAGTGTTATACACCAATAAATACAGTAATTTAGTTACAGGATTTGCTCTCCATAGACTTAACTGAGATTTACTGCTAGGTATGGCTTTGCCAAACTTAAAACGGGGTTCAGCCGAACCTTTGGCAAATCGAGCCTCGACAGATTCTTCCATCCCTAGTTAGTTGTCTGTAAATATAAATAAAACCACAATATCCATGCTAATGTGCACATCAAAAACCTTTTACATATAACACAAATAATGCCAGTACAAAAACCAGCAGCTTCCAAAGTCTTTGTAATAACACACATAAATATACAGTAGTGCAGCACTTGAAATAAGAATCCTTAAATGAAAAATAAACAAATTAATCTATATGTGACTCCTCCAGTCAACTTTATGTCAATTTCAACAACAGAAGTGAGACACATATGGGTACCATATCATCCACCACCATTGGATTAGAGTCAATTGTTCACTATAGGGATGGACCCAAGGGTATAGAGGTTATTATGCGCCTAAGTATGGTACATTCCCCATACAAGATTCAGGAATCGACTGCAGTCCATACGTCCACCTCCAGTACGACATCAAACGACTGGTGTTTGCAAAGTAAGAAAGAAAAAAAAAACTCAGTGCAGGTCATAGGCGGAGTGCCTGAGTGTGCCTGGGCACACCCTAATCACTCCATGCGCATTAGCATGATCACTCTGTGTGTCGGCAGGAAGATGGGAAAGATCTCCCTCTTACTGGCTCTGCCAAAAGAGAAGTGCTTACGCACGGCAAGGAGATCAATGTGCCAGCCAGGGTCATATATACAGTATGTAGACACACACACACACACCTTGTTTGAGCTTCATGGTGCACACCCTAATGCAATGGGCTGTGCACACCTATGGGGCAGGTTATCTATGGTTGATTTGTTAAAGGTTCACCTAAAAACACTTCCAGTACTTCAAATGAACCAACCACCAGCATTACTTGTGGCGTGCTTGATGACATCAGCATCCAGAAGCTACAGAGCTTCAGCGCCCATCAACACAGCAACCTATTATTCTCTTGTGAGCCAAGCTGGACCCAAAGGGATGTATTTAATACACTATGGAGGTAGAGGTACCCTAACTGGTGCCTCTTCTTACTAAAATGTGTGTTACTGTACTGTTCTATACCAAAACTGTATAGATGAGTTTATTGACCAAATACACGATTGCCTAGTGAGCTAGTTAACTCACTCTGCACGGTGTCATGCTAAATTGGTCATAGAATGTGTGCCTGAAGTGCCACAGCCCTTGCTGTTTTTAATCCTCCCTAATCAGAAGTGTGATAAAGCCTTGAGTGACACCAAACTTATGTTATTCTTAAGGATATTAAGCTGGGTATAATTAGATTTGCTGTAATTAACATTTTATTTCACTTCCCGTATTACACAAATTAAATTTTCAGAACAAAGGTGCGTTGCCACACTGGGCTAAATATTATTCAGCGGGTCCTATTTATAGAAGGCACTGAATCATTTAAGCTATTATGTTAATTAAAATGTTGGTTCTAGACAGGATGGCCCAGATTCATAAAGCAATTACGCCTGTCTAACTGGTGTTAGACAGGAGTAATTTCAAATTTTGCGCGCCGTATCACTAGTTTGAATCCTCAAACCATGATACGGCGGCTTCGGGCTTTGATCCGAGAGGCTTACGTCTTCGTAAGCCTTCGGATCTACGCTGCGATATTTTTGCGGCCGCTGGGAGGAGTTTGTGTCGTTTTCATGCGTCGGGATATGCAAATGTGTTTTTACGGCGATCCACGAAGATACGAGCGGTCTTCGCAATCGCTTACGTCTGTTTTTTTTTACGTACTGTTAGACCAGCTTTTTGCTGGTCTAACGGTGCGTAGCCCATGTTAAGTATGGCCGTCGTTCCCGCGTCGAATTTACATTTTTTTTTTGCGTAACACGTTCGGGAATAGAAATGCTACTCAAACAACGAATGACATAACGACGTGATTTCGCGCAATGCACGGCGGGAAATTTGCGAACAGAGCATGCGCAGTTCGATCGCCGCGGGAACGTGCCTATTTTAAATCCTTCACGCCCCCTACTCGTCTATATGGATTGCGACGGGAGAAATACACTACGCCGCCGTCGTTTACTGGACAAAATCTACCTGGATTCCACGTAGAGCCAGGTAAAAAACGGCGGCGTAGTGTATTTCTGATACGCTACGAGAATCCAATTCTCTCTGAATCTGGGCCGATGTGTTTACAGGGGGTGTAATGCACAGATAATGTATTCTTAAATGACTCCATATCTATAAAGCATGATCCAAATCACACTCTACACACACAGATCAAGTAGGCTTTAGCTTAAAGGGTTTGTAAACCTTCATGTTTTTTCACCTTAAAGCAGATGTCCGCTGAAAAAAAAAAAAATATTAAAAGTCAGCAGTTACAAATACTGCAGCTGCTGACTTTTTATACTAGGACACTTACCTGTCCAGGAGTCCAGAGCTGTCCGCAGCAGAGGACAAGCGATCGCTCATCACTCTGCTGCCCCCCCAGCATCCTCGGTGAGGGAACCAGGAAGTGAAGCACTCCGGCTTCACTGCCCGCTTCACTATGGCGCATGCCGATTGGCTCCCGCTGTGCTCTGGGGGGGGGGGGGGGGTGATGTCCTGCCTGCAGTCTGCCCGTAGACTGTGGCCGGAAGTGGGTGCAAATACCTGTCTTTAGACAGGTATCTGCACCCCCTCCCCCCTGAAAAGGGGTCAAATGTGACACTGGAGGGGGGGGGGGGGATACGATCAGCAGGAGTTTTCCAGTAGGCGCGAACCTGTATCGTTCTCTCCACCTCTTCTCAGCTCTTCATTGGATAGATTGATAGCAGTGCCGCCATTGGCTCCTGCTGCTGTCAATCAAATCCAATGATGTGGCTGCTGGGAGTGGAGCTGAGGCATACACTCGTCTATGGATGCTGATTGTATGACATGGGAGCGCGCCCACAAGGTAACCCTCTCGGGAGAGAGCTTCCCAGAGTGTGTAAGCTATTGCGGGAAGGGAAACTGCTAGAGCCACCGTGGGACCCCAGAAGAGGATGTTTGGGGCCACTCTGTGCAAAAACAAACTACACAGTGGAGGTAAGTAGGATATGTTTGTTATTTTTTTTTAACCACTTAAGGACCGGACCAATATGCTGCTAAATGACCAAAGGGTTTTTACAATTCGGCACTGCGTCGCTTTAACAGGCAATTGCGCGGTCATGTGACGTGGCTCCCAAACAAAATTTGCGTCCTTTTCTTCCCACAAATAGAGCTTTCTTTTAATGGTATTTGATCGCCTCTGCGATTTTTTTTTTTTTGCGCTATAAACAAATATAGAGCGACATTTAAAAAAAAAAAACAATATTTTTTACTTTTTGTACCCATAGGGCCAGATTCTCAGCGGCGATACGACGGAGTATCTCATATACCCCGTCGTATCGCCGTTTTTGCCTCGTATCTATGCGCGTGATGCTTAGCATCACTTTGGCATAGATACGCTTGAACATCCGACAAGTGTAAAACCATTACACTTGCGGATCGTAGTTGTAATGACAACTCCGGCCACTAGGTGGCCTTTACGTTGTTTTCTCACTTGCATATGCAAATGAGGCCAGTACGCCGATTCCCGATCGCTTTTACGCTGCCCCGTCGTCGCGTACGTCGTTTTCGTCCGCGTAAGGTTACCCCAGATTCTATGAGGAGTAACCTTACGAAGTTCCGTCGGATCCCATCGGGTGCTGTCGGATGCCATGTTAACCACTTAAGGACCGCCGCATGTACATTTACGTCGGCACAATGGCACCGACAGGCACATCAACGTATATATACGTTGGTGCCTTGAGGGGGTTCGGGGGTCCGATCGGACCCCCCCCCCCGTACATGCGGCGGTTCCTTTAGCTCCGGGAGCGATCCGAGATGAGGGGGCGGCGATTCGTTTTCAGCCACCCCCTCGCGATCGCTCCCAGCCAATGCGCGCGCCCGCCGCCGCCTCTTCCTGTGCTAAGTGTAAACACAGGAAGAGGGAAGTGCTGTGTTCCTCCTCGTGTCGGTCTTTTCGTCCGACGCCGAGGAGAGAACACATCACCAAGTAAGTTGCACCTAACAGTACACTGACACAGGTACACATAGGCACACTTAACCCCTTCCTGTCACCGCCGATCACCCCCCCAGTCCACTGTAACATTGTGTCACTAAATGCAGTAATCATTTTTTTTTTGATAACTGCATTTAGTGTCAGTGTTACAGTAAAAAGTGTCAGGGCAGTTAGTCTTAGCCCCCTTTAGGTCTAGGGTAGCCCCCTACCCCCCCTAATAAAGGTTTAACCCCTTGATCACTGCCTTAGTTAACCCTTTCACCCCCTATTGCCAGTGTCACTAAGCGATCGATTTTCTGATCGCTGCATTAGTGTCACTGTTGCCGCTAGGCAGTTAGTTTTTTTTGAGGTTCGCCGCCAGGTTCTATAGCGCTAGGTACCCCCATAAATAAAGTTTTTAACCCCTGATTGCCCCTAGAGTTAACCCTTTCACCAGTGATCACCATATAAGTGTCAGTGGTGACGCAGGTTAGCCAGTTAGTTATTTAGGTTTTTAGAAAGCGTTAGGTACCCCCATATATTACCTAATAAAGGTTTTAACCCCCTGATTGCCCCCTAGTTAACCCTTTCACCAGTGATCACCGTATAAGTGTTACGGTTGACGCTGGTTAGTTAGTTTGCTGTTTATAGCATCAGGGCACCCGCCGTATATAACCCAATAAAGGTTTAACCCCCTGATCGCCCGGCGGGTGATATAAATTTAATTTTTGCATCAGTCAGGGTCTGCGTCGCCCCAGGCAGCGTTAGGTTAGTGCCAGTAACGCTTACACCCACTCGCAAAGCATACACCCCCCTTAGTGGTATAGTATCTGAACAGATCGATACCTGATCTGATCAGATCTATACTAGCGTACCCAGCAGTTTAGGGTACCCAAAAACGCATTGTTAGTGGAATCAGCCCAGATACCCGCTAGCACTTGCGTTTTGCCCCTCCGCCCAGCCCAACCCACCCAAGTGCAGTATCGATCGATCACTGTCACTTCAAAAACACATCACACACAACTGCAGCGTTCGCAGAGACAGGCCTGATCCCTGCGATCGCTAACAGTTTTTTTGAAGCGTTTTCTACATTTGCCTTTCTATAGCCAGGTGCTTTTTTAACCGTGAATCATCACCAGTCTACGACTAAATTTAGAGCCCAAAATGGCAAAGCGGATGTACACTGGTGAAGAGGCTGTTAGGATCATGTGCATGTCGTCAGATGATGATGATGAGGAGGTCACGCATCTGACAGATTCGGGCTCAGAATACGATCCTGTTTACGACAGTGGCTCCATGTCAGATAGCTCTGACGACGGAGTGGTGGTCCCTGCTAAGGCCAGGCGTACCCGACCCCGTTCTGAGGTTGTTGAGGAGCAAGAACCGCAGGACCCTTGTATGGAGCAGAGAGCGAGTACTAGTGCCGCTATTCCTTTTGGTGGATTGGCAAGCACCATCGGCCTAGTACACCCTGGTCGTTCATCCAGCACTGCAGTATCACGTGGTGACGTGGCGAGTCCCATAAGTGCAGTTCAAGCTGGCAAGGTGGCAAGCACAAGTAGTGTCCCGCTGCCACCAAGAAGAAAAAGACAGGCCTGTCGTGCCCATAGTGCCCTTCCTGCAGATCTCGCCTATCCTGATTGGGTCCCCGCCACTTCTGCAGCACCTGTACTTCCCCCATTCACTGGCCAACCCGGAATTCAGGTGGATACAGCGAATTTTACGCCACTTGATTTTTATTCGCTGTATTTCACGGAAGATCTCTATAGATCTATTGTGGACCAGAGTAATTTGTATGCTGGCACCTACATCGCCGCTAATCCCCAGTCCGTCCTTGCCAAAGAATGGAGACCTCTTACGGTTTCCGAATTTAAGACCTTTCTGGGCCTTACCCTCAATATGGGCATACATCCATTTCCTCAATTGCGCATGTATTGGTCCACACATCCAATTGACCAAATGCCCATATTCTCTGCTCACATGGCCAGGAAACGATACGAGATGATCCTGCGGTTCCTGCATTTCAGTGACAATGCACTCTGTCGTCCACGTGGAGACCCTGAATTTGACCGGCTCTACAAAATTCGGCCCCTCATAAACCATTTCAATGAACGTTATGCAGCCTTGTTTAATCCCCATCAAGTTGTCTGCGTTGACGAGTCCCTGATTAAATTTGCTGGCCGCTTGTCTTTCAAGCAGTTCCTTCCCAGCAAGCGTTCCAGATATGGGGTCAAGCTCTATAAGCTTTGTGACAGGGCAACAGGCTACACATGGAGCTTTAGGGTTTATGAGGGCAAAGATAGTCCCGTAGAGCCGGAAGGATGCCCAGATTACATGGGGAGCGCTGGCAAGATTGTCTGGGACTTGGTGTCACCCTTATTCGGAAAGGGGTACCACTTGTATGTGGACAATTATTACAGCAGCGTGCCACTTTTTAGTCACTTGTTTGATCATCAGATTGGAGCATGTGGCACCGTGCGACCTAATCGCCGGGGCTTTCCCCAGCGGCTTGTAGATGCCCGTCTTAAGCTGGGGGCGAGAGCCTGCTGCAGATGTAATAATTTGATCGCTGTGAAGTGGCGGGACAATAAGAATGTTTTCATGCTTACCACCCTTCACGCAGACACGACAGTACAAATTCAAACGGCGACTGGTGTTGTGGAGAAACCCCTCTGTGTCCACAAATATAACCAAAATATGGGAGGGGTGGACCTCAACGACCAGTTGATGGCGCCGTATCATATTGCCCGTAAATCGAGATGCTGGTACAAAAAAGTGTCTCTACATTTATTCCAATTGACTTTGCTGAATGCTTTTGTGTTATACAAAACTTCAGGACAGAACGGACCCTTCCTCCAATTCCAGAAGGATATCGTCACAGAACTCCTGTATCCAGGCGGTTCTGCACCTCACCATCCCCTACCAAATGCAGTAAGCCGACTGCATGAGAGGCATTTTATATATGCCCTCGAGAGTACCCCTACCCAAAAAGCCCCCCAAAGAAGATGTCGTGTCTGTAGCAAGCGCGGATTTAGGTGTGACACCCGTTATTTTTGTCCCCGATGTCCTGCCGATCCTGGTCTTTGTATTGGCAAATGTTTTGAACGCTTCCACACACTAGTGAAGTATTAGCGTAGGGCAAAACATATCACAGGCTAGGCACACGTACACAGGGTCTCCCAAGATGCTGTCGCATTTTGAGAGACCCAAACCTGGAACCGAAAAGTTGAACAGTTACAAAAAAAAAGTGTAAAAAAGGAAAAAGTAAAAAAACACAAAAAAAATATAAAATAAAAAAAACAAAAATAGTTGTCGTTTTATTGTTCTCTCCCTCTCTATTCTCACTCTATTGTTCTGCTCTTTTTTACTTTATTTTATTCTGCAAAGTTTTATTGTTATGTTTTTTCATGCTTGCTTTTCAGGTATGTAATTTACTTTACTGTTTTCAGGTACGCCATTCAGCTGTTGCGCGGACTTATTTATCTTGACAGCAACAGCGTTTGCTCCCACGATATATAAAGCCATGACTCCAGTGCTGTAGGAGGTGATTTCACCACCACAGTTAAAAAAAGAGCATATATGCCGAAGCATGGGGGCATTAGGGGCGGAGGAGCGATTTTGCTCCTAATGCCGCGTACATACGGTTGACATTCCTACGGAGGCTTTCCCGTGGAAAAGTCTAACCATGTGTACATGGCATAGAAAAGTCTGACCATGTGTACACGGCATAGAAAAGTCAAACCGTGTGTACGCGGCATAACTTTTTTGCGGGAGGATGCCCCCATGCTTCGGCATATATATATTAGGCACAGGTTGCGTTAAAAAATGTTTTATTTTTTACTATGTTTTTTTTATTGGTATTTGCTTTGCAGGTATGGTATGGTAAGATCTTACTGTTATACTGTAATGTTACTTTGTTTTAATGTTAACCATCATTTGCTTAGCAGGTACGCCATTCAGTTGAGCGCAGATTTATTTAGCGTGACAGCAACAGCGTTTGCTCCCACGATATATATAAAGCTGCGACTCCAACGCTGTAGGAGGTGATTTCACCACCACAGTCCAAAAAAGAGCATATATGCCGAAGCATGGGGGCATTAGGGGTGGAGGAGCGATTTTGTTCCTAATGCCGCGTACATACGGTTGACCGTCCTACGGAGGCCTTACCCGTGGAAAAGTCTGACCATGTGTACACGGCATAGAAAAGTCCGACCGCGTGTACGCGGCATAACTTTTTTGCGGGAGGATGCCCCCATGCTTTGGCATATATAAATGGTGCATGTATGCCCATCATTAGAAGTGGGTGGATGAAGGGAGGTATTCTAATGGTGGTCATACCCACCGATCAATCCATATGTGGAATTACACCCCAAAATACATTCCGCTGCTTCTCCTGAGAACGGGGATACCACATGTGAGACTTTTTGGGAGCCTAGCCACTTATGGAACCCCAAAAACCAATCACCGCCTTCACTCTTTCTAATGGTGTAAATTTTTGATTTCACTCCTCACTACCTATCACAGTTTCGAAGGCCATAAAATGTCAAAATAGCACAAAAAAAAAACAAATGACCCCATTTTGGAAAGTAGACACCCCAAGGAAACTGCTGAGAGGCATGTTGAGTCCATAATTTTTTTTTTTTTTGTCCAAAGTGATTGAATAATGACAAAAAAAAAAAAAATTCAAAAAGTTGTCACTAAATGATATATTGCTCACACATGCCATGGTTATATGTGGAGTTGCACCCTAAAATACATTCTGCTGCTTCTCCCGAGTATGGGGATACCACATGTTTGGGGCTTTTTGGGAGCCTAGCCGTGTACAGGACTCCGAAAACCAAACAATGCCTTCAGCATTTCTAAGGGTGCAAATTTTTGATTTCACTCCCCACTACCTATCACAGTTTCAAAGGCCATAAAATGCCAAAATAGCACAAAACCCCCCCAAATGACCCCATTTTGGAAAGTAGACACCCCAAGCTATTTGCTGAGAGGCATGTTGAGTCCATGGAATATTTAATTTTTTTGCCCCAAATGATTGAATAATGACCAAAAAAAAAATAAAAAAATAAAAATGTACAAAACATTGTCACTAAATGATATATTTCTCACACATGCCATGGTTATATGTGGAATTGCACCCCAAAATACATTCTGCTGCTTCTCCTGAGTACGGGGATACCACATGTGTGGGACTTTTTGGGAGCCTAGCCGCGTACGGGACCCCAAAAACTAATCACCGCCTTCAGGCTTTCTAAGGGTGTAAATTTTTGCTTTCACTCCTCAATACCTATCACAGTTTCGAAAGCCATAAAATGTCAAAATACCACAAAAAAACAAAAACAAATGACCCCATTTTGGAAAGTAGACACCCCAAGGAAACTGCTGAGAGGCATGTTGAGTCCATAGATTTTTTTTTTTTTTGTCCAAAGTGATTAAATAATGACAAAAAAAAAAAAAAAAATCAAAAAGTTGTCACTAAATGATATATTGCTCATACTTGCCATGGTTATATGTGGAGTTGCACCCCAAAATACATTCTGCTGCTTCTCCTGAGTACGGGGATACCACATGTTTGGGACTTTTTGGGAGCCTAGCCGCGTACGGGACCCCGAAAACCAAGCAACGCCTTCAGCATTTCTAAGGGCGCAAATTTTTGATTTCACTCCTCACTACCTATCACAGTTTCAAAGGCCATAAAATGCCAAAATAGCACAAAACCCCCCCAAATGACCCCATTTTGGAAAGTAGACACCCCAAGCTATTTGCTGAGAGGCATGTTGAGTCCATGGAATATTTAATTTTTTTGCCCCAAGTGATTGAATAATGACCAAAAAAAAAATGTACATTCCATGGACTCAACATGCCTCTCAGCAAATAGTTTGGGGTGTCTTCTTTCCAAAATGGGGTCATTTGGGGGGGTTTTGTGCTATTTTGGCATTTTATGGCCTTCGAAACTGTGATAGGTAGTGAGGAGTGAAATCAAAATTTTGCGCCCTTAGAAATGCTGAAGGCGGTGCTTGGAGTTTGGGGCCCCATACGTGGCTAGGCTCCCAAAAAGTCCCAAACATGTGGTATCCCCATACTCAGAAGAAGCAGCAGAATGTATTTTGGGGTGCAACTCCACATATAACCATGGCATGTGTGAGCAATATATCGTTTAGTGACAACTTTTTGTAAACTTTTTTTTTTTTTTTTTTTTGTCATTATTCAATCACTTGGGACCAAAAAAAAAATATTCAATGGACTCAACATGCCTCTCAGCAGTTTCCTTGGGGTGTCTACTTTCTAAAATGGGGTCATTTGGGGGGGTTTTGTACTGGCCTGCCATTTTAGCACCTCAAGAAATGAGATAGGCAGTCATAAAATAAAAGCTGTGTAAATTCCAGAAAATGTACCCTAGCTTGTAGACGCTATAACTTTTGCGAAAACGAATAAATATACGCTTATTGCGATTTTTTTTACTAAAGACATGTGGCTGAATACATTTTGGCCTAAATGTTTGACTAAAATTTAGTTTATTCGATATTTTTTACTTGTTGTTATAAGAAAAATCATTTTTTTTCAAAATTTTCTGTCTTTTTGCGTTTATATCGCAAAAAATAAAAATCGCAGATGCGATCAAATACCATCAAAAGAAAGCTCTATTTGTGGGAAGAAAAGGACGCAAATTTTGTTTCGGTATAACATTGCATGACCGCGCAATTACCAGTTAAAGCGACGCAGTGGCAAATTGTAAAAACACCTTGGGTCTTTAGCCTGCATATTGGTCCGGGTCTTAAGTGGTTAAGTATGGCGTCGGGTCAGCGTCGGCTTTTTCCGTCGCTTACGTCGTTTTACTAACTCGTTCACGAATAGGGGCATTGCGTAGTGACGATCACGTCGTTTTGACGTCGGTTTCAACGACGCTTTCCGATGTGAGCTGGAGCATGCGCACTGGGCTTTTTCCCCGGCCGGCGCATGCGCAGTTCGTTCGACGCGGGGGCGCGCTTAATTTAAATACAAGCTGCCTCATTTGAATTACGCTGGGCCATTTTCGCTACGCCAACGCAAACTACGGAGCAAATGGTTAGAGAATACGGCACTTGCTCTAGTACGATGCGGCGGCGTAGTGTAAATGGCTTACGATACGCAAGCGAATTTCTATGAGAATCTGGCCCATAGTATCACTTTAATGAAGGCATTCTGTGTTTCTCTGTCAATCTTAAAGGGGTTGTAAAGGAAAACATTTTTTTTTCATAATAAGCATCATTTACCCGCAGACATTCCTCTTTTTACTTCCTCATTGTTCGTTTTTGCTCAAAAGTTGCTCTATTTCTTCTCTGTTCTGTTCACTTCCTGCTTGTCTGATTTTACTGACCACCGTAAAGGGAGACTTTACTGCGGTGGTCAGTGACGAGCTTGCCCCCTCCTGGGAACTACATCTATGGGGCAGGACACTCTCTATGTATTAGAGACTTCAAGGAGGTGTGAATTACTGGGCGTGCCGCAATTCATACTGGGAAATGTAGCTCTTACATGAACAAGTGATGCAAACCAGGAAGTGAATGAGAGAACAGAAACTAGAACGGCGGAGGTGATATAGATGAAGGAATTTGTTAACAGAATCATTACACTATTCTGTCTGTCTACCTTGCAGACATTCATTTTAGGCAAAAAAAAAAATTCCTTTACAACTCCTTTAACTTGGTTCATTTAGAGCATTCCAAAATCTTTTTAGGCTCCGTTCACACTAGTGCAATTTCAGATGTGACTTGAGTTGTACAGAATCACACCTGCTCGGGTGCCCCCATTTCAAGCTGCTTCCTCTGGGGGGCACTCAGCAGGAGAGGGAGGCGAGGAGCGCCAGCAGGGGACCCAAGAAAAGGAGGATCTGGGTTGCCCTCTGTAAAACCACTGTGTCAAATCTGCTTATTATATTTTTTCAAAGCAAGTACATTGGCCAGAGTGCATAGGTGTGCACAGCCTATTGCATTGGGGTGTGCACCCTAAAGCTCAAATACTCACTACTGATTACTCAAGATCTTCATTCAGAAAGGGAAGGGGCCAGTAGATTACATACTTACCGACACCTTTCCCCATTAATTCTAAAACATCCTCACAGCAAGAGGAGAGGAGGGAAGCCAGTAGGGCTGTAGGGAGAAGGGGAGGAGCTAGGGCAGTAGGGGAATTTGTGCTACACAGAGTGAATAAGGTGTGCCTGGGCACACCTGGCCACACCCTGTGCGTACGCCTATGCCAGAGTGTCCAAGACTGAGAACTAGAGTGAATATCAGCATACTGTCACATATACCACCATATAATGGAACACTTCTTGTTCATAAGGACCAGTGGATCAGTTTTGGCAATTCTCGTTTACTCAGTAGTACTGCATGAAAAATGAAACAGAATCTCTAGAATTGAGTGGGACCTTTCAGCGATTTGTCCAACTAAAAAAAAAATATGATTTTGGGGTTTTCACTGGTGTTTTGGTCATTTTTGTTGTGTTACCTACCAATGTATAGGTTCTTTTCTTGATGATATGATGAGGTTCTTCTGTCATTCATTTTAACTGTCCTGGTGCTCTAGGGTCTACAAAAATGTAATAGGTAGTTAGGGGACTAGATGTGTAATTTATGCCCCTGGTACACCCTCTACTTCTCCTTTAAGATACAAAATGTGTGGCCTTTAGAACAACTTTACATTCCACCAAAAGAAAACTTCATCTCTCTCAAAACAAATTTTTAAAAATGTATTTGGGTACAGTGTTGCATGACTAAGTCATTCAAAATGTCAACAGAACAGGGACAACCACAGAAAAGTATTATCCATATTCTATCTGTGGTCTTATTGAGACTTACAGTATTCCCTTTTAATGAAAAAGTAAAGATACTACTGGAGCTACCTGAAAAAAAGCATTTTTTTAAACTGAAAAGAGGTCATATTGGTGTGTTGCTGCTGTATGAAAGCCAAGCTAATTGTAAAAGGAAAAAAAAAAAAATTCCAAAGGTCTAATTGTTGTTTTATTTTGTGTCACTATTCCTCTGTCCTGGTTTACTCCTGACAGTCATGCCGCGTACACACGATCATTTTTTGTGATGAAAAAAAACGACGTTTTCTGTGAAGTAAAAAACGACGTTTTTGAAACGTCACTTTCAAAGACGATGTTGCATACACACCATCGTTTTTTTCACAAAAAGCGAGGTTACGTTCACCACTCTTTTCCATTGAAGCTCGCTTCATAACTAGCTTCTGGGCATGCGCGGGTTGAAAAACGTCGTTTTAAACGACGTTTTTGCTACACACAGTGACTTTTTGTGAAACAAAAAACGACGTTTTGAAAAACAACACAAAAAATTCAAGCATGTTGGAATTTTTTTTTGGTCGTTTTTTGGAAGACAAAAAAAGACGTTTTGCCCACACACGATCAATTTAAATGACGTTTTAAAAAACGACGTTTTTTTCCATCGCAAAAAACGACCGTGTGTACGCGGCATCACTCTTTTAGGTCTAATAGACAACTATATAAATAAAGTGAGCAAGTTGGTAGTTAAAAAAAGGCCGTCTGCTTGAACCACCCCCACTGCGCTCAGCTGGAAAAATTCAAATTCAAAACAAGTGATCTGTAGCTGCTGCTATTAAAGTGAATATAATATGTGAAATAAATACGTGTAATGACACCTGTGTGTAAACAGTGTATCAGAAGTTGTATAAAGCAGCGCTTACATAAGTGTATAAACTGAACATACAATTTAAATGAATAAACAGAAAAGTGTATGACCACCCTATATGTGAGTTTACAAATATAGCAAAAGTATATAAAAATATATACGTAAACACAAAAAAATTGAAACAATAAACAGTCTATAGTCCGTGAACTTAATGAGTGAAACTAAAAGTTCATAAGTGATGACTCCTTCACAAGTCTTCAGATATTCTTCCACCACACCAAAAGTGTTGAAGTGATACCGTCACCCTTCAGAAATACACACTCACCGGAACAATAGGCCTCACACTCTCGTGTTTTGGCACATGAGCTTTTACACAGGATCCCTCAGATCAAATGGATAGGAATCCGTTCCCAAGCAGTGGAATTCAAGAAAGTTGTCACATGTATAATGAGAAAAAAAGTGCACACGCCCCATACTATATAAGGCCGCCTGCTGGGCGGCCTCATGTAGTGTGTTCCAGCTTGTTAATGAGAGCAATCAGAGAGACAGAGAGATTGGGCCAGATTCAGGTAGAGTTACGCTGGAGTATCAGTGATTCGCCAGCATAACTCACACTTTGAGCCGGCTTATCTGTTTTCTGTATGCAGAAAACAAGATACGCCGGGATTGAGTTCATATACGAGCGGCGTAATTGTATTTCGCCGTCATATTGGAACTGCAATTTTAAAATGGGCGCTCGGGGCGTTCCCGCTGATTTACGCCAAGAATATGTAAATCAGCGAGAGACGGCAATTCACGATCGTACGCGGGCCCGACGCAGTGACTTTCCGACGTTTCCGTAAGCGATACGTGGCGTAAAGAAAAACATGCCCCCTAGGTGGAGTATCCTATGTTAAGTATGGCCGTCGTGATCGCGTCGAATTGAAAACGTTTAACGTTGTTTGCGTAAAACGTCCGTGAATGGGGATTGACGTCATTGACGTTCACTGACAGAATTTGGAGCATGCGCACTGACAGTCGACGCATGCGCAGTACGTTCGCCGCGGGATCGCGCCTAGTTTAAATAATACACGCCCCCTACCCGCCCAATTTGAATTCCGCCGGCTCATTTTCGCTACGCCGCCGCAACTTTAGGAGCAAGTGCTTTGTGAATACAGTACTTGCTCCTAAAGTTTCGGCTCTCCTACCTGAATCTGGCCCATTGTCTTTTTAGCTAGCTAGATAGAGCAGGCAGGCAGGCTAGTCAGTTTAGCTTAATTACAGTGTGTAGAGGAGATATATACATCCCTAGGAGTTGTACATATATTTATACACTGTATAGCTTAGCTAGATCAGTTCTTCCTAATTTACTGGCAGGCAGGTGATTGTGCTATTTAAAGACGTTATCACACGTATAGACACCCAGCAGGTACAATAGCAGTGATTTTAATTATGCTTAAATAAAAAATAAAAATCCTTTAAATTTTGTACCTGCTGGGTGTCTATAGTTTGCCTTTGAAAATGTCTTCGAGAACCCGGGTCTTGCCCGAGGGAACATGTATCAATGGAAAAAAGTTTTAGCTATGACTAAGCATCGGTTGTCGATGTGAAACACGTCAACTTTTGTTACCCCACTGTTTGCTGTTTTAGTTATATTTTTTGACTGGAATAAACAGGCGCTATTTTTAAGTTTTTTCATCCATTGGAGTGCGGCTGTCCATTTCTTTTTCCCTACATTGCACTACGTATTGCCTGCACCCACTTGAGTTTTTGAACTTTACTCACCACTGAAGAGTGTCATCTGGAGCGGCGGTTTTCCCTTTATCTTGTTGCCTACACACGATCATGAAAAAAAAATGTTCAAGCAAATCGCGGTGACGTACAACACGTACAACGGCACTATAAAGGGGACGTTCCATTCGGATGGCACCACCCTTGGGGCTGCTTTTGCTGATTTCGTGTTAGTAAGAGTTTGGTGAGAGATGATTTGCGCTTTTCTGTCTTTGTGCTTTTCAGTCTGTTACAGCGTGATGAATTTGCTATCTCCATTACGAACGGTAGTTTTACCAGAACGAGCGCTCCCGTCTCCTAACTTGCTTTCACATCATGACAAACGGTCGTGTGTACGCGGCATTAGTCATTGCAATGGCTTTTTTTGCAAATGCTAATGTAAAGGAAAAATTGTGATAAATAAACATCAGTAAATTTGAAAGACTTTTTCCTGACGCATCTTCATGGCAGCACACACTGGGTTGTGACTCCGCCCCCACAACCTGACAGGATTGGTTAGCTATAAATCTGAGTGGGAGACACCCGGCGTCATTCTCTTCTTTTATCCTCACCTGAACAGGACTGGAACGGACGTACAGCTCGCCTCCTACCGCTATCGCCCCAGCAGGTTCAGCCTCTCCTGTTTGGAAGTCCCCCCTGTACAGTCTCTAATAGAGCTTTATGGGGGGAACCCCGCTCTGGTGGTCTCGGGGGTCAAAATCCCGGCGAATACCTGGCATCCTACAAGCTCTAAATGAGCTTAGATTTGGCAGTGGCTCCCCTTACCTTCCTTGAAATCCTCTTGTCTATCCTGGTCTGTCTCCCCTTCCTTCCGGTATAATTGGGTTATTGGAGACAGCAGACTGCTGGGCCTTGTGGTTCCTCGCTCCTGGCGTCCCTCTGGCCGCTCTGCGCATGCGCGCAGCGGAATGATGACGTCAGGGGCTTACTCGCCCTCATCCAAGATGGCGCGGGGTCGCGCGCGGCGCCACTGCGCATGCGCGATCGCGTCATCAACGCCGCGGCGGCGGCGCCAACTTTAAATAGGAAACTTTTCCTTTTTTCCTCCGAGGTTGCTGCTTTGCTCCAACTTCTCTATATTACTTGCCCCAGGTAAGCCTTGTTCTTTCCCCAGAATGGCTGTGTCCCTCTCCCTTCCTAACCCTTTTTCTCTTCCTCTTGTTTCCTCCAGCTGCTACTTCTCTGCTTTATGGAGTCCACTGCCCTAGCAGACCACTGCCAACAAACAAGGTAGGTAGGCCATCAATAGAGGTAAGTAGAGAAGAGAAAAAAGAGAGCCGGCCACTAAACACTGCCTTCTTTCGCAGTCCCACCAGGCCCAACGATGCAAGCCCACGGCGCAGGGAGAGATCCAGACATTCATCTAGAAGATCCCGCAGAAGTCGGTCAAGAACCTCCTCCCGCTACCGCCGATCTAGGCGCAGCCGATCACGCCATAGTCGATCTCGCCACAGCGGGTCTCATCGGAGACGATCTCCCTCAGTGCACCGCGAACGTTGCCATACCCGTCCTGCGGCTAATGCCTGCTGGGTGTGTGGTGCCATTGCAATGCCAGGAAAATTAGCATGTCGCACCTGCTTCAATGAAGCGGTTGGAGAAAGGGAGATGGACGCCAGGACAGCGACAAGTCTTGCCAGAGATCCAGTGCAGGATTCAAACTGGACCCCTCTAACCGGCGGGGACCCCACCCCAGGCACCTCATCGGCTCTTGACCCCTATGCCCAACTAGCGGGGACCCTGTCCGACCAGGAAGAGCATGAGATGACATCAGGATTTGACTTCAGCCTAGTTGAGCCCTTTGCACGCTCCATTAAGGAGGCTATAGGCTGGGAGGACCCCGTGGCAGAACCGAAGGTTGGGAAATATTTTCCCGAACTAAGAAGGGATCCGGAACTATTTCCTTTCATAGATGAGTTAGAAGATCTCATTAAAGATGAGTGGGAAAAACCTGATAGGCGGCCCAGCCTCTCTAATAAGCTTGCTAAGCTGTACCCGCTAATGGAGTCCAAGGTGTCTCCCCTTATCAACGCTCCCGTTGTCGATTCATCCCTGATGCGACTCGCCCGCCATGTCACCTTACCGATAGAGGACGCGGTCTCGTTCCGAGATGTGCTTGACCGCAAGATGGATCTGGAATTGAAGAAATCGTACTCTTCAGCAGGGGGAGCCTGTAGACCAGCGATTGCTACGGCTGCAGTCGCCAAAGCCATGTCCACATGGGCAGCCAATGCGGAGAAGGCCCTCTTAGAAGGGACTGACCAGAGGGAGGTGATATCCTCGTTACAAGAAATTAGGCTAGCAGGAGACTTTGTGGCAGGAGCCTCAGTGGATATCATTCGCTCCTCGGCTCGCTCCATGTTGGCCTCGGTAATGGCCCGCAGAGCCTTATGGCTGAAACCCTGGGTCGCTGACTCAAACTCCAAGTCCAACTGGTGCAAGATCCCGTATGATGGCGTAAACCTGTTTGGTGCGAAATTAGATACGGCAATCTCCAAAGTTACCGGAGGAAAATCGGGGCTTATCCCCTCCGACAGGAGACCCAAGCCCCAGAGGGGGCCTACCCTCAGGCGCAATCTGCCCGATAGGTACAGGGAAGCCAGGAATTATCGCCCAGGCAGGGAATTTAGAAGAGATGGGAGATCTACTCGCCCCCCCTTTGCTAGGGGTCAAAAGATGAAGGCCATTACCACAGGGGACCAGCAAAAGTCTTTTTGAAAATTTGCCTGCCCACCCAGCTCAGGTGGGCGCCAGGCTCAGGAATTTTGCACAACTTTGGGCGGAACATTTGGAAGATCAATGGGCCCTTTCCACGGTCAAACAAGGCCACAAATGGAGCTTTATGGGGACATTGCCTCACACGGTTTTTCAACCCACCAAAATTCCCTCCTCCCCAGACAAAAGGAAACTTCTACTGCAGTACGTCTCGGATTTAATTCGGAAGGAAGCAGTCATAGAGGTCCCTTCCCACCAGAGAGGCAGGGGATTTTATTCCCCTCTGTTTCTGGTGCGAAAGAAATCAGGAGACCTTCGGCCTGTATTGGACCTCAAACGTTTAAACAAAAGGATCCAAATAGAAGCCTTCAAAATGGAAAGTCTCCAGTCTATTCTTCTGGCAGTGAACTTAGGAGATTGGATGCTGTCCGTCGACCTGTCAGACGCCTACCTTCACATACCAATCCACCCCGCTTTTCAAAAATTCCTTCGTTTTTCCATCGGGCAACACCACTTTCAGTTTCGATGCCTGCCCTTCGGCATCTCTTCAGCACCCAGGACATTCACAAAGGTCCTCCTTCCGCTCATAGCACTCCTCAGGGAGAGGGGTTTGCGGGTTCACCATTATTTGGACGACATACTGCTCCTAGCGGCGGATCAGGAGACTCTGCTCTTCCAACGCAACATCCTAGTCTCAACCCTTCAGAGCTTCGGGTGGTTAATCAATTGGCAGAAGAGCAGCCTAGAACCCTCACAGGTGATGACGTTCCTCGGAGCACAGTTGGATACGAGACAGAACAGGGTGCAGTTGCCTCTAGAGAAGGTGGAACCCCTAGCTCGGAAGGTGCAAAACCTACTATCCTCCAAATCTACGTCGGCCAGGTCTTGCCTCAGCCTGTTGGGCTCTATGTCCTCAACTATACCCATGATCCAGTGGTCCCAGTGGCGAATGAGGTCTTTACAAAACACTTTTCTCAGACAGTGGGACGGGACCTCAATGCACCAACCCATCAACATTCCCAGCCATGTGAGACCCGACCTTTTTTGGTGGCCTCTGCCTCCCAAACTCAGGGGCTTCAGACCTATAGTCCCTCCGAGTCCGGAAATCGTGACATCAGACGCCAGCGAGAAGGGTTGGGGGGCGCACTACCGGGATCAGACAGCCCAGGGACGATGGCCTTTTCCTGCTCGAGGAGTGGTCTCAAACATTCTGGAGCTTCGAGCAGCATTCCAGGCCCTCTTGGCTTTCGAGCCTCTACTACAGGGGAAATACGTCCAAATTCGTATGGACAACAAAGTGGCGGTGGCCTACGTCCAGAGGCAAGGCGGTACCCGAAGTCGCACGCTACTAGAGGAAGTTCGCCCCATAATGGAATGGGCCCAGACACATCTATCGGACCTACGAGCAGTTTACGTCCCAGCGGATCAAAACACGCTAGCCGACTTCCTGAGCAGGGAACTTCGATCGAACAACGAATGGTCCCTGAACCTCCGGGAGTTCTCTATGCTGACGGACACCTGGGGGATTCCGGAGATCGACCTGGCAGCGACACCAGCCAACACCAAGTGCCCGAGATTTCTGTCCAGAGTACCCTTTCCGACAGCGGAGGGGACAGATTGCCTTCTCCACCCATGGGACTTCAACCTAGGATACGCCTTCCCTCCGACTCCCTTGATAGCGAGATTTCTATGCAGACTCCGGAGATCGTCATCCACACTAATAACGGTAGTACCATTCTGGCCAAGGAGGCCTTGGTTCACAACTCTACTACAGCTCAATACTTGTCCTCCTATCCATCTACCAACGTCACCGGACCTCCTACTCCAGGGCCGATCCTTCCATCCGGCCCCCGACAGGCTCCACTTGACAGCCTGGAGGTTGAAAGGGCTAGATTTAGGAAACAGGGATGCTCCCATGCAGTCATAACCACCTTAATGCAAGCCAGAAAGGTTTCGACAAACACGGTCTACACAAGAATTTGGGAAAAGTTCACCCACTTGGCGCAACTTAGAGGCTGGAATCACATCTCGCCAGACCCTTGCCAGATCCTAGAGTTCCTTCAAGCGGGTATCGACAAAGGCCTGAGCTCAAACACCCTTAGGGTACAGATCTCCGCTCTTTCTGCAAAGACTGGCACTAAATGGGCCCTGCACCCTCTGATTACCCAGTTCATGCAGGCCTGTGCGAAGATCAGACCTCCAAGAAGACCACCCTTTCCAGCCTGGGATCTTTCGGTGGTACTAGAAGCACTTTCCAATCCTCCCTTCTTTCCACTCAGCTCAATCTCCTTATGGGACCTGACCCTGAAGTTATCCTTCCTCATCGCTATAGCTTCAGCTAGAAGAGTGTCGGAGTTGCAAGCTCTCAGGTTCAAGGAGCCATATTTCTACCAGACAGGGTGGTGTTGAGGCCTTCTGACCGTTTCCTCCCCAAGGTTACCTCGGCTTTCCACTACAGCCAGGATATCGTCTTACCACGCCTTACTAACGAGGATGGGGAACCTCACGCCTTGGACATTAAGTCTACAATCTCCAGCTACCTGTCGGCTACCACCCATCTTCGCTCGTCAGACGCCCTCCTGATTATCCCTCACGGAGCCAGGCGAGGCCAGGCGGCCACCTCCCGAACCATCGCCTCTTGGCTAGTCAGAGCTATAGAAAAGGCATACTCTATTCAACAGCGAGAGGTCCCGGAAGGCATCAAAGCACATTCAACCAGGGCAGTGGCGACCTCCTGGGCAGCATATTGCGGGGTCTCGTCAGAAACCATCTGCAGAGCAGCTACCTGGTCTTCCAGGCATACCTTCATATCCCACTACAGAGTGGACACAGCTCTTTTGGCTACAGCTGAATTTGGCAGATCTGTCTTCAGGGCCAATTCTTCGGCTCTCTAGAGAATAAATACTTTGCATTGAACCCTCCCGACTGGCGAGTTATTTCCCAGTGTGTGCTGCCATTATTGCGTCAGGAAAATGGAAAATTGTATACTCACCTTTCCGTAATTTTCCTTTCCTGACGCATCTTCATGGCAGCACACAACTGCCCACCCTACTGTTCAATGATGATATATACGGAGAATGACGCCGGGTGTCTCCCACTCAGATTTATAGCTAACCAATCCTGTCAGGTTGTGGGGGCGGAGTCACAACCCAGTGTGTGCTGCCATGAAGATGCGTCAGGAAAGGAAAATTACGGAAAGGTGAGTATACAATTTTCCATTTTTTGCACATGAATCCATCATAGGCATTCTTGTGTGCTAAACTGTGACATAAGGGCCCTTTCACACTCGGCGGACTCCGCTTTGCTTAGCGGGGAATTGACAGGATGACAGGTCCGTCTCCACTCACTGTGCAGAGCGGAGATGGACAGAGTCCTGCTCTCCCCTATGGAGAAATTGAGTGAAAACGGACCGCCTGTACATTCTCACCTGATCTTATACAATCTGGTACTCCAGACAGATGGAAAATAGAGTCACCATTATGTCTGGATTTGGCGGACAGGATCAGATCCGATAGCGGCGGTTGTCAGTGGACATGTCCCTGCCGACATCTGCCGCTCCATAGGAGTGAATGGGGCATCCAATCAGGTCTGCCTGAAAAACTGACAGGCAGACCTGATTGGTCCGCCCATGTGAAAGGCAACCAAAGGCTTGTAATCCCTTGTAACCGCAGTAAACTGTGTTTATGAGCATTTGCGTTTATAGGCTTTTTTTAAAGGGGAAAACATTTCTGATAATTTTTGAACATATAAAAATTATGAAAAAACACAAATTTCACCACATGCTGATGCCTGCATCAATGGATGAGTCTAGTAGCGATGAACTCTGGTCCTCTCACACAATTTTTTACGTCTACATGAATGATGGCGGCAGCACCCGAGAGCTGATCCAAAAATCGGCTGTGGTACCGACATCGCTGGATCCCTGGATACGCAAGTGTCCTTATATTAAAAGTCTACAGCTACAGTATTTGTAGTTGCTGACTTAATTGCACATGCTGAAATCAATGCAAACTCATGGAAATTAATATACAGATCGTGTTGCAAGTGATATGTGCTGCAAACTCATTAAACAGTCCTCATTCAAGGAAAGTTTTCACTTCTTGCATATGGAATTGTTCCAAGATTTCAGAGGTATTCTGAGATTGGTTGAGTATATAACTTCCATCTTCTTCTCTCTCCATTTGGATTCCCAGATAGTAGCTACAGTAATGTTCCCAAGTTCTTTGATGTCAGAATTTTCTTTCAGCTTGTGAACTATCTGATTATAATCCCCTTCTTGTTCAAAACAGGTTATAATGTCATCAACATAGATAAGGATGTATATCGATCTAGATGTAGGATGTACAGGTGGTCCTCTAGTTACAAACATCTGACTTACAAATGGCTCCTACTTACAAACGAAAGGAGACAACAGGAAGTGAGAGGAAATCTACCCCTAGGAAGGGAAATTCACTCCTGTAAGACCAGTTTCATCGGACCAAATTGATCGTGTGTACGGCCCATCGGACCGGTGTCCATCGGACCAAAGTTTTAAAACTTGCTTTAAAATCGGTCCGATGGACGCCTGACCATCGGACCAAAACGATGGTTAGTACGCAAAAGCATCGGACCAAAAAACCGCGTATCCTCAGAATCAAGTCGACGCATGCTTGGAAGCATTGAACTTTTTTCAGTTTTTTCAGCACATCGTTGTGTTTTAC
The DNA here is from genome assembly GCA_029574335.1 of Rana kukunoris. NCBI lineage: Eukaryota > Metazoa > Chordata > Amphibia > Anura > Ranidae > Rana > Rana kukunoris. Next base: position 651,983,162 of record CM056049.1, on the reverse strand, counting down.
GTCACCGCGTTCTGACGCGATCGAATTTTGGACTGATGGTGTGTACGCACATCAGACTCAGACCAAGAGACCACTTCAGCGGTGGCCCGATGAAAACAGTCCGTCGGACCAGTCTTATTGGACCGTTCTGATCGTGTGTACGCGGCCTAAAGCCCCGTACACACGGCCGAGGTTCTCGGCAGAAACCAGCATTCTGGCGAGAACCTCGGCCGTGTGTAAGCTCTCGGCGAGCCCCGCCCATCGGGAAACCCGTCGAGCAAATAGGGAACAGGTTCTCTATTTGCTCGACGGTCCATCGGGATGAATGGCTGGTTGCCTTTCCCGACGGGCGGGTAGCCGATTCTGACGGCCGGCAGAGAACCTTGACGGGCGGAACGATGTGTTCCGCCCGTCGAGGTTCTCTGCCGTGTGTACGGGGCCTAAGAGTTATTATGGCAAAAAGGTATCTCCACTGATGCTTTATCACCAAGGCTTGTTTCCACAACCACCCCTCCAGTTTCATAATCCAATTGTCATTGGAACAGAAAGTGAGGTGATATTTTCTGAACAGGGGCAAAGACAGCAAAACAAATGTTACAGGGGTGATAACCCTTCCCTATGCTATCAAAAAGCTTTAAAATATATTTTTTAGGCTGGAGCTACAAATGTACATGTTCTGAATTACAAAATGATTCAACTTAAGAACAAACCTTCAGACCTTACCTTGTTTGTAACCCCCGGGACTTCCTGTAAATCCATCTACCTTCTTGATTCTTGGAGAAGAGACAGGGGTCTGCTTTACTTCTTGAGAATCCTTCTCTGATAAGTACTTTGTTCACTTTCACATTCCACATCCTTGCAGATTGCTTAAAGGGGTTGTAAAGGTAAAAGTTATTTTACCTTAATGCATCCTATGCATTAAGGTAAAAAAACATCTCACAGCACCCCCCCTCCCCCCAGCCCCCGTTTTACTTACCTGACCGCTCGAAATTCTGTTTGTCATCCTGTTCAGTTCCCAGCCTGGCCGTTAATTGGCTAGGCTGGGCGGATTGATAGCAGCGCAGCCATTGGCTGCCGCTGTATCACGGGAGAGCGCTCGCAAAAACTTTACACTATGCGAGCTCGCTCGCATGAAGGTAGAAAGCTTTTGCGAGGAGGAGCCGAGACAGCCACCGAGGGACCCCAGAAGACAGCGTTCGGAGACACTCTGTGCAAAACAAGCTTCACAGTGGAGGTAAGTATAACATGTTTGTTATTTAAATCTTCGCCGAAAATTTGGGAGTATCTATTGGCAACTAGTCTGGCTTTGTATTTGTGGATATTCCCTTCTGCGTCTGACTTTACTTTTGTAGCGCCCCTCTACTTTCAGTAAAGGATGCTATTGTAAATTTAGTGTGGTGAGAGACTTATTTGCTCTCACCAATGTTGAATTGTTTAAATTCAGCTGCTGCCAGCCCTGAACTGTCCTGTGGGTCATACTGTACTCCAGAGATGTAGTTTCATCTCTGGGCAGTGGGTGGTGCCAGAGGGGTTCAGGCAGAGCCACTTTTCCCCAGCAGCCGATTGGAGAAGGTCCTTCTCGCTGGGCATGCTGGGGAAGGGTATATCTGTAGCGGACGCCATTTTTCAAGGTCTTCGCGGGTTGTGGGTGCGGCACCCACCTTCAGGGTGTGCGCACGTCACGGCCCCACCACTATGGTCTACCTGGCCGGGGCCCGTGGAATGCAGAGTTCCTGGCTCTGGGCCCATATGGCTCAGGGCAACTAAAGCAACCAAAGGGGGATCCCAGTGACTTACTGGGACCCCACACCTAAAGAGAGATCCCAAGCTGGGTGCTGTTTGGTGGGTAGTCGGTCTGAGGTGAACTCGGAGGCAGGTGATCCAATAGGATTTAGACGGAACCATCAGGGATCTGGGTGACCGGACACTGACAGGTTTTGAGCTGCAAACTGTCAGTCGGTGACCCCAACTATTGACTGAGAGAATCCGCTTTATTTCTTGTTCCTGAGTATTGGACCTGTGGCAGAGGCAATTACTAATTTACTAAAGCCAAGTCGGTGGTAGAGACTTGTTCCTTCTCAGAACTCACAGTGACACTCCAGCTGCCAGGTCAGTGAGGGAGGCCTGTCCAGGTGCACTGCACCCATCCCGGCTGGGGTGGTGACAAAAGCAAGAATACTTATTGGAGGCAGGACTGCTTCCTTTCCTATACATAGCCTGAATCTGCAAAGTTGCTATTTTCACCAATCTGTCCTATCTATTTCAAGTTGGCTGTTGGTCATGTTGGACCGAGAATAAAAGCATTTAAAACGTCAACCAACTGCCTGGACATTCCGTCACTGCTATCATCCCCTAGACACATTACATAGGTAACTTAAATTACGACGATCCCAAATCAAACCAGCGGCTCCTGCGGGAGTGAGTGCTACACGTGGGGGCTCGTCCGGGATTCCGCTGTTACCTATGGCAACGGAACTGTGAGTACTTTATTGGTGAAGAGCAAGGAGTGTCGTGTATTGAACTGTGTGCTGTACAAGGAGTTAATCTCCGGAGGTTCAAGTTTGGGAGTACGTGCAGTGAAGTGCGTGTCTGCAGCGTGTCCAGACAGGTTCTTTAGGTGGGAGGAGTCACCCACCCCTGCGTGAGACGTAGGGTAAAAGCTTTGCGCCACAACGAGGAAGGTAACGCCCATCTTCACGCCTACCACCAGATGCTGACCGCCTACGAGTGAGATGTCTGCTCCTTTGTTAGGGCTCACCACTTCTTAACAATTGAGGCCCCCCATGACTGCACCGGGGGTCTTCAACATGTTTTCTGCGTCCGGAGTACCCCTCACCGATACGGGGGTCCAGATGAGGACTGATGGACAGTTTACACTGTACTCCAGTGAAGGATCTGAGGGCCTGGGACTATCCTGCCCACGCTGTGTGGAATTGGCCGTCAAACTCCTACCCTTTGCTTGATGCCATCGCTGTGGGACCTATTAGTTCACTATACAGCCACCCACTGAAGCTCCTCGAGAGAATCGGGTGGATTGGATCTCCGGAACTGTTACCGCGGAGGAGGAAACTACCTGGTCGGAACCCTCCCCATCGGTGGAAATAGTTGAGCCTGCATCGGAGGCTATTGACCCGGAGATCATCACCGTCTTGTCCACCATGATGCTGTTATCTGCTGCCTCGCCATCCCACTCACCGGAGATAAGCACCATGGACGAGTCGGACAAAACTGACTGCCTGACCAATGTGACGAGCACGCGGACTGAGCCTGTACCGGAGACCAATACTTCCTCTACTGTGGTCTCCATGTGGCGTGTCGTCCCTAGCCAAGGTCCCGCACCAGTCTCTCGCGGCCGAGACCGAGACCTACCTGCCCGTTGTTTGCCGGATTGGCCTAGAGACCCTTCCAAGGTGTATGGTTACCCACCTGCGGAAGAGTGTAATTCTTCGGAACTGGAATCCTTATCCGATGACGGAGGGATCAAACAGTATTTTGAACCGATGTTCCAGGAACAACAGAGCTTCCGAGGATTTTGAGCCCCTCGTACGAGACGGAAGACGTGGCTCAGGGCAACTAAATCAACCAAAGAGGGATCCCAGTGACTTACTGGGACCCCACACCTAAAGAGAGATCCCAAGCTGGGTGCTGTTCAGTGGGAAGTCGGTCTGAGGTGAACCCGGAGGCAGGTGATCCAATAGGATTTAGACAGAACCATCGGGGATCTGGGTGACCGGATACTGACAGGTTGTGAGCTGCAAACTGTCAGTCGGTGACCCTAACTATTGACTGAGAGGATCCGCTTTATTTCTTGTTCCTGAGTATTGGACCTGTGGCAGAGGCCTTTACTAATTTACTAAAGCCAAGTCAGTGGTAGAGACTTGTTCCTTCTCAGAACTCACAGTGACACTCCGGCTGCCAGGTCTGTGAGGGAGGCCTGTCCGGGTGCACTGCACCCATCCCGGCTGGGGTGGCGACGAAAGCGAGAATACTTATTGGAGGCAGGACTGCTTCCTTTCCTATCCATAGCCTGAATCTGCAAAGTTGCTCTTTTCACCAATCTGTCCTATCTATTTCAAGTTGGCTGTTGGTCATGTTGGACCGAGAATAAAAGCATTTAAAACGTCAACCAACTGCCTGGACATTTCGTCACTGCTATCATCCCCTAGACACATTACATAGGTAACTTAAATTACGCCGATCCCAAATCAAACCAGCGGCTCCTGTGGGAGTAAGCGCTACACTTTGAAAGTCCACTTACTTACTATAGTGTTGCAGTTAGGAGGGAGCTCTCTGAGTGTCCAGGTTTTATTTTCTTGGAGTGAGCCTTTCTCCATTTATTGGCTTCACGTTTTGGCAATTTGTCAATTTGTCTATTTCTTCCCAGGATGTTGGTTCAAGTATGCTGTGTGTTTTGACAGTGTATGACAGCTTGCGGGGTGGTATCCCCTTTGTTGTCCGAGTGGATCTTCTGATTTCAGGTAGTTCAGGGGGATCTGGTGGGGTACTTAATTTAGGCGATTTGAGTTCCACCTCTTCTTCAGACTCCTGTACAGGTTAATTTTGATGGACCCTTTCTTCTGGTTTGCCTGGCATATTAACTTCACAGCTTTCAGGGATCTGTGTTTCTGATGACCGGCTCTTATCAAAACACTATGGCTTAATGTCACTTTTTCATTCTTTGGGTGTAGGATTCTGTAACCCTTAGTTTGTTCACTGTAGCCTACTAGAATGCCCTCTATGGCCCTGTTCTCCAGCTTGGATCGCTTTTCACTTGGAATTTAGGCATATGCTTTACATCCAAACACTCTGTTGTGCCCTATGCTAGGCTTTGATCCATGCCACATTTTTAATGGAGTACTTTTATTGGCTCTTGAGGGTAGTCTGTTTTGTAGGTAGGTTGCAGTCATGACTGCTTCTCCCCAGTATTTGTAAGGTTGGTCATCCAAAAACATGTATCTGGCCATTTCTATAAGAGTGCAATTTTTTCTTTCTGCTACACCATTCGGTTCAGGAGTGTATGGTCTGGTTGTCTGGTGTACTATTCCTTGTTTCTTCAGATTTGAGGCCACTCCTCCATTGTCAGTGCATATTATGATCCTGGTTTCCATTGGAATTTGTTGCTAGACATGGCAGTGAACTCTTGAAGTTTCTCTAATGTTTCATTCTTGTGTTTCATCAGATAAGTAATTGTGTACCTGGAATAATCATAAATGAAAATATCAGTAGATATCTGTATACATCACCGTGTATGAGCTGCAGGGGGTGGGTGGTTCTTCTTTGTGATGGCTGTGGAAAGGGAGCATGTGTGGTTTTTGCTTCAATACAGATCTTGCATTTCATGATCACTTTGCAAGTCTCTAATGACACATCTTCTGATAAGCCTCTCCTTATAATGTCCTATATAGCATCTACACTTCTGTGCCATAAATAAATACATTTGTTGCGTAGGTCATTAGAGACTATATTGGCTTGCTGGTGATGAACTTTTATAGGCGATCATCCAATTTTCCTTTTGCGAGGAATCGTTTATTCTTGTGAATTGCACATTCATCGGCCTGGAACTTAACTGCGAGACTGTTGTTTTAAAGACTTTTCACTGATAGAAGGCTGCCTTCTAGTTCTGGAACATACAGCACTTTCTTTACAAGGATACTCTGCTCACCTTGTAGTGTAATGCAATATAAAAAGACCTGGTCCTTACCTTCAGCAGTAGGAAAACTTTGTCTTTTGCGCTGTAATCAAAGTTTGGGAAGTCATGCTAGTCATGTGACTTGTCAAACCTAAATCTATGCACCAGCCACGTGGCTTGCAGCTTTGTGTTACTTTGAAGGTGCCACTCCATGATGTGTCTGCAGTTTCCTTTGTGATTACTTTGACTCTTTCTTAGGTGAATAGCTCTAGCTTTCGCCTGCCCAGCTTTCCAGATAGAACAGTCCTTTTATAAGTGTCTTCTTACAGCGAAAACAGGCTCTGCTTTCTTTTTTGTGCTTTATGCCTTTGTACATATTAAGAGCTTTGTTATCATGGTGCATATTTCTCTTTGACATATTCCACTGTCAGCTCCTGCTCGGTTCTGGTTTCTAAAGCATTAATAAGAGCATAATAGGTCTCTGGAAAGCTGCAGAGGAGCAGGGCAACAATATGGGTATCTTTGACGTCGTCGCCGATAGCACACTACTGCTCTGTGATTTCTAGCATAGCTTTCACCTGGTCGCATATATGCTGGCCTTCTTTTAGTCTCATTTTATACAACTTTCTTGGCAAAAATAGCTTGCTGTTTAGACTTGAACGGTCATGGAGTTTGTGTGATGCAGTCCACATATCTTTGGCCATTTTTTCTGTTCGTATGTGGATAAGCTGGCAATCTTTCACTAGCAAGCTTATGATTGCTTTTGCCTGTCTATGCTTCCTGTCCCATTCCTCCCTCTCTCCGTATGTGGGTCTGTCTGTATTCAGCACTTGCCACAAGTCTTCCTTGCTAAGAAACATTTGTAGTTTAAACTTTCATAGCTGGTAATTGGCATTCTTCAGCTTTGCAATTGCAAACTTCACATCTGAACCGCTTGCCATGTTTCATTAGCTTGTATACAGTACTCACTAATAGGGATGAGCTTCACGTTCGAAACGAACGTATGTTCGACTCGAACATCGTCCGTTCGATCGTTCGTCGAATTTCGAACAAAAACGATCGTTCGCGGCAAATTCGAGTGAAACGAAACGACCGTTTTTTAAAACTTTTTTTCCCATTGATACTATTATCAATGGAATTTTTTTTTAAAAGTCCTGCTCCTGAAAAAACGACAGTTTTTAAGACTTTTTTCCATTGATACATGTTCCCTGGGGCAAGACCCGGGTTCTGAAAGACGTTTTCCAACAATAACCTGCTCCTGAAAAAACAACCGTTTTTAAGACTTTTTTCCATTGATACATGTTCCCTGGGGCAAGACCAGGTTCTGAAAGACGTTTTCCAACAATAACTTGAAAATTTGTCTTTAAAATTATCGTTTTTGAATTCGAACGTTCGAGTCCCATAGACTTCAATGGGGTTCTAAATGTTTGTGCGAACGATCGGACTGTTCGACGGTTCTGGTGCGAACCGAACGTGGGGGTGTTCGGCTCATCCCTACTCACTAACTTACTGAGTTGCAGAGTTCTCTTTCCATTGCCTGGGGTATTCTCTCCAATGCGTGGATGCCTGGGACCCATAACCTATTAACTGTATTGAAATCATGCTTTGGAAGTTTCTTAAATACATCAAACGAACATAAACGAGTGCACACTTATATACAGAAGGTACTGCCTCTCATATCATAGAATACAGGCACTGTACACTATAATACTACAACACCACCTGCTGGCATAGATAGGTATAATGTATACATGTGTATATATATGTGTATATATATATATATATATATATATATATATATATATATATATATATATACATACATACATACATACATATAGTCAGGTTTTAAGCAACATTGTTGTTGTACTTTTCCAACAAAATGAAATCAGGGTATTACTGCATGGTACAAAATAAAGGTTAATCCATTATAAACTACAGTAATCTTCATATGATTTTTATTATGATTTATATGATATGATATATATTCTTATATTCCTCCAACCTAAAAAAAGAGAAAAGTAGATACCAAATGTGAGTGTCCCCACTGGCAACGTACCTTTTGTTTTTGAAGTTACCTGATCATAAAGCATTTAAAAAAAAATTTAATGTGTGTTTGTTTGATTTTACTGCATGGTACAAAAAGGTTAATCTATTATAATTACCAACTGTAATCTTTATATGATTTTTACAAGTGCTTTTCTTATATTCTTCCAGAGTGATAAGGAAGAAATGAAGATATAACTAATGAGTGTCCACGCCAGACATTTGTAATGGAAGTTATCAAAGCAGAAATATAGAGATTTTAAAAACAAGTTATTTTTTACCATAAATTGTTGAAGGAAAAGTGGATACCCTGCGCTGCCAGATATGTGTGGATGGTAGCTGCTAACACGGCTCTTTCAAAAAAGTGAGGAATACATGATAAGTGTAGCGCTAAAATAACTGAGTGAAAATCAATAACTATACAATAGAAATTGCAACATATAAACAATGATGTATAAATGTGCATAAGAGTCCCTCTAGTGAAAGGAACAAGTAATGTGCCTGTCTGGCACGTGGTGCAAGTGAACTGATGCACCTGTTAATTGATGACAAAACCTACAGTAATAGTCCAGAAAAATATGAAGTGAAAAAGTTCATCCGAAGAAATAATCAGGTGAATGAGTGAACGAACGTGAATAAGTGACTTCTTCAACATGACAGTCCCACATCCTAAAGAATTGCAGGCTTACCGGAACACGTTGACCAATGATGACATATGCCACAAGAGGTCAAACAAGGCTTTGAATGACGGATGTCATGAACGATCCTTGGCAGGAATCATGTGCCCGATCAGTCAAGGTATCTTGCAGTAGAATAGATTAAGCCGGAAACTATACTTATATTGGAGTCACCCTTGATAGGCTCAGTTTGTTAATGGTGCATGTAGAAAAGAAAAGAGGGTGGCCACATAGCGTAATTCCGTTTGAAAAATACAATTACGTATTTATTCACAGCTATCAAACTTACATTTGGCTGGATTTAAAAGAGCTCTTGCATGTAAAATAAGGCGACAGTGGGGTGTCACTCAAATGTAGCCCACTCCAATTTATATACAGTCCATACATTCATGTCCAATCTGACTCACCTCAAACCATCAGCAATCAAGCAGCACTTCCACCTATCCAAGATGGCGCTGCGGCTAGCATTCCAAGCCTCTATATGAAAAAATCCATCTCATACATAAAAATAGGAAGTGAAAGAAACACTTCCTGGCATTGACTAATGTGGTCTGAAAACTGAGTAATTGTAAATAAAGCATGAATTGGGGACTGAAACAATATCTCCATCTAAAAATGCCATGCAAATCATCATACTAAGCATAACAATGTGATTAGCGCGGCCAAATTTTTTTTTTTATATTAGCCGTACATATACAATGACAAAGCCTCTCTTTCAATACAATGGGAGGCAAAGCATATAGTAAAATGATCGATTCCGTGCTTGCGCGTTAACCAAGCCTCACTATGAAATAGTTGAGGCCTGGACGGTCGAATCATTGCAGGGATCTCTAAATGAATATGGCGCATGAGCGTGAATCGCGCAATGCGCGCGGACCGCGCCTCGTTCTCAGAAAAGCCATTCGCGATTGGTCAAATCATCCTTTGATTGTTGGAATCAGATTTAATCAATGAATCCAGTTCATAGATTTATTTATTTTTGTTAATAATGACAAAGACAATTTTCTGCCACCCTATCTTTCCTTAGATAAATGCAGTATATTCTGGCATTAGGTAGACTTTGTGGAGACATTTGAAAAACATTAGTTTAGAAGAAGAGACCGGGACATAGTACAGGTTGCCATAAATATTAGAATGCCTTTTTTAGATCATGCAAACATTTCAAAGCAGTGTACAACAGCCCCAAACAGGCTTTCTTGTAAAACAAAGCAGTTAGGCTACAGACCCCCCCTATCTGTTTTATTTTCCTCTTCCTTCACCATCACCTCTAACAGGACAGGAGCACTAGTAAAGTTAGAGTTCTATTATTTAGGAGAGGAACTGTCTCAGCTAAGACAGATAAAGCCTTTGAAAGGTCTTGTGTGGACTATATCTTATATGAAATTTTGTTTGAGGCAGAATTAATAATTTGAGTTGGCATGATTTTGGTGTTCCATTACCTTTTAAGCAGAAGCCAACCAATTTTATTAAAGGAATACTAAAGGCAGGATTTTTTTTTTTTTTAAATAACAAACATGTTATACTTACCTCCACTGTGCAGCTCGTTTTGCACAGAGTGTCCCCGAACGCTGTCTTCTGGGGTCCCTCGGCGGCTGTCTGGGCTCCTCCTCACAAAAGCTTTCCATCTTCATGCGAGCGAGCTCGCATGGTGGAAAGCTTTTGTGAGCGCGCTCCCGTGATACAGCGGCGTCCATAGCTGCCGACTGTATCACTCGGCCCCGCCCCCCGGCACGCCGCGTCATCCGCTGTGATTGACAGTAGCACCAGCCAATGGCTGCGCTGCTATCACTCCGTCCAGCCTAGCCAATCAACGGGCAGGCTGGGAACCGAAGAGGATCATGAGGACGCGCCCAGGAATTTTGAACGGTCAGGTAAGTAAAACGGGGGCTCGAGGGGGGGCCGGTGCTGTCAGATGTTTTTTTACTTTAATGCATAGGATGCATTAAGGTAAAATAACTTTTACCTTTACAACCCCTTTAAGTAACAACATCAAGAAAACGGAAGAAAAATACTATGGTAAGGTAAACTAGATGAAATATACCCTGTTTTTTTAAGAAGATGGGTTTACTTAATAAACAGTCTGCTTGTCAAAGACTTGAATGTCATTAGCCAAAGTAAACAAGAGAATACCTGTACAGATTAAGTCTGGGAAGAAGATGCATTTAAAAGATTAAAAGCTTTAAAATGAAAACCTCAGGGAAGGCTTCCTGAATACTCTGTATGTTACCAATGTTCCTTTAGTGATATTTGTAACTCAAAGGTAATAAATGGGTATAATTCATCTTATTTAGCGCTTTCAGCAAGTTTTATTCTTCATTTCCTTTAGCGTTTATTATCTAGGGAGTAAATAACTACCACAATCTTGACACGCATATAAAAATTTCAAATCAGAATAAACCTTTTTCGCTTATGGGTTCCCAACATAGACACTAGATAAGTGCCACTAGTCACCCTCTTGCTAGCGATCTAATTTCTAATTTATTTTAAATTTCTAGGGCTCAGGGTTACCAGATAGAGTAGAACACAAAGAGGCAGCTACAATGACATCTAGAGCAAGGAATAACTTCTTTACAAATAAACTTTATGTTGGCCCCTACCTAGTGGTATCTCACCTTAGACATTTCCTTTTTTTTGGTATTAATTAAAAAAACTTAAAGCTGAACTACAGAAAACTCTTAGGGCCAGATTCAGGTAGGAGAGCGAGTCTTTATTTTGGAGTAACGTTTGTCATTTACGTTACTCCGCCGAAACTTTATGAGCAAGTACTGTTATTCACATAGCACTTGCTCCTAAAGTTGCGGCGGCGTAGCGAAAATGAGCTGGCGGAATTCAAATTGGGTGGGTAGGGGGCGTGTATTATTTAAACTAGGCGCGATCCCGCGGCGAACGTACTGCGCATGCGTCGACTGTCAGTGCGCATGCTCCAAATTCTGTCAGTGAACGTCAATGACGTCAAATCCCCATTCACGGACGTTTTACGCAACCGACGCTAAACTTTTTAAATTCGACGCGATGACGACGACCATACTTAACATAGGATACTCCACCTAGGGGGCATGTTTTTCTTTACGCCGTGTATCACTTACGGAAACGTCGGAAAGTCACTGCTTTGGGCCCGCGTACGATCGTGAATTTCCGCCTCTCGCTGATTTACATATTCTTGGCGTAAATCAGCGGAAACGCCCCGAGCGCCCATTTTCAAATTGCAGTTCCGATACGACGGCGAAATACAATTACGCCGCTCGTATCTGAACTCAATCCCGGCGTATCTTGTTTTCTGACTACAGAAAACAGATAAGCCGGCTCAAAGTGTGAGTTATGCTGGCGTATCACTGATACTCCAGCGTAACTCTACCTGAATCTGGCCCTTAGTATTTTATTTTGTATAGTGCAAGGAAGGGTTAAAGTGGCCTTTTTAAAATTTGTCATCATGGAGGAACCCTTGAAATATTTTTCAGTTTTCAGGAAACCCCTGCTAAAAAGATTATATCTATAGCTCATGCTACATTAATGTGATCAGTAATTTGTAGCTATATAAAAATGAAAAAACAAAGAATGTGGCCTACCGAGAACATTTGACCTAAAGTAGATACTACTTTACACCCCTGCTCTATCCATCAAAATAATTTTCATTATTATCATGAATAACTAATAATAATAATAATTTTATACTGCTATATCCTCTTTAGTATATTACGTCTTGTAGTAAAGCCCCAGCCTGTATTTATTTTCTCCAGTAAATTGGGGCATAGGTTTACTACTGTATTTGCTGGCATATAAGACTATCTTTTACACTTAACCACTTAAGGACCCCCTCCTGCAGATATACGTCAGCAGAATGGCCCGGCTGGGCACAAGCACGTACCTGTACGTCCTCTTTAAGTGCCCAGCCGCGGGTCGTGGGCACGCACCCACGATCCGGGCCGAAGCTCCATGACCGTGGCGGCGGGACCCGCGGACCCGATCCCTGCTGGAGTCCCGCGATCGGTCCCCGGAGCTGAAGAACGGGGAGAGCTGTGTGTAAGTAAAAAATCAAAAACTGAATCCCTACTTGAAAACAAAAACAGCAAAAAAATCCAGATTGTCACTCCTCATGGAGATGAGGTCACCACCATAGCCCAAGCATATGTGGAGAAAAAATGGTTTTTAGCCCAAAGGGAAGCACCAAAGAAGGGTGCCCCTGTAGGCTGAGCGGCTACCAAGGCAATGACGGACAGTAACTGAATATGATTAATTTGTTTATTAATAAATAAGTTGGATAATGTATGTTAGACAATATCAAAAATATAAAAAGTTCAAAGGTTTTTAATAAACCAAGTAAAGCTATGTATATAGCTGTAGTGGCCGGCCAATGTTGCACCCATGAAAAAATGCAATTGGGTGCACAAAATACAACACACAAAACACAACTGGGACAGACAAAAACAAAACACAGCTTCCCCGTTCTTCACTGTGGCGCTGTCATTGATCGTGTGTTCCATGATATAGGGAAACACAATTAATGACATCACACGTCCAGCCCCTCCCCCCTACAGTTAGAAACACAGATGAGGTCACACTTAACCCCTTCAGTGCCCCCTAGTGGTTAACTCCCAAACTGCAATTGTAATTTTCACAGTAAACAATGCATTTTTAATGCATTTTTTGCTGTAAAAATTACAATGGTCCCAAAAATGTGTCAAAATTGTCCGAAGTGTCCACCATAATGTTGCAGTCACGAAGAAAAACACGAATCGCCGCCAATTAGTAGTAAAAAAATAAAATAATAAAAATGCAATAAAACTATCCCCTATTTTGTAAACGCTATAAATTTTGCGCAAACCAATCGATAAACGCTTACGATTTTTTTTTACAAAAAATAGGTAGAAGAATACGTATCGGCCTATACTGAGGAATTTTTATATATATATATATATATATATATATATATATATATATATTTGGAGATATTTATTATAGCAAAAAGTAAAAAAATTTAGATTTTTTGCAGATTTGCACTATAGAACGTGTTTCATAGGAAACCATGGTAAATGGATTGTAGTGCAAATCTGCAAAATGCAAAAAGCACTAAAAATGCATAGGTGTGAATCCAACCTAGGCTCACAGGATTTAAACATGAGTTAGAATATGTTTTACCTACTCTGACACTAGTAGCACACTAGAGGGTGCTACATCAAGATTTTTTTTTATCGCTGTCTGTGTCTTTCTGTCCCAACTGCTTCCTTCATTCCAGTCTCAGAGACAGAAAGCGAGTATGGAAAATATCACCAATAAAGTCACAGAAAAAAAAGAAAAGTGGCAAAAGTTCTAACTTCCCTATTCTATTCAAAACAAAATTGTAGCTGGGCTACAAATTAAGCTTCCCATCTGCACTATAAAGTTTAACCTTCAGCCCGGGTTCACACTGGGCTGAAGGTTAAACTTTATAGCTGAACTCGCACATTTTCACTCTCACAGGTCAGTCCTGATTTCGGTCGCAATTTCAGAGAGATCTGTGCAGTTTTCTGCAGAACGGGGTGTGGACTATCTAAAAATGGTTCACTGCTTGTTAATGTGAGCCAAACAATCAGCCTTTTATGTGTTTCCTAAGCCATAATTAGTTTCTAGTTTAGCCAGTTCACAAATCTAGTATGCACTCCCAAATACATCATTTATCAACTTATTTATACTTTATATTATTCATATTAAATTGACTAATATGGTTGATCTTCCCCCAGGTTTAAAAAAATAAAATCAATTTTATAAAAATAGCAGACAAACGTGACAATTTTTTTTTTTTTTTCAATATACTGTGTAATTCTGTATATTTTAGAAGATAAACATATATTTTTAGACTCAGTTCAGTTTTAATTAGTAAATTAAATTTATTGATGAACGTAACATTAGAAACAGAGAACACATACTAATACTGTATATTTGTCATTGTTAAAATTACTGGAGATCTCTGTTAGAAAGAAATCTCATTGGTACATTGAGGCAAGCATTTTCATTGGCTACATTTTCACAGCTACACATACAGTATATAGGGACTAATTCTTGGTTAGTGTAATAGTCTTTTAAAATATGTTTTTTTTCCTTGTTTTTTTAAAATGAATTTTTTTTATTTTATTTCTTTTTTTATTGCATTTTAGTGTAAATATGAGATCTGAGCTCTTTGTGATCCCAGTTCTCATATTTAAAGCGGAGTTCCACCCTTAAAACCACTTTCTTTCATCCCATCCAGCATACTGGCGTCAGCACCAGTATGCTGTTTTTTTTTTTTTTTTAATCCATGTACTTACTTTATAATAGATCATTTAATTTTGGGCGCACCGCGGTGTATGTCGCCACTATAAGGCGTCACGCCTTCCGGAAACAGCCGACTAGCGTTCGGCTCTTCTCGGCGCCTACGCACAGACCCAGAAGCTGACTGCGCAGGCGCCGTATATAGCCGCGTCAAGCCTTCCGGAAACAGCCGACTAGCGTTCGGCTCTTCTCGGCGCCTGCGCACAGACCCAGGAGCTGACTGCGCAAGCGCCGTAAATAGCCGGTCCTAGTTCGGCTTTTTTCAGAGGACGTGACGCAGCTATATACGGCGCCTGCCAGTATGCTGGATGGGATGAAAGAAAGTGGTTTTAAGGGTGGAACTCCGCTTTAAGCGGTCCTGTCATGCTTTTTTTCTATTGCAAGGGATGTTTACATTTCTTGTAATAGGAATAAAAGTGACAAAAAAAAAAAAGGTAAAATAAATAAGATAAAAAAAAAAATTAAAATGCGCCCAGTCCCGCCGAGCTCGCGTGCAGAAGTGAACGCATTCATGAGCAGCGCCCGTATATGAAAACGGTGTTCACACCACATACAAGAGCAATAATTCTAGCTCTAGACCTCCTCTGTAACTCAAACCATGCAACCTGTAGAATTTCTTAAACGTCGCATATGGAGATTTTTAAGGGTAAAAGTTTGTCGCCATTCCACGAGCGGCCACAATTTTGAAGCGTGACGTGTTGGGTATCAATTTACTTGGCGTAACATTATCTTTCACAATAAAAAAAAATTGGACTAACTTTACTGTTGTCCAAAAAGAGTATTCTTTCTAAAACTGCTGCGCAAATACGGTGTGACAGAAAGTATTGCAACGACCGCCATTTTATTCTTTAGGCGGTTTGAATTTTTTTTTTAGAATGTTTGGGGGTTCTAAGTAATTTTCTAGCTAAAAAAATCTGTTTTTAACTTGTAAACAACAAATCTCAGAAAGAGGCTTGGTCCTTAAGTGATTAAAATAACTTTTAATTGGTGGCACAGTATGGCAGAGCTTGGAAGTCCAATGGAAAGATTCAGCCACTGCAAATGTGAAACCTGGAGGGCAGTTAGAAAAAGAGCTAGCCTTTTTCTATAGTAATAGGCTATATGACAATGTAAACCAGCCCTCCAAAAATCCACACGCCTGCTCGCATTTTGCGAGTAGATTTTGAGGTCTGGTGAGGAAGGGCTGCCTGGGAGCTGGGGGTGAGCTGGCAGCCTGTGTGAAATGGGAGTCCTTCTTCCAGCAATCACAAAGGGGAGGAGAGAGAGGTTCGCCCAGGTGTTCAGAGCACAACGCCGGGAACACAGCGACAACAGATTTCATTTCAATAGCCGTGTTCCCCGCCACTCGCCGGCGATCAGCGATTTTTTTCATGACTGCGACATTATGGCGGACACTTCGAACAATTTTGACACATTTTTGGGACAATTGTCATTTTCACGGCAAAAAATGCATTTAAATTGCATTGTTTATTGTGAAAATGACATTTGCAGTTTGGGAGTTAACCACAAGGGGGCGCTGAAGGGGTTATGTGTGACCTAATGTGTGTTTACAACTGTAGGGGGGTGTAGCTGTAGGTGTGATGTCATCGATTGTGTATCCTTATAAAAGGGATCACACGATCGATGACACCGCCACAGTGAAGAACGGGGAAGCCGGAATCCAGCTGCAATCGGGTCCGTGAGTCCCGCGGTCCCGGAGCTTTGGACCGGGTCACGGGATCGTGCTGTGGGCGCGTGCCCGCGACCCACGGCTGGGCACTAGCACAGGATGTGCCTGTACAAGCATGTGCCCAGCCGTGCAAATTCTGCCGAAGTATATGTGCAGGAGGCGGTCCTTAAGTGGTTAAAGAAACCAATTTAGAAAATAAAAGACAAACCTTTACAACCCCTTTGTGTCATTTCATGAGATAATTTCTGAGGGCATGTTTAGGGGCGGGCAGGGTGGGAAAACTGGTGGGGAGAAAACCCTTGAGGCCTGGCTGGTAGCTCAGGACCTGAAATTTTGAGCCGTGATGTAAACCCAAATATGAATCAGCAAGAAATATAGATCTTGTATTTATTACCCAAGCCTGGGTTATGAAAATACAAAAAATCCTGTGTGGAACGCATAACTCTTATTTGTAAGCCAAGACAGAAATATAGAGAAATTTGCGATATTTATTTTAATTGGCACATTAGATGTTATTATTGCTGTGTATATAGCAATGTGTGCTTCTTCTAATCACAGCCAATGTTTATTGGACAAACAAGTCTATTCGATGTGCACCTGATCCACTTATATGCTTGAGGGTAATTAATGAACAGGAGAGGTTACTTCCTTTTCAGAGCCTCATATGTTTACTTTTCAAATTCCTGAATTTGAAAACTGATTACCGTATATACTCGAGTATAAGCCAAGTTTTTCAGCACATTTTTTTGTGCTGAAAATACCCACCCGGCTTATACTCGAGTCACCGGACTTTGGGGACCTGGTACAGGCCCGGCCGTAGGTCCCCAAACTTGGCACACATGTAACCCCATTTTACAAGTGTGCAAAGTTTGTTGTCCTATGTCCTATGACCTATGGCCGGGGAGCACCAATTTTTCAAATCTGGGCACCCCTTCTATACAGGGCTGGTGCAAGGATTTTTGACACCCTAAGCGAAACCTAATTTTGCCGCCCCCCCCCCCCACACACACACACACACACATTGACTCCGCCCCTGACTAAAAAATTTGCAGAAGCTATTTCAGCAGTGGTCCACAGGTTTGCACCTGTGCCTCTGGACCCGGCCCAAAGACAAACAATAGATGGCACTGGCTCGCTTCCTCACACCAGCCATGGCCCACAGGCTAGGACAGTATACAATGAGGCTAACTGTGTAACTGCCTGTCTGTACGAGCGACAGATACACCGACAATGCTTTACAGTTTTTTACTAGAAACAATAATAAATGCACATTTTTCTACCTGCAAAAAGATCTGCATTTATTTCTTTTTTTACAAAACTGGATTTGAACCTTCACACCTCAAATCGCTCCAATTCCTGTATTTTCAGGTGTACATATCACCACAATTTTCCACCTTCTCACCCCATCACTGTATCACACTGCACACACCCCCTCCCCCTGTACATCTGTCCCCCACACACATCTGCTACCCCTCTGTAACCCCCTTGCACATCTGCCCCCCCACACACATATCTGTTCCCTCTTTGTACCCCCTGCACATCTGTCCCCCCCCACACACACCTGTTCCCCCCTGCACACCTGTCCCCCCTACACACATATCTGTTCCCCCTTTGTACCCCCTGCACGCCTGTCCCCCCTACATATCTGTCCCCCCACACACAAATGTCTGTCCATCTGTCCCCCCCACACACATTCAGTACCCCCCTGCACATCTGCCCCCCCCACACACATTCAGTACCCCCCTGCACATCTGCCCCCCCACACACATTCAGTCCCCCTCTGTACATCTGCCCCCCCACACATATCAGTACCCCCCTGCACGTCTGCCCCCCCAAACACATATCAGTACCCCCTGCACATCCCCCCCACACACATTCAGTACCCCCTGCACATCTGCCCCCCCCCACACATATCAGTACCCCCCTGCACATCTGCCCCCCAAACACATATCAGTACCCCCTGCAGGTCCGCCCCCCCCCACACATATCAGTACCTCCCTGCACATCTGTCCCCCCCCACACACACATATCAGTACCCCCCTGCATGTCTGCCCCCCCACACACATTAGTACCCCCCGCATGTCTGTCTCCCACACATATCAGTACACCCCCTACATGTCTGCCCCCCCGCCCACA
Source organism: Rana kukunoris (assembly GCA_029574335.1). Classification (NCBI taxonomy): domain Eukaryota; kingdom Metazoa; phylum Chordata; class Amphibia; order Anura; family Ranidae; genus Rana; species Rana kukunoris. The sequence goes on along the minus strand of CM056049.1, from coordinate 651,964,741 downwards.
CACATCAGTACCCCCCTGCACGTCTGCCTAAGCCGCCCCCCCCCCCCACACATATCAGTTCCCCCCTGTGTACACAGTGCAATGCACTATTAACTTAACAGAGTCCATGCAGAGTAAAAAGCAGAGTCAGTGTTTGCTTTTTTGTGACTGGGCGCAGGCTACAGCACGGAGCGCTGCCTGTGCTTCCACTATACCTGAGCCAGCGGCGATGATAACTCCAGGTCCAGGAGAGTGGTGCTGCCCCTGCCTGTCCTTTCAAACCAGATCCCCGAGCGCCCAGGAGGAGGGGGGAGCGGATATCACGGCAAGCCCGCTGTAGTTACACTACATGCAGCCGCAGGGCTCCCATCTCATGATCCGCCTCCACCAATCATGCGGCACTTCCGGCCGGCTGCTTCTCATCCCGGCTCTCTTTCCTCAGACCTCAGTCATCTTCTCACTGCCGCTGCCGCGCCGCTACTGCAGGCTGGGGATAGAGCGGTCCATCGGTATTCACAGGCGCAACCGCCGTTCCTGGTGGGATTTTAATAATCTTAATCCCAGCGAGTGGCTGGGGATCCGGATTTTGGCGCTCCCCCTAATCTGGTGCTCTAGGCAGCCGCCTGGTCCGCCTATTGCTAGCGCCGGCCCTGCTTCCATAGACTCCCAAGTTAAATGTCAGTCTAGTCATGGACACAGTGAGGCATGGGCACAGTGAGGCATGGGCACAGTGAGGCATGCACATGGACACAGTGAGGCAAAGTGAGGCACAGTGAGGCATGCAGATGAACACCCTAGGCTTATACTCGAGCCAATACGTTTTCCCATTTTTTGTGGTAAAATTAGGTGCCACGGCTTATATTCGGGTCAGCTTATACTCAAGTATATACGATATGTAACTTTTCTCAGGTTCAAGAGTCTTTATTGGTTGTCTTTTAATCTAACATGACCATAGGCACCTTGTCTGGAAGTTGGCTATCAGGACAAGGCAGAGACTTGATGGATTATTTAATGAGTTAGTTTTCGGGAGCAGTAATGGGCAGTAACCTACAGCAAACAATTAGATTTCAGCTTACTAGAAGTTAAATCAATCAAAAGGTAAGAAGATCAGCAATTGAAAGTACTATATATAGAGAGATTTATACACAGATGCATGATATTATTAGTTGAAAGGAGTACTTGTAATCAAGTGATCTAAGGAAGTACGTACTAACTTGCCATCCCAATCCCTTCATGTGACCTATTTACTGTATGTCTGGTCTGTAGGCTTGTGATCAGGTAAACTAGACTTTGAGCAAAGGCAATAGGGCCTAGGATGCCAGGGATTTAGCTAGGTTAGCTTGTTTTATAAAAAAAATTCACACGTAAATCAAAAAGAGAATTATTAGGAAAATAATGATTAGAAACATGAAATATTTATATTATTTGGGGTGTAAAAATAGTGCAAATCAGTGGTCACAGAGGAAGTTTAATAAAAATAGCCTAGGGTGCACATCCAGTATTTGAAACCCATCTGTAAGTAAAATGAGACGATCATTTCAAGGCCTGGGACTACGACTACCAGATTCCACCCTGTGCCATAGATAAATGTGGGCCCTCTCTGTCACCTACGATAGGCTTGGGCTTTCCTGAGAACTGGCATCTAAAGGAGAATCTGGTGTTCACCGGGAAGGTATTTTTTACAGCACGGTCCTGTCAATTCAAAGGCCTAACTTTCATAATTGCAGAAAGATCTTGCAAAGCCTATTGGCCCTGGTATTGTGACATACCTGGGCACATCTTGATGTTTTCTCAAGCCATGCATCTTTGTTTTGCTATCCCAGTGTGCACTGTTATCTTTATATGTGGTCAAAGTAATTTCCCACTTGGCAAAATGACTCAGCATCAAACTTGGGCTAGTATTGAATAATATTTGTATAGTAGAGGGTACTGCTCGTGTCAAGGGTATTGGTGGTAGTAGTCATGGAGGTGATGGTAAAGTAGGGTGACCAGACATCCCCAGTTTAGGGGACAGTCCCCTGATTGAGGACACTGTCCCCGGACCAAGTCTGTCCCTGGTTTTGTCCCCAGATTTATTGATTTATTTCAAAGACAGTCAGTGCAGAATTAAAATAAAAAAAATTGAATTACACCCCCCACTCCGCCGTGCCAACTAGCATAGGGGGGTAGTATTTTTCCTATTACTGTACCTGTGCCCCTTTCTGATGATCATGTGCTGGTCGGAGTGGAGGGAATATTTCTTCAGTTTCGGGCCCATGCCCATTCAGCTTCGGTCGCATGTTCTTCTGCCTTGGCTCAAATCCTGTCCAGCCACCTGCCTATCTTCTTGCCTTACTGGTGGAGTGATCTTCCTCCGCTCCCCACCCAGTAGTAGCCGGGACCTGAAGAGTAAGGGCCCTTTCATACGTACGGACCGTTCGTCCGTTCATTACAAGTCCGTAAACGGACTTGTAATGGGGCCCTATGGGATTTGCCCCCGCAAAGATCCGGTTTTTCAGACGGAAGAAAACCCTATTTTTCTTCCGTCTGAAGGATCGGATCGGATGAATACTGACACACGGTCCGTATTCATCCGAATCCCCATAGGAGAGAGCGAAGGAGAGACAGGGCGGTGCCTGCACAGTGTGCGGGGACCGCCCTGTCCGCCGACAGCTCAGCGGGGATCCCCGCTGAGCCGATGGACAGACACGGACAGACGCTCCGTGTGAAAGGAGCCTAAGACTTGAGAGGCTGTGAGGCGGGAGGCGACGGGCAGAGAGTGCTAATTGTTGCCATTACTAGTAAACAAAAATTATGTCCCCGGTTTTTATTTAAAAAACTTGGTCACCTTATGGTAGCCCATAGAAAAAAGTAAATTAGAACGTCAGTAGAAAAAACGAATTTACATAATCAAGAGTCAGATGTGGTCTCCAATATTCTATTCGCTAGCGTTTAGGTTATTCCATGCCTTGAATGTAACTGTTTTTAGAAACTGATAAATCTATGGGTTTAGTTTCACTTTAGTCAGCAATGTGTTTGTGTATGACTGTGTTGTTATATTTCAGAAAATAGAATGGGTGCATACTTAACCAGAGCAAACTAAAAAGCTGTGAGGTAAGCTGGAGCTGACTTTCTAATGAATCAATGGAGACACACTATAGAGTATGGGTATCCAACTTGCGGCCCTCCAGCTGTTGTAAAACTAAAAGCCCCACGAGGCATTGCAAGGCTAGACCCTTAAGGCATTGTAAGGCTAAAGCCTTGTACACAAGATCGGATTTCCATCGGTCAAATACGTCGAATTTGTGCGATGGGTGTTGGCTGTGAACTTGGTATGCATACAGACGGCAGAACCTTTTCAGCCAGCATACCTGAAACTATGTGGTTTTTCAGCTCTTTAGCGCCCCCTGAGGAAGATACAAAATCCCTTGTATCGTCACATGTAGGGGAGGGGACAGGACGGTGTGAAAGGCAGCTGAGCTACCATACAGAGGACGAGCGTATGATCCCAGCCATTATGCAACGTTTTTAGGCAGTATACAGAGTAGTGCACTTAACGCACCTAACCTTTGTGAGTATCCAGCATTGGGGTTTTATTTGTCTGCACAATAAACATTTTTAACCACTTAAGCCCCAGACCATTATGCAGCCAAATGACCAGGCCACTTTTTGCGATTCGGCACTGCGTCGCTTTAACTGACAATTGCGCGGTCGTGCAATGTGGCGCCCAAACAAAATTGACGTCCTTTTTTCCCCACGAATAGGGCTTTCTTTTGGTGGTATTTGATTATAGAATACAATATTTTTTACATTTTTCTATAATAAATATCCCCAAATATATAAACATTTCCACAGTTTAGGCCGATACATATTCTTCTACATATTTTTGGTAAAAAAATTGCAATAAGCATTTATTGATCGGTTTGCGCAAAAGTTATAGCGTCTACAAAACAGGGGATAGTTTTATGGCATTTTTATTAATATATATATTTTTAATAGTAATGGCGGAGATCATTTTATCATGACTGCGAGATTATGGCAGACACATCGGACACTTTTGACAAATTTTTGGGACCATTTTAATTTTTACAGCAATCAGTGCTATAAAAATGCACTGATTACTGTGAAAATTACTCTGGCAGTCAATGGCTTAACCACTAGGTGGCGCTGTAGGGGTTAAGTGTTCCCTAGGGAGTGATTCTTACTGGGGATGGGCTACATGTGACAAGACAGTGACCACCGCTTCCAATTACAGGAAGCGTTGATCACCGTCATTGTAACTAGGCAGAGCGGGGAGATGCTGATGTAAACAAGCACCTCCCCGTTCCTCCTTACCGTGAGACGATCGCAGATATCCCTGCGGCGATCGAATCTGCGGGACCCGCAGTCGGGCTCGCGGCGGGCACGCGCACGTCCCCTAATGCCACGATCTTAAAGGGGACGTATATATACGTCCTTCTGTCCGTGCCATGCTGCCGACGTATATAGTCATGCGCTGGTCGGCAAGCAGTTAAACGATTCTATGCCATGGAGTTTCTTTTTATCATTTTCCGTGTGAGGAGACAGCACCAGTAATCAGATTTGAAACAGACAGCCTGCCTAGAATCCCTAAAGTGATTAATAAGCGTGTTTGACCAAACTTAGCTGTGAGGTCACAGGCTTAGGCCGCGTACACACGATCAAATCTATCTGCTGGAAATGGTCGGCCCAACCGTCCCAGCAGGCTTTCGATCGTGTGTACGGGCCAGCCGACGGATTTGGCCACCCGACAGATTTCAAAGCATACTTTGAAATCTGTCGGCTGGGAACCCGTCCGCCCGACATGTCTGCTGGTTAGTACGCTAACCAGCAGACATGTCTTCTCGCACATGCGTCAAATGGGTTCGACGCATGCGCAGAAGTGTTTTACTTCCAGGTCAACGTCAACGTCACCGCCACGTCACCGCGCCATGGATTTTGGTTTGATCGTGTGTACACGATCAAACCAATATGTCCCCAGCAGACAGATTTGTTCACATCGGTCTGCCCAACAATTACCGGTACTTTAAATCAACTACATTGGACGGATTTTCCATGTTAAATTAGAATATCACTGTTTTATGCACTGCAGCACTTTATGATTTACGTTTGTGGCACTATCATTTTATGAATCTTCTATTTATTATATCCTACTGTGTGGCACTATATTTATATATGTGATTTATTTGCATGTTTTCATATAGTATAATAATTTACAATAATATATACTGTATTTACAGCTGTGTGTGACATATATTACAGTATAATTTGCAGACAAAATATATTTCATTCATTTTAATTTGGGAAGATTTTGGGTGAGGTAGCGCAGCACATTAATTTAATTTAATTGGTTTCACCCGGCATATGAGACGTGATTAGTGATAGCAGCTGTCAGTTTTACTTTCATTTGTTGATCATCTTTTTATTTAATTACATTTTTATTTTTATATTTACACTAGGTAGCTCGGAAGATTCTCACAATCCAAACTAAAAAGCTGTAAGGTAAGCTGGAGCTGACTTTCTAATGATACAATGGAGACACACTATAAAGTATGGGTATCCAACTTGAGGCATTGCAAGGCTAAAGCCTCGTACACACGATCGGATTTCCATCGGACAAATCCGTGGAATTTTGTGTGAAGGGCGTTGGCCGCAAACTTGATATGCATACAGACGGCAGAACTTTTTCAGCGAACGTACACAAAACGATGTGCTTTGTCAGTTCTTTAGCGCCACCCTTTGGGCAACTTCTGCTAATGTTGTCTTATGGTTAGCATTGGTTTGAAGTTTGCATGTTTGTACTTTGGATTTTTTTCTGGCGGTCACACGATTTGTTGTCGGAAAATTTGAAAGCATGCTATAAAACAATTGTCCGATGGAGCGTACCAATGGTCTGATTATCCGACAAAAACGCGCCATCACACATTTGTTGTCGGAAAATCCGATTGTGCGTACGAGGCAGTTGCAAGCATGGCTCCTGAAGGCATGAATAGCAGCACACAAGGTGATTTACTAAAGGAGTTGAGAATGTTTGGAAAAATAAATGGTGTAAAGATTAAAGGAACACTAAAGGTTAATTTTTTATTAGATCAATTGATTGCTGTAAGCTAGAGCATTTAAATATCACTTACCTTGTTTTTCCTTTTGACCTCCAAAATACAGTAATCCAGGTTTGAAAATGCCATTTCCTGTCTCTCCTCTTCTTGCTTTCCACCAGCATCTGAGCCGTTTTGCATGGTGGAAAGCAGAATGTGCTCACCCCCTCCCTATGACTACAGCCCTGCATGAAGATGCTCTCTTATCCCTCACAAGCATGGAAGCTAAGCCTAATGGGAACTGTAGTTCCCATTAGGCCGTGATGTAGAGAAGAATGAATGTGCACCACAAACCAGGAAGTCAGTGAGAATAACGATTCAGGAGTGACGAAGGTGAATAAAACAGCTCGATTTAAACAGGTATCAAACTAGTTATAATGCAAAACAATACTTTTTACTTTATCGGCTACTGTCAGACTAATTTAAGAGGAAAATATTTTTGTCTTTACAACCCCTTTAATTTAAATTTTCCAATCAGGTGCTGATGAAATAAGTAAACAGTGATTTCAGCAAGGAGAGGGAGGTACCAGAGGTCCTGCCTGATGAGTCATCCAGCCTCCCTGAGGCACTCATCCTGACCCAGATTCAGAACCATCCAGCCTCCCTGAGGCACTCATCCTGACCCAGATTCAGAGTCATCCAGCCTCCCTGAGGCATTCATCCTGACCCAGATTCAGAGTCATCCAGCCTCTCTGCAGCACTCATCCTGACCCAGATTCAGAGTCATCCAGCCTCCCTGCGGCACTCATCCTGACCCAGATTCAGAGTCATCCAGCCTCCCTGCGGCACTCATCCTGACCCAGATTCAGAGTCATCCAGCCTCCCTGAGGCATTCATCCTGACCCAGATTCAGGGTCATCCAGCCTCTCTGCTGCACTCATCCTGACCCAGATTCAGAGTCATCCAGCCTCTCTGCGGCACTCATCCTGACCCAGATTCAGAGTCATCCAGCCTCCCTGCGGCACTCATCCTGACCCAGATTCAGAGTCATCCAGCCTCCCTGAGGCATTCATCCTGACCCAGATTCAGGGTCATCCAGCCTCTCTGCGGCACTCATCCTGACCCAGATTCAGAGTCATCCAGCCTCCCTGCGGCACTCATCCTGACCCAGATTCAGAGTCATCCAGCCTTCCTAAAGCACTCATCCTGACCCAGATTCAGCCCAGGCTTGGCTGCCAGCCAATCCAAACAATTTACCTACTCTAACAACTATATACACTTCATTCTAGCACACATGAGGGCGCTACACTAACAAGGTAAGCCTAACTCTTTTTCTTACTTTTAGGATAACATTTTTAACTAAATGAATAAAAACTGGTCACTGTAAGCACCCCTATCTGTGTTAAATGGTTTGTCTTAACCCCCTAACTGCCACTACTGCTGGACAGCTTAGTCTGTTAAAAGGAGTTGAAAAAGGAACTTACTGGCTGGACCAAAAGGTTAAAACAAAGGGAAACTAAAACGAATTAAGCACTGTATTTATGGATTGGTAAACTGAAATATATTATTAATATATATATTTTTTGGTTTAGATAGATCTTTTTCAAAATGTCTTGTGTGATTATTATTAAGTCATTTAGTAAATCAGCCTAATAGAGTCAAGACATGGTTAAAACTAGATATGTGCATTCGTTTTTTATCCAAATGTATTTTCGTTCGAATTTCAGGGATTTTTGCTTTAAGAAAAGATAACGAACGCGCAGAATCCAAAATCTGAAAGATCCGACATAAAAAATGCTTTATTTTCGTTTTGTTGCGACAACAGTTCGACATAGATAGAAGATTTAACATGACGGTGACTATAGCGATCTGTGTCTATCGAATCTTAAGTCGAATGTGCCTAACCTTACTCTATTAGTCCAAGATTATTCGACATAGAGAGAAAATTTTTTACATTATAGAGGTATGAATATCCGACACAGAGAGAAAAGATTTGACATTATAGAGACATGAAAATCCGACACAGAGAGAAAAGATTCGACATTATAGAGACATGAAGATCCGACACAGAGAGAAAAGATTTGACATTATAGAGACATGAAGATTCAACGAAGCAGCTAAAAACATACGATCGCCGCAAGCAGACATTTATGGTCAAATTCTTTGCCCATAGGCTATAGAAGAATTCTAATGTTGGTTCGCATCAAGGCCTTCGGGTAATGACTGCGCTCCCAATAAGCATTTTAATAAATAAATAAATAAATAACTAGTAATATTAATTTCTAAATATAATTATTACTAGTCATACAACATTAGAATTCTACTATAGCTTGTGGGTGAAGCATTCGACCGGAAATGTACGATTGCGGCATCGTACAGTTTAGCTGCTTTGATGAATCTTCTTAGAACATTCGACGATGACCATAAGCCTTCAATGACAGATTCGACCTTAATTTTCGGACAAATGCATTTTTTAACGAAACCAAAAAAATTAAAACGAATTTCGGGAGTAACAATATAAATGTATTTTTCGGACGAAAACTAAATTCCAAATTGAAATATTTTAGTGTGCACATGCCTAGTTAAAACCTTTTTTTTTAAAGAAAACAGGAGACTGACAAGCTGTGAGATTTGGCATTAGAAAAGTAAACAGGGCCATGGTATTTTCTTAGGGCAAGGCAGATGCTAAAAGGACTTTTTCAAAATAAAGTAAAAGTTCCCTCACAGCGCATCTAACATAGTCATACAGGATGAGATATTTGCCACAAATATAACTGCCTTTGGGCTACAAAGTCTCATTCTTATTTTGAGGGCTCTTTTTTGGGGTGGGGGCGGCGTCGGCGGTAGAGTGCCGCTATTTTTAGCGGCGCGTTATTGATAATTTTGCGGCGCTATTCGGCTATTCGGTCTAGCAGCCATTTCCTTTGAACTGTGGACCATTGAGCCCACTTACTCTGATTCTCTCTTTTAGGTCATTCTACTGCTGTGAATATTTAAACTAGTCAGAGATGGGTAGATAGGATGAGGGCCAGAATGATGACCGTCTACATCAGAAATCTCTCAAATAGAAAGCATGTTTTTTTGACCCATATATTGTCAAGCTTAGACCACACACTGTGCACGCACTCTTTTTGCAGCATCTCTGGCCACATAATTAAGATTTCATTCTGTCATCAAGCACATGAAAGGCTCTCCCCTAAGCTAGTACAAGTACTTCTAGCTATATATTGGGTATCCACCAGATTTGCATCCATGTCTGGACAAGTCTAATCATTGGAGGAGAGTACACAGTGTTCAGCATAGCCTGAGCTCTGACCACAGTGTGCTCTCCTGCTTAGTGTGGTTGTTTTTTTTTGTTTTTTTTATAGGAAAGCAAGGGAACTGGCAGAAAATCCAGAGAGTTCACACAAAGGAAGCAATACAAAGAGAGCAGGAGACCTTTCTCATACAAGTACATGGTAAAGCAGCCACATATCAGGAATACGAAGTGTTGGGGTAACACATGCTTTAATTTCAGTTCATATTACAGTTTTACCCACATGGCCCTTTGTCCCAAACTAAACCACTGGTTTTAGGTGAAATCAAGTGCAGACTGGAAACTGCTTCGTGTATTCATCACTGAATGTTTTGTCATGGTGGCCATGGAGAAAACAATCAAAAAAAGTGTCAGAAGCCTTTCTAAAGCCAACTAAAAATAATCAGCCAACACCAGCTTGTATGAGTGGCTGGGCAGGCCAAGCTGCACTATAAGACAAGGGATGGAAAGTATCAAACACTTCCAAGTCCACACACTCCAGGTGCCTGCTATACTGTACTGGCCATGCAGATAGTGAGTGTAACGGTCACCACCGCTTACGACCTTCCATCCAACCACGACAAGCTTATCTGACACACTGCGACAATCTTGCATACACGATCCATATCCTTTCCCAGAATAAGACGAGACTCAGCTCCGTACTTACTTCAAAAGATCTGACAATTTATTGGTATTTTCTCAGCTTCTTATACAGTTTCAAGCATAATGCAGTTAATCACAGGACAATGTAGTCTCCACCCCCCTTCACACCATGGGGGGCTTCAATCACCTTAAAAGGCATTCAGGTAAGCTAATTATGTAGACACATCGGCACCGCATCATCAATAGAGTTAACTCAGAGAGGATGACATCAAAACCAAATACTATCACACCTGAGCATTATTACATTCCTGCATCAATAGAATTCAATTAACCTTTAGAATAACACAATAGGGTAAACAGAGAGCTTCACACAATGAAAGAGTCTTTCTTGCAATTAACACCTTTTCAACAGAATGTGTCTTTCACAGTGAATAGCCAACACCTCAAGACACTTCAATAGCCTTTATACAATGTCTTGTGAGTCACTTGTCTTGTAGACCTGAATTAACACCTTTCAAAAGCATGTGTGCCCAGATTGAATAGCCAACAGCTTTTGATATCTCAAGACATCCACTTTGTAATATTCCAGTCCTGCAATATGAATTACTATTAATGTCCCATCTCATGTAATATATGAATTATGATTCTTTGTCACCCTATGGCTCTAGTGGACATAAGGTGACCCTAGACAATATCTCAGTCTGTCACGGTTCATTCCGTTACAGTGAGAAATATGACAGTTGACCCCGGATTCTGAGTCTGCAGTGGGGCTACATCTACCCCACATTCAGATAAATCATAGCCAAAATGAACTAAACAACAGTCCTGCGGTTTAAAGTGTACAATGTCATTGTAAGTTGAAACTTTTCAAAAGTTCTGAAACTGAAGCAAATCAGGACAGGTCTGAACTTCCTAACTGGCTGCAATTCCAAAGTATCTGATTAGTTGAATGTTACAAATGACATTGAATGAACAACAACCCCAGTTTTTAATTTATGGCTTTAATTTGCCCAAAAATATGCTAGATAAAGCAGGGCAGCAGATTGGCTATGGTGGGGTTGTTGAAGACTTTACCCTGTTTCCCATCTGATACAGATTTCAGCACTCTGGACAACTGCCTACTCTGCCTCTAATGCCGCGTACACACGATCACTTTTTGTGATTTTTTAAAAATGTAATTTAAAATAATGGTGTGTGGGCAAAACGTAATTTTATGTCTTCTAAAAAAATTATGTCTTCCTAAAAAATTCAAACATGCTCGAATTTTTTATGTCATTTTTCAAAATGTCATTTTTTGTGTCATAAACAATTATCGTGTGTGGGCAAAACGACGTAAAAAATGACGTTTTAAACCCGCACATGCCCAGAAGCAAGTCCCGGGAGGTAAAACTACCATTCATAATTAGTGTTGCTCAGGAATATTCGCATTGCGAATATTTGCTACGAATATTGCATATTCGAGTATTCGCGAATAACTCGAATATCGCGGCGAATATTCGCTATTTCTTTTTTTTTTTAAATATAGCGAATATTCGTAAATATCGAATATTCGTGATATTTTTTCCCAAAAAAAATAGTGAAATTTCGCAATCATTTTCGCTTTCGCATATGCGAAATTTCGCTATTTTTTTTTTATAAAATATAGCGAATATTCGTAAATATCGAATATTCGTGATATTTTATCCAAAAAAAAATAGCGAAATTTCGCAACCATTTTCGCTTTCGCATATGCGAAATTTCGCTATTTTTTTTTTTTTTATAAAATATCACGAATATTCGATATTAACGAATATTCGCGAATATTCTTCGAAATATTCGCGAAATATCGCGAAATCGAATATGGCGTATTCCGCTCATCACTATTCATAATGGAGTAAGCACATTCATCACGCTGTAACAGACAAAAAAGCAGGAATCGCCTTTTACTAACAAGTAACCAGCTAAAAGCAGCCTCAAGGCAAATAGAACTTCTCCTTTAGAGTGCCGTTGTTTTGTTCATCATTTTCCAAAAATGATGGTGTGTACGCAACGTCATTTTTGAAAATGAAGTTTGAAAAATGTCGTTTTTTTTCATGAAGGAAAATTACATTTTTTTTCATCACAAAAAGTGATCGTGTGTACGAGGCATAAGTCAGGCCTGGATTTTCACTGATGGTGTAATGCCGCGTACACACGATCACTTTTTGTGATGAAAAAAAACCAACGTTTTTCAAACTTCATTTTCCAAAACGACGTTGCATACACACCATCGTTTTTCCAAAAAGCTCTAGCAAAGCATGGTGACGTACACCACGTTCGACGGCACTCTGTTCCATTGAAGCTCCGTCTCATAACTTGCTTCTGAGCATGCGCGGGTTTAAAAACGTTGTTTTAAACGTTGTTTTGCCCACATACGATCACTTTTTATGACACAAAAAATGACATTTTGAAAAACGACACAAAAAATTCAAGCATGTTCGAATATTTTTTGGTCGTTTTTTTTTAAGACATAAAACTACGTTTTGCCCACACACGATCATTTTTTCATCACAAAAAGTGATGGTGTGTACGCGGCATTACTCTAATGCCGCGTACACACCATCACTTTATGTGATGGAAAAAAACGAAGTTTTTAAAAACGTAAATTTAAATGACCGTGTGTTGGGGAAAACATAGTTTTATGTCTTGTGAAAAACGCCAAAAAAATTGAAGCATGCTTCAATTTTTTGTGTCGTTTTTCAAAACGTTGTTTTTTGTTTCACAAAAAATCACCGTGTGTAGCAAAAAAACAACGTTTTTCAACCCGCGCATGCCCAGAAGCTAGTTATGAAGCGAGGTTCAATGGAAAAGAGTGGTGAACGTAACCTCGCTTTGCTAGAGCATTGTGAAAAAACGATGGTGTGTAGGCAACGTCGTTTTTGAAAATTGAAGTTTCAAAAACGTTGTTTTTTACTTCACAGAAAACGTCGTTTTTTTTCCATCGCATAAGGCCGCGTACACACGAGGAGACATGTCTGATGAGACAGGTCCGACGGACCGTTTTCATCGGACATGTCTGAAGGGATCTTTTGGTCTGATGTGTGTACACACCATCAGACCAAAATCCCTGCGGACAGAGAACGCGGTGACGTATAACACACCGAAGTGCACACCGACGTGCTTCCACGCATGCGTCGAATCAATTCGACGCATGCGCGAGATTTCGGTCCGATGGTTGGGCGTACCAACTATCGGACATGTCCGACGGACAGGTTTCCAGCGGACACATTTCTAAGCATGTTTAGAAACTTTTGTCCGCTGGAAACCTGTCCGCTAGGCCGTACACACGATCGAACATGTCCTCTGAAACTGGTCTGCGGTCTTCTACCAAAAATCCTAGCTAAAATATATATATATATATATATATATATATATATATATATATATATATATATATATATATTTTGCTTTTAGTGGTTGATTTTATTTTAAGAACAGAAGCTGCATTAAAGCCTTACATCACCAAGTACAATGCAAAGCGTCAGATGCAGTGGTGTAAAGCACATCGCCATCTGGACTCTAGAACAGTGGAAATATGTCTTCTTGAGTTAAAAATCACGATTCTCTCTTGTCTGGCAATCCGATTGACGTGTCTGGGTTTGGTGGTTGCCAGGAGGTTCTTGCCTGACTGCATTGTGCTAAGTGTAAAGTTTGGTGGAGGGGGGATTATGGTGTGGGTTTGTTTTTCAGGGGTTAGGCTTGGCTCCTTAAATCCAGGGAACTCTTTAGGCGTCAGCATGCCAGGAAATGTTGAACAATTTCATGCTCCCAACTTTGTGGGAACAGTTTGGGGATGGCTCCTTCCTGTTCCAATATGACTGGGCACCAGTGCACAAAGCAAGGTTTATAAAGACATGGATGAGCGAGTTTGGGGTGGAGGAACTTCACTGGCCTGTACAGAGTCCTGATCTCAACCCAATAGAACACTTTTGGGATGAAATTGTGTTAAAACTGCGAGCCAGGCCATCTCGTTCACATCAGTGCCTGACCTCACAAATGTGCTTCTTGAAGAATGGTCAAACATTCCCATAGACACACTCCTAAACCTTGTGGACAGCCTTCCCATCCGAATTGAAGCTGTTATAGCTGCAAAGGCCAACTCAACATTGAACCCTACGGACTAAGACTGGGATTCCATTAAAGTTCATGTGCGTGTAAAACAGGTGTCACTAAATGGCGGACCGCGGGTCGGTTCCAGCCCCCGTGGCCATTCTACCCGGACCGCAGCCTCACCAGAAGAAGAATGCCTCGTTTCCACTGAGCGGATCGGTTCGGTACGGTACGCTATTTTGGGTGTTTCCATTATGAAAGCGTACCGTAAAACCGAACCGTACCGCACCAGCAAGGGTCCTGCTTCAGATGAGGGACCAGAGAGAGTGGAACGGTTTGATTAGGGCGGACCTACAAATGCATCTCACTGATTGGTAGATGCTCTAGGAATTTTTTCTAAACCCTGAATGGTCCCTCACGGTCCGATTTGCAGTGGAAACGCTCACACGATTAGACCGGACCCATCCGAACCGCTCCAAAATTACTGACCCGACCCGATCCGTGCAGTCAGTGGCGTAATTATAGGGGTGCTGAGATGGCCATAGCGACCGGGCCCCTTGCTACAGGGGGGCCCTTTAGGGGCCCCTCTACTCTTTGATAGGAGGAGCGGCAGAGATTATTTTCCCAATCGTCAGCCGAACTGTGCAGGGAAGGAGCTTGTCACATTAACCTAAAGTGAAAGTAGTGAGTGCTGTGCTCTTTGTCTCCCCCTAGAGTGCAGTACCCAGCAGGAAGTGCCAAGGTAAATGTCTGCCGTTTTTTTTTATGACTATCTGCTGTATGTGTTTATATGTGTGTGTGTGTGTGTGTATATGTATGTACTGTATGTGTATGTATGGATGCATGTATGTGTGCATATGTATGTGTTTATATGTATGTACTGTATGTGTGTGTGTATATGTATGTACTGTATGTGTGTGTGCATATGTATGTACTGTATGTGTGTGTGTGCATATGTATGTATGTACTGTATGTGTGTGTGTATATGTATGTACTGTATGTGTGTGTATATGTATGTGCTGTATGTGTGTGTGCATATGTATGTACTGTATGTGTGTGTGCATGTATGTGAGTGTGCATGCATGTGCATGTGTTTATCAGTGGCAGTGCGTCCATAAGGGTGCATGTGTGCCGATCCCTCTCCCCAGTCACTCCCTCTATGACCAATGGATAGATTCATGCATAGCATGAATCTATCCATGACCACCGCTGCCACCCCCATATTTAGGTGTCCGGCTCCTTTTCGGGCGCCTGAATCACAGCAGGGGGGGTTGAAGCACCTGATTAGAGCCATAGGGCCAGATTCAGGTAGGAGAGCGGATCTTTATTCTGGAGTAACGTTTGTCATTTACGTTACTCCGCCGAAACTTTAGAAGCAAGTACTGTTATTCACATAGCACTTGCTCCTAAAGTTGCCCCAATCAAGCAAGGGGAACTGGAGAAATTGGTTCATTTATATGCAGCCGCCTACTTGCGACCGTGTCCTGTAACGCCACTGGGCTCGGAGAAAAGAGCCCTATCTGGAGGTCAGGGGGGGCCCTTCATGGTTTCTTGCATCGGGGCCCTAAAGGTTCTAGTTACGCCACTGCATGCAGTGGAAACGAGGTATAAGTGTCCTCTCCCTGTAGCCGGCTCATCCGACTCGCCCGTCTGTCGCTGCCGATGCTGCTATATACACAGCATGGAAGCCGCAGCATGTCCGTGCCTTCTCTAATGTCACTGCACTGCCCCCTCCCCATACTGTCAGTCTAATCACAGAAAACATGAAGCGCAACCACTCTGGACAAAGGGCGGGACTTTTTAAGTTAAAAGGTGTTGGATTGGTTGCTAGGCAGTGGGGCGGTCCCAGCAATAAATCACTCACTTTTTAATGTGAAAAGTCCCGCCCATTGTCCAGAGCGCCCACACTTCATGTCCTGTGTGAAAAGGTAGGGTTTTGTGGTGAGGGGGGGGGGGGGGGGCTGTGCTGTAAGGGACAGTGGTTTTTGATAATCAAGAGAGGACTCGAATGGGGGAGTCATTCTGCAATGGGCGGAGTCAGTCTGTAATGGGGGGTCAGTGTGCAATGGTGGAGTGGAGTCATTCTGCAATGGGAGGAGTCATTCTGCAATGGTGAAGTGGAGTCATTCTGCAATGGTGGAGTGGAGTCATTCTGCAATGGTGGAGTGGAGTCAGTCTGCAATGGTGGAGTGGAGTCAGTCTGCAATGGGGGGAGTCAGTCTGTGATGGGGGGGGGGTCAGTCTGTTATGGAGGGTGAGTCTGTGATGGAGGGGTCTGTGATTGTGGGGGGGGATCAGTCTGCAATAGGGGAGTCAGTCTGTGATTGTGGAGGGGGGTCTATCTGTGATTGGGGGGATCAGTCTGTAATGGGGGGTCTGTGATTTTGGGGGGCTCCGTCTGTGATTGGGGGATCAGTCTGTGATGGGGGGGTCTGTCTGTGATTGGGGAGGGATCAGTCTGTGATGGGGGGTTCGGTCTGTGATTGGGGGGTCCATCTGTGATTAGGAGGTCTGTGATTTGGGGGGTGAGTCTGTGATGGGGGGGGTCTGTGATGGGTCAGTCTGTGATGGGGGTCTGTGATGGGTCAGGACCGGTTTGTGATGGGGAGTCTGTGATGGCGGGGTCAGTCTGTAATGGGTCAGGTCAGTCTGTGATGGGTCAGGTCAGTCTGTGATGGGGGTCAGTCTGTAATGAGTGGTCTGTGATGGGGGGGGGGGTCAGTCTGTAATGAGGAGTCTGTGATTTTGGCAGTCAGTCTGTGATGGGGGGGTCTGTGATGGGGGTTTGCGATGAGGCAGGTGGGATGTGACGTAAGGGAGGGGGCTGAGGACACTGATGTAAAAGGGGGCCTGCGATGTGATGTGAAGGGGGGGGCTGAAGACACGGATGTAAAAGGGGGTCTGTGATTACTGCACTAGCAAAGGGCAATAGAAAACAATAGTTTTCTATGTGTCCTGTTCACACTGCAACAGCGCCCCTGTGTGCTGAGCAATGTGGTGCAAAATGCAACTGAGCTGTGGTGCATAAAAATGAATAAAATGTATTTTGACATTTCAATAAAATTGAAAGAAATTAAGCACAAAGTGTGGTGTGTGGGTTGTAAAGGTGTGTGAGAGTAGTGATGGGGGGGCTCTGTGAAGTGGATGATATTATGTGGAGTCCTAGCACCAATATGGCATTCGGACCTCCGCTGGAACAATTTATTTCCGACCGGACCCCCGTGAATTTTAATTCAGTACCCCTGGTGTAAAAGCAGGTGTCCCAATACTTTTGGCAATATAGTGTATATGTTGTGTTTACTAAAAGAAAGTCCAATCTTTATATAATGGGAATATTAAGTGCAGTGCTAATCCATAGTATGTGTATATATTAGAAGACTGGGCAAGTATGCAACCAGTAAGTATAATGCCACGTACACACGATCGGAAATTCCAACAAGAAAAGTCAGATGTGAGCTTTTGTGTATGCTCCATCGGACTTCTGCTGTTGGAATTTCCGCCAACAAAAGATTGAGAGCCGGTTCTCTATTTTTCGGAAAATCCGCTCGCCTGTATGCAATTCCAAGGGGCAAAAAAACACGCATGCTCAGAATTAAGCAGAAGGGCCAAACTGCCTATTGAACTTCATTGATCTTGGCTCGTCATACGTCTTGTACGTCACCACGTTCTTGACGGTCGGAATTTCCGTATTCCGTATTTGTGTGACCGTGTGTATGCAAAACAAGTTTGAGCCAACATTCCGTCAGAAATAATCCACGGTTTTCTTGTTGGAATTTCCGATCGTGTGTACGCGGCATAACACATTGACTGTGCAAAATAAAATAAAGTGCAAGGTGCAAACAGCAATAAATGAATATAAATACAATTCATAGATTGAAATCACTAAAAAGTACATATATGTAAAATATGTGAATAAATAACCAATGAGGGAAAAAACAAAAAACAGTCCAAAAAGGTGAGAGAAAAAAATGAGTGTTTAAGTAGAAATCAATGTTGAAATTGAAGATATATTATGAATATAGGATGCCCCTTTTAGCCATGCCTAAAATCTAGCAGATTGTAGTCATGCCCACTTTTTACTACGGCCCACCGCACTCTCTGCATGCCACCACCAAACCAGGATGTTTTTCTTTCTCATATTCTAAAATTGAAAGGTGTAGAGATGGCACAGTGTTTGTCTTTACAGCTAAATGATTCTTCAGTGAACAAAGCAAATAATGAACATTTCACTCACCACCGTCTCCCACCATACATGATGCAATTGTGGAAACTCAATACTGCACATCTAAGCTGAAAATAATATTGCAACATGGCCACTATCTAAATAACTTCCCAGAAACGTGGAAGGCACATAACATACTTTTACGTTTTTCTGTCATTCCTCTGGCATTTTACTCACTAGAATAAAGGGTTTTGTTTTGTACAAAATGTGCAAGGGGAGTGTGTTTTAACCATGATATCTGGGGTCACTGAGGAACAAAGCCAAAGACAGACAAATTCCCCAGATAATCACTAAAAATAAATCCTAATCAGGAAAATAAAGCATCCAAAAATAGAACAGACACAACAGCATGTTTTTCTGAAAAATAATTAATAGAATGTAAATCGGCTTCAGTTAAAAAAAAATTTTTATTATTGTTTTAAGATACAGTGCCTTGAAAAAGTATTCACACCCCTTAACATTTTCCACATTTTGTCATGTTACAACCAAAAACAAAAATGTATTTTATTGGGATTTTTTGTGATAGACCAACATAAGTGGCACATACTTGTGAAGTGGAAAGAAAATTATAAATGGTTTTCAATTTTATTTTACAAATAAATATGTGAAAAGTGTGGTGTGCATTTGTATTCAGCCCCCCTGAGTCAATACTTTGTAGAACCACCTTTCACTGCAACTACAGCTGCAAGTCTTTTTGGGGATGTCGCTACCAGCTTTGCACATCTAGAGAGTGACATTTTTGCCCATTCTTCTTTGCAAAATCGCTCAAGTTCTGTCAGGTTGGATGTAGAGGATCTGTGAACAGCAATTTTCAAGTCTTGCTACAGATTCTCAATTGGATGTAGGTCCACCACACATGGTATTTTCCTTTTAGGCCAAAAAGTAACATTTTGGTCTCATCTGACCAGAGCACCTTCTTCCACATGTTTTCTGTGTCCCCCAAATGGCTTCTCGCAAACTACAAACAGGACTTCTTTAAAGGGGTTGTAAAGGTTTTTTTTTTTATTTTCTTAATAGGTTTCTTTAAACTAGTGCATTGTTGGCTCACTTACCCTTTCCTTCAATTTCCCTTCTAGATGTTTTTTTTCTTTGTCTGAATTTCTCACTTCCTGTTTCTCCTCAGTAAGCCTGCCCCCATCCTCCGAGCTGTTCTGGCTGGGGGTTAGCCAGCATGCTCACCCCCTCCCTTGGGACTACATCCCTGAACGTTCACAGTGTCTCCCCGCTTGGATGTAGTCCCAAGGGAGAGAAATCGAAGGAAAAGGTAAGTGAACCAACAATGCACTAGCTTAAAGGAACCTATTTGGAAAATAAAAAACGAACATTTACAACCCCTTTAACAATGGCTTTCTTCTTGCGACTCTTCCATAAAGGCTAGATTTGTGGAGTGCACGGCTAATAGTTGTCCTGAGCACTAAAGACATTGATACAAACATGCTTAGGACAAACAGATCTATATTCAAGACTGTGGAGTGCACAACTAATAGTTGTCCTGAGCACAAAAGACATTGATACAAACATGCTTAGGACAAACAGATCTATATTCAAGACTGTGGAGTGCACAACTAATAGTTGTCCTGAGCACAAAAGACATTGCACAAAAAAGTTGTCCTGAGCACAAAAGACATTGCACAAAAAAGTTGTCCTGAGCACAAAAGACATTGATACAAACATGCTTAGGACAAACAGATCTATACTTAAGACTAAAAAAAAAAATGGACAGACTTAATGGACCACTTGGTCTTTTTTTCTTGGTAATCCCTGTAACACTAGTGGACCCCTGCTTGTAATGTTCATTATCTAATTTTCATTCAAAACCTCCTTTCCACCAAGTTAACAAAGATTATGGGCTAGATTCAGGTAGGAGAGCCTATCTTTAATTTGGCCTAACGTATCTCATTTACGTTAGGCCGCCACAACTTTTTCAGGCAAGTGCTTTATTCACAAAGCACTTGCCTGTAAAGTTGAGGCGGCGTAGCGTAAATCACTCGGCGGAATTTAAATTCGGCAGGTAGGGGGCATGTATCATTTATGTCCCTGCGCCGAACGAACTGCGAATGCGCCGCCCGTGATTGATTCCCAGTGCGCATGCTCCAAATCACGTCGCTACTTGTCAATGAAAGCGACGTCAGCGTAACTGACGCCCTGCTCAATTGTGAATGGACTTACGCAAACAATGTAAATTACGTTGGTTCCGACGTCCATACTTAACTTTGGCTGCGCCAGCTATAGCAGGGATAACTTTAGGCCGTGCTTAAGTCTTACGTAAACGACGTAACCAGATACGCCGGCCGGGCGCACGTTCGGGAATCGGCGTATAGGCTCATTTGCATATTTTAGACAGGAACGCCACCTAGCGTCCAGCCTAAAATATGAAAATAAGATTCAACGGCGTAAGAGACTTATGCCAGTTGAATCTAATGGAAATCTATGCGTAACTGATTCTATGAATCAGTGGCATAGATAGGAGGGCTCAGACGCAGAAATCTGGAGATAAGCCGTCTTATTTCTTTCCTGAATCTGACCCTATGTTTTTATAATTGTTTTTGCCAGACCAACTATAGGTAGGGGCGGGTTTAGGTTACCACCTGCCCCCTGCCTATTGATTAGCACACCTGTGCTCCTTATTAGGAGGCTTTAAAATCATAGCTAAGATTGCATTACACGGAGTGCCTTGACGTTGGCTTGCAGCTTAACCACTTAAGACCCGGACCAAAATGCAGGTAAAGGACCTTGCCCCTTTTTGCGATTCGGCACTGCGTCGCTTTAACTGACAATTGCGCGGTCGTGCGACATGGCTCCCAAACAAAATTGGCGTCCTTTTTTCCCCACAAATAGAGCTTTCTTTTGGTGGTATTTGATCACCTCTGCGGTTTTTATTTTTTGCGCTATAAACAAAAATAGAGCGACAATTTAAAAAAAAATGCAATATTTTTTACTTTTTGCTATAATAAATATCCCCCAAAAATATATAAAAAAACATTTTTTTTCCTCAGTTTAGGCCGATACGTATTCTTCTACCTATTTTTTGTAAAAAAAATCGCAATAAGCGTTTATCGGTTGGTTTTCGCTAAATTTATAGCGTTTACAAAATAAGGGATAGTTTTATTGCATTTTTATTAATTTTTTTTTTTTTACTACTAATAGCGGCGATCAGCGATTTTTTTCGTGACTGCGACTATATGGCGGACACTTTGAACAATTTTTACACATTTTTGGGACAAATGTCATTTTCACAGCAAAAAATGCATTTAAATTTGCATTGTTTACTGTGGAAATGACAGTTGCAGTTTGGGAGTTAACCACAGGTGGCGCTGTAGGGGATGTGTGCCTATGTGTTGTGTTTACAACTGTAGGGGGGTGTGGCTGTAGGTGTGACGTCATCGATCGCGTCCCCCTATTACAGGGATGACGCGATCGATGCTACAGCCACAGAGAAGCACGGGGAAGCCGTGTGTACACACGGCTCTCCCCGTTCTTCCGCTCCAGGGACAGATCGCCGTACTGCAGCGGCGATCCGGTCCGCGAATCCCGCGGTCCCGGTCCTGGAGCTTCGGACCGGGTCGCGGGCGTGCGCCCGCGACCCACGGCTGGGTACTAAAATCAACGTATATATACGTTGATGTGCCCAGCCGTGCCATTCTGCAGACGTAAATGTGCAGTAGGCGGTCCTTAAGTGGTTAAACAGGTATTTGCAAATACATGCAACTAAACCTCTGTTTTTAATTACATACAGTTAGACAGATCAATTTGGTTTAGTGCTTTTTTGGTTGGCAACTTTGAGCCTGGCTATTATGGAAACATTTTTTATATTCCATATATATATATACTGTATATATATATATATATATATTTAATCGCATACTGCTAAAAACGCATCTCATTCAAAGTCCCAACTCTCCCCTCTTTTTTATACAACTACAGGGATGGAGGCCTGTGGTAGTGTGACGTGTCTATCATATGCCTCATTCAAAATTCCAACCCTATCTCCCTTTTTTATTGTTTTTATAATTTGCTCTGCTCAGCCATGCAAAAAGCTGGACAGGTGGGTCAGAGTCAGACAACACATTTAGTAGTTGTTGTATTGAAAAAGGTTGGATCGTTATGCCCAAAGACATCCTCCTGCTCCTTCTAAGCACTTGACTTGACCACCCAATAAGTTCCTCTTCTTTTCCTCAAATCCTTTCAAATACCCATTTCTGGCCTGGCCTTCTGACTTTAGTCATGCAGTCCCTTTCTCCCAGCATTGTCATATCTCCAGATCTGTTCTCCATTAGCTCATTCCTCACAGCGATTACCTTTTGTATCAATTGACCCCCCCCTCCAACAAGTAGGGCCATCTGACTCCTCTTGTACCAAACTGTAATGTAAGGCCTTGTACACACGAGGGAATATTTCCGCTGAACATGGTCCGACGGACCATTTCAGCCGAAAAATCCGCTCGTGTGTAGGGGCAAATGCAGCGTTTTGGCCGGATTCCTCCGGCGGAAAAATTTCAAAGCATGCTTTGGAATTTTTCCGCCGGATAGCTGCCCGTCAGATATGTCCGCTGGTTAGTACGGCAAACCAGCGGACATATCTGCCCGCACATGCGTCGTATCCTGTGAATGGATCCGACGCATTCGCGCGGAAGTGTTTACTTCCTGGTGCGGTGACGTGGCGGTGACGTGGCTGTCCGCCGGCGGGGAATTTGATCCGATGGTGTGTACAGCCATCGGATCAAAGCAATCCGGCGGACAGATCCGATGGGAACGGTCCGTCGGACCGTTCCCATCAGATATATTACCTCGTGTGTACAAGGCCTAACTGTAATGTTGCATTAAGTGCTGCGCAAACTGTTGGCGCTATATAAATCCTGTATAATAATAATTGGAGGGGGGGGGGGGGGGTTTACTAAAACTGGAGCAACTGTGCATGGCAACCAATCGGATTCTATCCTTTATTTTTAAAAGTGAAGCTGACCCAGCTGAAGATAGAAGCTGCTCCAGATTATCCCAAATCTGTTTTAACATCATACTATTACAAGATATAACCCAATTAAATATACAATGATATTGATTTTGTTTACTTAGTCCCAGACCCTTTTCTTTATATTGATCTCATCAGCAAACATTTCCACAAAACACAATGGGCCAGATTCAGATACAATTACATTGGCACAGAGTATCAGACATACACTACGTCGCCGTATTTTACCAGGCTGTACGACGAATTCTGGTAGATTTTGTCCCTTACGGTACGGCGGCGTAGTGTATTTCTCGCCGCATAATAGAAATACGCGATTAGGGGGCGTGAAGCATTTAAATTAGGCGCGTCCCCGCGGCGATCGAACTGCGCATGCTCCGTTCAGAAATTTCCCGCAGTGCATTGTGCAAAATAACGTCGATACGTCATTCGTTGTTTGAGTAGCGTCGTTTACGGACATTCCTATTCCCGGACGACTGACGTAAAATAAAAATAAAACTTCGGAAAACGTTGAAATTCGACGCGGGAACGACGGCCATACTTACCATGGGCTGTCTAATATTAGACCAGCAAAAAGCTGGTATAACTTTACGAGGCAAAAAGATGACTAAAGATGCCGTAAGAGATTGCGATTGACGTTCGTAACTTCGTGGATCGTCGGCAAAAGCTAATTTGCATACCCCGACGCGGAAAACGACGGGAACTCCACCCAGCGGCCGCAATTTTATTGCAGCGTAGATCCGAAGGCGTACGAACACGTAAACCAGTCGGATTGAAGCCCGCAGCCGTATTTTCATGGTTTGAGGTTTCAGAGTAGTGAAAAAACGCGCGTAATTCGAAAGTACTCCAGTCTAACGCGAGATAGACAGGAGTAATCGCTCTGTGAATCTGGCCCAATATTTATTTCTTCTTCTATTGAGTCACTATATGGGAAACTCATTTTTATCATCCATATACAGACACAGAGAATAACCAGAGTAACCTGTAAATGGTACCATACCATGTAAAGGCAGTTAATAAGTGTTGGTCATGATGACACTATAATTCAATACATCTGCATTTATAATAATGAAATGCCCAGTGCCACTGAGTGACTAGCCTACCTGTGTTACATTTGAAATGTATAGTAAGTAAATAGGAGACAGATCAACAAACAGCATATGAAATAGTATGAGCAATGTAAGATGAACAGAGCATAATGCGGAACAACTAGAAATGGAAGGTGAGCCATGCCAGGGATTAGCAGGGAGTGTTTGACAATAATATCTTGTGAAGTGTTTATCATACAGGATGCCACTCTACTTCTCTGTGCCAAGCAGGAAACAAAAATGATATCAAATCTTGCTCTACTACTTAAAGATGGATATGTTGTAATGTATTTTAAAATGAAAAATGATGGTGGTGGACAGGGACATTTTGAAATTGACAGGGATAGTCATACTTTTTTTGCAAACTGTATTATAGCAGCGCAGCCTCGAAGAACAACCGAGTCTAGTAGGGAGTTACAGCGTAAATATATGTAGCGGTACCCCCCCCCCCCCTTCGTAGGGGATGCTAGAAAGCTGTGGCCCACCTGTCACCCTGCCCAGCCCTACATTCACTTCCCAATCACCTTGGAGACAATGAACAGTCCACATGCTATTGAGGGATTTGAACTTAGAAAGGGATGGGAATATATGGGACGTGCAGTAGAACGAGCAATTGTTTAAAGGAGTTGTAAAGGAAATTTTTTTTTGCCTAAAATGAATGTTTGCAAGGTAGACAGACAGAATAGTGTAATGATTCTGTTAAAAAACGAGTAATACCTATTAAATTCCATCATCTATATCACCTGCGGCGGTTTAGTTTCTGTTCTCTCATTCACTTCCTGGTTTGTGGCGCTCGTTCATGTAAGGACTACATTTCCCAGTATGCATTGCGGCACACCCAGGAATTCACACCTCCTTGAAGTCTCTAACACGTAGAGAGCGTCCTGCCACACAGATGTAGTTCCCAGGAGGGGGCGAGCATGTTACTGACCACCGCAGTAAAGCCTCCATTTACAGTGGTGAGTAACAATCAGACAAGCAGGAAGTGAACAGAACAGAGAAGAAATAGGGCAACTTCTGAGCAAAAACGAACAATGAGGAAGTGAAAAGAGGAATGTCTGCAGGTAAAGGATGCTTATTATGAAAACATTTTTTTTCCTTTACAACCCCTTTAATTGTATCTCAGTTAGGACAACTATATACACTTTACAGCTCCGGTCTCCTCCAGCACAATACTTGTATGACTGTTTCTTTCTATCTCATTACCTGTTCCAACCAAAAATCTTACCTCTAGCACCTACCTAGTAGAGGGTGCTACATATAAAAAACTTGAATTAATGCATTAATATACTTTATCATTAATTCCAGAAAACCATGCTGGTTTAGTAACAAAATGTAAAACTTTGAGGCATAATTTGTTGAGTAACTCCATTTTTGTTAATAAAAAAAAAATCCCCTTTGGATAATAATCTATGTTCATTGTAAGGGCCCTTTCACACGCTATAGCACCTGCAAAACGCCCTCAGTGTGAAATGGGTCTTAGGCTGTTTAAAAACAAAAAAAAGCACTCCAGCAGAATGTATTAGTTACAGAGATCAGAAAAAACATTTACCACTGGCAGGGGTGGGGTGCTTACAATTATCAGCTTTTAATTATTTATGTAAAACCTTTACCTAGAAAATTAACTGTTCGCTGTGGCTCATTTGTTAGTGTATTTAAATCTGCATATACATATTCTATTTTTCTATTCTAGTTAACAATTAAAAAAATTTGATAATGTGATAAACAAGTCCACAATGAAATTTTGCCATTTTTACCTATCTGCAATCCAGGCCTAATTAAAGTTTCCCTTTAGTAACAAGCCGTGCAAATTATCACCTGTGTGAAAAGAGACTGCAGTCCAGAGAAAAATTATGTAATTTCTTATTATGTATTAATATTTCTTTGACAAGGCTAATTAATGCTTGCACAATGTTTCCAGGTATGGAGTGTGAAAAATTTCCATTAATACGGCGCCAATTTAGCAATAAAACTGATTATTTATCTTTAAGCAGCAATGATAATCTGGTTTTCATTAATCTTCCATGAGAGTTTCCAAACTCTTAGCCAAATATTCAGTTAGGGGAAGATAATTACCAATGCCAACAGGACAACATTACGTCTTCATAATCATCACCTGAAACGCACACACTACTTACATAACAGCAGGTGTGTTTGATGATCAAGTGTGCTATAAAGTGACCACCAATTTAAGGAAATGTATGATAGAATAGTCCTTCTCAAAAAGATATACAAGTGGAAATACATTTAAGCACTTGCTTACTGGGCACATATCCCCCCTCCTGCCCAGGCGAAATTCCAGCTTCCAGCACTGCGTTGCTTTAACTGACAATTGCGCGGTCGTACTACATGGCTCCCAAACAAAATTGACGTCCTTTTTTCCCCACAAATAGAGCTTTATTTTTGTGGTACTTGATAAAATAAAAAAATCACAATAAGCGACTGATTTGCGCAAAAGTTATAGCGCCTACAAAATAGGGGACAGAATTATTATTTTTTGTATCATTTTTTTTACTAGTAATGGTGGCGATCTACGATTTTTATTGGCACTGCGACCTTATGGCGGACACGTTGAACACTTTTGACACATTTTTGGAATCATTCAGATTTATACAGCGATTAGTGCTATAAATATGCACTAATTACTGTATAAATGTGACTGGCAGGGAAGGGATTAACACTAGGGGGCGAGGAAGGGGTTAAATGTGTACCCTGCATGGTGTTTCTAACTGTGGGGGAGGTGACTGACTGTACAAGGGACACAGTATAAGTCTCCTCTCTCCCTGACAGGACGTGGATCTGTGTGTTTGCACACACAGATTCACGTCCTTGTCTGTTTAACCGCCGATCGCGGGTGCCTGACGGCCATCGCGGCCGACAGGCACGCGCATCGGCACCTCAGTGATGCGTCGGGCGGGCGTGCGGGCCCCCCAGTGGCCAGAGGAGCCGAAGACGTCTAAAGATGTCCTCCCGGGAATTGAGAGCCACCTTGTGGCCGTCTTTATACAATAGGTGGGATCTCAAGTGGTTAAGCATCTGAAAACCCTACAAGGAGTAAAAACAAAATGCAGTGGCCAGCTTTCTCACAGACCGTTCAAAAATCTGGATATCTTAACACATACTGGATATTTTACTTTAAAAAGTCAATCTTAAGTTAATAAAGTGAAGTTGTGTTCACTTAAGTCATTCAATCTCATGCAAACATTTTTTTGGTAATTTTTCTTTCACATGATTGGTTTTTCCTAGAAACATATTCACTTTCCAAAGTTGAATGTGCAAAATTCTCCATGCTGGCTTTCTTTACTTCATTTTGTAGGGTTCGCCTTGCAAAATGCTTTTTTCTTGTTTGTCTTGCTCATTTAATGGCTTCGGTATATTCTTAACTACTGAATAAATTTGTAGATCTGAAGTTTTGACTTCACCCTGACTTATGTAACTTTCCTCTTTTTCAAAATAAATAAATATTAATATTAATAAATATTCAGTATTGACAGATTTATGCCAGAATATTCTTGAGATTGTAGGCCAACAAAAACCATCTCCCGAACAAAACTATTCCCCAGATACGACCCAAGAAATAATTAGACAAAGAATCAAGTTTGGCAAAATTTGGCCGCGGCACATTGAGATTGTGGGCCACACACATTCCAACTGACACTTATGCTGGTCATACACTATACGAAAATTCGGCCGAAAATCGGTCGTAAAGAAAGATCTTTCGTTTTTCGGCCAGTTAATGGGCACAAAATCGAAAATCGTTTGGACGTTTTTGAGCCAAAAAAACGAAGGACAAGTTTGGAAATTTTCTGACGAACGAACGATAAATCGGAAGGTTAATGTGTTTCCCGTCCGAACTTTCTGCACTAGGTATATGTAAAAAAAACGAACCATTTTTCGAAAGTTCGTTCGGACCATTTTTCGTGGAGTGTATGGCCAGCATTACTCCAGGTACAACCAAATAAATATACCCAACCAAAAAGTTTGGCAAATAATGGCCACTTTATTGTTTTAACATATGAAAATAAATAACAATATATTCTTTTATTATTAACCATCAAAACATCATAAAGGGTTAGTAAAAGGAAAACATGTTTTTTCTTTAACCACTTGCGGCCCGTACTATAGCCGAATGACGGCTACAGCATGGACCTGAATATCCAACCCGCCATTAATTGACAACCGCCCCTTAAGGCACTCCAGAGCGCGCATCAGGGAAGCTCTGTGTTGGCCGTGTCCCTTGGACACAGCCAATCACAGATAGCAGCGAATGACCAATCAGAGTGGCCATTTGCTATGCGATCAGCACGGCCAATGAGAGATGATCTCATATGTAAACATATGAGATCATCTCTCATTGTTGTTTTACACGGAGACAGTATCCTGTCTCTGGAGAGCAGACCGATCTGTGTCCCTTGTACATAGGGACACAAATCGGTCACCCCCCAGTCACCCCCCCTCCCCCTACAGTTAGAACACTATGTAGGGAATACATTTAACCCCTTCCTCACCCCCTAGTGTTAACCCCTTCAATGCCAGTCACATTTATACAATAATTAGTGCATATTTATAGCACTGATCACAGTATAAATGTGAATGGCGCCAAAAATGTGTCAAAAGTTTCCGATGTGTCCGCCATAGGGTCGCCGTCCCAATAAAAATCCCAGATCGCCGCCATTTCTAGTAAAAAAATAAATAATAATTCTGTCCCCTATTTTGTAGGCGCTATAACTTTTGCGCAAACCAGTCGCTTATTGCGATTTTTTATTTTTTTTTACCAAAAATATGTAGAAGAATACGTATCGCCTTAAACAGAGAAAAAAAAATTGTTTTTTGTTCATAGCGCAAAAAATAAAATCCGCACAGGCGATCAAATGCCACCAAAAGAAAGCTCTACTTGTGGGGAAAAAAGGACGTCAATTTTGTTTGGGAGCCACGTTGCACGACCGCGCAATTGTCAGTTAAAGCGACGCAGTGGGGGGTATATGTGCCCAGTAAGCAAGTGGTTAAAATAACAAACATGTTATACTTACCTCCACTGTGCAGTTCGTTTTGCACAGAGTAGCCCCGATCCACGTCTTCTGGGGTCCCTCGGCGGCTGTCTCTGGTCCTCCCTGCAAATACTAACCACAGACATGTGAGAGAGCTCGCATGGTGGTAAGTAATTGCGGGTGCTCTTCCGTATCACTTGGCCCCGCCCCTCGGTACGCCGCATCACTGGATGTGATTGACAGCAGCGCCAGCCAATGGCTGCGCTGCTTTCAATCCATCCGCTCTAGCCAATCAGCGGCCAGGCTGAGAGGAGGATCTCGGGACCGCGTGCGTGACTTTCGACAGGTCAGGTAAGTAAAACGGGGGCTCAAGTTTTTCATAGATTGCATTAAGGTGAAAAAACATTTTCCTTTACAACTCCTTAACTTTAACTAAAACAAAAATTGTGTAACTGCTTTGTTTTCAGAACGCAAGCAGCATTACCTCATTATATCATGGAAATAAAATGCCCCCCCTACACATCCAGGGTGACCCAACCACATAATAGTGCACGTGACTGGGGAGGGAGTTCTTCCTCCGGTGCTCCTTGCAGAAAAAGGGGGATTCCCAGCCCAGCTAGCCCTTGTAAAGCCTTCCCAGATTCCAGCAGCTTTTGCCACGTCCCATTGGCTGGCTGCTGATTAGTGTTGCTCACGAATATTCGCATTGCGAATATTCGCTACGAATATTGCATATTCGAGTATTCGCGAATAACTCGAATATTGCGGCGAATATTCGCTATGGCGAATATTCGTATTTTTTCAAATTTATTTTTAAAACAGATCACATCCTAGTGATCTCCATCGACGTCTAAAAGCATTGCTGGTATGATTAGAGAGAGACCCTGGGCCGAGTAGCTGATGCGACTCTTTTATGTTGCCGAAAATTCGCATTGCGAATTTTCGGCAACATAAAAGAATCGCATCAGCTACTCGGCCCTTCTTTTGCATCAGAGCCAATCAGAATAACTCGAATATTCGGCAAAAGGAATATTGCGCAATTAGCTTCTCCGCCCTTCTTTTGCATCAGAGCCAATCAGAATAACTCGAATATTCGGCAAAAGGAATATTGCGCGATTTTCTTCTCCGCCCTTCTTTTGCATCAGAGCCAATCAGAATAACTCGAATATTCAGCAAAAGGAATATTGCGCGATATTCCTTTTGCCGAATATTCGAGTTATTCTGATTGGCTCTGATGCAAAAGAAGGGCGGAGAAGAAAATCGCGCAATATTCCTTTTGCCGAATATTCGAGTTATTCTGATTGGTTCTGATGCAAAAGAAGGGCGGAGAAGATAATCGCGCATTAGGAATATTGCGCGATTATCTTCTCCGCCCTTCTTTTGCCCCCTTATTCTCCTTTCTTTTAAGTAGAGTTAGTGTAGAGTTAGTGTTTAGTGCATATTAGTTTAGTAATACAGGAAATGATCTCCGTTTATGAGAATTTCGCAATCATTTTCGCATTAGCGAAAAAATTTTTGGATAAAATATCACGAATATTCGATATTAGCGAATATTCGCGAATATTCTTCTATATATTCGTGCAATATCGCGAAATCGAATATGGCGTATTCCGCGCAACACTACTGCTGATCCCAGATTTAAAGCTGTAACTTATTATGTCTTTGTCCATTAACATACTGTATAACCTTTATTAACCCTATACAATACAATTTTCTTTATATTGATAATAATACATTTCATCTTGACTTAAAATTATTAATCTGCCCAATTATCAGAACTCGAGCAGCAAGTCACCAACTTTCTAACATATACAAATCACGTCCCCCTAGATATTTAGGGTGACCCAACCACATAAACAGTGGACGCGACTAGGTTGAGAGGGGGGGAGCTCATTTGCTGCTGCTCAGGTTCCAGGGGAAAAGGAATAAGCCCCCACACACAGCTCTTATATAGACAATCCCAACTTCCAGAAAATTCCTCACATTCCCATTGGACCTTCCTGGAAGTACAAACCGTATTTAAAGGGACAGTAACCTTTTCCTGCTAAACCATGCTAAATAACAATTACCGTAGTTTTCGGATTATAAGACGCACTTTTTTCCCTTAAAAATATGGGGAAAAACCTCTCTGCGTCTTATAGAGCAAATGTACATTAAGCACTGCCCCCCGCCGCCGCTGGCAATGCCTCCTGTCACTGCCGTCCCCCACAACGTCCCCCATCACTGCCAGCAACCCGCTCGGTGCTGTGTTTTTTCCCCTGCACATGAAAGTTGCCGAGCCCCCCACCCGTCGTTCGCCCACGGCCTCTCGGTGTAGTGGCAATTGCAGGGGTGGACTGACCGGAAGCTACAGAACACCTGTGCTGTTGGAAATGTTCCGCTGTGAGCCGTGCTTAGCGATGGGTGATGAACGCCCTTTGATCAACCAGTGTCAACATCAGGAGGCTGTATTTGAACCTACAGACGTCAACTGAGAATGTGGGTGATAGATCCATCTTATCCCTGGACGCTACTAAGGCTTTTGATAGCCTAGAGTGGGATTATCTCTGGCATGTCCTGGAAAAATTTGGATTTGGCCCCGTTTTTATCAGATGGGTAAAAACGATATATAACTCTCCAAGCGCAAAAATAAAAATCAACAACGAACACTTGCAGATGTTTAGGTTAGAAAGGCAGGGATGCCCTCTGTCTCCCCTTCTTTTTGCTTTGGCAATAGAGCCATTGGCAATTGCGATTAGAACTAGACAGGATATACAAGGGTTCCAGAGAAGGGTAGGAGAGGAAAAAACTGCATTTTACGCGGACGATATCCTGCTTTTCTTGGGAAACTCTACAACCTCTTTAAAAATGGCACTGAAGATAGTGAAGACATATGGACGACTTTCGGGCCTGGTGATAAACTGGGAAAAGTCTGTACTTTTACCGGTGGTTTCAGTAGGCAGTACTGTTTGTGTAGAAATCCCCCAGTTAAAAATTGTGGAAAAAATAGATTATCTAGGGATAGTGGTAACACGAGACCCAGAACAATACATTAGTAACAACTTCTAGCTAAATTTAAACGTAAAGCTGACACTTGGGGGGCGACTTCCCCTATCGGTAGCCGGACAAAGTAATCTCATTAAGATGATCTGAATGCCGCAACTGCTTTACGTGTTCCATAACTCTCCTGTATGGATAGGTAAAGCATAGTTTAAAAAAATAGAGACCCTTTTTAGGGAATTCATTTGGAAAAAGGGAAAGGCAAGGATTAGTTTTCAAACATTACAATTGCTAACAAATAAGGGAGGTTTGGCTGTCCCACATCCCCGTAACTACTTTTTAGTGGCGCAATTACAGCACTTGGGGGGGTGTAGTATAGAAGGAGGAGGGAGTGCCAGTGGGAAAATGATGTCAATGGGGTCCCCACATAATTCTATAATAGAAACCTTAGAGGCAGATTCCTTTTCGGCTAAGAATTAAACACAATGATGGTTAAAAGAACATGGCAGGCAGGAAAAATGGCTTTGGGGTATAAGGGGCTAACAGAATACTTCCCACTTTGATAAAACAAAAATTTACAGGAAATTGTAGCTATGGGGAAACTAAAAGAATGGGAAAAGTTAGGTATAACCAGATTGGTACAATTATATGCAGGTAATACACTGAAATCCTTTGCAGAATTAAGTAAAGAATATGCTATTCCAAACTCCTTGTTCTATACCTACCTGCAGATTAGGCACGCCCATCAAGTCCAATTTAAGGTGCATCCGGTGAGTTGACAAATAATCCCCCACTTTTAACGGCTTATTAAGTCAGAAATCTCCAAGGGCATTATCTCAGATTTATATGCACAGATTAGTGATGTGTCTATGTGGGGAGATAGATTGGGAAAAAATAAACAAAGGTGGGAGGAGGATATAGGCCCCAACAACTGAGCAATGGGAATGGATACTGGAGTTAGGGATATTGGTGTCACTCGCCCCATCACAGAGAGTATCTCATCTATTTTTACTACATAGAGTCTATTACACCCCAAAGAGGCTATATACATTTGGAAGGAAATTAGATGACCAATGCCCTAGGTGTCAAAATACAGGAGACCTTATACACATGATGTGGAAATACCCAAAATTATATCGATACTGTGTTAAGGTTTTAGAGATTATAAATACAACCTTTGCGATTGCTCTGGAGTTGGAGGCCAGGGTATGCTTATTGTGGTGTATAGAGGAGAGGCACAAGCAAAGGGGCATTACAGTAGAAGTCATAAGGTGCCTGTTCCAGGCCAGAAAACTAATAGCACAAAACTGGCAATCAGAGAAAGCACCTACATCAGCGGAATGGGTCAATGTGATAAACACTACAGTATGGAAGGAAAAAGTAGCTCTAACTAGACAGGGCAATTTTAGCAAATTTAAAACGTTGTGGGAGCCCTGGTTGAGTAGAATGGGGTGTCCTCCTTAGAGAGGGGAGAAGAACTAAGACTGGTAGTTAGAGAGCAGCCTGCGAGAGAGAGAGAGAGAGAGAGAGAGAGAGAGAGAGAGAGAGAGAGAGGAAATAGAGAAAGAGAGAGGCACATTATAGATGAAGTGGATAAATTCACATAAAGTGAGATGAGGGTAAAGTCTAAATTGCAGTAGAGAAAGGGTGTGCGTGGGGAACAAATTAGATGAAAGGGGGGAAGGGGGAGGGGGGTTGGGGCATGGGTATAATGAGCACTTTAAAGGGTATATGATGTGTTTTATCTATAAAGATGTATGTAACTTAAAGCGGAGCTCCAGCCGCGATTTATTATTTTTTTAAAGTCAGCAGCTACTAACAGTGTAGCTGCTGACTTTAAATAAGGACACTTACCTTGTCCTACTTGCCCGCGCTGATGGGCCCCCCGATGCTGGTCCCACGATCGCTCCGGGTCCCGCGCTGCCATTCACACTATGGAAAACAGGCAGTGAAGCCGTACGGCTTCACTGCCCATTTCCTACTGCGCCTGCGTGAGTCTCACGCTGGCTTGTGAATGGGCGCGCTGCTCTCTGAGAACACACACAGTTCCCAGAAAGCAGCGCGCCCCATTCACAAGGAGAAGGACAAGAAGAAAAGGCACCGCGGAGTGGAAGAGGCAGATTACGGACTTCCGCATAGCAACAGGTATTTCGGGTGAGTATTTTTTTTTCAGGTTTTTTTAATTTAATTTTTTTAAACAACATGGGAAAATGTTGTTTTCCTGGGTGGAGCTCCTCTTTAAATAGATTTTTTTGTATAAAAAAAAAACAAATACAGAATATATGAATAAAAAAATTGCTGCATATTGGGTGGGGTTTAGAGGGCAATGGTTAAATAGAGTCTGAGCCTCTAAACCCCACCTATACACACTTTACATATTTGACACTTTCCTTGTACGCAACATTAACGTTAACAAATGTTGTAAGACATATACTGTACAAAATATTCAGTATATACATTGAATCCATCATCAGGCCTCAGATCAAAATCCTTGTAGCACACACACTAGAAATGTACAAACATATATCAATAAAATCTTCATCGGACCTCGGATCAGTGTAGGCGTGGATATAGACAGGCTTTTAACCCTTTCATGACTAAGCAGATTTCTGACATTTGTTGCTTGCAAGTTAAAATCTGTATTTCATTGATTAAAAAACGTTAGCATGATTTTTTTGTATAATGTGAAAGATGATGTTACACCGAGTAAATAGATACCCAACATGTCATGCTTTGAAATTATGCACACTCGTGGAATAATGACAAACTATGGTGCCTAAATATCTCCACAGTCGGTGCTTTAAAAAAAAAATCATGGTTACCAGGTGGTTCGAATTACAGAGGAGGTCTAGTGCTAGAATTATTGCCCTAGCTCTGATGATCGCGGCGATACCTCACATGTGTGATTTGAACACCGTTTACATAAGAGGGAGCAACTTACGTGTGCGTTTTCTTTGCTGTACGAGCTCGCTGGGACGGGGTGCTTTAAATTAAATTTTTTTTTATTTGGTTTTATTTAGATTTTTTGTCACTTTAAAAAAAAAAAATAACAATTGATCAGTTTTATTGCTGTCACAAGGAATGTAAACATCCCTTGTGACAGTAATAGGTGGTGACAGGTACACTTTATGGAGGGATCTCATCTCTAAAAGACCCCAAATCCCTTCTTTACACTTCAAAGTATTCAGATCGCCAAAAATGGCAATTCTGAATACTGTCACTTTTGAAAAAATGGCAGCATTGGCATCCGAGTAAACCGGAAGAGACGTAGCTTCCGTGTTTACAGAGAGAAGACTGGAACAAGTCCATAGTCTTTCTCTAGCTGGCGGAAGTGCCAACTCGCGTACCGGGTCTCCCGGTGGAATGGGAGGCCTGGTAAGAGCGGCGGAAGGCGGCGGGAGGGGGGACGTCCCCTCTCGCTTCTCCGGTATAACATATGAGCGGCTTTTAGCCACATCGGTTGTTGTCCCTGAAGAGTCAACCGCTAGCTCTAAAAAACTGTACCGGGATGATGCCTGTGTTTAACCCCTGAAAGCCGAGGCCGCATATATGCGCATGCTCGGCGGGAAGGGGTTAAATGTATAGGCGCTCTTACTTTAGTGTGCACCACCAATACCTGCTATGGGTACATATCAAACCCCCTGCAGAAAAATGAGCCAATTTATTGCTCAGACACAGTAAATAACACATATTACTAAGTTTTAGCAATACATTTGCTTCTTGTGCTGCAAACACTGTTTCTTGAGCTTCCATACCTGACTGGAGATGTAGGGTGCAGCTAGTGGCGTAGAATTCCTGCACCTTCGCACCTCGCAACCTCAGTTTCTGCACCTTTAAACCTCAGATCAGCCCTGATTTCTGTACCTTTACACCTCATACATCATATATATATATATATATATATATATATATATATATATATATATATAAAAACACTTGCCTAATAATCTTTGCTTCTGGCCTGGATTAGTGGCAGCTCCTTTCTAACCCAGCCACACAGAAACAGGGAGTTTAATAATAATTCTGTGTCATTGGCAGAACAGCCACTTACAAATACAGACAGTAAAGAGTAGCAGATCCCCACACACACATAAACAATCAAGCTTACTATTGGTGAAAAACTTATTAAAGCACCTTGGAGGTTTTTGAACTCCTTATTTTGAATGCTGCTATAAAGTATCCTTATTTTTGTTTTGTTTTCGCATTAGCAGCACCATGTGAGCAGGCAGACAGATGTGTGTGCACACAGGCTTCCTCTGTCACTGTCAGCGGTCACTAACATCAGGGAGGTGGTTTGCACCAGGCTTCATTCTTGACAACCTAGGGAGCTGTCAGCTTGGGCCCTTTTAGGTGCATCATCAAAGAGACAATAGGACTGAGATCACAAAAGGACAGACGAGGTTCTGTAATTGGTAGCCTAGGCTCTAATTGACAGCCTAACATGCGGTCAATCACATTGTGCGATGCTGTAATCTGTGACGTACAAAACGTCATTAAAACTGAAGGGGGGGGAGGGGCCATCATAAGTCCCAAATCATTGGTTTTAATTATGTGTTTGCCCTACATGCTTGGGGCTCACAAAAGGTGGCACTGTCTGCTTCTGCTAACACATATCTGAACTCTCTCTACTAATGATCAAGCCCTTTATTTCTTAGTTTTAATTGAATGATGCATTTAGAACTAAGTAACCTAACTTGATTATTCCATAAGAGATCTCTTAAAATGCTTATTAGGACTTGACTTTACCAAGGTTCTACATATACTCTGCTGTACTTTGTTGTGTGTGATTTTTTCATGTAAGATATATTTACTTACAGTTATTCATTTCTATAGATTACACCAATTTCTTTTGGCCATAAAACTATGCGTGTCGTAGTTGCTGAACTCTGGGCTTATTGGGTATCATGTAGCCGCCTCCAGTAGCTGCACGTCTCTGGTGGAGTGATATGCGACCGATCAAGGTGCAGACATCGGCATTCACAGACTGCACCTGTAATATCTCTGTAACTTTCTGTAATTAGCTGTATTTTGCTCCTAAATTCTTCTGTACAGATTTTCATGTTTTAGGCCTCGTACACACGACCGAGGAACTTGTCGGAAAAGACACATAGGGCCAGATTCAGGTAGATGGGAGCATCTTTACTCTGGAGTAACATTTCTCATTTACGTTACTCTGGCGAAATTTTAGGAGCAAGTGCTGTTATTCATGAAGCACTTGCTCCTAAAGTTGCGGCAGCGTATCGAAAATGAGCCGGCGGAATTCAAATTGGGCGGGTACGGGGCGTGTATTATTTAAACTAAGCGCGATCCCGCGGCGAACGTACTGCGCATGCGTCGAGTGTCAATACATCCCAGTGCGCATGCTCCAAATTCTGTCAGTGAACGTCAATGACGTCAAATCCCCATTCATGGACGTTTTACGCAAGCGACGCAAATTTTTTTTTTCGACGCGATGACGACGCCTATACTTAACATAGGATACTCCACTAGGGGGCTGCTTTATCTTTACGCCGCGTATCGCTTACGGCATCGTCGGAAAGTCACTGCGTCGCGCCCGAATACGATCGTGAATTGCCGATTCCCGCTGATTAACATATTTTTTCGGCGTAAATCAGCGGGAACGCCCCCGGCGCCATTTTTAAATTAAAGTTGCGATGCGTACAGTTACAGAAAACAGAAACGCCGGCTTAAAGTGACAGTTAGGCTGGAGTATCACTGATACTCCAGCCTAACTCTACCTGAATCTGGCCCATAGTTTTCCTCGACGAGTTCCTTGTTACGCTTGTCGAGAAATTTGACAAGCTGTCTTTGCGTACACACAGTCAAGACCAAATCTCCTCGTTCTCAAACGCGGTGACGTACAACACATAGACGGCAGGGGAAGTTTGATTCCACTGACACAATCCTTGGGGCTACTTTTGCTAATCTCATGTTACTGCACGTTAAGTAAAAGTTTGGTGAGAGACGATTTGCACTTTTCAGTCTGTTACAGCGTGACAAATGTGCGATCTCCATTACAAATGCTACTTTTACTGAAGGCACGCTCCCGTCTCATACTTTATCCTGAGCATGCACAGGTTTCTAAGCATACACACGAACGTCTTTCTCGTCGAAAACCAGCCTGACGAGGAACACGACGAGGAAATTGAGACTCCCGACGAGGAAAAAGAGAACTTGTTCTCTTTTTTCCTCGTCGAGTTCCACGTCAGTTTTCTCGATGAAAAGCATACACATGACCGTTTTTCTCTGCAAAAAAAGCTCTGCCACCAAGTTTCTTGATGGATTCTGTCGAGGAAAATGGTCGTGTGTACGAGGCCTTACATTTCATATGAAGGTAAAGATGAACTTCAGATAAGTGTAGCATTATAAAAATGTATTTATTCACAAGACGATTGGCTACTCACAAGATAATGTAGTGATATCAGGCATATACATGTAGAAATGTCTTTCAGGGTCAGCTTCTGGGGATGTACCTTCCCAGAAAACAGTATGAGTGTCTTTGGGAGGGCTCACCTGTGAGGAAGTAAAAGGTTAAGAGCATTTAGGTCTTCCCCTTCACAAAATTTCGAACGTCAAGAACGCGGTCACTTACAACACTGCAAAAACATGAGAAAAATTAAGTTCAATGATTCCGAGCATGTGTTGAATTGATTCCGAGCATGCGTAGGATTTTTGGCTACAGACGATTGGAATTTCTGACAAGAACTTTTGTTGTTGGAAAATTTTAGAGCGTTTAGAGGCAGTTAAAAAAAACTTAAAACACCCCTAACAGCAGCTGTAAAAACGTCCTTTGTGCACGAGCCTTAAGAAGAGGAGGATCGGGGCTGCAAAACCATTACACAAAGTAGGTATGTATGACATGTTTTAATAAAAAAAAATCTAAAAGTTTAAAATCCCTTTAAGGCTCCGTTCACACTAGTGAGGCACACAGAATCTAAAGACTATGGAAATCACAAAGTTTTCAATGGTGCCCATTCACATCCATGCAATTCAGCATGGCACAATTTTGGAAAAAGTTCAAGCATTTACTTTGGTAAATTTGGTGCAATTTTGGCCCCATAGAATATGCAAACCACGTTCAAATAGCATCCAAGTTGCACTACATAATCTCACCAAAAATCTGAATAAAATCTGATCATAGCAGTGTGAACCTAGCCTAAAAGGAAAAGTCTGCTGTAAATTATTAAAACAAAAACAATCTATGGAAAAAAAGAAAAATGTAAATGGCATTGAAATCAGAAAATCTTAAACCAAAAATATAGCATTTTTAATCAGGCCTTAATTAAATCAGCATCGTATTTGAGTGTTTGAGAATTGCTAAAATGCATACTTAGGGTAAAGTGCAATGGCCATATGCAAATTGTAGTAATCTTTGGTAACCAATCAAATTTAATTTTTATTTTTCCTCAATAGACTATTGAAATAAGATTAACTATCATACACGACTGTCCTTTGTGCTGTGTGAATAAATACACCTATACATAAGCCTTTTAGGATAGCTGATACACCATGGGGTAGAACTTTCCATTACAATTACATAGTTTGGATTTGTTAAGGCTAAGGCTTTAGGCAAGGCTATATTTATAGTTCCTTGCATATATGAATGAGGCCTTTCATTTTCAAAAATGTTACACAATATTATTATTATTATTGGTATACATTTTGGTATAAATTTTACTATTCCATAAGCTTTAAATAAAACAGGTAAATAATGTAATGTTGTTGCCAACAAGTGCTCTTCCTTATTTGCAGAGCGGCCGACGGACTGGACATTTTACTATTGCAAAAAAAAAAAGAGAGATGGTACCATTTTACCTAAACAAAAGAAAGACTGAACATTAAAATTTAACACAAACTTCCACAGGTGGTAGGGAAAGGAAACATAAATATAATAACAGATTAAACATGAATGAGAAACATGTTCACACACATGTTCGCATCGAACATCGGCCGTTTGATCGTTCGTCGAAAACGAACAAATCGGGTCGTTCGCGCTAAATTCGAATGACCCATAATTCACTGCGGCGTTGCGCGCTGATGATTGGCCAAGCATGCACCATGACCCCCGCATGCTTGGCCAATCGCAGCGCCCAAAAAACGAAGAGACCTAATTGGCCAAAGCCTGGGTGCTTTGGCCAATTAGGGCTCAGGGCTGTAGCACACGCCCCACACTATAAAAGGCCGCCTCCCGGGCGGCCTCGTGTAGTGTGTCCCGGCTTGCTTGCTTTGCAGTCAGTCAGACAGACAGAGAGAGAGAGAGAGAGAGAGAGAGAGAGAGATAGATAGATAGATAGATAGATAGATAGATAGATAGATAGATAGATAGATAGATAGATAGATAGATAGATATTGAGAGACACAGTGGGCCAGATTCAGAGAGCCATTACGCCTGTCTAACTGGTGTTGGACTGGAGTAATTTCAAATTACGCGCGTTTTCTAGCTAGTCGAAAACCTCAAACCATGAATAGACGGCTGCGGGCTTCAATTCGACTGGATTACGTGTTTGTACGCCTTGGGATCTACGCTGCAATAAAATTGCGGCCACTGGGTGGACTTCCCGTCGTTTTCGGCGTCGGGGTATGCAAATGAGCTTTTGCCGGCGATCCCCGAAATTACAATCTTCAATCGCAATCTCTTACGGCACCTTTAGTCATCTTTTATTTGCGTAACACTATACCAGCTTTTTGCTGCTCTAATATTAGACAGCCCATGTTAAGTATGGCCGTCGTTCCCACGTCAAATTTCTACGCTTTCCGACGTCTTTTATTATTTTTAACGTAAGTCGTCCGGGAATAGGAATGTTCGTAAACGCGCTTAATTTAAATGCTTCACGCCCCCTAATCGCGTATTTCGATTACACGGCAAGAAATAGACTACGCCGCCGAAGCGTACGGGCAAAAATCTACCAGGATTCGGTGTAGAGCCTGGTAAAATACGGCAGCGTAGAGTATTTCGATTACGCAGCGGAATATTAAGTGTATGTAAATCTACCCCAGTGTCTTTTCAGATAGATAGATAG
Source organism: Rana kukunoris (assembly GCA_029574335.1). Classification (NCBI taxonomy): domain Eukaryota; kingdom Metazoa; phylum Chordata; class Amphibia; order Anura; family Ranidae; genus Rana; species Rana kukunoris. The sequence continues at coordinate 651,923,502 of CM056049.1, read as the reverse complement.
ATAGATAGATAGATCAGGGAGGCTACTAGTTAGTATAGTTAAATTTACAGTTTGTAGAGAATATATTGACATCCCTAGGAGTTGTCAATATATTTATAAACTGTATATCTTAGCTAGTTCTGCTATTAGTATCTGTCAGGCAGGAGATTGTGCTTTAGGGTTTACCTTAAACATAGTACTCCGTGTTAGTCAACGTGTGCTAGTTAATTGCACATAGACGCATTAACTGTTACTGCAAGTGTGCTATTTATTTGCACAGAAAGGCAGTTGCTGTTAATGCAAGTGGGCTATTGAACTGCACAGAAACGCAGTCACTCTGACTGTGCGTGTGCTGTTCAATACCACCTTAGCGCATTTGGTGTGACCGCACGTGTGCGCAGTTAGTGCCAGTGTACGTGTGCTCCTATATACCACCTGAGCGCAGTTAGTGCCACTGTACGTGTGCTCCTATATAACACCTGAGCGCAGTTAGTGCCACTGTACGTGTGCTGCTATATACCACCTGAGCACAGTTAGTGCCACTGTACGTGTGCTGCTATATACCACCTGAGCGCAGTTAGTGCCACTGTACGTGTTCTCCTATATACCACCTAAACACAGTTAGTGCCACTGTACGTGTGCTCCTATATACCACCTGAGCGCAGATAGTGCCACTGTACGTGTGCTCCTATATACCACCTGAGCGCAGTTAGTGCCACTGTATGTGTGCTGCTATATACCACCTGAGCACAGTTAGTGCCACTGTACGTGTGCTGCTATATACCACCTGAGCGCAGTTAGTGCCACTGTACGTGTGCTGGTATATACCACCTGAGCGCAGATAGTGCCACTGTACGTGTGCTGCTATATACCACCTGAGCGCAGTTAGTGCCACTGTACGTGTGCTGTTGTATATCACCTGAGCGCATTTGGTGTCACTCCGCTTGTGCTGTTACATACCACCTGAGCGCTTCAATATGTCTGGAAGGAGAACAAAGAGAGGCAGAGAGTCACGAGGGCAAGCAGGCTCTGCATGTAGAGATAACGCTGGTAGTGTATGTGGTGCATCCTGTTCAGCACGTGGCCGCTCGTCCTTCTTTTCGGGAGCTGGCCGTGTTGAGCCTCAACATGCTGAGAAATTAGTAGAGTGGATGACCAAGCCGTCCTCATCCTCCTCATCCTCTCTCACACAGACTGATCAAAGTTCATCTGGCAAAGCAGCTGCCAAGGCGTCCTCTTCCCTCTGCACAATGGCTTCACACAATACTTCCCTAGTACCACCATGTCCTCCTGAGGAGTCCCCCGAACTGTTTCAACACAGTGTTGGGTACATGCTGCATGAAGATGCGCAGCGTTTTGAAGACTCCAATGACGGAACACTGATAGAGGAAGGCATTGATGTGAGCCCAGGGAGAGGGGGTGGCCGAGAGGGACAGCAATTTGTCAGTGATGATGTTCCCCCAGCTGGAGCATACTGCCAGGTTGTTGACAGTGATGAGGAGGGAGGGGATGATGAGTTCACTGACTCTACCTGGGTGCCTGATAGGAGAGAGGAGGAGGAGGAGGAGAAGGACGAGGCACAGGCACATCTCCAAAGAGGCAGGATGCCCTCCAGGGGTCAGCTTAAGGTCACACCCACTGCATTACAACGCACATCTACGGCGCTTGTGCATGGCGCTGCTGTGTCTGACCGGTACAGCAAAAGTTCTTTGGTGTGGGCCTTTTTTGAAACATGTCCACAAGATCGTACCTTTGCTATTTGCAACTTATGTCGCAAGCGTATCTCGCGTGGCCAAAACATCAACCGCCTGGGTACCACATGCTTGTCCAGACAAGCACACCAGAAAGACCCACACCAAAGACAAAAGCGTACCCCCCCTTGCCCTTCTGGGACCTCCAACCCCAGTAGACCCCCAGTCCTCTCTTAAGCCTGCAGTGAAGGTGTAGAAATAGGTGTGTCACAAGCTAGTAGTAGCGGTCAATCTACTGATAATACCAGGCAAATTTCCCTGCCCCAGCTGCTGCAGCGCCGAAAGAAGTACAATCCCAGCCATCCACATGCCCAGTAGTTGAATGCTAGCTTAGCGAAATTGCTAGCACTTCAACTGCTACCTTTTCAGTTGGTAGATTCTGCCCCCTTCCGTGAGTTTGTGCAATGTGCAGTACCTCAGTGGAAAGTACCAAAACGCCACTTTTTCTCACGGAAGGCTATTCCGCCTCTCTACCGGCATGTGGAAGGCAATGTCCATGCCACGCTGGACAGGGCGGTCAGTGGTAAGGTGCATCTTACCGCTGACTCATGGTCCAGCAGGCATGGACAGGGACGTTACCTGTCTTTTACGGCGCATTGGGTGACTCTGCTGGCAGCTGGGAAGGACGCAGGGCAAGGTCCAGTAGTTTTGGAGGTTGTTCCACCACCACGCCTCCAAAACACTACTACTGCTTGTGACACACCTCTCTCCTCCACCCCCTCCTCTTCTTCTTCCTCTGTGGCCTCTTCCTGTGCTGAGGTTTTCTCTGTAGCAGCCGTGCTCCGTAGGCGTACGAGGGGCTACGCAGGAATGCAGGCCAAGAGATGCCATGCGGTGCTAGAGCTGGTGTGCTTGGGAGACAGGAGCCACACTGGGGAAGAGGTTTTGTCAGCTCTGCAGGGTCAGGCTGAGAGGTGGTTGATGCCACGCCAGCTGAAGCCTGGAATGGTGGTCAGCGATAATGGCACCAACCTCCTCTCTGCCCTGCGACAGGGAAAACTCACCCACGTGCCCTGTTTTGAGCATGTCCTCAATTTGGTGGTGCAGCGGTTCTTGGGCAGGTACCTGGGATTGCAGGATGTCCTGAAGCAGGCCAGGAAAGTCTGTGTGCATTTCCGGAGGTCATATAATGCCACTGCTCGGCTGACTGACCTCCAAAGGGAATACAACCTGCCCAAGAACCGCCTAATTTGTGACATGCCCACCAGATGGAACTCAACGTTGGCCATGCTGCAGCGGCTGCACACGCAGCAACGGCCATCAATGAGTACCTGTGCCAATATGGCAGCAGAACTGGGTCAGGGGAGCTAGGTTTTTTTTCCCAACGCCAGTGGGCCTTGATGCATGCACTGTCCTGTCACCATTTGAGGAGGCCACGAGGATGGTGAGCAGTGACAGTGCATGCATCAGTGAGACTGTCCCTCTTATTCACATGTTGGAGCACACGCTACGTGGAATAATGGACAGGGCCCTTGAGGCAAAACAAGACCTCTCAAGGCCCCCTTTACCCAGACAGTGGTCCTGCTTGCCCACCTAGCACATAGGAAGAGGATGAGGAGGAGGAGGAGGAGAATTGTATCAGCAGCATGGAGGTGGAGCCTAGCACCCAGCAGCAGCAGTCTTCAAGGGATCATTTACAGTCCCAAGGAGCACGTGGAGTTTTACGTGGCTGGGATGAGGTGCCTGTAGATCCTGTTGTCCTCAGTGACCCAGAGGACTGTGGGCCGAATGCCTCAGCAAACCTACGCTGCGTGGCCTCCCTGATTCTGCAAAGTCTGCGTAAGGATCCTCGTGTACGTGCTATTAAGGAGAGGGATCATTACTGGCTGGCGACTCTCCTTGATCCACGTTACAAGAGTAAGGTTGCGGACCTTATGTTGCCATCGCAGAGGGAGCAGAAGATGAAACTTCTGCAGGAGGCCTTGCAGAAGGGTCTGTGCAATGCGTTCCCAGAACCGGGGGGATTACCAAAACCTGGCTCTGGACAACGTCTTGCTGAGGCTTCGGTGAGTCACAGAAGGGGCGGTGGAGAAGGTGGTCGTCTGACCGATGCATTCAGGCAGTTTTTTAGTCCGCAGCCCCAAGGTCTGACCGGTTCCAGCAACCATCGCCAGCGTCTGGTTTACATGGTCCGGGAATACCTAGGGGCAAGATCCGACTTGGACACCTTCCCCACTGAAAATCCTCTGGCTTACTGGGTCTTGAGGATGGATCACTGGCCAGAGCTTGCCCAGTACGCAATTGAGCTACTGGCTTGCCCTGCATCCAGTGTTCTTTCAGAACGGACATTCAGTGCTGCTGGAGGCTTTGTCACTGATCACAGGGTGCGCCTCTCCACCGGCTCTGTTGATCGACTGACCTTCATCAAAATGAATCAGGCTTGGATCAACACCAGCTACCAAGCACCTGATGCTGATATTAATGAATAATATCTTTTTGTTGAAAAGTCAGATCCCTTTTAGACTGCTGATGCTGAGTGACTGTCCTCTTATGTTGCTGATGGAATATCCTTCTCCTCCTCACTTTTCTTGCTGATAGCTAGTAAGAAATGTTGTGTTTCTGGGCTCCGCCACCAGTGCCTAAGGCACAATTTTTCAGCCCCTGTTTAACATATTCGAGTATTCGCGAATAGATCGAATATCGCGGTGAATATTCGTATTTTTTCAAATTTATTTTTAAAACAGATCACATCCTAGTGATCTCCATCAACGTCTAAAAGCATTGCTGGTATGATTAGAGACCCTGGGCCGAGTAGCTAAGGGGATCGTTTTATGTTGCCGAATATTCGCGAATACTTTCTCTGCCCTCTTAGCTTTAGTTTAGTCATATAAGTTTGTGTAAGTAGAGTTAGTGTTTAGTGCATATTAGTTTAGTAGTTTAGTCAAAATGTGGGCAAGGGGCTTTGGGGGGCCTTGTATTGTCCACGCCAATTTTTTTATTTTGGCATGGAGTTCCCCTTAGCCCAGGTTCACACTGGGTACGATTTAGTTCGATTTGAGATGCGATTACACATGTGAAATCGCATCTCAAATCGGTGGCAATTGCCGGCAATGACACCGTCCTAATCGCGGCAAAATCGCGGCAAAATCGCGCGACTTTGAAGTCGTACAAGTGTGAAAGGGACCTTAAGCCCTGGTTCACACTGGGCTGCGGGAGTGAAGCAGTGCGAGTTCAGCTGAACTCGCACAATTTCACTCCCGCCCGGCAGTCCCGATTTCAGCCGCGATTTCAGAGACATCTGTGCAGGTTTCTGCACAGATGTCAACGTAAATCGCAGGCTGAAATCGCAAAAAGTAGTACAGAGATTACTTTTTGAAATCGGTGCAATGCCGCAGATGCAGCGTCGCGCCGATTAGGACAGTGCCATTGCCGGCAATTTGCGGCAAAATCCGCCGTTTTGACATGCGATTTGACATGCCAAATCGCAGGTCAAAACGCACCAGTGTGAACCAGGGCTAAGCCCTGGTTCACACTGGGCTGCGGGAGTGAAATCGCGCAATTTCACTCCCTCTGGCAGTCCTGATTTCGGCGCGATTTAGGAGCGTCCTGAAATCACAAAAAGTAGTACAGGAACTACTTTTTGAAATCGGTGCAGCGCCGCAGATGCGGCGTCGCACCGATTAGGACGGTGTCATTGCCGGCAATTGCCACCGATTTGAGATGCTATTTCACATGTGTAATCGCATCTCAAATCGAACTAAATCGTACCCAGTGTGAACCTGGGCTTAAAGTCCATATCAGACCCAAAGGGCCTGGTATGGTTTTTGTTTTTTGTTTTTTTGGGGGGGGGGGGGGCTGCTGTTTTTTTTCTTAATTCTGTCATAGGGTTAACCACTTCTATACACTGTATTATATACTCTGCACTGCAATATATACTCTACACCGCATTATATATGCTACACTGACTGCACTATATATATACTCTGCAATGTATTAAATATACTATACTGATGACACTATATACTCTGCACTGTATTATATATACTTCACTATATACTCTGAATGGTATTATATATACTACTAGGACTGTACTATATACTCTGCACTGTATTATATATACACTACACAGACTGCACTATATACTCTGCACTGTATTATATACAAATAGTGAAAAATAATAATTTTAACAAGACAAGTCCATAAGTGATTAAACTCCAAGTGATTAAAATTAAAGGCCCAGATTCACAGAGCAATTACGCCTGTCTAACTGGTGTTAGACAGGAGTAATTTCAAATTTCGCACGCCGTATCACTAGTTTGAATCCTCAAACCATGATACGGCGGCTTCGGGCTTCGAGCCGAGAGGCTTACGTCCTCGTAAGCCTTCGGATCTACACTGCGATATTTTTGCGGCCGCTGGGAGGAGTTTGCGTCGTTTTCATGCGTCGGGATATGCAAATGAGTTTTTACGGCGATCCACGAAGGTACGAGTGTCCCTCGCAATCGCCTACGTCATTTTTTTGACTACGTAATGTTAGAGGAGCTTTTTGCTGGTCTAACAGTGCGTAACCCATGTAAAGTATGGCCGTCGTTCCCGCGTCGATTTGAAAATATTTTTTTTTTTTTAACGTAACTCGTTCGGGAATAGGAATGTACGTAAACGACGCTACTACGACATGACGACGTGTTTTCGCGCAATGCACGGCGGGAAATCTGCAAACGGAGCATGCGCAGTTCGATCGCCGCGGGAACGCGCCTATTTTAAATGCTTCACGCCCCCTACTCGCGCAGATGGATTGCGACGGGAGAAATACACTACGCCGCCGTCGTTTACTGGACAAAATCTACCTGGATTCCACGTAGAGCCAGGTAAAAAACGGCGGCGTAGTGTATTTCTGATACTCTACGAGAATCTAATTCTCTGTGAATCTGCCCCAAAGTGTCCAAAAAAATCTTCTTAAACAATCTTGCTTGAAACCTTTCACCACACCATAGTGCTCAGTGACTCCACACCCAAAGGTGAAAGGTTTCAAGCAAGATTGTTTAAGAAGATTTTTTTTGGACACTTTGGGCCAGATTCACAGAGCCCTTACGCCTGTCTAACTGGTGTTAGACTGGAGTAATTTCAAATTACGCGCGTTTTCTAGCTAGTCGGAAACCTCAAGCCTTGAATAGAGACGGCTGCGGGCTTCAATTCGACTGGATTACGTGTTCGTACGCCTTCGGATCTACGCTGCAATAAAATTGCGGCCACTGGGTGGACTTCCCGTCGTTTTCCGCGTCGGGGTATGCTAATGAGCTTTTGCCGGCGATCCCCGAAATTACGATCTTCAATCGCAATCTCTTACGGCACCTTTAGTCATCTTTTCGCTGCGTAAAACTATACCAGCTTTTTGCTGGTCTAATATTAGACAGCCCATGTTAAGTATGGCCGTCGTTCCCGCGTCGAATATCAACGTTTTCCGACGTCTTTTATTATTTTTTACGTAAGTCGTCCGGGAATAGGAATGTTCGTAAACGACGCTACTCAAACAACGAATGACGTAACGACGTTATTTCGCGCAATGCACGGCGGGAAATTTATGAACGGAGCATGCGCAGTTCAATCGCCGCGGAGATGCTCTTAATTTAAATGCTTCACGCCCCCAATCGTGTATTTCGATTACGCGGCGAGAAATAGACTACGCCCTCGTAGCGTACGAGCAAAAATCTACCAGGATTCGGTGTAGAGCCTGGTAAAATACGGCAGCGTAGAGTATTTTGATTACGCAGCGCAATATTAAGTGTATCTGAATCTGGCCCTTTAAGTTTAATCACTTGGAGTTTAATCACTTATGGACTTGTCTTGTTAAAATTAGTCTTTTCATCACTGGATGAACGTTTTTTTCTTGGAACACTTCATTATATTGTTTTTTATTTACTAATATATATATATATATATATATATATATATATATATATATATATATATATATATATATATATATATATATATATATATATATATATATATATATATATATTCACTCCTCACATATACTTATTATAGTTTAATATGTGTATATTTTGTCACAGATTTATTTTCACATTTATTTAGGATTGTTCAAAATAATTTTTGCACATAGCGCTACTATTTTGTTCATTCAGAATTTTTTTACACACTGTATTATATATACTACACTGACTGCACTATATACTCTGAACTGTATTATATATATATACTGCCGCCTTGTAAGCAGCAGCCTTAACCGGGGCGGGGTTGTAAAAATCAGAGTTTTTGTGCTAGGAAGTTCCTTAGAACAACCAAACATATATATGTATATCTATCTATCTGTCTATGTCATATATATATATATATATATATATATATATACTGTATATAAGCAGAGACCCTAGAGAATAAAATGGCGATTGCAAATTTTTATGTCACACGGTATTTACGTAGGAGTTTTTCAAACGTAATTTTTTGGAGGAAAAAATATACTTTAGTGAATAAAAAAACCCACAATATACAACCCATTTTTTTTGTAAAATATAAAAGATGAGGTCACACTGAGTAAATAAATAACCTACATGTCATTCTTTAACATTGCGCACGCTCATGGAATAGCAGAAAACAACATAACTTAAAAATCTCCATAGGCGACACTTTGAACATTTCTACAGGTTACCAGTTTAGAGTTAGAGGTCTAGTGCTGGAATTATTGCTCTCGCTCTAGCGTTCGCGATGATACCTCACTGGTTTGAACACAGTTTACATATGTGGGTTTGACCTAATTATGCGTTCACCACTGCGCACAAACATGGGGGGAGGGGGTGCTTAAAAAAAAAAATATATATATATATATATATATATATATTATTTAATTACTTTTTTATTTTTACACTTTCCCTTAAAAAAAATTTAATCACTTTTATTCCTATCACAAGGAATGTAAACATCCCTTGTCATTAAAATAAGCAGTGACAGGTCACCTTTATGGAGTGAAAGGGGGTCAATAAGACCTCACAAAAAATCTGATCTAGTACTTAAAAAAAATTGCCTTGTTTTTAATTAATCTGGAACCAGAAGAGACATCATGACCCTGCTCCTAGACCAGGGGTCCCCAAACTATGGCCCTCCAGTTGTTCAGTTGCTCTGGGGAAAAAAAACGTGCCAAGTGCAACTTCTCTTGCAAAGTGAACAGTGTATTTGCCTTCAGTAAATCAACCTCAATGCGGGAGAAACAAGAAGAAAGTTTACACATTAGTTACTATAGTTCTGTCATGGCACCCCAAATTATTAAAATACATTTTATCAAAGAACTATGCACTAATCCTAAAAAGACTTGCTCTGCATGCAAAATTATGAATAAAATTCATAAATGTCTATAGAAGAAATTCGGCAGAACGTTAAATATTTTATTACCATTTGCTGTGTGTCTGAATGCAGTTCTCCAGTGCAGGTGATATTATATCACCCATGGCATACTGCATTTCTTTAATATGATGTCATTAAATGTTTTTTTAATATACATAGATTTATTTTCTTATCGCTTTTATGTAAGTAATCTTGCTTTTTATAGTTACTAAGAACATGCTAGCAAAAGTAAAGAATAATAATAACAACAATAAAATGTAAACTAGTGATAATATAAACCTTTATAGAGTGTTTCCTTTTACCATCAATAACAAGCAAGCGGATAAATAGTGAATATTATCTCTAATAAATAAATGTAAGCATGCACACATAAATTAAAATAGAAATACTGAAACATTAAATAATTAATATGGCATTGTGCTGCAGCAGGTATTCCACTGCCGACCGAGGACATCATTTGTCTATGGCCCGGTCGGCAAGTTGTAAACCCTAAATTAATAAAATAAATTAAAATAATAATATTTTAAACAATACACTTGTTTTTTCATGCTTTGTTGCATATCAGTGTTGCTTATTTCCTGCTGCGTCTTTGCAGACACTTTTTGTTTACATGCATTCCAGCAATGGCCACTTGCCATTTCTCAGGAAAAGTTTCCAGTCTTTGACAGCAGTGGATTATACCTATATAATGTGTGTTTAAACAGCTACATGTAGTCTCCAGATGCTTATATAACAAGGTGACAACACAGGAGCTCAATTGTGTTTCATCATATAAAAGGACATGCATGAACAAGGGTCTCAATAAAAGAATCAAAAGGTATTTTTTTTTTTGTTAAGCTTCAGATTTAAAAACATTAAAAAACACCTTTTGAAATTACAATGACGTGTTAAAGAATATAACATATTTTATTGATTGGGTTTTCAAATCTTGCAAATTATAGTCATTTGTTCTTACAATGCATGATTAGTGCAATTAGTTTTTATAGAGTACTGATTTTACATTGCTATTTAAGGTGCCCAGCTTTGGTTGAATATAATGGATATATTTATGCTTAGGATAGTATGGCTCTCTTATATACTTCAAAGTTGGTTCCTCTGCTGCTGTTGATGATAGGCACTCAAGTTCTATAGAATTGGGTATATGTGATTGTACGATATTATTATTATTTTATTTCTTATGGTTGAACTTGATGGACTTGTGTTTTTTTTTTCAACCTGACTAACTATGTAACAATGTAACTATGTAAGTTCAATGGAGTTTATTTACTAAATGTAAATAGTCTTTTCGCATTGCAAAGGAAGTTACACTTTCCACGGGAATTTTCCCCAGAGCCTCATGAATGTGACCAGGTTTTACTCTGCAAAGAATACCCAATCACATGCATGAATAATAAAAAAAGTTTTTGCTTGCGCATGATTGGATGATAGAAGTAGGCATAATGTCACCTCATTCACTAAGCTTTTGCAAAGCAAACAGCCTATTTTTAAGTGAATGCGGCGAAATTTCATTTTTCAAATTATGTGAAAGAAAAATAAAAAAAAACAGCATTTGTGGTTGCATGTGATTGGATGATGGAAGTCAGCAGGGCTTCACCTCATTTACAAAGCTCTGGGGAAAATATCCCTCTGCACAGTGCAACTTCTCTTGCAAAGTGAATAGTGTATTTGACTTCAGTAAATCAACTCTAATGTGGGAGAAACAAGAGGAATGTTTACACATTAGTTACTATAGTTTTGTCATGGCACTCCAAATTATTAAAATGCATTTTATAAAAAAAACTATGCACTAAACCTAAAAAGACTTGCTCTGTATGCAAAATGATTAATACAATTCATAAACGTCCATTTAACCACTTGCCGACCACTGCACTTCGATGTATTTTGGCACAATAGCAGCAGCACATCCCCTTTAATTCTCGGTCTAGTGGCATACTGCGTGACCGTGCTTGCATTTTTATAGCACTGTTCGCTGTATAAATGACAATGATCCCAAATTAGTGTCAAAAGTGTCTGATGTGTCCGTTGATAAAAATCACAGATCACCACGATTAGTAATAAACAAAAATGCCATAACTCTATCCCCTGTTTTGTAGACACTATAAATTTTGCGCAAACCAATGAATATACGCTTATTGCAATTTTTTTTACCAAAAATATGTAGAAGAATACATATCGGCCTAAACTGAAATTTTGTTTTTATTTTATATAATTTTTGGGGGATATTTATTTAAGCAAAAAGTAAAAAATATTGCATTTTTTTTTAAATTGACGCTCTTTTTTTGTTTATAGCGCAAAAAATAAAAACTGCAGAGGTGATCAAATACCACCAAATGAAAGCTCTATTTGTAGGAAAAAAAGAATGTCAATTTTGTTTGAGTGCAACGTCACACGACAGCGCAATTGTCAGTTAAAACAACGCTAGAAAATTAATGTCCCCAAGTGTACCAATATTTGAGGAGTGGCGTTCCCAAGTAAATGAGACAATACTAATGGAACAACAGGCCTATCATAATAGGGGTACACCGGATATATTAATTAAGCTGTGGGGCCCGTGGTTAATAACCCCAGGATTGGCTGTATTTTCTTTGACTCCAGATAGAATAATATAGAATGATGTATAGAATGAAGGGGGTTAAAATATAGGATGGGAGATAAAAGTTCAGAGGAGGGGAGGAGGAGGGGAAGTCTTCAGGGAGTGGGGAGAGAAGAGATGGGGTTTTTCTTTTTTTTCTTTGTTTATTATGTTTTAACGTGTTAGTTTGTAAGTATTTTCATATTATTATTATATTTTTGATATTATTGGGGATTGTATGTAAAGGCATGTATAATTATACATTTTGATATACTAATGTTAAGTTTGTTGTATGTTTGAAGTGTTGTAAAATTGAAAAACGTTGAATAAAAAATGTAAAAGTGAAAAAAAAAAACATGTCGCCAAAAGTGCTCTGGTCTGGAAGGGGGCAAATTATTCCAGGGCTGAAGTGGTTTGGCAGAACATGAATTATTTTATTACCATTTGCTGTGTGTCTGAATGCAGTTCTCCAATGCAGGATATATTGTATCACCCACGGCATACTACATTTCTTAAATATGATGTCATTAAATGTTTTTTAATACACAGATTTATTTTCTTATCACTTTTATGTAAGTCATCTTGCATTTTATAGTTACTTAGAACATGCTAGCAAAAGTAAAGAATAATAACAACAACAATAAAATGTAAACTAGCGATAATATAAACCTTTATATAGTGTGTCTCTTTACCCTCAATAACAAACAAGTGGATAAAGGACAGCGTATACTTTAGGTACTGAGTAAAGTGAGCAAATTTTATCTCTAAAAAATAAATGTAAGCGTGCACACATAATTTAAAATAGCATACTGAAACATTAAATAATAAAAATAAACATTTAGCCTGGGAAATAGGCAAACTTGCAAATAATATTATAGGGTTGATTTACTAAAACTGGAGAGTACAAAATCTGGTGCAGCTGTGCATGGTAGCCAATCAGATTCTGTGTTAGGACCACAGAATTATGGGGTGCCTTGGCGCGGCTCTGTGGCTCACGCATGCATTTGCAAATGCGTGCGGACAAAACCCCTGTTTTTAATGCACACTGTTAGACAGGTTAATTGGTTGTTCTGCCAGCTGGTCGGTAAGTAGGCTTGGTTATTCCCTGGTTCAGTACACACCAGAACAGGCAAACAGTTTGCACGAACATGCAGCAGTGAACCCTATTAAGGTCTATGGGACATGAACATCAACAGTGCTTATTTTGAATGCTTATATGCAAGTTATTGTCATAAAAAGTGTATGGGTACTGCCCCAGGGGACATGTATCAATGCAAAACAAAGTGAAACAATAAAAATGAAAGATTCCTTTAAATATCGTGCCTAAGGGATCCCCTCAGTCTTCCTGTAAAGTGGCGCATCTGCGCAATCTATAGAACAGTGCCACAGCAAAATGAAATCTCTAAAGGAAAAATGTAATTTAAACTTGCTCACGGCTGTAATACATTGCTGGCTTCTGGCAATATTGATAAAAAATCAAGGAAAAAATCGGCGTAGGTACCCCCTTAGTCCATACCAGGCCCTTTGGGTCTCGTATGGATTTTAAAGGGAACTTGATGGCAAAATGTAAAATTTCAGACCCTTATCCGAGCAAGCAGCCTGGCAGGCCAGGAAAGGTTGTGGGACGAGCGAGCACCCCCCCCCCTCCCTTGGATCATACAACGCCACTTTCCCTCAACATGGGGAGGGTGTTTTGAGGTCCCACCCAAAGCACCTTGATGGGGACAAGGGCCTCTTCCCCTGGCCCGGTTGATGTAGGGGTCTGTGGGTGGGAGTCTTTGGGTGGGAGTCTTATCGGAATCTGGAATCCCCTTTAACAAAGGGGCCCTCAGATCCCGGCCTCCCCTATGTGAATGGGTAGGAGTACACTGTCCCCCTACCCATTCACCATAAAAAAAATTGAAAAGTAAAACCCACAAAAAATATATAATCTGTACATCCATCATCAATCACGCTGCCTGACGTACCCCAAAAAAAAAAAAGATACTCCGCCTTCATGGCAGGCCTCTGTCATTTGGCTGTGACAGCTGTTATATAGGCAACACGCTGACGTAACCGGATGACCCGCCCCCTCTTTTGTCACAAGACGTCAGAAGAGGACGGGGTCACGCGGTTATGTCACCAGATGGCCCTGCCCTTGTCTATATAACAGCTGTTCAGCCAAGAGACAGCAGTCGTCGGGAGGGCTCCTATCAAGGCATGGATGGATGGAAATCGCGGGACACTTTTTTTTTTCTTTTTTAATAAAGGAACTGTCAAAAACTGTCTATTGTGGTTTTTACTTTTTGACACATTTTGGGTGAATGGGTAGGGGTACAATGCAGTTCTGTATTTGTACAAAAATATATAATCTCATTTAACTACAATTCTAAAATGTGGCAGAGCTATGCCAAATCACCCACCACCTACCCTGCTGAGGTGTTGAAGGCGCAGTTTTGGTACTTTTTCCTAAAGAGCTAAATAGAACATGGCTGCTAAAACAGTACAAGACTTATTTAATTGCATTTATCTAAGTCGTTTACAGTTATCATGCCATAAAAGAATAACTTGTTGGCTGGAATAGATTATCCTGTGTCTGGATAGTAGTACAAGGAAAAGTCATTTGCGGTTCTTTAGTTACGTATTTGAAGTTCACCTGACTTAATCTGAATTGAGATAAGGTAAGTGACTTTTAGTAAGTTCATTGTTTATTGTCGACAGCCTGGGTTTTTGAGTTCATCACCACTGTACCATACTGTACGTTGTTTTTAATCCATCAGTAAACATTTGACCTAACGATATATTATTTTGAACCTCGGTACCTCTTACTTGTTTTTCATTTTTTTTCTTTAGCTTAGATGAGTTGTATATTGTTTGTTAGTATCATTGAGATTAAGAATTACATCAAACACATTGCGTGCCAATAAGCTGTCATGATGTGCACCCTATGACATCAACTTCACAAATATAATTGGATAAAAGATCATGTAAGTCAAATGCTAAAGTCCACCTTGAGACAATAATTAAATGCAGAAGACGGTTGTGTAGACGAGCATAGCAGAACTTGTGACTTGAACCCATAAACTGGTATTACATCTATTGGGGGACATGCTGGAGCTGACACTTACACTATGGAGATAGTTGAAGATTTGCTATGATTTCACTTCCATTTAAATCTAAAGACGTGACTGAAGTAATGCATTTTCTGTGATCTGCTGCATCACTCCTATGCACTGTGTAGAAAGATTAGAAGCCCATGAACTGATCGTTTTTAGCCCCTGCACTGAGTACTAGATTCCATTTGTCACTGACAGTTTGCAATTCCAACCTACATGCCAGCTGGAACCAAACAGAACCATTGAGTCTTGATTCCATTTTAAACAGCACTGAAAGTTGTAGCCTGCTAAACCCATGATTTGGCCGAATTTTGCTTGTTCAGAGGTTCTAGAACCATTTTTTTTTTTAATAATGACCTTATGATAAGTGTGTATGTTTATTTAATATTTACTTTTTTTGGTAATTGAATAGGGGTGCTGTCAGGAACGTGCTGGTCATAGCACAGCTGAAACTCCGTGGTGCGGGCCTGCTGGTGCCCGTCTTACTGTGCTCAGTTGCACGCATATGTGCGCACGAATACAAATGCACACACATATGTGCATGCATGTACTTTAGCCATTGACACTGGCGCCAAATGGCCTATATACAGGTGCATCTCAAAAAATTTAAATATCATCAAAAAGTTAATTTATTTCAGTAATTCAATTCAAAAAGTGAAACTTTTGAAGTTAATTACTACACATGCATTGAAACCCCACCGCACTCTCACGACCACTGTTGCAACATCAGTGGTCCCCAAGCTGGGACTGCACGAGAGTCCTCCCTCTGCAGTCAGGCTCAGCTGCAAGGTACGTGACAGGTGCTATGTACCTCTTACTTTTTGGATGGATGGTGGATGATATCTTCCATGCCATCCTTATTTTTTATAGGGAGCTTCCCAATTTGAAGAAGCCCCTCCCCCATCTGCAGACCCTAATAACCACCAGTTCAGGGTTGTGGGAAAGAGGCTCGTGTCCCTATTAACATTGACATTTTGCTCTCATCGACTTCAATAGGGTTTTGATTTGGCACCCAAACGTCAGTAATGTTGACTGCACCTCTAATTAAACCCAGGTTTGTTTGGCTTTCTCTACCACTTTTCCTGTGGACTGTGGATAAGATGACAAAAGATAAGACAAAAAACAGACAAAAATTCAAGACATTAAAAAACTATAAAAACACACTTTTTCTACTTTTATCAGAGTTACTGTAGATAAAATGTATAACTTATTTTATAAACAGTATGATTCTGGTACAAAGCATTAAAAAGTTATTTACAAAAGAAATATAAGCTTTTATTTTCAATAAAAATGATGATGATGTGGTGTGTGGGTAAGTGTTCCCAAATGCAGACTTTGAGATCATAACCCAGAGCCCACAAACAGATTAGGGACATTGCAATTAAATAAAAACAAGAGAAGTATTGCCAAAGTTGTGTTAACCATACTTCTGTGGGTTACAGGAATGCACTTACTTTTGCTCTTTAGTGAGCCAGAATCAGCTATTGCCATCTGTCAACTGATGTAGCAGAGCCACCCCAGCCTCTCTAAGCAGACTGAGATCTAAGCCAAAGCCATGCAACCATCAGTGCTTTGCATGTAAACAGCAACACTCTGGAATCATTCCAGCCTTGACACCCTACAAGTCCCATCAGGTGAACTCTGATGACTAGTGGGAGGAGCCATTTCTGCATATGCAGAGTTTGAACAAGATTTTACGTAATCAGAAACAGCTCCCCTCATAGGCCATCAGATTGGACATGATGGAGAATCATTCTCCCTCCCCCTCATCACATGAGTTCTGCAGGCCAGTGGGAGGAGTAGTTTCAGCACGTATAGAATTTGATTGGTCAAACTGTGAGAGCTGACCTGATGGGGAACTGAGGCCTACATACATACATACAAGGAGCATGTGAGGAGGTGCAGCATGATACGGCGGCGGTAAACACATGAGAGTCTGGTTTCAGAACTTGTATTAATGCAAAAACCAGACCAGGAACACTCATGGCATAGAACAGCAATGTGTAGCAGGGAAGGTCTGGGATGTGCCAAAAGAGTCTGTTTTGAAGGGAACAATGTGGCCTTGCAGGTCCGTACCCAAATGGGGAGGTTTCTAGGAAGGATAGCGTGTCCCAATCCTTTCCCATCTCATCTGTAACCTCTCCCTGCCACTAATCACTGTCCTTGTCAGACTACCCACACGTGAAATTTGTGCCAAGCCTGGGAGCCAGGGCTTTAAATAGGCTCTGCATGACCCAAGATGGCAGCCAGAGTCACATGGGGGCAGCCACCAACTGGAAAGCTTCCCCAGTGACCCTATAAATCATAGCGGAACCTTATTGCTCTTGACTTCCTCTCCCCTTGTAATGCCTCTGCGGTTGAGCACCACCTGCAGTGGAGAAAGTAGACTGCATCTGCCTGTCCTATAGTTAAGTAATTTCCCTGTATTTGATTAGAGAGTGAAATAGAAAGCAGCACATAGATTAACATTCTCTCTGTCTCTCTCCTCTCTCCTCCTATCAACATGTTTCTTATGAGTGCAACAGATCAACTGATTGACATACCTGTGAAGTTTTGAAAGTGGCTGAGGCTGAGACTAATAAGGGAGATGGAGGTTAGAGAAAAGTTTCTATGTATGATTACAACCACCAGAAAAATATCCAGCATATATCAGGGCCAGCAATGATAATCCTGAGAAAATGTCAGGACCGGCAATAACCTCCAGCAATGCACAAGGTGTTGATGCTTGGGGTCCGGTGCGTGTCTGATCACCGGTTCAAAAACATACTTGGGGGGCACACCCTAAAATGCATTTAGATTCAAGAAGTGACTTTTTCTACCCCTTTAAGGTTTAGCTAGAATAGCCTTTGTTCATTTAACACTGTGTGCTGTTTCCTCAGACACAGTGGATGAATATGTCCCCAATTGTCCTTGTGGTTTTTAAGTCACACATTTCTTAAGGCGGTTAGATTTCAACCACAGCCACAAGCACATTCTCTTTTTATGTTTTTAAGTTATTCAAAGGCAGGCCACAGAAACAACGGCATAAAATTATGCTCAATCACACTTGTTACTTTATAAGTGAGGAACAGTTAGCATGTAAATTTTTCTCTAAAATTATAAATGATTTCCCTGCTTAGTGAGCAGCGCTCCATAGGATTGCGTATTAGAATGATCTGTGTTTCAACACAGAGCTGCAGAAATTGATACAAGGACCCTATTCATATATAATAAATAACAAAGATTTTGATATTTTTAGTTTTTTAAAGTGGTAGTAAACTGACGTCTTTTTTTTTTAAACCTGCAAGACAAAGTTATAATGTGCTAGTATACTATCACATTATGTAAAACTTACCTAAGAAGAAAGCCTTTCAGCGGCACGCTGTCACTGCTGAAGCTGCTTTCATGTTCACCCGGTTTTCCTTACAGGTTAGCAGACTCTGGCTGTGCGAGTGATCGGAGCCGCGATGATGTCAAGGGAGCCACTGTTTGCGCCACAGGAGTCTAAAGCAACGGCCCGGGTGGCCATTCCTGCAGAGTGCATGCACCGGTAACGTCACCGGCTGCATCTACAGTAAATATCTATACTGTGCACGTTTAGGAGACAGTACCTCTAGGTAAGCCTTTTTATAGGTACAAGGTATAGTCTTAGCACAACATCATCTGCTTAAAGGGGTTGTAAAGCTTCCCGTTTTTTTACCTAAATGCATCCTATGAAAAAACATCTAAGGCTTACAGGCCCCCCAGCCCCCCGTTTACTTACCTGTGCCCTCTAAAGACCCGCGTCGAGAACATGCTGTCTTCTCTCTGCCGGGGCTTCTCGACTCTTCATTGGATAGATCGATAGCAGTGCAGCCATTGGCTCGCGCTGCTGTCAATCAACTCCAATGATGAGAGGGCCGGGGGGCGGGGCCGAGTCCTGTAGTTGGCGGCTATGCATGCCCAATACAGGACTCAGGAGCGTGCCCGCAAGGTAACCCCCTTAGGAAAGCGCTTCCCAGGGGGATTAGCTGGTGCGGGGAAGAGCCGAGACAGCCGCCGAGGGACCCCAGAAGATGAGGATTGGGGCCACTCTGTGCAAAATGAGCTGACAAGGTAGGTATGACATGTTTGTTATTTTTTTTTTATCTAACTTTTAGTACCCTTTTAAGTCCATATGTGAAAATCCACAACACTTACTTAATAAAAACATGTATTGAGGATAATGTGCTAGACCTACACGCCCTCTGTGTTCTTCTATGCTTTCAGTACAGCCTTATTACCCCTGCCCATGCTCCCCTCCATGACTTTTCCATCAAAATAAAAAATGAAACCATCAGTTCCCCCCCCCCTCACGCCAGGGTACTGGGTGTAATCCTAGACTCTGACCTGTCCTTTCAGCTTCAAATCCAATTGTTGTCAAGAGGTGGTAGACTTCACCTCCATAACATCTAAAAAATGTGCCCCTTTTTACCTAAGGAAACCACCAAGCTCCTCATTCACTCCCTTGTTATCTTTCGCCTTTGACTATTGCAACTCCCTTCTCATAGGCCTACCTCTCCATACCCCTCCTCTTCAGTCTATCATGATTTCTGCTGTTAGACTCATCTACTTTACCAACTGCTCCGTGTCTGCTACCGCTCTCCGCCATTCCCTACACTAGCTTCCAATTGCCCAGTGAATTAAATTCAAATTACTAACAACAGCATACAAAGCCATTCACAACTTTGCTCTGAGCTACATCCCCATCCTTGTTTCCAAATATCAACTAAATCGTCCTCTCTGTTCCTCTCACAACCTCCTACTCTCAAGCTCCGTTGTCTCCTCCTCCCAAGCTTGTCTCCAAGACTTCTCCAGAGCCTCTCCCACCCTCTGGAACTTTCTACATCAATGTGTCTGGCTATCTCTGACTCTGGCTGCCTTTAGGTGATCCCTGAAAACTCATCTCCTTAGGGAAACCTATCATGCCTCCAAAAAATCTTTTATCACTTCCATGAGCTCATCCCCCCACTGTTATAACCTTTTGTACCACTTTACCCACCCTAATAGATTGTAAGCTCTTATGAGCAGGTCCATTATAACCCTCTTGCATTTTATTGTATTGTAACTGTACTGTCTTTCTTTATATTGTAAAGTGCTGCGTAAACTATTGTCTAATTAATTTCTGTAGAATAGTAATACATGTTAAGTGGTTGGAAAGAGGGTAAGGTGTAATTTCACTTATGTAATCTACAAAGTATTTATACATATACAGTATGCAGTATATAGTAACAAACTGATAAAATACCAGAAGATAAAGACGTTGAGATACCAGAAGATAAAAAAAGATAAAAAAGTAAAATCTTTAAAACAAACACACTATGGAAATAAACTGAAAAAAAAACCCCACAATGAAACAAAAGAAACGGAGACATAAATATAAAAAAAAATCCAATATATCAATTCTGTGTACTTATGGTGGTCATCCATCATTGCATAATGTAGAAAACCACTTAACTGTCTCTTCTTCTGAAATATATTCTTAGGAAACAAAAAAGGGAAGCGCCACCTAAGTGCAATATGTCAGAAACTATGTTTAATCTAAAAAAAAATGCACTTACAATACACAATTACAAAACAGGCTCATCGGGTTCTCATGATGCGCGGTGCGGTCCAGTCTCAGGTCCATCTAGATCCACGGATCTGCAGGCAGGGAGAGAAATCCATCTTGTGGCCACCAGGAAACAGCGCGGAGGTAAAGATGATAACGTTACCAGAGCGGGACCAGGGAGAGCACCAGAAGATAGGTGAGACTAGAAACAACAAGCTTTGTGCTCGGAGACAAGCTCCTTCTACAGGCCTACTAAAATATATTCTTAACCACTGTGTAGTCCACAGGACATAATCTCTGTGAATCCCACATCCTGTGAAAACAAGGATGGAATGTAATAGCCTTCTATTCAAATAAGAATCTGACAGCGCTTGTTAGCAATCTGCTCTAGCTCCAGGTTGCTGGGGCGAGACTGCATGGTCACAAAGGTCTTTGACTAGTGGGAGGTTGCTTGAGACAGGATTGCGTGGTTGCAAGGGTCTCAATAAATGTGTGACTGCTGAGATGGTATTGCGTTTGCAAGGGTCTCAACAAGGGTGTCAGGCTGCTGAGACAATTTTGCGTGGTTGCAAGGGTCTTGAGGAGTGTGGGGCTGCTGAGACAGTATTGCGTTTGCAAGGGTCTCAACAATGGTGTCAGGCTGCTGAGACGGTATTGCAAGGGTCTTGAGGAGTGTGGGGCTGCAGAGACAGTATTGCGTTTGCAAGGGTCTCAACAATGGTGTCAGGCTGCTGAGACGGTATTGTGTGGTTGCAAGGGTCTCGCTGAGTGTGGGGCTGCTGAGACGGTATTGCGTTTGCAAGGATCTCAACAAGGGTGTCAGGCTACTGAGACGGTATTGTGTGGTTGCAATGGTCTTAACAGGTGTCAGGTTCCTGGGCCGAGATTGCGTGGTGGCACAGTTTTTTTTGCGTTTTTGTCTTGGGCCTCATGTACACTGCTGTTGGTAAACGGACATTTAGGAACAGTTGGGTGTTTTTCAGCTGCCCCTGATCTCTCCTCTGTTATCTTATCAGTACATGTACACAGTATTACCAATCACTTCTCTATGTTATCTTATCTGTACTTGTACACAGGATCATTTATAGTAGTTTCTAGGTAGTTGAGTTTAGAAACCTTCCCGAAAAAAAAAAAAATGGGTTCAGACGGATGTTCAGAGGCATTCGAAACGCCAATTCCTGTAAGGCGGCGTACACACGATCGGACATATCCGATGAAAACGGTCCGCGGACCATTTCCATCGGATATGTCCGATCGGGAGTTTGATCCGATGGCGTGTACACACCATCGGATCAAATTCCCCGCCGCCGGACGGCGCGGTGACGTGGCGGTGACGCGGCGGTGACGTTGACGCCGCGTCACCGCCACGTCACCGCACCAGGAAGTAAAACACTTCCGCACATGCGCCGAATCCATTCGGCAGCGGCGCGGCGGCGGTGGGGGCCGACATGTCTGCTGGTAAGTGTACTAACCAGCAGACATGTCGGGCGGACAGATTCCCACCGGATAGATTTCAAAGCTTGCTTTGAAATCTGTCGGGTGGAGAAATCTGTCCGCTAGCCCATACACACGAGCGGAGATGTCTGCTGAAACGGTCCATCGGACCGTTTTCAGTGGACATATCCCCTCGTGTGTACGCCGCCTAACAGCTTGTAAACACTGCCAGATCCGGTAACTCATGTTTACCAGCATTTCATTTACAGTCGTTTTCATAAAAATAAAAAAAGTCAGGGAATATGGTCTCAGCAACTTGACACTCATTTGAGACCCTTGCAAAATGTAATGTCATCTCAGCTACCTCACACTCATCTAGACCTTTGCAACCATACAAAGTTGTCTTAGCAACCTGACACTCATTTGTGACCATTGCAAATGCAATATCGTCTCAGCAACCTGACACCCGTTTAGACACTTGCAGCCATACAAAGTCGTCTTAGCAGCCTGACACTCACTTGAGACCATTGCAAAACGCAATATCATCTCAGCAACCTGACATCGTTCAGACCCTTGCAGCCATAGAAAGTCGTCTCAGCAGCCCGACACTCATTTTAAGACCATTGCAAAACGCAACATCATCTCAGCAACCCCTCACTTGTTGAGACCCTTGCAACCACACCATGCCATCTCAAAACAAACCTCATAATCATCGAGACCCTTGCAACCACACAATACCATCTCAGCAAACCAGACTGAGACCCTTGCAACCACGCAATGCCGTTTAAAAACAAACCCACATACTCATCGAGGCCCCTGCAACCACACAATATCGTCCCAGCAACCTGACACTCACTGACGCCGGCGATGCGATGTTCGACCCGCCCCCTATTTGTCATCATTGAGCAAACTTGAGCAAACTTTGACCCTGTACCTCACAGTCAGCAGACACATTCCAGCCAATCAGCAGCATACCCTCCCTCCCTGACCCTCCCACCTCTAGGGCAGCATCCATTTTAGATTCATTCTGAACCTGCAGTCTTAGTGAGAGGAGGGACAGTGTTGCTGCTGCTGATTTTATAGGGAAAGCGATAGCTAGGCCAGTGTACTCCAGTCCTGAAAGACTCATCTGATCTCTGCTGTTAGAACAGCGTCCTGACAGCACCCCAAACAGCCCTTTTAGGGCTAATCAGTCTGTTTTTTCTCTCTCTAATCTGTGCTGCGTGGTTTACAGAGAGAGACAGAGAGAGAGAGAGAGATAGAGTGTAATTTTTTGGAGTTAGATAGGGCAGGCAGGATAGTCAGTTAGAGTTACAGTGTGTAGAGGATATATATGCATTCCAGGTTTTGTATATATATTTATACACTGTATTGAGTTTAGCTAGACTAGAGGTGCAGGGTGCTGTGTAATGTAAAGGGGTCCAGTGTTGCAAGCTGCTGTGTAATATAAAGGGGTCCAGAGGTGCAGAGTGCTGTGTAATATAAAAGGGTCCAGTGGTGCAGGGTGCTATGTAAAGGGGCCCAGAGCTGTGGGGTGCTGTGTAATGTAAGGGGCCCAGTGGTGCAAGGTGCTGTGTAATATAAAGGGGTCCAGAGGTGCAGGGTGTTATGTAAAGGGGTCCAGAGCTCTGGGGTGCTGTGTAATGTAAGGGGCCTAGTGATGCAAGCTGCTGTGTAATATAAACGGGCCCAGTGGTGCAGGGTGCTGTGTAATATAAAGGGGTCCAGTGGTGCAGGGTGCTATGTAAAGGGGTCCAGAGCTGTGGGGTGCTGTGTAATGTAAGGGGCTAAGTGGTGCAAGCTGCTGTGTAATATAAAGGGGTCCAGTGGTGCAGGGTGCTATGTAAAGGTGTCCAGAGCTGCGGGGTGCTGTGTAATGTAAGGGGCCCAGTGGTGCAAGCTGCTGTGTAATATAAAGGGGCCCAGAGGTGCAGGGTGATGTGTAATATAAAGGGGTCCAGTGGTTCAGGGTGCTATGTAAAGGGGTCCAGAGCTTTGGGGTGTTGTGTAATGTAAGGGGCCCAGTGGTGCAAGCTGCTGTGTAATATAAAGTTATAGCCAGGGTTAGGGTTAGGGTTACAGATAGGGTTAGGGTTACAGATAGTGTTAGGGTTACAGCCAGGGTTAGGGTTAGGGTTACAGATAGGGTTAGGGTTAGGGTTACAGATAGGGTTAGGGTTACAGACAGGGTTAGGGTTACAGATAGGGTTAGGGTTACAGTAACCCTATCTCTAACCCTAACCCTAACCCTTACACTACCTGATCGATACAACATCATACCTGATGTTTTAACCACTAAAGCCCCGGACCAATATGCTGCTAAATGCCCAAAGGTGTTTTTACAATTCGGCACTGCGTCGCTTTAAAAGACAATTGCACGGTCGTGCGGCCTGGCTCTAAAACAAAATTTGCGTCCTTTTCTTCCCACAAATAGAGCTTTCTTTTAATGGTATTTGATTATCTCTGCGATTTTTATTTTTTGCGATATAAACTGAAAAATACCGAAAATTTTGAAAAAAAATATTTTCTACTTTTTGTTATAAAAAAAATTGAATAAACTAAATTTTAGTCAAACATTTAGGCCAAAATGTATTCAGCCACATGTCTTTAGTAAAAAAAAAACGATCGCTTAGTGACACTGGCAATAGGGGGTGATAGGGTTAATTAGGGCGGTGATCAAGGGGTTAAACCTTTATTAGGGGGGGGAGGGGTTTACCCTGGACACTAACTGTCACACTGACACTAAATGCAGTGATCAGTAAATATATGATCACTGCTATTAGTGACACTGTGATAGGGGGCTGGGGGGGTGATTGAAAGAGGTTAAATGTGCCTATGTGTATGGTGTCAGTGTGCTGTTGTGCGACTTACTGTGATGTCTTCTCTCCTCTCGCCGGATTGAAAATACCGCCAAGAGGAGAGGTAACATCACTTCCTCTGCCAGTGTTTACATTACACAAGTGCAGAGCGGGGGGAAGCCGATTCGCTGGGAGCGATCGCAAAGGGGCGGACAAAAAATGAACAGCCGCCCCCTCATCCCGGATCGCTCCCAGACACTTACTGACCGCCGCATGTAGCGGAGGGGGTCTTGATCGAACCCCCGACCCGCTAGAAGGCAGGGACGTACTAGTACGCCCATCTGCCTGTACATGCCATTTTGTGGACGTACATATACATGCGGCGGGCGTTAAGTGGTTAAAGCACATTATTTAGGAATGTTAGGTGATTTATGCCCTTTATGGATTAAAAACGGACGACAACTAGGTCATTTTCCATGGGAGTTTTGCCATGGATCCCCCTCCGGCATGCTACAGTCCAGGTGTTAGTCCCCTTGAAACAACTTTTCCATCACTATTGTGGGCAGAAAGAGTCCCTGTGTTTTTTAAAATTCGGCTGCCCATTGAAGTCTATGGCGGTTCGCACGGTTCGCCGGTTCGCGAACATTTGGGGAAGTTTGCGTTCGCCGGACGCGAGCGCAAAATTTTAGGTTTGCGACATCACTAATCCCGAATATGAACTAAACTTGCAAACACACCTCAGTGACAAACAATCAGCCACACAAACACACAGTGGCACCCAGTTGGTCATTCATCTTTAGTGGCACGCGGGCCACTCATCTTTTCTCTGTCTTTTTCCCTGTGATTAGTTCAGGTTTCCATCCAGCACCAGCGAGTGCACGTTGGTCTGCGAGTGCATATCTTATGTAGACATATTCAAGGCAAATGCAAAATCGCAGCTGATGCGCTTTCCCATTCCAACCTTGGAATGGTTGTTTTTCCCAGCAAGAGCCTGGAGCCGACCCAACAACTATCCCTGTCCCACCCTGGTCACTGCTGACGATGGACTGAAGTCACATCTCATCAACGCAACCCAGCTTATTAACCACTCCTTTGCACACAACACACTGAAGGCCTATCACACTGCTTGGAACACTAACCGCAAATTTTTGGCCCCTTCCCCGGAGCAGCAATAGGCAACGTTAGACAAGTCCTAGCCTTCATATCGTATTGCCACACGCAGCTGACCCTTTCTCACAATACTATCACGCTAGATCTAGATGGCGTCCAGCTCTTCCTGTCCCTGCAGGAAACCAGTAAACCGTCAGTATTCTCAAGCCCATGCAGTCAAGTCCCTCCTACAGGGCATACAGAAGCACCAACCTCTAGTCAGTGGCAAGCGCCTACCTTTCAAAAGTGCCCTCTTTAGGGACATGTCTGAAATCCTTACTCGTTCCCTGTTTAGGGCTATGCCCAGCCTAGTCAGCCGAACAGCCATCTACCAGGCCTTCTATGGTTCCCTACAACCTAGTAAATTTACAGTCAGCGGCTCCGGCAGTCAGACACTGCTCCGACGCCATTCGACTCACTTTCGAACTACTACACTCTCAGTCTGCAAATGCAACAAACCAGCCCCGGGGGTTGACATCAACCTGTTTCAGACTAACAACACCTGACGCCCTTTAGCTCGTTGCTACCCTTTCTGAACCAGCTCCCTGAGTGGCAGCCAGTGTGTCAAGCATGTCAGAATCCTCCTAAGTAACTTGGGCTTCAAACCCCAGTCAGTTCTCTGGACATTCTTTCCGAATTAGAGCAGCCTCAGCTGCCTCCCAACAGGGAGCACCAGACCACGTAATCAAGATACCAGGCTGATGGAAGTCTCCTTGTTTTGCTACATACATCCCAAATCCTCAGGAAGGAATGGCACAAGCCTTTACCAAGCTGGCTTAATAGATACAAGAAATCAATTTAAGCTATTTCCCTATCTGAGTCTTTTGCCCCCTTTTCTTGGCATACTGACCAGACCACCAAGGCACACTTCAGGTCTATTTATGTTGTAAGTCTTGTCGCGTGTTTATGTGATCCACATCACTCTCGGTCAGAGGGTAATGATCATAAATAAAAAGGCCAGTATGGTGGCCTGAGTTTATGGGAGTAGCCCGGAGGGTATTTAAGCAGCCCACTCACACATGCTCTTTGTCGGTTCAGTGTGCAGTACTACACGTCACTGGGCCGACTCTTCCCAGCTCACCTCATGTCCGTGAGTCTGCGAATTCAATCGCATTCGACACCCTCCCACCCTTCCATTTTTCAGGGCACTTCTCAGCATATCCTTCTTCAATTAACTACCCATTACCTTGGTCAGAGGGTAACGACCGTAAAATGTGATTCTGTAATATGCTGCAGAAATCTCCCTCCACTGAGTCTGGCTCTCTAGCAATACACACCAAACTGTGCATGTGCAGCTTGCCCCCAAGGCTCTGTTCTATCAGCAGGGGACAGTGGAAGAATGGGCGGATCAGAGAAGAAACTATCAAACGGCCTTTTTACACAATGCAGAGGATTAGGTTCCACAGTGAGTATAACAAGTATACTTTGAAGTAGAAAGTGGTAAGCATAAGGGTATTGAACTGTGACCCCTTGATATCTCTAATCTCAATAGATAAGCAAACTATTTATATCAAATTACTATCTTTATTACAAACTGTTAAAAACAGACATATCACTTTAAAAAGTACAAATGTATAAAAACAAAATAAGGGTAATAGTCAGACAGTAGAAATTGTGCTACGCAGTCAAAGACGCTTTTTCAGGGCTTCAGTCTCTCAGCATCTGACTAAATCCCTAGTGTTAACAAACACATATACAGTGGGGGCAATAATTATTTGAGCCCCTGCTGATTCTGTACATTTGCCCACTTACAAAGAAATTAAGGGTCTATAATTTTTTATCATAGGTGTATTTTAAATGATAGAGACAGCATATCAATAAAATCCAGAAAAAACACATAAAACAAATGTTATGAATTGAGTTGCAGTTCAGTGAGTAAAATAAGTATTTGATCCCCAAGCAAAACATAACTTACTACTTGGTGGAGAAACCCTTGTTGGCAATCACAGAGGTAAGACATTTCTTGTAGTTGGTGACCAGGCTTGCCCACATCTCAGGAGGGATTTTGGTCCTCTCTTTTTCCCAGATCTTCTGTAAATCCTTAAGGTTTATTGGCTGCCGCTTGGCAACTCGAAGTTTCAGCTCCCTCCATACATTTTCTATAGGATTAAGGTCTGGAGACTGGGCCACTCCATGACCTTAATGTGCTTTGCATTTGGAGTCCACACGGATTTCCTTTCCAATCCATTCATTCTTCAGCAGAAGGACTACTGGCTCTCCATTCCAACTTTCGGGACTTGCTGGCAGCTTTTTATTTTTTCACATTTGGGTTTTTAGCAGTTATTTCTTATTTTACAGATATTCTGTCTCTATCATTTAAAATATAACTATGATAAAAATGATAGAACCTTCATTTCATTGTAAGTGTGAAAACTTAGAGAATTCGCAGGGGAAATAATAATAATTTTCCCCACTGTAATAAATACAAAGTGACAACACAGTAATATAGAAAGGCGTACTAACTAATATCGAAATTTCATGTCTTTTCATGGTTTGAGGAGACTAGGGGGAAATGGGAAAATCTAGAGATAAAAATGAAGAGTAAGAAAACTTAGAGAATTCGCAAAATAATGTAACATACACACATATACATCACATAACATATACATCACCTCACATTGCCATCACATGGGCTTAGGCTATGGGCAGACAAATGCACAAGGACCTACACTGGGAAAAACCAGCCCCTGGAGTGGATCGGATCAAACAGAAGACCTCTGGAGACCCACAAGTGGTGTCAAAAATTTACAGAATCACAGATAAGGCTCACCAGTCAGAGTCACAGAGATTCTAGATCACAGCATGTTTCCCTCAGGCAGATAGAAATACACACCGATTATGATTAGTACTGTAACATGTTTCATGATACAAAGATCAATTCCTCAGAGAATCATAAAAGCAGAGGTAACTATAAACCATTAAAAATTTTTTTTTTTTTTTTTATCATTGTGTCGCATATTTTAATATACAACACAACCCATGTTCAGCAGATTATTTTATAGTTTATATGCATGTATTCTTGTGCAAATCCACCTTATATCTTTCCCCTCCAACAATAAGGCGGCGTACACACGAGGGGATATGTCCGCTGAAAACGGTCCGATGGACCGTTTCAGCAGACATCTCCGCTCGTGTGTATGGGCTAGCGGACAGATTTCTCCACCCGACAGATTTCAAAGCATGCTTTGAAATCTATCCGGTGGGAATCTGTCCGCCCGACATGTCTGCTGGTTAGTACACTTACCAGCAGACATGTCGGCTCCCACCACCGCCGCGCCGCTGCCGAATGGATTCGGCGCATGCGCGGAAGTGTTTTACTTCCTGGTGCGGTGACGTGGCGGTGACGCGGCGGCGTCAACGTCACCGCCGCGTCACCACTACGTCACCGCGCCGTCCGGCGGCGGGGAATTTGATCCGATGGTGTGTACACGCCATCGGATCAAACTCCCGATCGGACATATCCGATGGAAATGGTCCGCGGACCGTTTTCATCGGATATGTCCGATGGTGTGTACGCCGCCTCAGTGTAATGCACAATGTGATGAGATTAGTGGGCAAGGAGATTAAACTTTTTTCTGATTCAAATCTGCATAGGTAACTCTAAAATAATTGAAATTTTTAAAACTTTGACTGAGATGTACTTTCAAAAGTGCTTTGTTTTTTAAAAACATTGCTAAGAATTTAAACAAAAAATACAATTTAAAAAATCTCCTTTGTTTATTCATGTAGATATAAATGATTGCATATGACTATTTTGGATTTTCATATACAACCAACTGTTATTACAGTATCTGTCTAAAGGGCTGAATTCTGGTTCTATTGAAGTTTTGTGAAATTTTGGATATGATATTATAGTCAAGGAATGAGTCAAGCTTATCAAAGTTGAAAGGCCTGCACAGAATTAAAAGGTCGGCAAATAATTGCTAATTATTGCTTTCAGTCTTTTCATACTTTTGTAAATTATTAGGCCCCTTTCACACTGGGGCGTTTGAGCGTTTTTCAAGCGCTTTGGCGTTAAAAAAAAGCCTGTAAAGTTCCTAAAAAAGGAGCCTCACCTGCAATCCCAATGGGAAAGCCGAGTGCTTTCAGAGCCCTTTCACACTGCAAGCACCCAAAAAACGCTGGTAAAGCGCTGCAAAGACCCCTTTCACACTGGGGTGTTTTTTAGGCGCTTGGCATTAAAAAAGGTCCCTCAATGGGAAGGGGGCTTTAGAAGCAGTGTATTCAACGCTCCTAAAGCGCTGCAAAAAAGCTGCTTGCAGGCCTTTTTTTGAAGCCCTTCCAGCGCAGCGCCTCAGTGTGAAAGCACTCTGGCTTTCACATTGGGATTGCAGATACAGCTTCTTTCAGGCGCTTTACAGGCGTTTTTTTTTTTACGCTAATGCGCCTGAAAAACTTCCCAGTGTGAAAGGGTCTAAGATGAATCAGGAAGGCTTAAAAAAATGTATAATATATATATATATATATATATATATATATATATATATATATATAGTCAAAACGCTCTCAAACCAAGGTTTTATTTTATTTTATTTATGTATTATTTTATTATTTATTTATTTTATATATATATATATATATATACACATACATATACACACACACACAGTAAATCCTTGGTTTGAGAGCGTTTTGCAAGACAAGCAAAATGTATTCAAAAATTTTGACTTGATATACAAGCAATGTCTTGATATGTCACAACTGATTATAAAAAAGACTCTAGGTGTAGCAATATGGTTACATTTAATGAAGGTACAACATTTAGCAACACATTGCTACACTTAGAGGTGCCTCTCTTTAACCACTTAAGGACCACCTCCTGCACATATACGTCGGCAGAATGGCACGGCTGGGCACATGTACGTACAGGTACGTCCTGTACTAGTACCCAGCCATGGGTCACGGGCGCGCACCCACTGCGCGCTTCCGTGACCCGGTCCGAAGCTCCGGGACCGGGACCGCGGGACTCGCGGACCCAATCGCCACTGGAGTGCGGCGATCGGTCCCCGGAGCTGAAGAATGGGGAGAGCCGTGTGTAAACACGGCTTCCCCATCCTTCACTGTGGCGGCGTCATTGATCGCGTGATGCCTTATACAGGGAATCGCAATCGATGATGTCACACCTACAGCCACACCCCCCTACAGTTGTAAACACACATTAGGGAACACATAACCCCTACAGCTCCCCCTTGTGGTTAACTCCCAAACTGCAAATGTAATTTTCACAATAAACAATGCAATTTACAGTAAATGCATTTTTTGCTGTGAAAATGACAATTGTCCCAAAAATCTGTCAAAATTGTCCAAAGTGTCCGCTATAATGTCGCAGTCACAAAAAAAATCGCTGATCGCTGCCATTAGTAGTAAAAAAATTATAATTAATAAAAATGCTATAAAACTATCCCCTATTTTGTAAACGCTATACATTTTGCGCAAACCAACCGATAAACGCTTATTGTGATTTTTTTTTTTTACCAAAAATAGGTAGAAGAATACGTATCGGCCTAAACTGAGGATTTTTTATTTTTTTTTATATATATTTTTGGGGGATATTTATTATAGCAAAAAGTAAAAACATATTGCATTTTTTTCAAAAATTTCGCTCTATTTTTGTTTATAGCGCAAAAAATAAAAACCGCAGAGGTGATCAAATACCACCAAAAGAAAGCTCTATTTGTGGGGAAAAAAGGACGCCAATTTTGTTTGGGAGCCACGTCGCACGACCGCGCAATTGTCAGTTAAAGCGACGCAGTGCCAAATCGCAAAAAGGGGCAAGGTCCTTTAGCAGCATTTTGGTCCGGGTCTTAAGTGGTAATACTCTGTAGCTGCTGATGGATTTTGCTTCTGATCCTCTTGTGGAGGCTTCCATTTGTGGATGGACATGTTATGGTTACACAACCTATCACATTGCTATAATCTTAATATGGACTATAAAAACCTATGAATAAATGGTTGTTGAACAAATCATTTGACTTTCCATTATTTCCTATGGGGAAATTTAAACTGCAATTAGGTTTACATATTTATATTTTAATTAACATACAGTGATTTGTCATAGACTTTGAATGAAGTACAAACTATTGATTTTCTTTAAGGACGTGATAAAGACCCTTGTAACCAGATAAACAACTAAGAAAACCCGTGGGTGTTATGGTTTATGGAACCATTAGTCACAGTACATCAGATTCAGGCAGCCACAGTTATGTAGCTAATGTTATATAAGTCAATGAGTTCAGCAGCTAAATACCTGAGATAAGAACCCAGTTACACAAATTTATGTTCAGTCGGGGCAAGGGTCTCCGCCATGAGCAAAGATAGGTCACCAAGAATATTTTCATTATCACTTTGCAGCACTTACACCTGAAAGATATGATGGGTTCTCTGTTCTGTTCTGTCGCAAATCTTTAAGCTGCCCAGACCCCATTGACACAGTTGTGTAACTGAAAAGTTACACTTGACTAGAAAATAGGCCAAGAACAACGGGATAATAGACTGACATTATGTATTATAGCAATGCATGAAACCATGAACAGGCAATTTAAATATGTTTAAAGATATTGTACTAGATAATTATTATTATATATTGATAATGTGAACAGTGACCCATAAGATACAGTGAAAATATAAATATTAGGGTTGTCCCGATACCACTTTTTTAGGACCGAGTATAAGTACCGATACTTTTTTTCATGTACTCGCTGATACCGAATACCGATACTTTGTTTAAATGTGTCCCCAAATGCAGCCATGTCCCCCACATATGCAGCCATGTCCCCCACATATGCAGCCATGTCCCCCAAACATATGCAGCTATGTCCCCCAAACATATGCAGCCATGTCCCCCAAACATATGCAGCCATGTTCCCCAAACATATGCAGCCATGTCCCTCCACATATTTCAGCCATGTCCCCCCACATATATGCAGCCATGTCCCCAAACGTGCGGCGAACATTACAGGCAGCTTTCGTTTGAATAGCTGTTTTCCCTGCCACGCTGTGTAAAGGACACTCCCCCTTGCTCGGGATTGGACGATCCCAAGCAAGGGGGAGTGTCTATACACGGCGCTGCAGGCATAACAGCTATTCAAACTAAAGGTGCCTGTAATGTTCGCCGCACGGTGATTAACGCGGCGGCGGCGGCGGCTTTGCCATATACGGTGGCGGGGGGGGAAGTATTCTATTTAGGCATCGGGGGTATTTGCGGGAGTACTAGTACTCCCGAAAATACTCGGTATCGGTCCCGATACCGATACTGGTATCGGTATTGGGACAACCCTAAGGCCGCGTACACACGATCAAATCTATCTGCTGAAAACGGTCTGACAGACCGTCTCAGCATACAGATTTGATCGTGTGTACGGGCGAGCCGACAGATTTTAAAGCATGCTTTAAAATCTGTCTGCTGGGAACCCGTCGGACCGATATGTTTGCTGGTTAGTATGCTAACCAGCAGACATATCTGCCCGCACATGCGTCAAATGGATTCGACGCATGCGCGGAAGTGTTTTACTTCCTGGTGCGGTGACGTGGCGGCGTCAACGTCACCGACACGTCAGCGCGCTGTCTGCCGGCGGGGATTTTGGTTTGATCGTGTGTACACGATCAAACCAATACATCCCAGCAGACAGATTTGTTCAAATCGTTCTGTCCGACCGATTTGAACAAATCTATTTGCTCGTGTGTACGGGGCCTAATAAATATAATACTGCACTATCAAACTTCAAGCAGCAGCTAGCACGACAAACAGACAATGTTGCAGTAAAATAAGGTGAAAAATAGTGCAGCGCTTGCAGTTTAAGGTGTGCAGGGACCTTGTGATAGGTCCTAGATACACAAAGTTGGTTATTTATGAAAGGCAAATCCACTTTGCACTCCAAGTGCAAACTGGAAGTGCACTTGGAAGTGCAGTCGCTGTAGATCCGAGGGGGACATGCAAGGAAAATAAAAAACAGCATTTTAGCTCGCACATGATTGGATAATAAAATCAGCAGAGCTTCCCCTCATTTCAGATCTTCCCCTCAGATTTACAGCGACTGCATTTCCAAGTGCACTTTCAGTGCAATTTCAAGTGCACTTTGCACTGGTATTTTGCACTTGTAGTGCAAAGTGGATTTGGCTTTAGTAAATAACAGCCACAGTGCTTATGAGTTATGACACTTAAAAGTGATAACTGTAAAATCCAGATGTTGAAACAAAATTAACTAAATGTTATGTCCAAACATCCCTTGCTGGGGCAATAATAGAATGTTCAAATCTTCACTTAAACATCCAAATTTTGGGAAATACTAGTGAAAATGTGTAATCCACCACCGATAAGGTAAAGGCTTACCAGATGGTTTGAACTCAAAAAGACATACGTCCTATGAGTCAACATGCATGGATTGGCAGACACCTGAAAGTGCGAACATCAGCTCTCTGAATCTTTTCATGAATGAAGCAAATCCAATAACGGTCATTGGGATAGTACTCTCCGTAGAAAGTATTTAAAAAGGACAGGCTAGACCTTCTCAAGGCCAAAATTAATACTGACCAGAATTAAGTTTGGTCTTCCACCAAGTTTTGGCTTTGGGAAGGTCAAAACTTGACCCATTGCCTCCCAGTGGCTGTTGCGCAAAATGACGTACAGGTATGCAGTTTCGTGCAGTAGAACTGACCTGCCGCAGTACATCTGTGTTAGGCGGTCGGCAAGTGGTTAATTTCTGGTACATGGAAGGGTAGTGTGCAGTGAATAGGGAGGTGGGATATCTGCCGTCATATTATAGCTGTCTTTTCAGAGGTCACTACAGATGTCAAAGAGGTGTCATGGGATACATGCACTGGTTCAACTTCAAAGAGTTTTGTGCACCTGCTTTTGTTTCTACAAACAATTGTTCTTGCTCTTTATCTGGCTGGGATGCTTTTGCTGTCCTATTGCATAGCTCCCAACTGTCCCTGATTTCGAGGGACTGTCCCTGATTTGTAACAATGTCCCTCTGTCCCTTTTTCCTCCTCATTTGTCCCTCGTTTTGGTCTGATTTAAATAGTTGTATATAAAATGCACTATTTATCGATCAAAAAGTATTTCCCATTGCCAGGCTGGACCTCCCCTTTAACCACTTAAGAACCGCCGCATGTACATTTACGTCGGCAGAATGGCACCGACAGGCACATCAACGTATATATACGTTGGTGCCTTGTGCCCCCCCCCCCCCCCGTACATGCGGCGGTCCGCGCGGCTGCAGGAGCGATCCGACAAGAGGGGGCGGCTATTCGTTTTTGTCCGCCCCCTCCGGATCGCTCCCAGCCAATGCGCGCGCTTCCCCTGCAGTGCACTTCCTCCTCCTGTGTAAACACAGGAAGGAGGAAGCGACGTGATCTCTCCCTCTGCGTTTTTTTCAACCACCGCTGAGGAGAGATCACAACACAAGTAAGTCTGCACAACACTACACTGCACCTACACTACACAAAAAACACATTTAACCCCCGCGATCGCCCCCCCCTCCCCCTGTCACAGTGTCACTGAATGCAGTAATCATACAGATTGTGGTGCCTGTGTGCTGCAGTGCGATCACAGGTGGAACGTCCATGTACACTGGCAAAGTAAGCCCGTGCTGTAGCCGTCTTTTCGGCTATAGTGCGGGCAGGAAGTGGTTAAAAGTTTGCCAGTTGGGATTGTGTCTACTTTTAATTTCTACAGCATAACACACTTCTGACCTGACAATTAAGCAGTGTAGTGTTAATTTGCAAGGAAATTTCATGATACACAAGGTTACTTGTGAGACAGAGAAAAAGACTTTTCATGAGGAGGACAATCTCACTTCTCTCCCCTGTTATATCAAACTTCAGAGCGGGCATATGCATAGTGGCACCGTCCGTCACTCCGACAATCAGTCCTAGCATCCCATTTTGATCAACAGACCCCTTTCACTTAGTACATCTTTCATTTACATACACAGGCAAAAGGAGAGAAAATAAGGCCAATTAAAACATGACATTTGCTGGTGAAATCACTCTTACAGCAACCAAATAGCTGTGTAGCAACATAGGTTAATAAAATGTCTTATCTCACACATTCAGCCAACATGTTTAGGGTGTTTTCCTCTTAATAAAACCACAAATTAAGTTGGCTTGTGAGTTAAACTCAAGTTATTTCAACACAAGACAACATATAGTAACATGCTGTCATCGGACCCAAGTCCACCTACGCTGGTTCAGCTCGATTCGTTTTGGAATGCGTCATCGGCCAGTGCCAGATCTCCGTTCCCATCGATGAGAGAAAACCTCCAGACTTAATGTAGTGAGAAAAGACTCATCTTTTTTTTTTGCCACCAATCTAGGGATTCTCCGACCGGTTGGACTGGAAGTTGAAGGAAGTTTCTGAATATTGCATCCGAATAGGTGGCACCAGATGAATATGAATACGTGGTTTTCCTGCAGCAGTCACATTCAAGAACAAGGATGCAGATGGTCTTTGATCAGATAAGGATTTATTGAGCACATAGAATGTAATACACGGGGAGTAAGGTGGTAGATCTCTGCAGGGCAAACAATTGACCTCAGTATGTATATTTTTTAGGGCTGTTACTGATCAAAATTTTCGTGTTTGATTAATTGATTTTTTTTTAATCACTTAATCGACTAATTTCGATTAATTATAATGCACATGCAGATCCAACTACTTTTAGCTGATCTCCTTGCAGGCTGATTCCCAGTGCAGCTACCAACCACTGCAATAATGGATAGCAGGATACAAAAAACACACAAAGGCAGCGCTCGATGGGAATGGTATTAAAACTTTTATAGACTTCAAGTAGGTAACCAACTAAATATTGCACTGGAGATAAAATCGATCTAGCTACATAAACTGCGAATAATACCAATCGGTAGCAAAAGCAGTCATAAAAACATGTAGCTAAGTATGATACTGGTATAAAAATGTGTACAACGATGCCACTGCTGAATCCAGATAAGGAGAGGTTAACATTAGTCCATCGGCATGTAGATGTCTCGTGAAGGGAACTATCACAACTCCCAGTGGATGGCTGTAGAATCCCAGGTTGATAGAGGGAAGTGATAGAGGGAAGTGTAACAGCCCTTGCGTGTGGCAGATAGTAAGGTCCCGCCGGCATGCAGATATGAAGGCACAGCAAAGGAGCCCTTCAGATGGACACGGCAACCCCCGGCAGTGTCCGTGACATTACCGGATCTCCGATGGAACTCCCTGAAGGCATGGAAGCCGGGGTGCAGGAAGCCACTTTCACACTTTTTCAGGCAAACTCGATCGGACCATTCATTGTTCTCTATGGAGCGGAAGATGTGTCCGCTGACACCCACAAACATCCATTCTGATCCTGTCCACTAAAAACAAACAGATGGGGATCCGTTTCCCATCCATCTGGCAGATCGGATCATAGTTGGATGGAAACAGACATGCTGTCCATTTCCATCCGACAGTTCCATAGAGAACAGGCTATGTCTGTGTCCGCTCTGCATCAGCTGTCCTTAGACCCAATTGGCCGATAGGAGAAACAATTGTGTTGGCCACCAAGAAGGAGGAGATGCAGGGTAAGCCACCGTGAAGTCAAGGAGGAGGAGACGCAGGGTGAAGCCGCTCAGGAGGAAATGCTGCCCGTGACCTAGATGGGGTAAGTGCGGGGCAAAAATGGAGCACCAGCCGCCACTGCTTTTTATAATCTATCAATGTTACATAAAATATGGAAAACAAAAAATAAATAAAAAATTACTGATACATATTCACAATAAAGTAGCCATAAGATTTGAAGTTAACCAAAATAATAATCTGAAATATATGGTATTATTGATAAATTACTGATCCTTTGATTTTTCTTTGCAATTTGTGACTAAGACTGCTTTCACACTGAGGCGCTTTGCAAGCGATATTGCGCTAAAAATAGCGCCTGCAATGCACCCTGGAAGAGCTGCTCCTTTCTATACAGTGTGAAAGCCTGAGGGCTGTCACACTGACGTGTTGTACGCTAAAAAAAGTCCTACCAGCCACATCTTTGAGCCGTGGTAGGAGCGGGAAAAATACCGCTCCTATAGCACACCTGCCCATTGAAAACAATGGGGTTGCGCCTCCAACCCGCCCGCAAAATGCTGCAAATTGTTTTTTTTCAGCCATTAGCGGGGGTTAAAACTGCAACGCTAGCGGCCGAAAATCTTGGCAAACACAACGGTAAAACGCTACTAAAAATAGCGGTGCTTTACCACCAGCGCACCCAGCGCCTCAGTGTGAAAGTAGTCATACTCATTGGTTAGCACACCCATCTGAGCTTACTGAAGTTTACTAGCTGTGTAAATTGATTTTGACTTTGACTTTGATGTGACTTTTGGTGCTGTTTTGATCCAACTTCACATTCTATGACTCAGATCAAAAGTCGCACCAAAGTAGTGCAGGGACCTTTTCAAAGTTCTTGCTACTTTAGGTTGAACCAATTTAAACGGGTGCCATTAAAAAGAATAAGGTGCGACTTTTCATGTGACTTTTATGTTTCAGGAGAATTCAATGCCATAGATGTGCCACTTTCTTCTGCAACAGTAAAATATCAATTCAGGCAGAGGTACAGTATTAAGGTAGATTTAAACCAGATCACCATAATCTCACATAAGCTTTAACATGTTAATGTCATTTCAAAGCTTCCCTTTAATCCTTTTACATCTACAGCTTTTATTAAAGTGATTCTAAAGCTTATTTTTTTAAATAACAACCATGTCATACTAACCTGTTTTGTGAAACGTTATTTCACCAAGCAGCCCAGATTCTAGTCTTCTGGGGTCCCCCAATCGGCGCTCCTGTCTCCTCCTCTATAGGTAGTGCCCCCATAGGAAGCCGCTTGCACAGGCTTGATCCAGAGAGCGGCTCAGCCCTCTCCCCAACTCACTTGCCATGGAGGCAACAGTGGAAGCCATTGTCAATCAAATACTGTAATGAGAGAGTTGGGGACAGGGCTTACCCGCTCTCCGAATCAAGCCTGCACAAGCGGCTCCTTATGGGGGCACTCGCCGAAGAGGAGACAGGAACGTTGGCGGGGGACCCCAGAAGAGGGGGGAGAGTGGAGAGAGCCGCTACTCTTGGGCATATCATTGGATTGAGATCGGGCTCAGATACGTATAATGAGCAGCTGGAAGGAGAGGGGTGACATATTGCAGAGAATGCATTTAGGTAGAAAACCTTAGCCTTTAGAACCACTTTGAAACAATACCTAGTGATAATGCTGTAAAGGCCTTTGTTTAAGTACCTCCTGTTATATGGTGATAAAGCAGCTGCGTTGCCGCACATTGAATTGGCACATTTGGCAGTTGCCACCATTGTATAGCC
Source organism: Rana kukunoris (assembly GCA_029574335.1). Taxonomy (NCBI): domain Eukaryota; kingdom Metazoa; phylum Chordata; class Amphibia; order Anura; family Ranidae; genus Rana; species Rana kukunoris. Next base: position 651,884,559 of record CM056049.1, on the reverse strand, counting down.
TGCCTTGAGCAACATTGTGCAGCAAATACTTAAAGGGTTTGCAATGGTTCATGTTTTTTCACCTTAATGCATCCTATGTATTAAGGTGAAAAAACATCTGACAGTTACGCCCTCCCCCCCGTTTTACTTACCTGAGCCTGTTCACCTGCTGTGCTCTCGCCCCGACGTCCTCTTCTCCGCTCAGTCTAGCCGTTAATTGGCTAGAGTGGATGGAGCCATTGGCTCGCACTGCTGTCAATCACATCCAATGACGCGGCGTGCCAGGGGGCGGGGCCAAGTGATACAGTGAGCAGCTATAACTGCCGGCTGTATCACGGGAGCGGGCCCGCAAGAACTAACCCCCATGGGAGAGCTCTTCCATGAAGGTGGTTAGTTCTTGGGGGGAGGAGCCAAGACAGCCGCCGAGTGACCACAGAAGACCAGGGTTGGGCCACTCTGTGCAAAACGAGCTGCACAGTGGGGTAAGTATAACATGTTTGTTATTTAAAAAAAAAAATATATATATATATATATATATATATATATATATATATATCCTTTACAACCCCTTGGAGCGCTTGCACATAGAAGGAAAGTGGTTGAAAGAGGTTGGAGGGGATTAGCAGTATTGAAGTGTAACAACATTTTAATAATCATTTAAGAATGCAGGGCAACTGTTTATGATATACACTGCTGTAGTAATTAACTCTTCCTTTCTCCCTCTAGAGCATGTGTCAAACACAAGGCCCACGGGCTGAATCCGGCCCACCAGACCATTTCATGTGGCCCTCGCACCTCTCTCCCCACCTTGTCTCAGCAGTCAGCAGCAGAGAAGAGGACAGAACTCCTCCGCCTGACACTGTGGTTCTATGTGTTTTTGCTGCATCCCCTCGTCTACACCTCCCCGTGTCTCAGAATTCAGCAGACTCTGACAGCTGACTGCAGCCCTCTTCTGTTCCTCCTCCAGACCCTGCACTTTCTACTTCCCAGCTCCGCCCCAGCTTCTTCCCAGCAGCAGCACAAGGTAGGTCCGGTGCACCGAGATGTAAGGGAGAGTGGGAAACTTTTGACTGCTGATGGTAGGGGAACTCTTAATATCTGATGTAAGGGGGTGCTCTGGATCTTTACTTATAAATATTAAGAGAATATTACAATTCTATGCAAGTTGAAAAGGAGGGTTGCACACTTCTGGTACCATAAGTTATTATTAAAACCAGTAATAATCGAATGCAGAGGCAATTACTTAATATGATAAAGAGTGGACACATTTATATAGCCTCACAGTTACAACTGGCCCTTTGAGGGCAACCATAATGCTGATGTGGCCCATAATGAAATTGAGTTTGACGCCCCTGCTCTAGAGAATGTAACAGCATCATTTTTTGTTACCTTGTTCCTGTAGTGAGAAACAGCTTTTTACACCCTTTGAAATCATCATCAAGCTTGTAAAATTGTTGCAAGACAAGTTTTTTTCTAATGTACCCACAGAACTTAATTTCCTAAGAGCACTTTCCTTTCATATAGTATGTAGACAGGCTTTTGGGAGTCAAGGAAACAGCATTGTTTTGCAGTGCAAGAAAACATTGTTTGCATGTGGGGAAGGATAGAGAGGGACAGGGATCGGTAGAGTTCTGTGGTCCAGCAGGCAGGGCTAACAATGCTTTTTGGGACTTTAGCACAGAAAAGGCTCCGTGTTGTCAGTCCAAACAAGATACAGTAATACCATTACAGTAAATAATGGAAACTCAGATAATCCATTCCACAGCCACTGCTTGTCTATGCAGTACCGCATGTGGCCAGAGTGTGTGGGGGGCGGGAGACACACGTAAACATTCGGCGATGCTTGTAGACCACTCATAGATGCTCAGAGACAACTCTCTGAGTGTCTCCGAGTGTTTCTGAGTGTTTCTGAGTGTCTCTGAGGGTTTCCAAAAGTGTCACCGGCGCCCCCACACCTCTGGCCAAATGCGGTACTGCACACCCCAGCGTCTTAAATCCTGCTTGTCTTGCGAGACAACGCTTGCAAAGCGAGTCAGGATTTTCTTTTAAAATAGCTCATATTGCAAAACTCTCATAAACCACATTACTCGCAATCTGAGGTTCCACTGTATTAGGAAATTATATATAAAGAGTGTAGTGCCCAAAATCTCAGTATTAATGGTAAGTGATCTGGAGTTGTCGCAGTGGATCAATCCAGCAGATAGCGCTGGCCAGAGTCCAACTGACTCTTTGTGAATGGTGGGCAGGATGGTGGGCGGGGTGTATGGATACACAATTACATGGTCTGCGCACATCTATCCTCCCCCAGTCTTCTCTCTGCTCTCAGGCCCTCGATCTCCTCCCAAAATCCTTGCCTCTCCGCTCTCAGGCCCTCAAGCTCCTCCCAGAATCCTTGCCTCTCTGCTCTCAGGCCCTCGATCTCCCAGAATCCTTGCCTCTCCGCTCTCAGGCCCTCGATTTCTTCCTAGAATCCTTGCCGCTCCACTCTCAGTCCACCAATCTCCTCCCGGAATCCTTGCCTCTCCGCTCTCAGGCCCTCGATTTCCTCCTAGAATCCTTTGCCGCTCCGCTCTCAGGCCCTCGATCTCCTCCCAGAATCCCTGACTCTCCGCTCTCAGGCCCTCGATCTCCTCCCAGAATCCTTGCCGCTCCGCTCTCAGGCCCTCGATCTCCTCCAAGAATCCTTGCCGCTCCGCTCTCAGGCCACCAATCTCCTCCCGGAATCCTTGCCTCTCCGCTCTCAGGCCCTCGATTTCCTCCTAGAATCCTTGCCTCTCCGCTCTCAGGCCCTTGATCTCCTCCCAGAATCCTTGCCTCTCCGCTCTCAGGCCCTCGATCTCCTCCCAGAATCCTTGCCGCTCCGCTCTCAGGCCCTCGATTTCCTCCAAGAATCCTTGCCGCTCCGCTTTCAGGCCACCAATCTCCTCCCGGAATCCTTGCCTCTCCGCTCTTGGGCCCTCGATTTTCTTCCTAGAATCCTTGCCGCTCCGCTCTCAGGCCACCACTCTCCTCCCGGAATCCTCTGTTTTAGAGAAAATAAGGAGCATGCTGCATTTCTGGCACATCAAGAGATGTTTTTCTGTCCTTACAGGGCCTCTAAAGTGGTTCTTCGCCAGGCTCCCCCCCCCCCCCCATTTAATTTTTTTACCCAGCTTATCAGGTTGTGTGTTATGCACATTTCACATACTCACTCCCATGTAGGGAATCCAGCGTTGTCCCGCTGGGATCCTCTTGTCTTCTGCCACCCATTCTGCCATGTTGCTTGTGACGTCATCAAGTGGCTCCTACTGATGGCGCCCCCCCCTCCTTCTTTCTGAATTAAGGGCTATGCCTCCTAGGATATGTGACATGCAAGCACTGTGCACGTCATTCACCTAGGTTAGTGATGTGCATGATGGTGAGGCTGCACGTTTTTAATTAAAAAAAAAAAGGTTAAGAAAAAATCCATGGTATAATGTATATGTGTTACAGAGAAGCACTGAATGAGTATTTTTTACATTTTTCCCTATCTTTGAATAAAGTGCCATTTAGCTATATCCTAGATCACATAAAATGACTGCCTTCCCTAACTACAGTCTTTAGTAATCCATTGTGCTTTTCATACTATGGCAAAAACAGTGATGTTATTATTCTGCTACCTTTCTCTTATGTAAAAGTAAATGCTTGTTACACAAAAGCCTTTTATCTTAGTAGACCATGCATGTCATTCCCAGTATCTGATCTGTATTACAATAAACTACAGTAAACAGGTAAGAGCTGAGACTTGGGCCTCAAATGTATTCCTTCCTGCTGATTCTGAATGTAGAATGGAGAAATAAGGTCCAAATTGCATGGAGAGTTATACCACCAAAATTCAAGAACCACTGTTTATTTATACAACATTATAGACGAGGGTTAGGCAACTTTAAAGTGGTGGAGATCTACCTTGACAACATGGGAGAAGTCAAAGATCACCAAGCACAGTCTTGCCCAGTGTCGCCTCCTCTTACCTGATTTAAACCTCTGATTGCTATACTCACGGCCAGATTAAGAACATCATGGGCCGGGTGCTGAGGATTTTGGTGGGCCTTTTATAAATAATAAATATACAAACAATTTTTTGTTATAACAAGATAAATCAAACAGAGAGAGGGAGGATGAGAGAGAGAGAGAGAGAGAGAGAGAGAGAGGGAGAGAGAGAGAGAGGATGAGAGAGGGGTGAGGGGTAAGGGAGGGAGGATGAGAGAGAAATAGGGGAATGAGAGAGAGAGGATACGCACGAGCATGGGCACTATGTATAGGAGAGGTGTGTGGAGGGTATGACATTGAGCAGTATGTACAGGAGAGGAGTGTGGAGAGTGCGATAAGGGGCACCATGTATTGGAGAGGAGTGTGGAGAGTGGGATAGTGGGCACTATGTATAGGAGAGGAGTGTGGAGGGTATGACAGTGAGCAGTATGTACAGGAGAGGAGTGTGGAGAGTGCGATAAGGGGCACCATTTATTGGAGAGGAGTGTGGAGAGTGGGATAGTGGGCACTATGTATAGGAGAGGAGTGTGGAGGGTATGACAGTGAGCAGTATGTACAGGAGAGGAGTGTGGAGAGTGCGATAAGGGGCACCATTTATTGGAGAGGAGTGTGGAGAGTGGGATAGTGGGCACTATGTATAGGAGAGGAGTGTGGAGGGTATGACATTGAGCAGTATGTACAGGAGAGGAGTGTGGAGAGTGCGATAAGGGGCACCATGTATTGGAGAGGAGTGTGGAGAGTGGGATAGTGGGCACTATGTATAGGAGAGGAGTGTGGAGGGTATGACAGTGAGCAGTATGTACAGGAGAGGAATGTGGAGAGTGTGATAGTGGGCACTATGTACAGGAGAGAAGTGTATGACAGTGGGCACTATTTACAGGAGAGGCGTGTGGAGGGTATGTACAGGTGAGAAGGATGAAGGAATCTGGAAAGGAAAAATTTAAATGTTTGTGCAAGGATGACATCAACGCAACCCAGCCAAGGCAAGTGACCGAAGGCACAGAGCCCAGAAGCAAGACCGGGTGAAGATGGAAGCGCCCGGGAACCGCCGGACAGATCACAGATCGCAGCACTGGAGGGCTCAGTCTGACAATTTAAGTGTGTAGTGTATGACAGCGGGCACTATGTATAGGAGAGGAGTGTGGAGGGTATGACAGTGAGCAGTATGTACAGGAGAGGAATGTGGAGAGTGCGATGGTGGGCACTATGTACAGGAGAGAAGTGTATGACAGCGGGCACTATGTACAGGAGAGGAGTGTGGAGGGTATGACAGTGAGCAGTATGTATAGGAGAGAAGTGTGGAGAGTATGTACAGGTGAGGAGGATGAAGGAATCTGGGAAGGAAAAATGTAAATGTTTGTGGAAGGATGTTTAGGAAATGCGTAGAGGTTAAGCTGACTTGAGTACAACCAGCCTGTCAGGTTTTTCCCAAAACAATCAGTGCTGCCAGCTATAGTTAGCAACACTGATCATTGTATTTACAGGCAGAACACAATAACACTGCAGAAGTGATTCCCCCATCCACAGGTCAGCAGGTGAGAGGGTGTGTGGGGGACAGGCTGGGGAGAAATACTAGTCAGTCCCTGGGAAGGCCCTGGCTTGTTTTAGAGCCAGATACACACAGGTTACATACACCATGATCGTTAGAGCGAGAGCAATAATTCTAGCATTAGACCTCCTCTGTAACTCTAAACATGTAACCTGTAAAAAAAAGTAAAGCATCGCTTAGTATACAAAAAAAAAAAAAAAAATCGTGCTAACTTTAGTGTTTTTTTTTTTTTATATATAATGTTTGAGGGTTCTGAGTAATTTTCTAGCAAAAAACAAATGATGATTTTTACATGTAGGAGAGAAGTATCAGAATTGGCCTGGGTGGCAAGGGGTTATTTACCATATGTAATATACAAATAATTATTATAAGGACTTTGATCACATCCTCTCGCTCTGCTGCTGCAGAGTGTGTCAGCTTGTATTTAAACTGGTCGCTCTGTATGTAGCTTCTGACAGGCTGCGCAAGCCTCTCCGTATCTCCGGAACCATAAATGATAGCAGCCCAATATTTAAAGGAATTTTTCCTTTTTTTTTTTTTATTTAAGCATCATAATGCTTAAATAAAAAAAATAAAAATGAAAAATTATTTTAAATATTGTACCTGCTGGGTGTCTATAGTATGCCTGTGAAAAAGTCTTTGAGAACCCAGGTCTTGCCCCAGGGAACATGTATCAATGGAATTTTTTTTTTTTTAAATGGTCGTTTTTTCTGGAGCAGTGATTTTAATGATGCTGCATCATTAAAATCACCGCCCTAGAAAAAAACAACCTTTTTTAACCACTTGACCACTGGGCACTTAAACCCCCTTGCTAACCAGACCAGTTTTGAGCTTTCGGTGCTCTCACAATTTGAATGACAATTACTCAGTCATACAACATTGTACCCATTTGAAATTTTTGTCCTTTTTTTCACACAAATAGAGCTTTCTTTTGGTGGTATTTGATCACCTCTGGGTTTTTTATTTTTTGCACTATAAAAGAAAAACGACTGAAAATTCTGTAAAAAACAAATAAAAAAAAAAAACTTGTTTCTGTCATATTAGCAGGTTATTTCTCACACACAGCATATGCACACCACAAATTACACCCCAAAACACATTCTGCTATTCCTCCCGAGTATGGCGATACCCCATGTGTGAGACTTTTACACAGCGTGGCCACATACAGAGACCCAACATGCAGGGAACGCCATCAGGCGTTCTGGAACACCCAGACCAATTCTGACATTTCTCTCCTACATGGAAAAATCATCATTTATTTGCTAGAAAATTACATAGAACCCCAAAACATTATATATGCTTTTTTAGCAAAGACGCTAATGACGCCGGTTTGTTTACAAGTGATTGCGCCGTCATTCGACGGCACGATCATGTGGTAAACGGCCGCTATCAGCGGCAATTTACCGTGATCCGTGATGCGCCAGGACTTCTAGACCCGGCGAGCACGGACACTTTCGCGAGCGCGTCCCAGGGGACGCGCAATCGCGCAAGTGAAGGACGACGTTCCAGGGACGTCGTGTCAAGATAACTCCACCGCGCCGTAGCAGTAAAATGCCTATGGCGTGGTGGGAAAGTGGTTAAACTTTTGTCCATTGATACATGTTCCCTGGGGCAAGACCCGGGTTCTCAAAGACTTTTTCTGACAATAACTTGCATATGGGGCTTTAAAATGAGCGCTTTTGAATTCAAACGTTCGAGTCCCATTGACGTCAATGGTCCGTTCGAAGGTTCTGGTGCGAACCGAACGCGGGGGTGTTTGGCTCTGGAATGGCGATTCAGCAAGCCCAGACTGCAATCTACCAGTCACCTAGCCAGGATCTATTGATAGATCATGATCTACAGCATGCTGACCCCTGTTGTGGGCAAATTCACTAAACATTAAAAATTTTATAAATTGAAAAGTAAAAAAGTAACAACTGAATAAACCAAGATTCAAAAGCATTGGCCACAGTTACAAAAAGGGTTTATGCCAATGTACATGATGTCTTTATCAGAGGCGGCTCTCTAATTAGGCAAATTAGGTGGTCGCCTTAGGCCTCACACCCACAGGGGCCTCGCGGCCACCTACTTTGCCAAAATAATTGGTTAGAGAAAATTCTATAAACGGTGAATTCATAGTTCATATAATTTAAAACTCTTAATATATGCCATTTATACAGTTAATTTTTATCGCTTGAATTGTTTTTCCCATTATGGATGTGAATGGGGTCTCATGTCTCAGATTTGCCTAAGGCCTCACAAAGCCTAGAGCCACCTCTGGTCTTTATGCTATTCTTTTACAATTTAATCTTGGTGAAAATTTTCCAGTCACAAGTTTACTGTAGTAGTTAAATAAAATCATGATCAAATTACCACATGGACATCTCTGGTTACTCATGTACTATCTTCTTGGGAATTTGTGATTTGGAGTAAAGTCCACACCTGCCTGACCTTTGTGTCAGTTTAAGGAGAGTCCCATATTATCAGGTCTAATTAATTCTGAATTTTGCTTTATAACAATGTCAAAGCCCAAAGTCTAAGTGCCCTATCTTCAGACCCATTATTTCCATGTAGAATGTGGAGGGGCTTCATCATGGATACATCAAGAGAGGCTCTGTGAAAGTTATTTTGTTTAATAAATTACAGGTGACGCAATGTAATGATGTCTGCCTGATTTTGACTTTGCGCTACATTTACATGAAAAAAATAAAGAACGCAAAAAAAACAATTACTTTGGTGAATTTTCAATCCATCTAAACAAAAAAAACGTAAAAAACTGCAGCTTATCCATACATGGCTGCATTTGTTTTTCTCTTTGAAGTTTATTTTTGGCCCTTTTTTTTTCTTCCTTTAAATCCTTTATTTTTACTAGATGATCCTGTAAAAAACACACTTCCTGCCCTTGGGTGGCTATGCACATTCACTTCACTGTATGTATGGAAGAAGCCATGGTTGTCACATTAGGCAGCTCTTCTAATTTGGACCAAAAACGCAGTCCAAATCCGGATTAAGGGAATTAGTAGTTTACAGATGATAACCTGGAAGGAAGGTGACATTGTTTTATATATCGGTTCAATTTGATGGTCAATACAAGGCCATAGCAGTAAGAGCTATGAAATATTGAATTTACTTTCTTAGGATTAAATATAGTAGAAAACACTGGTAATACCCCGAGGTGGTGAGAGGCCGGTGCACTGGCTTGTAGTTGAATTGTTTTTCTAGCACCCGAGCAAACATGTGGATAAAGGAAAGCTGTCAGCTTGATCTTCAGCAAGGAATACATTTAATAATCCAGGTGTGGTACAAAATAATACAGGGCTTACGCATTTCAGTGTGTAGCCCTAATCATAGCCAAAGCTATGATAATTAACTTTACAGAGAACTCAATATAAACCCCATGGTACCTCCCGGCCCATTAAGGGTTGGAGGCATGGCAGGTTCTATAATAATTGACTGTCAGGGCAGCGATCGGGAGCTTTCCTTTAGCCGCCAGTAACTGTGCCAGGAGCACGCAGGGCTCCGAGGGGGTCACCTTGCGGGCGCGCTCTTGAGTCATTCATTTGGTGTACATAGCTGCCGAGTGTATGACTTAGCCCGGGCATCATTGGATTTGATTGACAGCAGCGGGAGCCAATGGCTGCGCTTTCGATCTATCCAATGAAGAGCCGACAAGACCTGGGGAAAGCAACTCGGGATCGTGCTCACGGAGGTTCGGGGCTCAGGTAAGTAAAATTGGGGCTCGGGGGGGGCCGGAGAGTGCAAGGTGTTTTTTTACCTTAATGTATAGGATGCATTAAGGTGAAAAAATACAAAGCTTTACAACCCTTTTAACATTTATAAACACTAACAACAGAGGTTGTTGACCCAGGTAATATCCAATTGCCTAAGAAGATGAGAAACATTTTTCCTCTGTTAGAGCATATTGGACCAAGTTTATATTAACCACTTAAGGACCGCCTCCTGCACATTTACGTCGACAGAATGGCACGGCTGGGCACAGGCACGTACCTGTTCGTCCCCTTTAAGTGCCCAGCTGCGCGCCGCGCCCACGACCCGGTCCGAAGCTACATGACTGTGGCCGCGGGACCCACGGACCCGATCGCCGCCGGTGTCCCGCGATCAGTCACAGGAGCTGAAGAACGGGGAGAGGTGAGTGTAAACACACCTTCCGTGTTCTTCACATTGGCAGCTTCATTGATCGTGTGTTCCCTGATATAGGGAAACACGATCAATGACGTCACACATCCAGCCCCACCCCCCTACAGTTAGAAACACATATGAGGTCACACATAACCCCTACAGTGCCCCCTAGTGGTTAACTCCAAAAAAATGCAATTGTCATTTTCACAGTAAACAATGCATTTATAGCATTTTTTGCTGTGAAAATGACAATGGTCACAAAAATGTGTCAAAATTGTCCGATGTGTCTGCCATAATGTCGCAGTCAAAAAAATTGCTGATCGCCGCCATTAGTAGTAAAAAAATAAATATTAATAAAAATGCCAAAAACTATCCCCTATTTTGTAAACGCTATAAATTTTGCGCAAACCAATCGTTAAAGGCTTATTGCGATTTTTTTTACCAAAAATATGTAGAAGAAAACGTATCGGCCTAAACTGAGGGAAAAAAATTATATATTTTTTGGGGGTATTTATTATAGTAAAAAAAGGGAAAACACTGCACTAAACCAAACATATATGTGAAACCAAGCAGCTAGCACACAAACAAACAAAGTGGAAAAAATGGTAGAACAATAGTGCAGCGCTAAATGATGTGCACAATGGTTAGAAAGGCACAAAAGGGAATATGAACAAAATATATATAAAGTCTGTGTAAAGACCCTATAAACAAAATATATTTAAAGTCTGTGTGGAGACCCTAAAAACAAATAATATATAAAAACCGTGTAAGGACCCTATATCACATTAAATGTATAACTGGGTTAGTAAATAAATCACACAGTGCAGTGTACAATTAAAATTCCATAGGAAAGGTGATGAATGAAAACATTGACATGATTGTTGAGTATATAGTTGTCTGAAGGGATCATCAAGGCATCACATGGAAGAGGTAAGCATAGTAGGGTACTCTTACCGGAGGGTGTGGAGTGTATTTTTAGGACATTAAGACTCATGAGCGTGGTGGTCTCAGCGGACCTAAATCTCTGTGTAAAAGAACTTCCCAGATGGCGATGGCTGGACACGTCAGATGAGATGAGTATCACCGATCACAGGAACTGGGCGGACGTAACTTCAATAGCACGGGATAAATGGAAAGCCCCAATAGGCTCGTAGGGCAAGATGGAAAAAATGGAAAAGAAAAAAGATACTCCAAATGGTGCAGGTCAAAACAAACCGTGACAGGTTTTATTTGGTATACAAAATATAAAAGTAGGATCACGTGAACAGTACAAATAAAAGCAGTATGGGGTGCTATAATGCAAACCCAACGCATTTCGGCTTAGAGAGCCGTCAACAGGGGCATGTATTTATTATAGCAAAAAGTAAAAAATATTGTTTTGAGGTGATTAAATACCACCAAAAGAAACATCTATTTGTGGAAAAAAAGAACGCCAATTTTGTTTGGGAGCCACATCGCACGACCGCGCAATTGTCAGTTAAAGCGACGCAGTGCCGAATCACAAAAACTGGCCAGGTCCTTTACCTGCAAAAAGGTCCGGGTCTTAAGTGGTTAAAAATAGTAACAGAAAAACTAAAAACCCTTTACTGAAAAATATAATGTAACTCTAATGTCAATTATGCCGTCTAATGATGTTGATCCACACCAATCACAATGAGCGATACCTGAAGATGACCCACCGCCTTCGATAATGCTGCCCTGCCACTACTTCCTTTGCAAATGACAGCTTCCTGGCGTTGCTGAAATGTAAACAAAGTGGAGGGTCACATTATTAACTAAATATGGTCATGATGCCAGGACAATTGGTTTACAAACAAGCCGGCAGAGATCTGTCATTTAGAGACGCTGCTAGTGCGTCAATAGGGATCTGACATGCAGGAAAACTTCCTACTGCTCCCCAACTTCACATGCAGGTTTAACACATCCCCAAAGCCAGAGGCTCGCTGACTCTTTTCTAAGTCTCATAACCCAGTTGTTTGGACAGGTCCAAGGCCAGGTACCACAGATAACATAGACATGGACATGTCAGTTGTATTGATTTCCTTTATCTTGTGATGGGAGACTGGGTTCTTCAGTAGCAGTTCAGGTATTGCAGAGCTCAGCGAGTACAGAACTAGTGTGCACATGGTGAGCCAAGCCAAGCACCCTCCCTTCTACAGGGAAATTCTACTGTCAGGTGCTGAATGAGCCAGCCTCCCTGAGATCAGCATGGAGCACGCACTGATAAGCCACAGGGAGCAAGTAACTTATCATCTCCTTGATTGGAAAGTGCTGATGGGGAAGATTGGGAGTAAGGAGTCAGGTAGGGAAGGCAGTGCTAAAGGGTAAAGGGGAGGGATGCCATAGTGTGACCTGGGTGTGTAGGTACACCTCTCATCCTGTATAAAACTGCTGAAATCCTTGGTACCTGCATCCCAACTCCCAGCACTTCACCTCTCCTTCCCCTGCTTCCTCTACCACAGGATCAAAAGGTAAGACATCACTTACTACAATAATTATAGTCTTTACATGTACATGAGCATAATACTTTCATTGATTCGTGTTATAAATTGATTATAGCGCTTTATTTAATGTCAGCATAATAAGTAAAAGCATAGATAAAATTGTTATGAAAGTCATCTATATAAAAGGTTATTTCTGTTTTTTTGTTTTTTTTTGCTTTTTTAAATGCCAAACACTTCTACAACAGCACAAAACACTAAAATGTATTTGGAACTACAAATAAAATAGTTTACATTTTTACCTTGATCTGTGTTCAAAAACAGGGATATTTTTAGAAATAGAATTCTCCCTGGATATGATTTAAAGATTAGTCCTTTGTTCATTTATTTATTTTTTAAATTGCTTATGGTGCTTTATTTAATGTCAGCATAATAAACAAAAGCATAGATAAAAATGTTTTAAAATAATTTCCAGGGGCACTGCATCACTGCCACAGTGTTAGATACTGTTTTAGAAGACAAAGTTGCTTCATTATATCATCTATATAATTTGAGGTTTTTTTTTAGGTCACACACTTCTTTAGCAGTACCAAATAATAAAATATATTTTGAAATGAATATATAACACTTTAAGGCCCCATGTACAGTGCTGCTGCTAAACGGACGTTCAGAGACAGTTGGACACTAAACGTGGCTAAACGCGGTAACCCGCGTTTAGCAGCGTTTCGTTTATAGGTGTTTTTCATTTTTGGCCATTAAAAAAATATATATATATATATATTTAAATGCTTCTAAGCGCAAACGCGGCATGCAAGTGCGGCAAAACGGACGTGGGTTACTATCTGTCAAGTTTAATCGTTCAGGAGCAGTAGTAAACACGTCCCGTGTACATGAAGCCTAACACCATCACCATCACTTTATGTGATGAAAAAAAATTAAATTTTTTGTGAAGTAAAAAACAACGTTTTTGAAACTTCAATTTTCAAAAACGACTTTGCCTACACACCATCGTTTTTTTACAATGCTCTAGCAAAGCAAGGTTACGTTCACCACTCTTTTCCATTGAAGCTCGCTTCATAACTAGCTTCTGGGCATGCGCGGGTGAAAAACGTCGTTTTAAACGTTGTTTTTTTGCTACACACAGTGATTTTTTGTAAAACAAAAACCGACGTTTTGAAAAACAACACAAAAATTGAAGCATGCTTCAATTTTTTTTTGTCGTTTTTCACAAGACATAAAACAAAGTTTTCCCCCACACACGGTCATTTAAATTGACGTTTTTAAAAACATTGTTTTTTTCCATCACATAAAGTGATGGTGTGTATGCGGCATTATTCTCAGGGTTCGAAATCAGGCACATGGAGAATAATTTTTTTAGACGTGCCGCTGTCCCTGGATATCAGTTGTAATGCCTTATTTATTGATTCATGTTATGAATTGAGTGTGGTGCTTCATTTGATATCCACTTAATAAATAAAAGTACAGATAAAAACGATTTAAAATAAATTCAAGGGACACTGCACCGCTGGTGCATTGTTACATACTGTTCTAGAGGACAAAGGAAACCAAGGGGTTTTCCTTAGTATAAACTTTGATTTAGCTTGTGCCAAATAATTAAATAATAATCCTTTTCAATACACAGATTGCAATTCAAATTTTAACGAGAAGAAAACGTGCAAATACTAATTGTTGCTCTGCAGATAAGGGCACACAGCAATGTGTAGACAATGGAAACCCCTAACAAACACACAATCAATCAAATACAACAACTTTATTTGTTCTGACAGCTCTTACCTAATCTTAAGTTCCTATGAACAATTGTACTCTATAAATTAATAACTTTAGCATTAATTACTTTTTAATGTGTTACTTTTATATTCAGTTCTTGGGTATAATTATTTTAGTTTGATTGAAAAATTAGCACATTGTATTTGGAACTTTCCACACTGTTGAGCAAATTAGTATAAAGGATTGGAAGTGATTGTATTTAAATTGTCCCTGCCTGGCGTGAACCTGTTGCTTCATTGCCTAGTAATGTTCTGTTATCTGCCCCAGTGTTCTCATTTTCCACATTCCTGAAGTGCATCAGAGCAGCAGACAAGACAAGGCCACTGTTTATTTTATTCACCTATGATGTGAGTCGAAGTTTTAGTCCTTCAAGCATTTTTTTTTTTTTTAAAGAAGCTAATTTTAGACTTTTGGGGCTCATTTAATTTCCTGTTTAGGCACAGGGGATGAAGAATATTTAACAAGTCAAAACCATTGATCAAATGTTATAGACCAAAGGTAAATGTTGGCAGATTTACTATCTCTGCTGATAACATTTACTGCTACTGTTATATATGTGACTTTATTTTTAAACACATCAGTGTATAGATCTTGAGATTTAACATGATTTCCAGGAAATCTTGTTATAGAATGGGATGACTATAGATCAGGGGTCTCCATACTTCCTAAACAAAGGGCCGGTTTAATGTCCTTCAGACTTTAGGGGGGCCGGACTGTGGCCATCCCAAATACAAAATGTCCCAGCAGCATCACTGGGAGTAAGCAAACCCCCATCATTGGTGTCAGTGGGAGGAATTGTGCCCCATGGTTGGTGTCATTGGACACAATTGTTGGTGTCATTGGGAGATACGGTGCCCCAGTGTGGGTGTTATTGGGAGGAATTGTGCCCTTCATTGTTGTCAGTAAATAAAATAGCACCCCAAGGGCCGCAGTTTGGAGATCACTGCTATAGATCATGGAAAGCAAGAAAATATGTCAAGAGACATAAAGAGGTGTCCTTTCCTGACCACATTCACCTGAAAATGCTATTTGCTTTGAAGGATTTTGAGTCACTTACCTGGAAGTACTTGTTGCAGGTCAGTGAAGATAGCGATGCCAGAGGATGAATATGGCATCAAGACAACTAGCATTTTCAAAAAGAGGTCTACAATGTCATCCCTATAATTGTCTCCTGATGGATTTTGAGTCAAAGTGTTTACATTTTAACACATTTAAACACAAAGGTTTTGTTTCATGTCTTTCTTACATCGCAGACAAGCCAAGAATGTCTGCTGAAAGCAACTTTCATCTGTCTCCCAACTATTAACTACTGACACTCACAAGTCTGACATAGAAGCAAGCAGTAAAGTGCTGGGGGGGGGGGGGGTTAAGGTGGAATATGATAGAGTCATCTTTGCTTCGAAAAGCCATGATAAGTAAAAACTTAAAATAATGTTTAAAAAAAAATGTGATTAGGGTAATTCTTCATAACCGTGCACCCAATTTTCAAATGATAGAACCAAGAGTTGAACTGGGATTGCACATTTAGCACCAGAACCAATGATAAATCAAGAAACTAGATTGAGAAACAAAAGTGACTGTCTAGGCCAATAGGAAATAACAGGTTTCTTTTACAATATCGTTTTTTTTTTTTTTGCAAATACGATTTGCTTAGACTTAAAAAATGATAAAGCTTATGTAATTTGATTATAAATTCCACGTTTATTTAATTTACAATAATTGCCTTCCAGTACTTGACTCCAGCCATAAACATGGATAAAAAGGTACTTTGGAGTTTAATGGTGAAGGATAGCGCTTTGATTTGCAGAGCGCATTGCTTGTATTGCTAGTTTGCTTTGCTTCTTTATGGTGAAGGGGCTGTGCTGTGTATGTATATAGGAAGAGCTGCACAAGAGCCATATTGTCCTAAAGGAGAGCTTCAATCATGTGAACACTTGCTTTGCTGGTGCAGTAGTAGCGCTTTTAATTTTTATATGTTGCAGTGTTATAATATTTAAATGCTTTAAACAATTACTGTATTTATTGGGATATAACACTCACTCTTTTACCTGAAAAAAGAAGGTTAAATGTGCCTGCGTGTTATACGCAGGGGGCTGTGAAAAGTTTTTTTCCTGAAACTTCCCTCTTAAAGTTAGGGTGCGTGTTATACACCTGTGCGTGTTATATGCAGATAAATAAGGTACATAACAATCCGCCATAACGTTTACAATATATTTAAAGCGTTAAAGAATACCTATACCTTTAATGTTAAAACTTAAAAATATAAATATACCTAACAAGTACATAGAGGCAGTACCTAGCCTCAAGCCGAACTTGGACTGGTCATACATTTTGTTAACAAAAATTAATTCAGAGGGTAAGGGCTCTTTCACACCAGCGGACGAACGGTCCGTTTACGGACTTAGAATGGTGCCCTTTGGGATCACGGCCGTTAGTGGATGAGTATCCGCTAACTTCCATAATCACCCGCCTCCGTCTATATCCAGTTTTCCAGACGGAAGAAAACCCTATTTTACACACGGTCCGTATTCATCCGATTCCCCATAGGGGAGACCAGAGAAGAGACAGGGCGGTACCTGCACAGTGTGCGGGGACCGCCTTGTCAGCCGACAGCTCAGCGGGGATTTTACGGAGGATCCCCGCTGAGCAAACGGGCTAACGGAGCGGGTCCAATACGGTCCGCACCGTGTGAAAGAGCCCTAAGAAGCAATTGCAACATTTAGGGTACGAAAAAGTGGTAGGCTGGAAAACTTGAGGAGCCAAGCACAAGAAAAATAAATTATTGCCCATATAAATACTCACATCTCCTAATACTTAGTGTATATTGGTGAACAGAAACCAGGTGTCCTCAGTGACCACCAAAATAAATAAAAAATCTGAAGGGTTGCAGCACAGAGAGCCTACCTTATTGTCCATGAATTGCAGCAATATTTCAGTCATCCTTGCCATTTATCAAGCTTAATACTGAAGCTTGTGTAACTATTTAGTAATGGAAAGCCATGGTTGTAAGATGCACATGCACAGCATTTCTAACAACCTTATTCTTCAGTACACAAAGTGTAGAAAACCCATAGCAGACATTTAGAAATTGTGTCTGGACAGGTATAATAAATATACCTTCAAATGTAAGAGTTTGCCTTAGATTGCTGGCGTTTCCTTATTTTCATCACTTTTTCTTTTTGCATTGTTTTTATAAGTTATCTCCTCTCTGCTCTATAAATTCTCAGAACCTAGAGGTGATGTTGGTACTCGCGAAACTTCCACTCCCAGCTATTTTATAGTGATCACCTGACTGTAATGAGAGTTGTTGTCTAGCCCAAACAATTAACTACTCAATCTTACACCCAATAACTTGTATTGCCCGGTGATTTATTGCATGTAGTACAGTAAAATGTTCCCACGTACTCCTTCAATGTGCTTTAATTGTATGCCAGGCAAAAAAGAGTTAAGCTGGAGATAGGGTTGCAAACTCATCCCTTTAAACAGAAACACATATACGTACACAGGTTCTGAGGCTAATTTAATGCAGAAAAGTCATCAAGTGAGTTTCATTACCACCTTAATCAGCCACAGAACCTGTGTAATTCATATGTGTTGAGTTTTAAAGGGATAAGGTGGCAACCCTAGGTGGAGATAATAATTATAAATAAGTGGATCGGCAGGTTGAGTGGGATTGGCTTGCTGGAAATGGCACAGGATAAACATTGATGATAGAAAAGATTCAGTGTATGACTATGTAGGCAGGTCTTGGCATTGTCCTCTATACAATTCTCTCCCTTGTTTGGAAAATCTGTGAGCACATCATAGGATATAGGATCATAGGATATATGGTACTTTGTAGAATAATACATACAATGAGCATAGTGACTGCACCACAAGACTCAGTGAGGGTAATTTAATAAAACTGGAGAGTGCAAAATCTGGTGCAGCTCTGCATAGAAACCAATCAGCTTCCAGGTTTTTGTCATTGAACAAGCTGAAGTTAGAAGCTAATTGGTTACCATAGTTAGTCAGGCTGAAAAAAAACACAAGTCCATCCAGTTCAACCATAAAAAAAAAAAAATATCATCATACAATCCCCTATACCCAATTTTATATCCACAGTTGCGAAAAAAACCTCAGCATGATCCAATTTGCTACAGCCGGGGAAAAAATTTCTTCCTGATCCCCCGAGAGGCAATCGGATTTTCCATGTACAGCTGCACTGGATTTTGCACTTTACATTTTTAGTAAATCAACCCCGGTATCATTATCTGAATAGGCCATAGACCTCAGAAGCTTGTCACTCTTGTTTTGTATTTTTATCTTCTAACTCATTTGGTCAAATTTAGGATTATGCGATTCGCTTTCTAATTTACTTTAAGGCCCAGTTCACAGCAGTTCCGTTCAGTTCCGTGTGATTTTTTTTGTGCACAAAATGCATGCACAGTGTTTTCCATGTATTCCAATGGCTCTAGTTCACACCATGCAGTCAGTTTCTGCACCGAAAACTGACTGCATGCTGTGAACTAGAGCCATTGAAATACATGGAAAACAATGTGCATGCATTTTTAGTGCAGAAAAAATGCACACAAAACTGTACGGAACTGCGTCTGGTGTGAACTGGCCCTAATGGTGCATTTTCTGGGAGCACACAAGCTCCTGTCCATACTTCACCTTGTATGTATGAAATAGGTGTAGATCATGTATTTATGAAAATGTATTTTGTTTTTTGACTAGTATGCTTACATATAGACAAAGATATGTGGTGGCTCCATAAATTTGGACATGTGTGCATTAGAAGCTGTTTTTTAATGCTGGTATCTGGAACAGTTGTGCAGTTCACCATGTTTATGAATAATCTTTCCCCAAAAAAGAAAACTTTATAGAACCTAATTTCTGACATCAAGGAACATTATTAATAAACATACATCTGGCCAACGATTCTTTCTTTTTCTCCATAAAAACGAGAATAATTGATACTGTACTTAGTGGCACAAATATGTTCCTGCATCATAGAATCTCGCCATGCAGTACTTATTCAGTATTCAAGGTGCTCAGGGGTTCTCAGTATTGCTTGTCTAGTCCAAATTTTCACTGTCCAATCTGAAGAAGAGATGCTCGAATCTGTGACATTGCTTGTTTTTAGGGTGTGTGTGTGATCACCCTCAGTAGGGAATGTTTGTCAATTGTACTAGGTCACAAGTTCTTGATCGTAAACTGTCTAATGATGTGCTAATGCAAAAGAAAATGAAAAACACTGATCAATACATGAAAAATAAAGTCCTACGGTATATTCTTGTCCCGTGTTTGCTAGTAAACACACATCGGTAGCTCACAGGCTGTTGTGAAAGACACAGTGACACCAGGAACTCTGTGTGACAAGTCAATAAATCAGGACACTCTAGCTTATTGTGTGCCCAGAACTCATTAACTTCATAATACAAAGTCTTCTTTGAGAGAATGTAACCATTGTATAAAGGCCATCACATTACCTGATGTACTTTAGAAGTCTGTTCCAGTAAAACAAACAGATACAGACATTTAGGAATTTCAGAATGAGATTTTGGGAGGAAATGACTCGTGCTAAAATTCCCCTCTTTGGGTCTCAGCTTGAATAAATAAATGCCAAACCATTGCTGTATACGTGAAAAAGTAAATAAACTAAACATATGGTAGAGAGATGGCCAGGGTAACCAAAACCATTGGACACAAAAATATTGTTCCACAGAGATTTGGTTACTACCTGTAAGGCCTCGTACACACGAGCGGATATATCCGCTGAAAACGGTCCGATGGACCGTTTCAGCAGACATCTCCGATCGTGTGTATGGGCTAGTGGACAGATTTGTCCACCCGACAGATTTCAAAGCATGCTTTGAAATCTATCGGGTGGGAATGTGTCCGCCCGACATGTCTGCTGGTTAGTACACTTACCAGCAGACATGTCGTCCTGCACCGCCGCCGCGCCGCCGCCGAATGGATTCGGCGCATGCGCGGAAGTGTTTTACTTCCTGGTGCGATGACGTGGCGGCGTCAACGTCACCGCCGCGTCACCGACACGTCAGCGCGCCGTCTGCTGGCGGGGATTTTGGTTTGCTCGTGTGTACACGCGAGCAAACCAAAATCCCAGCAGACAGATTTGTTCAAATCTGTCGGACGGACAGATTTGAACAAATCTGTCCGCTCGTGTGTATGGGGCCTAAGCCCTTGTACATACGACCGGGTTTCTCGGCAAAAACCAGCAAGAAAACGGCTTCTTGTCGAGATTCCCATTCGTGTGCGAGGCATTCAGGTTTCTCGTCTGGAAATCTGGCCAGAATCTCAATGAGAAAAAAAGAGAACTGCTCTCTTTTTTCTCGTCGAGATACTTGTTGGCCTGTTTCCCAACGAGAAACCTGAGAGAGTGTATACTTACCTGTCGCCGTGGAAACCCGCGCATGCTCAAAATGACTTTGACGCATGTGTGGTAGCTTCCATGGCATAGGTAGGGTGAAGCAAGATGGCGGCGATGGCATCAAATGTGACGAGCACATGCTCGTCATACGCGATGACGTCACCGCGTTCTTTCCTTTCAAGAGAACCGCGGTTCTTTTGAAATGAAAGTCAGTACACTCCGGCGGCAAGAGTTTCTTGCCAAGAATCTCATCAGGGAAAGCGACGGGTTTTTCCTGAAGAGATTCTCGGACCTGTGTACGAGGCCTCAGGGTTGGATTCCATGCTTCAAAGAGGAAAGAGTCTTTGTTATGTTAAATGATAATGTGCAATGAGCATGTACAACAACCAATCACAATGCAACTAAAATTGTTCTACCAGCTGCATACTAATAGGTGGAGAAATGCTTTTGGCTCATGTTGTTTTTACACCATTATTGCTTGGATGCTGCTTTATTGAATAAGCTTGTTGATGTGAACAGGATCTTTGACAAAAAGATGCTGGCTTGCTGCATCCTACTGATAGAAAGCTTGTATGTTTTTAATCTAAACATTCCTGCCAGCATTTTCACTTGTAAACTGTATTGTTTCCAGAAAATGGCTCCCTTTCCGGAATTCCAGAACCATATTGCTGATGATCTGGAAGATGTCAAAAAGCAGACAGATATGTCAATGAATGGCAGTACATTCCTTCCACCTGGTAAGTACCTCCAACAAAGTGCCCTGTTAAAGAAGAACTTTAGTTTAAACAAAACCTTTCTAAGAATTCCAATGACTTGGCCATTTTGATTTCTAAATATTACCCAATAAGAGCTAGAATAAGTGCTGATATACAAATTAGATGACCCCTCAAGACATAATAATGTATTGTCAGTGATTGTCCTTCTGTAAAATACTTGAGAGTTACTTAATGCCTTCATTGCACAGCAGGCCCATAAGGAATGCTTGGGCCAATGTACCGTATATACTCAAGTTTAAGCCGACCCATATATAAGCCGAGGCACCTAATTTTACCACAAAAAAACTGGGAAAACATATTTAAAAGCCTAGGGTGTCCATCTGCATGCCTCTCTGTGTCCATGTCAATGCCTCACTGTGCCCATGCCTCACTGTGCCCATGCCTCACTATGCCCATGCCTATACTGACGTTTAACATGGGAGTCTATGGAAGGGGTGCCTGGCATTGAAAAATGGGTGCTGCCCAGCCGTAGGTCCCGCAGACAACAAACTGCACACTTATAGAGGAGAAATGGGGCTACATGTGTGCCAAGGTCCGGGTCCAGGGGACCTACGACCGGCCGTTACTGGGTCCCCAAAGTCACTGGAGAAATTACCGTTTAACATGGGAGTCTAATGAAGGGGTGCCCGGCTTTGAAAAATCGGTGCTCCCCGGCCTTAGGTCCCCTGGACAACAAACTTTGCACACTTGTAGAGGAAGAGTGGGGCTATATGTGTGCTAAGTCCAGGGGACCTACGGCCAGCCAGTACCGGGTCCCCAAATTCTGGGAGATCAGGCACAAAAAGGTGACTGGAGTATAAGCCGAGGAGGGCATTTTTAGCACACAAAAAATGTGCTGAAAAACTCGGCTTATACTCGAGTATATACGGTAACTATGTATTATACAATACCTTGCTGATGACCCTGAAATCACAGAAGTAGACACCACTGCTTCCAGGTCCCTGTGCAAGTGGCTGCACTCCTGCTTATTGAACACAGGATGTCGGCTGCTCAGCAAAAGCACTATTTAGCGAATGCTCTACATTTTGTGAATGAATGCAAAACATTCTCTGATTGGATGAGGCAGGGTGATGATGTCACACCCTTCACCTGGTTTAATCAGAGAATGCGTTGCATCTATTCAGAAAATGCTAAATATTTTATATATGCTTTGCATTGTGCTGAGCAGCCAACCTCCAGTGCTCAGAATGCATTAGGCCAAGTCGCTCAGCATGGGACCCGGAAGCAAGTAGAGATAAGTGGAGTAGCGGGTATCTACTTCAGTGATTTCCAGCTTCAAGGGGCATCGACCAGGTATGGACCTCACTGGTCCAACGTAACTATGTATATATCTATACCTGGAATGTATCTTTAAAGTGTAATTCACATTTGCAGCCAAATTGGGATAACAATTTATATTTACCTACCAATTCACATTAGATAAAAGTTGCTACTTACCTTTTTTACTTTACTTTAAAATCTTATTTAGCTTTCCAATTCTATGTAATGTTAATGCTGTGTACAATTAATCGAAAAAATATGGCCACCCCTGTACACATACAATATACAGGCATACCCCACTTTTAAGTACACAATAGGGTTTATTTACTAATGCTGGAAATCGCAATATCAGGCTCATTTCTGCATAGAAACCAATGAGCTTCTAACTCCAGCTTGTTCAATTAAGCCTGGTAATAAAACCTGGAAGCTCATTGGTTTCTGTTCAGAAGTGAGCCTTATTTTGCGCTTTCCAGCTTTAGTAAATAAACACAATTGTGTACTTAAAAGTGGGGTATGCCTGTATATATACTGTATAATTTAAAGTCAATATATAAACATTTTTTTTAACATTAATATTCACTGATAAAATAAAAACAATGATAATAATACGAATTAATAAGATATTGATGATAAAATAAATGATCGCATCCAATGGGACGCGACTCGTCAGGCGGCCCCAGTGTGAACCGACTCAATTTAGGTTCACGCAATGGTATTTTCTTGACATATACCTACTTATAAATGTTTTTCAGACAATACCAGTTTAGCTACTACAGACTTACCACCAAGTTACTCCTCCGTGACACTCACCCAAGATGAATCTGAAAAAGAAAAGGATTTTGATCCATGGGACATGCCGGAACTTAAAAGTACTGGACCCAAGTGGTCAGGTAGGTATACCAGAGCCTTTTCTCTTATTGCCTTAAATGTTATAGCACAGTTCTTGGTGAAGACTGTGATTCTTTCACAGCAAACAAAAACGTGTCTTTTTGTTTTTTTAGAAATGAACACAAAACAACGTGTCTTGTCTGTTCTAAAGGCGATTGCTCGGGGTATCCTCTTACTTGGATTATTGTACTTCTTTGTGTGTTCACTGGATGTGCTAAGCTCTGCCTTTCAGTTAGTTGGAGGTGAGTGGGTGCTACTTTATTCTAACTATGTACAACATGCTATAATACAAAGAGGTTGAGAGTATTTTCTCCCATTGCTGCTCTTCCAGAGTTGCATTCAGTGCAGTGGAAATTATTACATAAATTCCAGTACACATAGACTAAGGGACTGGTAAACTGCAATACGTGACATTGTTCTTGAGTTTAAACAAGTTTGTGTTTGATACTGGAGGGAGGCCAAACAATTTCCTCCACAAGGTGGTTATACTCTTCATGTTGGATTCTATAGTTAATAGACATGTGCATTCGTTTTCCTCCGAATGCATTTTCGTCCGAAATTTAGGTTTAACAAACGAAAACGAACGCACAGAATGCAAAAACCAAAAGATCCGACATAAACAAATGCTTTATTTTCATTTTTGTTGGTCGAATGTGCCTAACCTTAACTCTATTAGTTCTACATAGAGAGAAAAGATTTGACATTATAGAGAGAAAAGATTTGACATTATAGAGAGAAAAGATTTGACATTATAGAGAGAAAAGATTTGACATTATAGAGAGAAAAGATTTGGCATTATAGAGAGGAAAGATTCGACATTATAGAGAGAAAAGAGCGCTGCTGGAATTGGGTGGGGGAAGTAAAATAAAAATAATAATGATGATGAATGTTATTTGCTGATTGTAACCAAAGAGGAGGAGCAGTAAAATAGCTAGAACTAACTTGACAATTCAACATGAACGACGAAGATTCGACAAAGCATCGAAAAACATACAAACGCAGAATCTGTCACTGAAAGCTTATGGTGTCTTTTGATAGTTTTAAGAAGATTCGACAGAGCAGCTAAACTGTACAACGCCGCAATCATACATTTCAAATGCTCTGCCCATAGGCTATAGAAAAATTCTAATGTTGGTTGACTAGTAATAATAATTAATAAATATAATTATTACTAGTCATACAACATTAGAATTCTACTATAGCTTGTAGGCGGAACATTCGACCGGAAAAGTATGATTGCAGCGTCGTACAGTTTCTCTGCTCTGTCGAATCTTCTTTGAACATTCAACAGACACCATAAGCCTTCAATGACAGATTCAACCTTAATTCATTCGGATTTTTGGACAATTACAATTACCAACGAAAAAAAATTATTCGGGAGTAACTAAATAAATTTATTTTTCGGACGAAAACGAAATTCCGAAACAAAATATTTCATTGTGCACATGTCTAATAGTTAGGTTACACTTTGGGGATTTTGGTTGGACAAAGATAGTAATGTTTATTGCAATAACCAACTAACTAGCTAATTAACTAATTAATACATTTAATTCATTTATTTTAGGCAAAGCTGCAGGAGATATTTTCAAGAACCACTCTGTTCTCTCCAATCCTGTTGCCGGGCTGGTTATTGGTGTCCTGGTGACTGTCCTTGTACAGAGCTCAAGTACATCCACATCTATAGTGGTCAGCATGGTGTCATCTGGACGTGAGTAGGAATTTATAATTATAGAGCATAGCTACAATCATTGCTTTGTGCCCCATTTGTCATCCAGAACAGTTGGTTTTATATTGTTATAACCATATCATTTGTCCTATTCGCATTGACAATCTCTATAGTGAGAAGACTTTTTATGCTACAATCGGCCAGGTCAATTCCAGGAATTTTATAGTGGTACACCAGACAAAAAGACACTTCAATTACATATACAGTAAAGGAACTGTATTACCTACCAAAAGATTGTGGGATTTTGCACGCCATTCATGTGAGATGTACTTCTCTGTTAGTCAAGAAGGTCACTCTCCGAATTTCTTGTTTGGCAATGCTTCTTAAAGCTCACTGGCCAAAGGTGATGATGTTAGTGCAATGTCCAATGAGATGGCTGCAGTGTGTCACCTACCTGGCTGTGAAGTATGTAAGTCACAAGATTGGTTGTGCAGAACTTAAAATTCTTTGGCAGGTAAAATGATTGACATATTTTTTAAACTATGTATTTAGCTCTTTGTCTGAAGTTCCACTTAATATTCATACATAAACAAATTGCTTTACTGTTGAGACAAGGCACAGACATGTTGTTTATTAGAAAATAATATGAGAGTCATATTTTTTTGTTTTGCCAGTTCTAACGGTCAGGACAGCCATTCCAATCATCATGGGAGCCAACATTGGCACATCAGTCACAAACACCATTGTAGCGCTGATGCAATCTGGCGACCGGAATGAATTTAGAAGGTATAGTATCTACTCCTTTTCCATGACTATGAGACAATCAGATATAGTGAACCTAAAGTGTTAATTTAGTCTTCGAAAATATTTTCGCTGACTAAAGTCTTGTACACACGATCGGATTTTCCAAAGAGATAACCTCAGACTTTTGTCCAAAGGACGTTGGCCAGGAACTTGTTTACATACAAATGGCACACGTTTGTTGGCCAAAAAACACGAACGTAGTTACGTACTACGTCGTTTTTCAGCGTCACCCTTTGGGCACCTTCTGCTAATGTTGTTTTTGGTGAGCATTGCTTCCAAGCATGCATGTTTGTACTTTGAATTTTTGTCCGACGGATTTGTGTACAAATTATTTCGGAAAATCCAAAAACAGACCATTGTCCACGTAAAATTTTAAAGCCTGCCAATTGTCCGATGGAGCTTACAAATTATCGGATTTTCTGCCAACAGGCTGTCAACACACAATTCCCGTCAGAAAATCTTCTAAAATCTACTAAATTGAAAAACTAATAATGCCGTCATCACAATTAAGCACCAGTAAGATGCAATATATTACAATATATTACATTTGTGTTTAGGAGTTTAGATATGCTTTAACCGCTTAAGGACCGCCTACCGCCGATATATGTCAGCAGAATGGCACGGCTGGGCACAATCACGTACCTGTACGTGATTGTTAAATGCCCAGCCATGGGTCGCGACCCGGTCCGAAGCTCCGTGACTGCGGCCGCGGGTCCCCTTACTGTATTTGGTTGTCATACTAAGACAGTAACACCTCTGCTTTATTCCTCAACATTTTGCAGTACAGATACCTTTATGCTTAAGGTTTTATCTCTCATAAAGTGGAACTAAATCAATATTGATCAACAGTGAGTCACTGATGGCTTTAGCAAATAGATTACTATTGCAATCCATCAAAAATTTCCTTAAAACTTAAAGCAGTTGTAAAGACACAAGGGGGCAGATTCACAGAGAATTAGATTCTCGTAGAGTATCAGAAATACACTACGCCGCCGTTTTTTACCTGGCTCTACGTGGAATCCAGGTAGATTTTGTCCAGTAATCCATCTGCGCGAGTAGGGGGCGTGAAGCATTTAAAATAGGCGCGTTCCCGCGGCGATCGAACTGCGCATGCTCCGTTCGCAAATTTCCCGCCGTGCATTGCACGAAAACACGTCGTCACGTCGTAGTAGCGTCGTTTACGTACATTCCTATTCCCGAACGAGTTACGTTAAAAAAAATATATATTTTCAAATCGACGCGGGAACGACAGCCATACTTTACATGGGTTACGCACTGTTAGACCAGCAAAAAGCTCCTCTAACATTACGTAGCCAAAAAATGACGTAGGCGATTGCGAGGGACACTCGTACCTTTGTGGATCGCCGTAAAAACTCATTTGCATATCCCGACGCATGAAAACAACGCGAACTCCTCCCAGCGGCCTCAAAAATATCGCAGTGTAGATCCGAAGGCTTACGAGGACGTAGGCCTCTCGGATCGAAGCCCGAAGCCGCCGTATCATGGTTTGAGGATTCAAACTAGTGATACGGCGCGCGAAATTTGAAATTACTCCTGTCTAACACCAGTTAGACAGGCGTAATTGCTCTGTGAATCTGGGCCAAGGTTTTTTACCTTCATGCATAGACCTTTTTTGTGTGCAGCAGCCCCCCACCAATACTTACCTGAGCTCCCTCTCGATGTCTATGAGAGCCTTGCCTCTCCAGGGTCTCACACTCCTGATTGGCTTTTGACAATTTTGTCAATCACATCCAGTGAGACAATCAGGAGATGGAGGGTCGGGGCCAAGCCATAGTTTCATGTGTGAATGGACACACAGACCTGCGGTTCGAGAGCGCGCCTGCTTGGGTGTCCCTCAAAGCACCTGGCAGAAGGGAGGGGCCAGGAGCGCCGGCGTGGGACCCAAGAAGAGGATGATTTGGACAAAACCATTACACAAAGCAGGTAAGTATAACATATTTGTTATTTTAGAAAAAAAAAAAAAACAAGGCTTTAATATCACTTTAAATTGCATAATACATATAAAGTGTCAGACTTCTATATTATCTGCGAAAAACATGCCACAAGCTGGAATTTCATTTAATAGCGCTCAACTTTTCCCCATAATAGGGCATTTGCTGGAGCTACTGTCCATGATTTCTTCAACTGGCTGTCGGTGCTGATCCTGCTACCCATTGAAATAGCATCAGGATACCTGTACCATCTAACCAATGCCATTGTGGATTCCTTCAACTTAGAGTCAGGAGAGGATGCCCCAGATATGCTGAAGGTTATCACTGAGCCTCTCACCAAAGGAATCATCCAGGTATGAATAAATTTAAGCTTTTGCCACCTTCTTTCAGATTTCTAACGCTCAATCAATAAAAACAGGTCATGCTAAATATGAAATTTCTATATTGCAGCTTGATAAGAAAGTCATACAGGAAATTGCCAATGGGGATCCAGCTGCTCAGAACAAGAGTCTGGTTAAAAGAGATTGTGGAACGAAGGTAAATTGTCTGTGATGTCAGAGATGTAACAGTATGGGTAGCAGAGATAACATTCATTATATTGTCCACTGACCCAGGTGGAGTCTAAACCTGAAATGTAGCCATTCAGGAAATCATAGCTGATGCAGCTAGAACTATCGTTTTCTGAAAATATAAATTCCTTATTTTTATTAGTTCCAATTTCTGTTTGAAATTGGCCCGTACCAAGCTGTCTGTCTGCAGAGTGCTAATATAAGCACTCCTCTTTGGAAGGACTAAGGGAAACATGCACCGCCCACTCATTACCACTCAGAATATAGAGTATGAATGTTATGTTGCTGCGGATGAGAGGTAGGAGCTTTTCCGTGGCTTCACTTTTCTAACTCACAGGGGCTGCTGTAGACAGTGGCCACAAATATTCTCCTGCAGTCCTACATGAAGAAAACCATCAGTTCATTTAAATACAATTCTTTGTTACTCAGAGATAATATATGCATTTCACAACATAAATTGTCATCAGAGATAGAAATCTAAAATAAATGGGGTAGCTACAGATCAAGTGGATAGCCAAAATGCAGCTTCAGTATCTGCATTTGTCGAAAGATATTGTGGTATAAAGCAGTGGTCTCCAAACTATGGCCCAAGGGCCTGATGCAGCTCTATGCTTGCCTTTAGTTGTTCCTACCACTGCACTAACAACGAGGCATAATTCTACTGACATAAACAATGGGACACTATTCCTCCCACTGACACCAATGATGGGGCACAATTCCTCCAACTACTACCAGTGATGAGACGTTATTCCACCTTCTACTGACCACCAAGTGTGAGACACCCACACACGCCTACACCCACTGATGTTGTGGCATTTTGCTACTCTCACAGGCCACAGTCCAGCCCTCCTAAATTTGGTGGAACAATAAACTAGCCATTTGTTTAAAAAGTCTGGAAACCCCTGGTATAGATTAATGATAAAATAAATAAAAAATACTATATGACCGTGCATGTTTGCTATTCTACACAGATGTGGGTGAATGCTTCAGTGTCGGGCCCAGAAAACTGTACTACTAGCAGACTCTGCTGGACAGATGAAAACAATGTGACATGGACAGAGATCCAAGAACATGTCAAGGCCACTTGTAAGTACTTATTCATGTTACTCAGATCATACAGGTGAAACTGCCAGACCTTACATGGGGTCCCTTCTCTTCTTGAAAGGCACTTTGCAAATGGAATTAGGGAAATGTAGAAATAAAAGTGAACTGAAATCTCAAGAGGAAACTTGTTAGGAGAGGCTGCCATTGCTGACCTGGAAGTGCCATCTGCTTGCTGACCATCTTCCTCAATACTTTGAGTCACCAATCTAGAACAATACAGATAAGAATTACTAGCTTTTCTCCAACTTTCTAGATCTACCTACTTGTTCTGGGTCAGAGACCTGGAAAATATTAGAGCTACTGGATTGACATAACCTCCAGTCCCCTAGTATTTAGAGTAGATCAGCAATGGTGGTGCCTTAATCAGCTTGTAAACCTTCGTGTTTTTTCACCTTAATGTATCCTTGCACTCTCTGGCCCCCCCCCCGAGCCCCGTTTTACTTACCTGTGCCCCAAACTTCCGTGGGCGCGATCCTGTGTCGCTTTCCAAATGGCTTGTCGGCTCTTCATTGGTTAGAGTTATAGCAGTGCAGCCATTGGCTTCCGCTACTGTCAATCAAACCAATGACATGACACAACGGGGGTGGGGCCGAGTCATACACTCAGCGGCTTTGTCCGCCGACTGTATCACACAGCAGCACGCCCGCAAGGTAACCCTCTCGGGAGAGAGATTCCCAGAGGGGGTTAGCTCTTACAGGGAGGAGCCGCGAGAGCTGCCGTAGGACCCCAGAAGAGGACGTTCGGGGCCCCTCTGTGCAAAACGAACTGCACAGTGGAGGAAAGTATGACATGTTTGTTTTAAAAAAAACTGAACCTATAGTACCACTGTAATGTTTCTCATAACAGGTTTAATTTAAAGGGCCACTTAGCAAAACTAATAAGCAAAATAAAAGCTTGTATGTTTCTTCTAATGGAATACTAATCTGGAAGTCTTCTCTTTCTTGGAACCATTCACTCCTCAATGTACAACCCTCATTTACTTTTGAAGATTCCCAGTATTTCCAGGACATCCATGTATTAATGTGCCTGAAAGTACAATTATTACAACCCAAGCTTCCTTGTCCACAGATTACAAGAAAACTCAAGGCTTCAAGACCTCATGGTTAGGCCTTGAATAATGTTTGCGGCCACTGGGCCCTCATTTGAGTGCCATTTACTTACTGTACACAAAATAAAAGACCACTGCTACCATGTAATGGATGCAGAAATTGAACAAACTAGTAATTTTTCTATATTCTATTGTTTAGGTGCACACCTGTTTGCCAAGGCAAATCTCCCAGACCTGGCAATTGGACTTATCCTCTTGGCGCTGTCACTGTTAGTGCTTTGCACCTGTCTGATCCTAATCGTCAAGCTCTTGAACTCAATGCTGAAGGGACAAGTATCAGTAGCCATCAAGAAGGTCATTAACACTGGTAATAATACATATCATCTCTTTGCTTTGGTGCTTCTCCTGCATTTCCTTTTACCATGATATCACCTGGCTAGAGACTGTCTCACTGGGCTCACACAGTGCATTGTGCTTGCAAACACTAGCTTCCCATTTCACCCTGTTGAACATTTTATGCTGCCCATTACCGACACTACTGACCAAATCCGGTGCCACTGGTCTTAAACAATAAAGTGTCATATTTGTACACTAGTCTCTCTAATGCAAGCCTATATGATCATTAGAAAGAAAGGAGAACCCTTCAATATTCGGAGCCTCTGCACCTCTCTGACACTTCCCCTAATTAGTTCCCTTTTCCTTTGTAAGCCTGTTTTTAGGAACACAGGTATCCCCCCCCCCCCCCCCCACCACACTTTTTACATACTTGTCCTAGATTGCTACAACAGCATGCTGCTCATATACATCAAAATTTTAGAGTGCCAGTCATTGTGTCATAACTAATTTATTGTCATTACACAGATTTCCCTTTCCCATTCTCATGGCTGACGGGTTACTTGGCAATGTTGGTTGGAGCTGGAATGACATTCATTGTGCAGAGCAGCTCTGTCTTCACATCTGCAATTACTCCACTCATTGGTATGATTCATAAATGTGCAGAAGTTTTGTATGTCTTTGAGAAAATCATCATTGGGTGGTTATCATCATTGTCTAACATTTGGCTTGTGTCACCTTGTAGGCATTGGTGTGATTAGCATAGAGAGAGCTTATCCCCTGACGCTTGGATCTAACATTGGAACAACAACAACTGCGCTATTAGCTGCCTTAGCCAGTCCTGGGGAAACCTTATACAACTCTGTGCAGGTTCGTCTTCTTAGTCTTTTATAATCTTTGTTTTCGTACAATGAGATCTATGTGCTTTAGTCTGCTTCATCTAGATCAGTGGATCTCAACCTGGGGTCGGGACCCCCTCGGGGGTCAAATGATGATTTGCCAGGGGTCACCGAATCCTGGGCTGTTCCTGAAGCTCGCACCGCTCTCCCAGCCTTTTTGCCGGGCTGTGCTGGAGCCTGTGACCACCCAGCTGGGCTGTTGCTGGAGCCTGCGGCCGCTCCCACTCAGCCTCTTTGCAGCCGCCCATTCAGTTTACGGCATGGCTGGGGGACAGAGACTTGAGGTCAGCTTACTGGTCAGGGATGTGAAATGGGAGGGGCTGGAGGAGACCTCGTACTTTGGCATAGGTAAGAGAGGTAAAAGGGAAATAAAGAATAACAAAGAGAGATTTTTTAATACTGTACGAGTGAAAGGGTCTCAGGGAGCGCTAAATATCCGCGGGTTAGGGCGGAAAATCCTTGTCTTGCCTTGGGTGATGACAATCCACACTACGTAAATAATTTTACTGTTAGGGGTCCCCACAACTTGGGAAATTTTATCAAGGGGTCAAGGCACTAGAAGGTTGAGAACCACTGAGCTAGATGGTGGTCCAATGTAAATGTAGCTTTTTTGTTTTGCAAAGTTTTTTTTTATTAAAAAGTAACACATTTCAAAAGATTACAACGCCGGGTTCTTTCCATCCACGGTGTTCAATTTGTAAAATGACAACAGACAGATTCCTGTTTTTAGTTGACAGAAGTCTGGCTTAAAGTCCCCATAACTGTAATTGGTTTAGCCTCTATATTTGTGACCCAAACTACATGCTGTTAAACTAAGTTTGAAGACGAGACGTTTAATCTCCAGCTGATGAAGGGCATTTTACTGAAAAAGATACAAGACCATACAATACACCTTCAAAAGAATTGTTCCTGAGTGCTCGTTCACACATGTGACTATACTGCTATTACTCTAAAAAGCAAACCGTTGTGGCTTGCTTTTCAGAGGGCATTTGACAGACAATGAGGAGGTGATATGTCGCACCCTCGCTGTTTGCTTTAACCTTCTAAATGCTAAACCATGGCATCGCAAACACATTCATTGTACAGTATGTGGTTGAAGGACAGTTGCGGTTGCAGCATTGGCCTTGAATGGGCTGTGTTCAGTGGCAGTATCATCTGCTGAATAGAACATGATGTTACATTTTTATATGGCAAAGCATCATAGCCATTACATGGGTACAACCCTAAAAGACTGCATTTCTGTTTTAATGCCACCCCAACCCACCCCAGTTCCCTCGGCAGCTTGTGTAAAGAACTGCAATGCTAGAGAGATTTAAGACTGAACTCTGCGCAATTTTTTTTCCCAATGCAGTGTTGCTGTGCCTGCAATGCATGGGTTAACTGCTTGTTTTTGTCTAGAGGTTTGGAGAGTGGAGATATACTGCAAGACTGTTCCCTATGGCTCCGGTCATGTGCAGTGGACTGTTCCTGACGTCATCATGCCCATAGACTAGCTCTGGTTGTGAAGACATCAGGAACAGTCCACCTCTGAAAGAGGGGGTGAGCTGTTTTCCGTAGAATCGAAGGATCGGGTGATTATAGGCTCTGTGTTCACCCCAAGACAAAATGAGCAGTTAACCCATGCCCTGAGTTGGGCTTTAAGTAAGGTTTAGATGCTTTTGTTAAAAGAACGACATACAAAGGATTACCAGTGCTGACAAAATAACAAACACATTAACAATTGTTGATCCAGCAATTAATCGACTACTATTAGGCCTCTTTCACATGTGCGGACCGTATGTTCGCATTTTAATCCATCCGTTGCAGGTGAAAACTGGACATACATTGGTCCCTATGTGATTGTGGCTGTCAGCAGATGACCATCCGGTGACAGCCGTAATCACCCGCCTCCGCAAAGATCCGATTTTTCGGACGGAAGAAAATCCTATTTTTCTTCCATCTGGCGGATCGGATCGGGTGAACACGGACATACGGTCTGTGTTCATCCGATCCCCCCATAGGGAAGAGTGGAGGAAAGACAGACAGGGCGGTGCCTGCACAGTGTGCGGGGACCGCCCTGTCAGCCTGTCAGCCAACGGCTCAGCGGGGATTTTATGGAGGATCCCCGCTGAGCAAAGCGGACACACGAAGGCGGATCATTACTGACCCGCCCGTGTGAAAGGGCCCTTAGAATTAAGGGGGATTTTTCTGTTAATAAATTAATCCTTTGTATTATAAAGATTTTGCCCTCTAGGGATTTGCCCTCTAGGGATCAGCAGTAAAGAGTTCACAAAATATCCATTGCTTTCATTGTTTTAGTGAACTGGCTTATATAGGTACAGGTTCAAGTTCAACAGACTATCCCATGCCAATCTAATCAATCCTAACAAGGATTCAACAAGTTGCTAACAGGAGTTCTTTCAGTGTCAGCACATCCAAACTTTGATAAACCGCGTGAAAAAAATACTTTACGACCATTTATTTTTAAGGCTGATATGTAAAGACATTCATTTTCCTAATACAATAACTGATTTGCAAATGTAATGCTATCTTTACAATGCTCTTCTTATCAATTCTGTTCTTACAATGAACTTTGAGCTACAAATCAGTGCACAACGCTGCACTCATAGTACCCTATCAAAAATGCTATTTGGCTTTAATAAAGTGATGTCCGATTGGATACTATGGGGGTTATTTACTAAAGGCAACTCCACTTTGCACTACAAGTGCACTTTCAAGTGCAGTCGCTTTAGATCTGAGGGGGACATGCAAGCAAGCATTTTTGCTTGCACATGATTGGATGATAAATCCAGCAGAGCTTCCCCTCATTTCAGAGCTTCCCTCAAATCTACAGCGAATGCATAATTAAGTGCACTTGTAGTGCTAAGTGGATTTGTCTTTAGTAAATCAACCCCTCTGTGTTACCATGCTTTGCTTATTGAAGAATACTAACTGACTGCTTGCATAATGCATAACTAAAACCAAGAAAACAATATAATGCACTTTACTAATTCTTATGCCGCGTACACACGACCATTTTTCAGGTTGTAAAAAACAACATTTTTAAGGGTCTAGAAAAAAACGACATCAATGACGTCATTAAAATGGTCTTGCCTACACACGATCGTGAAAAAAAAATGCTCTAGCAAAGCGCGGTGACGTACAACACGTACGGCAGCACTATAAAGGGGAAGTTCCATGCGGATGACGCCACCCTTTGGGCTGCTTTGAGTGATTTCGTCTTAGTAAAAGACGATTTGCGCTTTTCAGTCTGTTACAGCGTGATGAATGTGCTTACTCCATTACGAACGCTAGTTTTACCAGAACGAGCGCTCCCGTCTCATAACTTGCTTCTGAGCACGCGCAGATTTTTCACGTCGTTAAAGGCCTCACACTACTATTTTTTACAACCCGAAAAATGACAACGTTAAAAACGTTGTTAAAAAAATAGAGCATGTTCAAATTTTTTTCGCCCGATTTTCAGAACCCGAAGAATGCTCTGAAGCCCACACATGATCGTTTTTAATGACATAAAAAAAAACTTCAGTTTTTTAGAACACGAAAAATGATCGTGTGTAAGCGTCATTAGATGCTGTGGCTGAATTCGTTTTCCCTTTTCAGGCTTTTTTCCTTCATTTTTCACCTGGTGATCCTGCCAGTAACACACCTTCTGTTCTAGGGTAAAACGCACATATATGCCTCGTTTCCACTGAGCGGATCGGTTCGGTACGGTACGCTATTTTGGGTGTTTCCATTATGAAAGCGTACCGTAAAACCGAACCGTACCGCACCAGCAAGGGTCCTGCTTCAGATGAGGGACCAGAGAGAGTGGAACGGTTTGGTTAGGGCGGACCTACAAATGCATCTCACTGATTGGTGGACACGCTAGGAATTTTTTCTAAACCCTGAATGGTCCCTCACGGTCCGATTTGCAGTGGAAACGCTCACGCGATTAGGCCGGCCCCATCCGAACCGCTCCAAAATTACTGACCCGACCCGATCCGTGCAGTAGAAACAAGGCAATAGTGTACTGTATTCATAGCGGAGCATTATAGTCATTCTGATAGCCTTGTTTGAAATAACACTGCAAGTGCACAGGATACAGGGTAGCCCTGGAATTTTGGACAGGATCACCAAGTATTTTATTTTGCATTTACCAAACTGATAAAACAAATATGAATTGTTGATTTAGAGTTTAAATTCACCTAAAAGTAAACTAAATGTTGTGCTTTTCTATTTGCAGATTGCATTATGTCACTTTTTCTTCAATATATCTGGGATCCTACTTTTTTACCCCATTCCCTTCACAAGAATACCTATTCGGCTAGCTAAAGGTCTGGGAAACAAAACAGCCAGATACCGGTGGTTTGCTGTCATTTATTTGATTTTGTGTTTTTTCTTGCTGCCTCTAGCAGTATTTGGCTTGTCAATTGCTGGATGGCAAGTACTTGTAGGAGTTGCTGTCCCTATTGTGTTTTTGATCATTGTCGTCATTGTCATCAACACTTTGCAAGCCAAATGTCCACGCGTGTTGCCAAACGTTTTGAAGACATGGAACTTCCTTCCCAAGTGGATGCATTCTCTAAGCCCATGGGATTCTTGGATGAGCCACGCTGCTCTCTTCTGTGGTCGCCGATTTTGCTGCTGCTGCAAGTGTAAATGCTGTAAATGCTGCCAACCAATTGAAGACGAGGAGTTGTCTCTCGACAAGCCACAGGCCTTGGAAGGTCATGAGAACGTGGTGGACTTGAGTGATGAATTACCAAATATCGACAGTAAAGAACAAGGGAAAAACCTGAGCCTAACTTCCTTGTAGGAGAATCTGCCATGAGAACTGTATAGACTATCATTATACTTTCATATTTATTAACGACATGATAAAAAGTACTATTTATCTCATACTATGAGTTGCTCTGCCCATCAGGAAGCGCCCAAATAATAACCCGTATTCTCTGTTCTAAGTGAATCAACTTCTGACTTCT
Source organism: Rana kukunoris (assembly GCA_029574335.1). Lineage (NCBI taxonomy): Eukaryota > Metazoa > Chordata > Amphibia > Anura > Ranidae > Rana > Rana kukunoris. The sequence goes on along the minus strand of CM056049.1, from coordinate 651,848,039 downwards.
ATCTCTTAGCGTCTACTTAATGCTGCCTAAGTGCTGCAGTCATTATATATACTAATAATGATGTCAGACCCTTCTGAACCATTGTTTATTAAATAGAATAAGTAAATAATTGGAGTGTAATGAGAGTGTGACATCATAGCTATAGACGTGTGGAATAACAAGCAACTAAATATCACAAGTTCTGAAAGATCTCTGAAAGTCTTTAAGGCCGCGTACACACGATCGAACATGTCCGCTGAAACTGGTCCGCAGTCTAGTTTTAGCCGACATGTTCGATCGTGTGTACGGCCTATCGGACCATTTTCCAGCGGACCAACATTTCCAAACATGCTTGAAAACATGTTCGCTGGAAACCTGTCCGTCCGACAGGTTCGATGGTTAGTACACAAACCATCGGACCAAAATCCCCCGCATGCGCAGAATCAAGTCGACGCATGCTTGGAAGCATTGAACTTCGTTTTTTCATCACGTCGTTGTGTTCTACGTCACCGCGTTCTGGTCCGAGGGGATTTTGGTCCGATGGTGTGTACGCACATCAGACCAACAGACCACTTCAGCCTTGTCCGATGAAAACGGTCCGTCGGACATGTTTCCTCGGACATGTCTGATCGTGTGCACAGGGCCTAAGAGTTCAAAAAGATGGTGGGTACTTCAACCCATTAGCCCCTATCCTAATATATATATATATATATATATATATATATATATATATATTGTTTTTTTTTTATATGTGAAAAAATAAGGGATCCTAAACTTTTCTGTGGGAAAAAAGGGAACAATCTTAAAAGGCAATGTCTAAATTGGAGTGACACTGCCTGGTTTGCTGCTGTGTTCCTTTTGTCTTTTGCTTGCTCTTTTATTTGAATGTCCATGCCTGTTTATTCACCAGAAGAAAACTTTTTCTTTATAACCAGTAGAGTTTGTCCTAATTGTGAGTTCTTTATCAATCAAGTCATGATAACAATAGAATTTGAGTGGTTCCAGTGTTGGCCAAAGCCTGCCAGCAACACATAGGCAAAAACATAGCCACTTCCGCTTTGCCTAGTTGTTGGTGCTTTTCAAAATCGATCTCAAGCCAAAACCATCCCCATTATGTTTCCCCAATAACTAGATTTTTTTCTTTTTTTTCCCCCATCCAAGAGGTAGAAAAGAAAATAAGAAATGTCTCTTTAGTTGTCACAGGAATGGGTGCCCTCTATGTGAGATTGCCCGTCTACTACGGTTCTCATGACAACTGTAAAATTTTAGATTTGCCATCAATTGTTGCGTAAGGGACAACTGCCTCAAGGACAGAATGTGATGGTGAGTCATCCAAATAAGGACAACCTACCAGAGATTCTAACCCTACCCTACTCTACTCAAAACTAGATTTTTTTTGCCTGAAAGTCTACTTTAGGTGAAAGGCCCACTTTGTGCTACTACAAACCATTTAGGCCCCTTTCACACTGGGGCAGGAGGTGCGGTAGCGGTAAAGCGTGCTACTTTTGGCAGTGCTTTACCTACAGAATTGCAGCAGTATTCGGCCACTAGTGGTGCGGTTTTACCCCCGCTATCGGCCGAAAAGGAGTTAATACCGCCCGCAATGCACCTCTGCAGAGGCGCATTGCCGGCGGTGTAGTCGCACTTTCCCATTGCTTTCAATGGGAATGAGCGGTGGAGAAGCAGTATACACAACACTCCTTCACCGCTCCAAAGATGCAGCTAGCAGGACTTTTGGAGCGATCCTGCCAGCGCACCGCTCCAGTGTGAAAGCCACACTGGAGAGACAGCAGCCGCTGTTTCAGGTCAGTTTGCAGGTGCTATTTTTAACGCAATAGTGCCTGCAAACCGCCCCAGTGTGAAAGGGGTCTAAGAGTGGCAGAATCTACGTCTTAACGAATCTGTTGGACTTATATCAGGAAGAACAATATAAGAGAGCAGTAATGAGTTTTGAATGCTTCCTACAGAATTTAATGTGTACTGTGTACATTAAAATACTTTAGTATAGTTCAGATTATGTACATAGCTCCAAAAATATTATTTTGAATGTAATGTTCAATGCAAAATCTGTGCCTTGTATTACTTAAGCCCTTGGCATTGCGCTACTGCCAGGGAAAATGTAAAAAATGTAAGATAATGTTGTTTTCCAATGCCTAATAAATATTCTATAATACAACAATGTCAGATTACTTTACACGTTACATATTACCATGTGCCATGTGTTGCACATATGCTGAAAGTATGGTCAATAATTCCAATGTGCGAAGGGAGAGGGCCGGGTGAAATCAGTGTTTTTATTAAAAAGTTTCTGCAATAAAACAAAAACTGATAGACTGGGTAGAAACTGCTATTGCGTTCATACAAAATAATATTCATCTATATCTATATTATTAACATTCCCATATACAGGAATAATGTCCTCAAAGAAAATAATAAACAATTGCACATGTGTTAATGTGTTAATTACGGACACAGCAGCCTTTACTCATCAAAAGGATGTAAATTAAATAATTTTCACCCTGTTTATGACCTTAAATATGCTCCCTCTTACCTGCAATGACACAAACACATGACCTTCAGACTGATAAACTGGGTTGCAACTGCTATTGTGTTCCCACTAGAAACAAAGGCCAGTCTTTTGGTTCCCCTGCTATTATCAATGGTTCCATTAGAATGTGCTTTCTGTCATTCAGGCTTTTTACCCTATGCTGCCACCTGCTGGTGATTTAATAGAAATGCCATCAGTTTTACTTTCTCCATTAGCAAAACTATAATCCATTTTTTTTGGTGTCCCTGATTTTGACATCCCTTACACATGCAACATGAGCTACTGTCTAAAATTAATGGATAACTCTCACCCAAATAAAAGGTACATTAAATAACAATTTCAGGTATTAGTATTTTATACATAGTTACAGTAATCCAGTTTGAATCAAACTTACTAGGCATATACCATACCGGGCTGATTACCATGGAAAATCACTAAAGTAGACACCGCTATTCCAATGATCTCCACTTGCATTTGCACAGTCCTCATGATAAATCTCTATATTTTGTCAAATCGTAATTTTTTTTGCTGTGATTGTCAGCTCAATCTAGTCTACCTAGCAGATCATGAGTTTACCATCAAAATCTAAATCTAGTGGCCATAATACTGTATTATTATGATTTAGGTATTCCAGGAAAATACTGCATTATGGACTCTAGATGAAGCTGACAATCATGGAAAACAAACATGTTCTCTATCTAAACTCTGATTTGAATTCCTCTGAAAAAGGTCAGATGGGGCATACACAGTCCATCTAACTTATTCCATCGGAAATCCTGGTCATGAATATGGGGCTTTACATACCACTTTTTTTGCTACAAGTAAGCCTATAAGAAGGCTTACCTGTAGCTATGCTGGATATCTCCTAAACTTGCATGGTGTAGGAAATATCCCCCTATATCTGCATGTGCCAAAGTCATCAGCAAATGCGCAATGAAGCAATGGCGTGTCATGCTTCAGTTAGATTGTGCCGTTACTGGCAGCTCCCGTTCGCATGTACGGAAGTGACGTCACAAGGCTCCGGCAAATCACAGAGCCGGAGTTCGCGGCCCCCAGAAGGAAGAGGGGCGAGAAGGTGGATGTAGCTTGCACAGGGGACAGCTCTGGATTTGTTTGCAGATAAGTGTCACATAATGGGCTAGTATGCGGTGCATACTAGCCCATTATGCTTTTAATTGGCAGATTTTGCAGGGAGCAAAACCCAACAGGGCTTACTTTCTCTATAACCATTGACTACAATGCATTTTGCCCAAAATTTGGATTAACAGCAGTCTTGTGATTTCATCTGCCCAGGGCCTGCATTGTGTTCAGTGAGCAAGGCAAATAATATAGTTTATATGAAAGTCGAGTCAGAGGATGGAGTCTGTGTTGGATGTGTAATAAGCTGGATTTATGAGTCCGCAACTTCTTGAAAATGCATGTACATAGGAAGCCAGCACTAGAGATGGGGGAGGAAGCTTGTTTGAGGGCCTTGAGCGGAGCCATTTTGTATGCAGACTTTACATCTAGCGGATTTCTGACCTGTCTGACAGTTTCTTCACCCAGTGCAGCTCAGTTATGTTGCTTTTTACTTGATATAAGCAGCTATAAAAACATTGTATTCATTAATAGATCTATAAATATAAATTACTCTGTGTACATGTACTGATAAGAAAACAGGAGAGTTCAGGGGCTGCTGAAAGAAATGCCCAACTTATCCTAAACGTCCGTTTACCAGCAGCAGTGTACATGCGGCCTAAAACAACTCCCCTATATCACCAAAGCAGTTAGCTGTTTACCTGGAGTTCCGCTTTAATGAACACAGGAGCCTTATTATCACAGGAAACATGCCAGCGCTTAGTAACAAAGCTTTATTGTTTTAAAGTGTCATTGTTTTGGCTGAAATTAAAGGGGTTGTAAAGGAAAAAAGGAAGCCAATATAACGACCCCAAACACACCTCCAAGATGTCCACTGCCTTGCTAAAGAAGCTGAGGGTAAAGGTGATGGACCGGCCAAGCATGTCTCCAGACCTAAACACTGTTGAGCATCTGTGGGGCATCTTAAAACAGAAGGTGGAGGAGTGCAAGGTCTCTAACATCCACCAGCTCTGTGATGTCGTCATGGAGGAGTGTAAGAGGACTTCAGTGGCAACATGTGAAGCTCTGGTGAACTCCATTCCCAAGAAGGTTAGGCAGTGCTGGAAAATAATGGCGGCCATACAAAATATTGACACTTTGGGCCCAATTTGGACATTTTCACTTAGGGGTGTACTCACTTTTGTTGCCAGTGGTTTAGACATTAATGGCTGTGTGTTGAGTTATTTTGAGGGGACAGCAAATTTACACTGTTATACAAGCTGTACACTCACTACTTTACATTGTAGTAAAGTGTCATTTCTTCAGTGTTGTCACAGGAAAAGATATAATAAAATATTTACAAAAATGTGAGGGGAGTACTCACTTTTGTGAGATACTGTATATAAATTATATATTTAAGAGGCGGACATTTTCGTGTTCGAGGTTCTTCTGAAGTGTGTCACCCACCGTCAGGGTGTCTGCACCACGCACCCCAGCGTTATGGCCTACCAGGCCGGGGTGCACGTGCCATGCAGAGCTCTTGGTTCTGAGACCACATTGGTTCGGGACATCGGAGCTGTGGCTGGGTCCCAGTGATCGATTGGGTCCCGGAAAACCCACTGGGATTGAGGTAACCAGATGCTGAGAGGTGTGACGTTGGTCGCCTATCAGTCGGTAACCTAACTGCAACCTACCTGAAGTTGATTCAAGCCTAAAGTCTATTGAGGAGGATTGTCTCCATGATCTAAGCTCTAGGGAGGGCCTGTGACAGAGGTCTTTTTCCTCAAAGTTTCCGAGTGATACTCTGGCTGCCAGGCCTGTGGTAGAGGTACGCTAAAACCCACCCTGACTGGAGTGGCGAAGAGGATAAAGTGTTCTTTTGAGAAGCAGGACTGCTTCTCCTGTATGTGCCTGAACCTGCTATTTCTCCTCTTCTAATTCAACTATACTCTTCACTGAAAGTTATACTGTTTTATCCTGTTGGATAAATAAAAGCACAAGATAAAAGACACCTGCTGTTTGGACATTCCATCATTGCTGCTCTCAACTACCCTAGACGGCGGAGTCACAGAGGTAACATGCCATCCCAATTCTAACCAGCAGCTCTTTCGGGGGTAGTGCTACACCTGTGTGTCTTGAAGAGGGCTCCCTTTTACCACCTGAGCCCAGGCCTAGAGGGTTACTCTCAAAGGCCTCTGACAGCATAACACTCCATCTCCAGCTTTCACCCGAACTCCATTCTACCCCAGCTGGGCTGACTCTGAGTATTTGCCAACCCATCTGTTGGGGATTCGTCAGGGCCCTCAGAACACTCCAGGAAGCCTTTTTCTTACTTCACCTCCCTTCTTCTAGAAGTTTCCAGTAAGTTTTAGTAGTAGAGGGGAGTCATCCAGTCCTCCCTGGATCTCTGCCCAACCCAGGAAAAACACACAGGCTTGGCTGCCAGCCAATCCCGAACAATTCACCTATACTAACAAAAACCTGGCGCTAGTACTCCAGCAAAGCTAGGGGTTGCTATACTGTATATATATATATATATATATATATATATATATATAGATACATCAATATTTACACATATATATCTCTGGTTTGCAGCATTCTCCAGCGACACAGCAGTGTCACCTCTCCCTGGCTGCAAGTGAAGGGAGGAGCCACCGCCTGGGAAGAGGTAGACTCCCGCCCGGCTGCTGTACAAGAATATCTTTATGCGCCGAGGAATAAACAGGGAAGAGACTGTTTATATATGGGGATGACAGAAGACAAACAAGAGAGAATAGAACACAGGCACTGTGATAGGCCTGTAATTGCAGCCACAGCCACCGGAGGAGAGCCACCACCACCCAATTGTGACTGACTGCAGGGCAGCCTGGAAACTGTAAAAGAATATAGGGAGCCTCTTGGAACTGCGGAAGCCTCTTGGAACTGTGGGGGATGTAGTCCCCATAGCCTCAGTTAAAAGGAGAACAGTATGGACTACAAGTTCCAGGATAATGGTGTGCTGCAGAATAGTGGAAAAGGAAGCCAGAGCTCAGGGTAGTCTCACATGGGGAGTGAGAGGTAACTGTTTGTGGGTGCCATTGAGTCAGAGACGCTGCTGTTTTCGTTGCTCACAACAATGTCAGAGTATGACTGTGCTGCTGCATTACCATAGAGGCTACGGCTTTTGGAGAGATCTAGCACCCTGGAGGAGAGTGACATCACTGGTTTTGTGAGAGGTTACTGCCAACACTGCAGGTTCCCATCATCAAAGAGTTGGACTAATCTTCCTTAACGACTGCGTTGTGGTGAGAAGCTGCTAGTGACAACCTCCCTAATCTCCGTTTAATGGGACAGCGCTATCCTAACTTGGGACATCATTTGGGGACTAATGCCTTGGCATTTACCATGGTATACAATAGAGCTGAGCATTTCAGTGCAGGACTCTGAGCCCCAAAGTTGTATACCCCCCCCCAGTCAGGAGAGACTCAAGGGCCTTTTAGCTTTATGCACAAAGTGCAGGTCTATGTTCTCTTTCAATCCAATAGTTTCATACTGAAGGAGTTTCAGGAGGCGGAGTCAGTATAGGAAACTCTGCTTCCAGGCAGCATGGTACCATGGGATATGCACCTTTGGGATATGATGGAATGGGAAATTCGTATCAGGGATGTGCAGCCGACAAATCTGCAGCAACTGCATGATGCTATCATGTCAATATGGACCAACATCTCTGAGGAATGTTTCCAACACCTTGTTAAATCTATGCCACAAAGAATTAGACAGTTCTGAAGGCAAACAGGGGTCCAACCCGTTACTAGCAAGGTGTACCTAGTGAAGTGGCCGGAGAGTGTATATAGTGTATACAATGGTAAAAAGTTATTAAAAAATGAAATAGTAGACTACTTACAACATCCACTGCCCTACTGACACCATCCACTGCCATACTGACCCTATCCTCTGCCTTACTGACAAAATCTACTGCCATACTGGCCACATCCTCTGCTCTACTGACTGACTCCATCTACTGTCCTACTGACATGACCACTGCCCTACTGACACCACCCACTGCCCAACTGACACTGTCTACTTTTAAGGTAAGCTACAGTGATATTAGTTTTATTATGTTTTTCTAAGCTTTCTTAACCATTTAGTTAGGCCTTGCTAGTTAATTACTTTGGTGATCGTTGATTACTTTCATGTGTTTTAGGTAGATCTGCACCTCCCAAAGGAAGCCTACCCCTTTCCAATTCCGTATGAAAGAAAAAAAAAAGAAAGATTTGTCAAAATGTGGATAGTTTGTCAGAAATATTTTGAATTACCCTTTAAATATGTAAATAAAGATCTGAAACAACGTGCACCATACGCCCAGGCTCATCGCTACAGGACAGGCAAAACAAACAATTGCTTGGGGCCCCCAACTTTCCCTTCCCAGGCTGTAGCGCGGCCGAGCACTTCTTAATTCCTCCTGGAGTCCTGTCAGTCCGGCCAGGTACCGCGCGTGGTACAGGAGATTTAGTTTCCTGTTACCGGTCGGACTGACAGGAAGTGCACACTAAGTGCTCACTTCCTGTCAGTCCGGTCGGGAACGCAGGAAACTGAATCTCCTGTACCGCGCGGTACCCGGCATGGCCCGGGCACTATCTGATAGGGGATTGGGGACCCATAATGATATAACACCGGACTAACAGGAGGATCTACATCTGGGTCTACAAGCTTCAAGCTATGCCTCCGCTTGGCACTTTGCACAAAGAGATACAATGAGCTATAGTAGCTTACTGTATTGCTTGTTCTTCTCTCTCACCCACAATTAGGTAGTGATTGCCAGGAGAGAGAAGCGCAGGCAGCAGAGCAGCATAGAGCTACCCAATGTCTGCTTCCTCTGGTTAGTGTCTGTCTAGACATTCATCAGAAGAAGTCTGCTGGCTGTCTATTTGCTCGCTCAGGTAGGCAGAGGGATGAAGCAATCACTTTTTCTTCGGCCGACTTTACTTTCTAAAGATCCCCAAACAATTACTTCCTCAAATTCTGTGACACAATGGTCACTATACCCTGTGTAGGCACTGCTGTGTCACATTTCACAGAGCCTGCCTTCTAAGCTACAGAGGCGCTGGGAGATGGAGTTTCAGGAGGCGGAGTCAGTACAAGAAACACTACTTGCAAGCAGCAAGGTACCATGGTATATATAGTCCTTTAGAAATGGAAAGTAAACAGCAGAGGAGAAGCTGCAAAGCATGCAGGGAATCCAGGCGGTTGTGGAAAGAGAAGACCAACAGACAGGCAGAATTCACAACATGAAAAAAGATTTTGTAAGAAAGACTTTCTCGGGTTGGTAAAAATAACAATTGTTTGTATTACTTTTACAATGCTGATTAATACCGTGACCTTCAATCACAGTACTGACTTTTTACAATTTTATGGCAGTATTTTAAATATTTTCATATAAAATTTAGTCTGCAAAGTGGATGCTGGAAGAAAATGCTCTGCCTCAATTCACTTTCTAAAAATAGTTATTCAAAAATGTATTATTCTCTAGAAGTAACATATTATAAGTGATTGCAGAAAAAAGACCAATTTGTCCATCGAGTTTGCCCCCGTTTTTAATTGTTTTGTATTTTTATTTAATTTTTTGCTCAACAATTATTAATAGCTACATAATGGTGTCAGGTTCAAGCTAAATCATGGAGTAATCTTTTTGGATTGCGCCATAATTTGGCTTGAATCCAAAGCCATTAAAATTTTACTGTTATTAATTGTTGGGCAATTATGAATCACAGCAGGGAGAGTTTCTGTCTCTTTAATTTTGTAAACAAATTATATTTTCACCGTACACACCCTTTCAGAATTTATTATTAAGGAAAGAGACAGCAATGTAAATTAATAAGGTGAGGCGAGGTAAGGTTGGTTGACTTTCCGTGTTGTTTTATCAATCTTCCCTGTTAACTCTGCCCAAAACTGATGTACAGTAAAACCTTAGAATGCGAGCTGAATTTGTTCGAGAAAGATGCTTGTAATCCAAAGCACTTGTATATCAAAGCAAATTTCCCCATAAGAAATAATGGAAACTCCACAACTATTTATTAACAGGTCCTTCAGTTTATAGTCCATATAAAAAGATTATAGCAATGTGATAAGTTGTGTAACCATATTGCTACACTTAGAGGCCCCTCTTTTCTCTTTTATACTCAGTTGTGACACGATGTGACTACTCTTATATTATGACATTGCTTGTATATCAAGTCAAAATGTATTTCAAAATGTTGCTTGTCTTACAAAACGCTCTCAAACCAAGTTACTCTAAACCAAGGTTTTACTGTATTTGTTTTCTGTGGCTAAAATACATGCTGACTTATTAGGGCTAATATCTCTAATATGCCTCGTACACACGATCGGAATTTCCGATGAAAAAAGTCAGACATTTTTTTTTCACCTGATATTCCAAACGTGTGCATGCCCCATCAGATTTTTTTTCGTCGGAAATTCTGACGGACTTAGAAAGAGAACGGAAAAAAGAATCGGAAATTCTGTTCGTCTGTATGGAACTCCGACGGAGAAAAACCATGCATGCTCAGAATCAAGTCGACGCATTCTCGGTAGCATTGAACTCAATTTTTCTCGGCTTGTCGTACGTGTTGTACGTCACTGCGTTTTTGATGGTCGGAATTTGGTGTGACCGTGTGTAAGTAAGACAGCTTAAACGGAATTCCGTCGGAAAAACCGCCAGAGTTTATTCCGATTGGAAAACCGGTCGTGTGTACAGGGCATAAGTCCCATTCCATTACAGAAACACAGAAAGAGCTGTAACAAAGCGGTAATGTGGCGAAGAAATGTGGATGGGTGAACATAACTTGCTGGGGGGTCGTCTATCAGTAGGCAAAGTGTTTCTTTAATTTATAAGATATGGAAAAATTTCACAAGAATTTCAAATGACCTTGTTTCCTAAATATAGCTAAGAAATGCTCCAGGAGATGTGTTTTACAATGTGGATTACAAAGTTCACCTTGTTGTACCATCGTACAGTTCATTATGTGCACTCAGTGCCTGAGCCACTGGCTAATGTGTGACATATACAGCACTGTTGAAATAATAATCAATGTTAAAAGGAACTACTGTGAACTGGAAAAAACTGGCTTGTATTTATAGGTTTGCATAATTCCACTATCCCTAGCAGACTATAGACTCAGGGCCAGATTCACGTAGAATGGCCGACGGCGTAGCGTAAGCCATTTACACTACGCCGCCGCAACTTAACAGAGCAAGTGCCGTATTCTCCAAGCACTTGCTCCGTAAGTTGCGGCTGCGTAGTGTAAATGGCCCGGCGTAAGGCCGCGTAATTCAAAGGGGCGGCTTGTATGTAAATAAAGCGCGCCCCGGCGTCGATCGAACTGTGCATGCGCCGGCCGCAAAAATAGCCCAGTGCGCATGCTCCAGCTCACGTCGGAAAACGTGAATGAAACCGACGTGAGCGTCGTTTACGTAAATCCCTATTCGTGGACGACTTAGTAAAACAACGAAACTGACGAAAAAGACAACGCTGACCCGACGCCATACTTAACATGGCAATGACGGAACTTCGTAAACCTACCCCTCATATAGCAGGGGTAGGTTTACGCTTACGGAAACGACGTAAACGACGACGGCATAGGCAAATGAGAAATCAACATAAAGGCCACCTAGCGGCCAGCGAAGTCATTACATCTACGATCCGACGGTGTAAGTGTTTTAGGCCGCGTACACACGTACGAGAACCTTGTCGGGCTAAACTCATCGTTCCGCCAGACGAGGTTCTCGGCCGGCCGTCGAGTTCGTCGACCAGGCTGTCGAAAAAGCCGTCGAGCCATTAGTCCCGATGGCCCTTCGAGGAAATAGAGAACCTGCTCTCTATTTTGGCTCGACGCCTCGCTCGACAGTTTGCTTGGCGAAAACGTACACACGATCGAGCTTCCCAGCAGAATATGGATCCCAGCGAGCTTCTCGCTGGATTCTGCCGAGAAGCTCGGTCGTGTGTACGGGGCCTTACACCTGTCGGATCTTCACTGTATCTATGCGTAAGTGATTCCAAGAATCACACACATAGATACCCAGTAAAAAAAACAGAGATACGACGGTGTTTCCTGCGATACACCGTCGTATCTCTTTTGAGAATCTGGCCCTCAGTGTCTTGGACCAAGCTTCTCACACCTTAAAGTATAAAGCCTAGTACACACTATCCGTTTTTTTTTTGAACGGAAACAAACTGACCGCTCAGGTCGGAGCCGCTGTACTAACAGTCCGGTGTTAGTACAACAAACTCCCCTGTTGATCTATTGTGTTGGCTGCTGTTTTTTCAGCATGTTTGTTCAACAGAAGCCAGTCGGGCGGCCAACTCCTGTCGGATTGGCTGCTGAACACACAAGCCAAATGTCAGCCAATTTTTATTAAACCGGCCAATGTTGCCCAACATTCGGCCCATGTGTATTAGGCTTAACTGTAGCAAGCTGGCAAACAGCTCATCAGTTTATAGCTAGCAGAAGAGATGCATAATGAGGGAGCAAAACACTATCAATCCATATAATAAACTTGTTTCCCAGTACTCAGTCCTGTTAAACAGCTATGCTAGCCAATTAAGGCCCACTTCTAAAATGTTGACAAAAAGCAGAAATCTGAAAAAAGAATAAATAAAATATAAATAATTGTAGCGCTACCCCCACAGGAGCCGCTGGTTAGATTTGGGATCGGTGTGTTACCTCTGTAATGCGTCTAGGGGTGTGATGATGAATAGATGATGTGAGCATTGACGGAATGTCCAAACAGCAGGGTGTCGTTTTCTGTGCTTTTATTCTCTTGCCCAACATGGCAAACAGTTAACTTCAGGTAGACAGAGAAAGATGGTGAAAGGAGAAGTTGCAGGTTCAGGCCTTAACTATGCAGAAGCAGTCCTGCTTCAACGGTACCTTTGCTTCGTCGCCACTCCTGTCGGAGTGGGTGTAGTGTACCCGGACAGTCTCTCTCACAGAACTGGCAGTCGGAGTATCACTCACTGAAAAGGAAACAAGCCTCTGCCACAGACTTGGCTCAATGGAAATTAGGAGTGGTGCCTCTCTCACAGGCCCTTGCTCTGGAACGCAGCTTAAAGGATCACTACAGGGTGTTTACAGGGTATAGAGCAGGGATGCTCAAACTACGGCCCTCCAGCTGTTGCGGAACTACACATCCCATGAGGCATTGTAAAACTCTGACATTCACAGACATGACTAGGCATGATGGGAATTGTAGTTCCTGAACAACTGGAGGGCCATAGTTTGAAGACCCATGGTATAGAGACATATAGAGACATAAAAGTTAACTGATTCCTTTTAAAAATGATTAAAAATAGATAAAAATCAATCATATAATATGCCTCTAGTTTCACTTTCGTTTTTAAAAAGGTTTTGTGTTTATGTAAGGTAGAGAGAGAGACAGAACAAAAACAAACACATCCAGGGCAGTGTTTTGTTTTTAAATTGAATCCCAGGGTAGTGTTTTGTTTTTAAAATGAATCTGATTGGGTCTGAGGAGTTTTAGAGACACAGCTTGGACCACAGTGAAAAGCTGCCATGAGATTTTTCAAAAGGAGCCAGACAAGCAGGAAGTGTGGAGATCAGAGAAGTATTAAAGCTACTTCAAAGCAAAAACGAACAATGAGAACATAAAAACAGCACTGCATTAAGGTAAAGGAAGCTATTTAGCTAAAAAAAATGTTTCCTTTAGTGATCCTTTAATGGAGCAATTCCTTCTCAATAAAAGTAGTTTGCCTGAATCTCCATCAGGTAGCTCTTGATTTTGGTGACCAACTGACAGGTTGCCATTAGACAAACTCCCAGTGTCCGGTACCTCAGATCCCCGATGGTTTGTCCAGGCCCTATTGGATCGCCTGCCCCTCAGACTAACTCCCCACCAAACAGCATAACTCGCTTGGGATCTTCTCTTAGAATGGTTGGGGACCCAATAGGTCACTGGGTCCCATCTCAGCTTCAGTCGCTCCGGGCCTGGTAGGCCATCGCCGGGGCCTGTGATGTGCGCACACCCTGATGGTGGGTGCCGCACCCGGATCCAACCACGAACTCCCCCGCCCAAAATGGCATCTTACCAGAAGTACCCTCCCCAGCATGCCCCGCGAGGGAAAAACTCCTCATATGGCTGCTGGCAAGAAGGCGCTCCTACCTGAACTCCACTGTCGCCACCTGTCGCCCCGGGGGGGCAAGGCATCTCTGGAACACAGAATGAACCGACAGCACAGTCCAGAAGCCAAACTGGCACAAATCACATGGATGACAGCTAGGTAACGCTCTCACCCCCCTCTAAATTTAAACAGCGGCCGTACTTGGCAGTACAGGGGCGCTACATAATAATACAAATAAAACATTACTGCCATTAGATGAAAAGTCAGAAATTGTTATTTACCAGTAGAATTCTATGAGTACAGTATGAGACACAGGCTATGTATTATGACTGGAATATGTGTATCTAATTAGACTCTGTCAAAAATGAAGGCTTAAGGCTGAATGGAACAACCCCCAACACCCCCCCCCCCCCCGAATACAACCCCTTTAACTTCCAGCTAGTCTTATTTATGTGTCCTTTAACTGTACTCCAAGAATTTGATATTACTGGCTAAATCCTATTTTCATAAGAGGAGATGCCCAAATGCAGTTTAACCGAGGGGTGAGAAACAATGCTGATGGCCCACAAAAAATAATGGGTCAGGAAAACTTGGCAAGCTGAGAGAGCAACTTGTGGCATAAATAAAATGTGATAAGCGCAACCTCTAAATGGGTATTAAAATAAGCGTAATAAATATGTGCAATTCAAAAACGTGGTAGAATAGTAAAATCCAAAATGTTCAATATAAATGTCCAAACAGATAAAAACAAATGAAAAATAGTCCTGGATGAATAAATACTTCTTGCAAAAAACGTATCAAAAAAGTGTGCTACTTGCAAAGTGCTTCTTATACAGAGCGCTTACCCCATCGATGTGTAAAATGAGCCTTACAACTCTCCCAGACGTAAACCAAAGATAACTGTAACGCTTGCTCTCTGTAGAACCGACAGCTCAGGTAAAGGTCCATGATGTCCGTGATAATGTCAGCAATACCAGGTAGAAACACAGCTTGCACATGCAGTTAAGGAAAAAAGGGGGGACAAGCCTCTCATAGTGTAAATTGTATAAATAAAAGGATTTAATAAAGCCAAACGAACGTGAAGCACTACCCCCGAAGGAGCTGCTGGTTTGTTTTGGGCGGCATGTTACCTCGTGTTTCTCTGATGTCTAGGGGCGATTGGTGAAAGTTGTAGTAACGGAATGTCCACGAGAGGTGTCTTTTTCTGTGCTCTTTATTACCCAGCAGGGTAAAAACAATAAAACTTTGGTGAAGAATAGAGGTTTAGAATAAATGAAGATAGCAGATACAGATGTCAGAAATAGGGAAACAGTCCTGCTCCCACGTGTAATGTCTCTTTCACCACTCCAGCCTGAGGGGGTATAGCGCACCTGTACAGGCCTCCCTCACCGGCCTGGCAGCCAGAAGGTCACTCGAACCTTAGGAAAAAGTCTCTGCCACAGACCCTCCTGATAAATGAATAGCGGAGATAATCCTCCTTAAAGCGGGGGTTCTGCGGGTTTTTCATTATTTATTTTTTAAAACCCTTCCGCCGCTCTTACCCTGGTAAATAAGGAAGTCGTGTGTCCCAATCTTCTAGCCGCCAGGAATTGTTTTCTCCCGCAAAAGATATTTTATAAAAATCCATAGATGGATGTTTCCATCTTGTTTATGGGCACTGTGAAGCCCAGCAGGATGTTCTTCCGGGATACTCCATACCTAAAATGGAGAATTCGTAGCCGCCCACGTCACATGACCCACTTGCCGAGTCACGTGACCCGCGAGATATCGCGGGATTACAGCACAGCGCATCTCCTGGGATTCTCATCACTCACTCCCAGGAGACATTGCGCAGAGCTCCCCGTCGGGGAAAAGGAGCGACACGCCCACTCCCCACAGGGAAGAAGACCCGGAAGTGAGGCTGAAAACAGGTAACGGTACAGATTTTTAAAAAAATGACAATGCTACAAGGATTTATTAAGACTGCAGATAGGATATCTAGAAAGTTCAGTTTGAGGGTGAACCTCCGCTTTAACAGACTTGGCACCTGGATCTCCTTCAGGTAGTTCTGAATTAGGGTACCGACTGACGGGCGGCCAACATCCAGCCTTTCAGTGTCCGGTTCCCCTGGTCCCCAATGGATAGTCAGGCCCCTATCGGGTAAAACCCGCCTCTCTTGGTACTCCTCAGGCAGACTCTCCACCGTACAGCCTCCTCCAACTGGACGGACGAACAAAGGACCTTAAGTGGGACCCATTACTGAGTTCGCAAGCGGCAGATCAATTGCTCCGGGCCAACTTGGTCCTGAAGCCAGGATCCTTGGGTTGCACGCGCAACCCTGGCCCGGAAAGCCATTCGCCAGGGTGGCGTGAGGTGGCTACCCTAAAGGTGGGCGCCACACGAGGCGGGACCCAAGAAAATGGCGTCTGCCTCACAAATACCCTCTCCCAGCATGCACAGCAAGGCCAAACCCTCCTGATAGGCTGCTGAGCAAGAGCACTCAATCTTTGACTCCACTGCTGCCACCTACTGACCTACTGCTCCAAGAAAAAAAGTGAGAAAAAAACAAATAGTGGTTGAGGAGGAGAAAAACTGATCTTCCCTTTTAGGTGAAATTCCACTGTGATGTGTGAACAGAAGCTCAGGTTGCAGCCTTGCGAATCTGAGAAACAGAAGCCTGATGCCTGAAGCCAATGAAGCAGATTCAGATTCATAATAACGTAGATTCACAACTAACAAATTCATAGTAACATAGTCAGGTTGACAAAAGTCCATCTAGTTCAAACAATAAAAAAAAACAAAAAAACAAACAAATAGAAAACATTCCAAAAAAAAAATTCTATACCCATACTGACGGTTGCAGATCTGATAGAGTGTGCCTTAACATTGAAAGAAATATTATCCTTTAGACTTTAGGCTATAGCCTGTCTGATCCAACTAGCAATTGTGGAGCATGAAGCAGAGAGACCCCTGCAGGAACCTTCAAAAAGCACAAAGATGAAATCTGATTGCCTAAAAGAGGCAGTAGCTGTGAGGTAAATTCACCTCAAGACAGCAGAGAGAAATATCCTGAGGATATTTCAAAATAAGATGCAGCAAAGGAAGGGCAATAGCCTGGTTAGGGTGGGAAGCAGAGACAACCTATCAGGAGGATAGATGCCTAAGGCCCCTTCCACACGGGGCGGATCCTTTGCAACGGTCGGCCAGCTCAGCGGGAGATCTCTCTGTTGATCTCCACTAAGCCGGCAGATGACAGGTCGCTCTCTGCTCACTAAGCGGGGAGGAGCTTGTCGAGTGGCGCTGCTTGCTATGGAGAGATCGGATGAAAACGGACAGCATGTCTGTTTTCATCAGATCTCAGCCGATCCGATAGGACGGATGGCGAACGTATAGCCATACGTCTGATTTTAGGGGACCAGATCGGATGTCAGCAGACATGGTCGCCTCACCGCTGACGTCCGACACTCCATAGACTTACATGGAGCGTCCGTTCAGGTCAGCCGACTTACACGGTCCGCCTGTGTGAAAGGGGCCTTAGGCATTAATACAACTTTCTCCTTGTGCAACCTTACAGTCAACAGAATCAGACTGAAGTCCCAAGATGAATGGCAGATGAGGTTCAATGTAGAAAAATGTTAAATAATTGCATCTGGGGGGAGAACCTGGGGAATCTAGGATGGAAAATAACCTGGGGGTCCTACTAGATGATAGGCTCAGCAATTGCATGCAATGCCAAGCTGCTGCTAACAAAGCAAACAGAATATTGGCATGCATTAAAAAGGGGATTAACTCCAGAGATAAAACAATAATTCTCCCGCTCTACAAGACTCTGGTCCGGCCGCACCTAGAGTATGCTGTCCAGTTCTAGGCACCAGTGCGAGCACTGAACTTATTCTCTCTGGAGAATAGACGCTTGAGAGGGGAAATAATTTCAATTAACAATTACCATACTGGTGACCCCACAATAGGAATAAAACTGTTTTGCAGAAGGGAGTTTAACAATACACGTGGCCACTCATTAAAATTAGAAGAAAAGAGGTTTAACCTTAAACTATGTAAAGGGTTCTTTACTGTAAGAGCGGCAAGGATGTGGAATTCCCTTCCACAGGTGGTGGTCTCAGCGGGGGGCATCGATGGTTTCAAGAAACTATTAGATAAGCGCCTGAACGACTGCAACATACAGGGATATACAATGTATTACTGACATATAATCACACACATAGGTTGGACTTGATGGACTTGTGTATTTTTTCAACCTCACCTACTATGTAACTATGTAATTAAAGGTGTGCACTTGGGGAGAAAAGTGAACTACTTCCTGAAAAAAGGCTTTACCTAAGCAATGAGAGGCCAAAGGTGCTATGGTAAACTTTAATGCTGATTCACACCAGAATAGAGAAAAGACAGAATTCATCCCATTAAGTCCTTTCTGGGGTGAAAGTTCCTCATTCCACATCCAACAAATCAGGTCTCCCAGGTGCAAGGTTAGATATTCTGAAAAATCTAATTATTTTATGAGTCCTCAAGAGAGTAGGGAAGAGCGATTCTGACGTACCCCTGTCCGTCAGGACAACCATGCCATTAAAACCAGGCCTGAGGGATCCCTGGACCTGGCAACAAATCTATCCATTTTCTTGTTGATTCTCAATGCCAGTAGGTCCACGTCCAGCATCCCCTATCTGTGGCAATGGGCTTGAAGGACCTTTTGATTAAAAGATCATTTCCCCCGGATCCAGATACTAATGACTAAGAAAGTCTACTTGCCAAATGTTCATGCCTGAAGCCTCGTACACACAAAATCCATCAAGAAACTTGGTGGGAGAGCTTTTTTGCCAAGGAAACCGGTCGTGTGTATGCTTTTCATCGAGAAAACTCAACGAGGAAAAAAGAGAGCAAGTTCTCTTTTTCCTCGACGGGAGTCTCAATTTCCTCGTCGGGCTGGTTTTCGACGTTAAACACATTGGTGTGTATGCTTAGAAACCCGCGCACCTTCGGTAAAAGTAGCGTTTGTAATGGAAATAGCACATTTGTCACGCTGTAACAGACTAAAAAGTGAAAATGTCTCTTACCAAACTTTTACCTAACACGCAGTAACATGAGATTAGCAAAAGCAGCCCCAAGGGTTGTGCCAGTGAAACCGAACTTCCCCTGCCGTTGTATGTGTTGAAGTCACCGCGTTTGAGAACGAGGAGATTTGGTCTTGACAGTGTGTACGCAAAGACAGCTTGTCAAGTTTCTCGACAAGCCTAACAAGGAACTCGTCGAGGAAAACGATGTGTCTTTTTCGACAAGTTCCTCGGTCGTGTGTACGAGGCCTGAGATGTGGACAGCAGACAAGGTAAGACTGTCAAGTTCTGCCCAAGAGAGGCTCAAGTCTACTTTCCTTTGAGTGGGTCAACTTCATGTGCCCCCTTAATAACTGATGTAGGCCACATCAATGGCATTGTCCAATTGGATTGTCGATGGGTGTCCAGCATTAAAGGTAATACCAAATCGCCTTAGGTTCCAAAATAGTATACAGTTGCATAGTTGGTAAGGTTGAAAAAAGACACCAGTCCATCCAGTTCAATCTACAAACTTAATGCTTAACCACATGCCGCGCGCTCGTTCGTTACAGCGCGGGGAACGGGAGGTATGTGTGTAAGCACAAAGCTCTCGTTCCTGACGGCGGGGGAAATGCTGATCTTCTGATCATACAATGTATGAACAGAAGATCAGTGATTTCCCCTAGTGAGTCACCCCCCCCATACAGTTAGAACACACCCAGGAACACACTTAACTCCTTCCCTGCCCCCTAGTGTTAACCCCTTCACTGCCAGTGGCATTTTTATAGTAATCCAATGCATTTTTATAGCATTGATCGCTAAAAAAATGCCAATGGTCCCAAAAATTTGTCAAAAGTGTCCGATGTGTCCGCCATAATATCGCAGTACCAAAAAAAAACGCTGATCGCCGCCATTACTAGTAAAAAAAAAATATTAATAAAAATGCCATAAAGCTACCCCCTTTTTTGTAAACGCTATAAATTTTGCGCAAACCAATCAATAAACGCTAATTGCGTTTTTTTTTTACGAAAAATATGTAGAAGAATACGTATCGGCCTAAACTGAGGAAAAAAAATGTTTATATCTTTTTTGGGGATATTTATTATAGCAAAATTTAAAAAACATTGCATTTTTTTCAAAATAGTCACTCTATTTTTGTTTAAAGCGCAAAAAATAAAAATCGCAGAGATGATCAAATACCACCAAAAGAAAGCTCTATTTGTGGGAAAAAAAGGACGCCAATTTTGTTTGGGAGCCACATCGCACGACCGCGCAATTGTCAGTTAAAGCGACGCAGTGCCGAATCACAAAAAGTGCTCTGGTCTTTGACCAGCAATATAGTCCGGGGGTTAAGTGGTTAATAAAAACTTGATCCATAAATTTTCGCTTTACTAGGGAGTGCACAGCTTTACTAAAACCTAGCAAAAAACTTCATAAAATATGTAAATTTATTTTAAATATAGGTTATTAATATCCACTGCACAGTGCACACCAGATCAGATCACACTTGAGTAGTGTTAAAGGGAGATGAAAAATTGTCAGTCACATTATCAAAGGGAGGTCAGACAAGCCTTTTATTAGAACTGCAACGTTACTGACAGAAACTCTTTTCAGAATGATCATAAAACAACCGGTGACAATAGTTACATAGGGGCAGATTCACGTAGATCGGCGCATTATCATTCCGGCGTAGCGCACCACTTTTCCGTTAGACTTGCGCAATCTAGCCGCGTAATCCGGCGATTCACGTAGCTTTTACGCAAGAGCTTGCGCAAACGTAAGGTTTTTTCCGGAGGCGTAAGGAGGAGTAATACAAATTGGGAGGGACGTGGGCGTGTTACATTGAAATGAGCCGTGACCCCATGCAAATGAAGGGCCGGCCGAC
Organism: Rana kukunoris; assembly: GCA_029574335.1. NCBI lineage: Eukaryota > Metazoa > Chordata > Amphibia > Anura > Ranidae > Rana > Rana kukunoris. Next base: position 651,827,430 of record CM056049.1, on the reverse strand, counting down.
TCGCGCATGCGCGCGTGAAGGAAACCATGTCAGCTCCGTTGTGCGCATGCTCACAACTCGGGAGCGGCGCAATCATTGAAATTGGAAATGGACTACGCAGACAGCATAAATAGACACACACAAACGCCCTTCCATTGCAAAAGTACATCCCTTTGTGTCCCTTCCCATTGAATCAAGTGCTTTTGCTCTGTTGTTCGTTAGAGTGTGTTTTGTAGTTGTCAGATTAGTGTTCTGTGTGATCTTGTGCTTGTTGGTAGTTTTGTGAAAGTGTATTTTGATAAGTGTTTGAGACTGTTTGTTTGATTGATATATTTCTGAGCGTTTGTTTTCTTGCTTTATTTTTTCATCTGATTTTTTTGTGTGTGTTTCTTGCTGAGTGCTAGTGTGATTTTTGGCTGTTCTTTTTCTCTTTGTGTGTGTTCTTGTCTGATTGGTTGTGCTTGTATTTGTGACAGATTTTTGGTGACTGCTAGTGAGTTTGTTTGGAAGTATGACTGAGAGAAAAAGAAAGCTCAATTTTACTGTGGGGGAAAAAAGAATTCTTGCCCGGGCCATTACCGACTATGGGCGTTTTCTCCACGGCCCGCAGAGTGCCACCACCACCCCGGCCAGGAGGAGGGAGATCTTGGATATGATCACAGAGCAGGTCAATTCATCGAGGGAGGGGGAGACACGGACCCGCTCTGGGATAGAAAAGAAAATAAATGACCTCCGGCGTGAGGTGAAAAAAAAACTGGCCGCAATAAATGCCCATGCCAGGGGCACAGGAGGGGGCCCACCATGCCGGGTTAGATTTTCAGAGACGGAGCGTGTGGTGGCCCTGACCTTTCACCGGCATGAAGTGGAGGGCCTGCCAGGCTTTGACACAAGTCCGGTCCCCGCGGTGCCAGGTAAGGTTTTTATTTCTCTCAGGTGTGTAGCATGTGTGGGGGAGGGGGTGAAAGGGAATATGTGGCAAGTGTGTGGATCCTCCAACCTGTGAATGTTTTGTGTCATCCACAGCTGTGCAGGAGGGTGCAGGGCCATCTGGACTGACCGCTCCAACCCCAGGACAGCAGCCTAATGAGGCCCCCCCAACAAGGCCAGAGTCCGCAGAGGAGGAACAAGAGGAGGGGGAGGATCATGCGGAGGACGATCATGAGGAGGAGCAGAATCATGAGGAGGAGGAGTCCATGGAAGGCACTGGCCCTTTGGTTTCTGCGGACTCTTCCCCTCTGGCTGCAAGAAGCCTGCCCTCCCTAAGGGTCAGCCCCCCCCCCCTCCTCCCCCAACATGGCTCCCCTCACAAGGGCCTCCCCTTCTCCCCGGCCACAACCATCAGCTGGAGCCAGGAGGTCATCCCAAAGCACCAGGGGTGCGCCCAATCTCATGCCCGCCTGTCTGAGAAGGAACCTGGCCACCCAGACCCGCCTTCTGAGACAGCTCTGCCAGACTATGGGGCGGGTGGATCAGAGCCTGTCCTCCATTAATGATAGCCTGGGTAACCTGGACTCCCACTCCCGGGCCCCCACAACCTGCCTAAATGACCTGCAAACTACAGCAGCAGGCGTTGGGCAGGATGTGAGGGCCCTTACCCAGGCTATCCAGGGCAACACGGCAACACTTGGTGCTGCCCTGGACAGAATAGCCGTGGCCTTGGAGGGCAGGCCGCCAGGTGGGCAGATCTCAGGGGCTGCTCCTCCTTCCCCGGCTTTTCCCCTCCCCCATGCGTCTCCCCTGAGGGTCCGGGGCCGTGGCCGGGGGCGCCCCAGGCGTGGCTCAGGCAGAGGGCAATAATTTTTTTTTCCCCCTTTTGTTTGTTTTGAAAGCTTTTTTATTTTTGTTCTCTGCTTTTTTTTGTTTTTTCTAAGCAATTTTTTTTTACTATGCATTTTTTGTTTCTATGCATTTTTGTTTGTTTGACTTTTTTGGCATATTTTGGGTTGTGAATGATGTTTGAATGTGGGGGTGACATTCCTGCTGGAAAAGGGGTGTCACCCTCAATTTTGGTGGAGAAGGGTTCCCCAGGACCAGGGAGAAGTGATTCCCAGGTCCGTGTGAATGGTGTATGAATGTACAGTGACATAATTGGAGCCTTGACGTGGCGTTACTGCTCACCAGTCTTGCATGGTGGACTGGTGCCAATCCAATTTGATGAGGATGTGGGGTGTGTGTGCTAGGGACCATAGTGGTGTGCATGCATGCATTCTCATTGTGCCATGATTAATGTGTGTGTTTAACGTGCAAAGATGCCCAATATGAGCTGCCTCCTGACTGCTCTTCCCTCAGAAGACGGGGTATCCTCGGTTAGGGGTTGATTTTCTGGTTGGGGGGTCAGATCATCACGTAGCTCAACCTGCAGGCCCTTCCTCACTGCGAGATTGTGTAGCATGCAACATGCAGCGATGATATGGCACACGAAGTTTGGGGAATACAACAGTGTACCCCCAGACTTATCCAGGCATCGGAAACGTGACTTCAGGAGGCCAAAGGTGCGCTCCACCACTGCACGGGTTTTGATGTGTGCTTCATTGTATCGTTCCTCTCCTGGGGTTTGGGGGTTCCGGATAGGAGTCATGAGATGGGGTCCCAGTGCATATGCAGAGTCACCTGTAAAGGAAAAGACAGGAGAATGTTAGTCATGCATGTGCCACTTCTGTTGTGCATCACGGGAGGGGATAGTCATGCCTGACTCCCATGTCACTCACCAACCAGCCAGGTGTTCCCATACACGTTCTGTTCGAATTCTGTTCGGATGTGGCTTTGATTGTAGATGTAGCTGTCATGGCTGGACCCTGGGTGTTTGGCACGGACGTGCCATATGAGGCCTTGGGCATCAACTATCACCTGTACGTTGATGGAGTGCCAATTCTTCCGATTGCGGTACATGTGCTCGGTCTCATGGGGGGGCTGGAGTGCCACATGTGTGCAATCAATGGCCCCGATGGTGCGTGGGAATCTGGCAATTCGGTAGAAATCTGCCATTGCCTTGATTCGAAGCTCCTCAGTGGTGGGTTTGATGATTTGGTTGGCCAAGCGTGTGAGGATTGCAGGGACAACCTGGTGCACACATCTGCTCATGGAGGATTGTGACATCCCAGCCACCACTCCACTTGTACGCTGAAAAGAGCCACTGGCAAGGACATGGAGTGTTGCCAGGACCTTCACCAGTGGCTGCACTGCATGTGAGCGGTGTGTTGGGCTGGTGATGTCCTCCTGCAAGGTTGTGGTTAATTCCAGGATGGCATGAGGGGGGAATCTGAAGATGCGAAAGACCTCTGAATCATTCATGCCAAACAGGTGTATGCGGGTGCGGTATACCCTCTCCCGTGCCATCCTCCGTGCCCTCCTCCTTCTTTGGTCATCTATATTCACTAGTGCAGCTATGAGCGACGATGCCCCTAGCATGTTGGCAGTCAAATTGTAGTGCAACACGTGTGTGTGGTCTGCTCCTCAGTAACGGTGTTGCTTTATCTGACAATTAGACTTTTTTTCAAAAGTTAGATCAGCTTTTATGTGCTCTAACTTTAGACAGGACATTTTGCAGTTGCGCACATCGCGTAGCCTGCGCAGCAACTGCGTTTTTTTGTGGATCCCCGTAACTCCCTCATTAGCATATTTGACTAGCAAATCAATGGTGTGTCTAGCGCAGTTTTGCGCGAAGGGAAGCGAATGTCTAACTCAATTACGCCGGACCAAAAAACGTAGATTTCTGGCGTATATTGTTTTGTGAATCGCGTCCAACTATACGCACGCGCACATTTAGACTTACGCACGCGCAACAGCAGTTGCGCACGCGTAATCGCTCTGTGAATCTGGGCCATAGTTGGTAAAGTTAAATAAAGACACCAGTTGATCCAGTTTAAACCAAGTCTGTGCGTTTGTGTGTTTATGTCGCTACCATTCTCCATAGCCCTGTACATTGTGCTTATTAAGAAGCACATTTAAAAGTTATTTTATGACATTCCCCACTGACACCACTAACTGTGAAAAGGATTTCTGCATCCTTATTGCAATACAAGAACTGCATACACAGTTTAAGATTGAATGGCTTCTCATCCAACTTCATTGTGTGGCCCCATGATTTTTTTAGAGACCTTAGGTTAAATAGTTTGCTTCCAATGCAAGAGTCACTATTTAAAGACTTGTATTTTGTGATCATATCCACTCTAAAACATCTCTTCTCCAGGGAAAATAAGTTTAATGTTTGTAGTCCCTCATAACTGAGGTCCTCCCTATTTAGCCTTGTTGCCCTTCTCTGGACTCTGTCAAGTTCAAGCAAAATCCTTCCTGAGGACCAATGACCAAAACTGGATGGCATACTCAAGATATGGCCAAACAACGGTTTTGTAAATTTGTAGAATTATACTTCTTATTTCTTGAATAATTACCCTTTTTAATGCATTCTAATAGTCTGCTAGACTTGCTTGCTAAGGTTGTCATCTACTAGGACCCCCAGATCCTTTTCCAGCTTCGATTCCCCCAGAGGTTCCTCCCTTGCTAGTAACTTCCAAGATAAAAAGGTGAGCTTCTATCGATCAAGTCCCTTGCATTAAAGGGGTTGCAAAGGTTTGTTTTTTATTTTCTAAATAGGTTCATTTAACCACTTCCATACTGGGCACTTAAACACCCCTCCTGCCCAGAGCAATTTTCAGCTTTCAGCGCTCTCCCACTTTGAATGACAATTACTCAGTCATGCAACACTGTACCCAAATGATTTTTTTGTCCTTTTTTTTATACAAACAGAGATTTCTTTTGGTGGTATTTGATCACCTCTGGGTTTTTTATTTTTTGCGCTATTAATGAAAAAAGACAGAAAATTTGGAAAAAAATGATTTTTTATTGTTTAATTATTTGGTCTGTGTGAAAGTTTTAGAGTCTACAAACTATAGTGCAAATCATAAAAAAATCTGATCACACCTGATGTATTGAAGGCCTATCTCATTTCTTGAGACCCTAACAAGCCAGGAAAGTACAAATGCCCCCCAAATAACCACTTTTTAGAAAGTAGACATTCCAAGGTATTTATTAATGTGCATGGTGAGCAGTGTTGCTCATCTTACTTTAAAAAAAGTAATTAGTTACAGTTACAAATTACTTCTCTGAAAAAGTAATTGCGTTAGTGACTCAGTTACTACATTGAAAAAGTAATTAGTTACTCAGCAAAGTAACTGATTTTTTTTTAATATTCTACAATGCTTTATTGAGAAGCAGATGACGGGCGTTTGCCAGGGAACAGTAAGTTAATACTCCAAGACAAAAGAATGCCAGATCCTTGAGAGAAGAAAAACGGAAACAAATGGTGATCTCGTGTATATCCCAGCCTAGGTGCATCCGTCCCACAATGTATGTGCAGCTAATAGGACTTAAAACCCTTATCCATCTGCTACATATTACATCTAAATTATAAGCTGGATTAACATGTATGTTTATAATATACATTCCCTTGACGTTTACACAGTCTGTAATTTAAAATCTTATATTAGGCTTTATTAGAATTTTCTATAGTTTATTGTTTATTATTTTATTTAACTTATATAAGCTTTATTAGATGCAAGGGATCTGGAATGGGGATGTCAGATTTTTCTTTGTTGTCTGATGAAGAGATTAAATCACCGACCAAAAATAACCTGCTGATCATTGGTCTGTATAGGTGTCCTGCACTTACCATGTTGACCACTAGATGTCGATGTGTACACTGTGTTGTATAGGGAACGTTTGTTCTGTGGAACATTTTGTTCCGGCCATGTGTTCCCCGGATCATTGATCAGGTTACGCACACAGTGTGTGTGATCGATGTGAGTTGTTCCCCGGTGATAGGTCAGTGTGAGGCAGGTGGGGCTCATTGTATCCAGGGCTCCTTGTGATTGGGAGTTTTCAGACCGCTGTGACAGGCCATCACAGCGGTCACATGATTCCAAAGCGAAGTTCCACCCATATTTATGTTCTCAGCGCCGGCAGAAGCAATTACTCTGCTGCCATCTAGTGGCGGTAGATGTAATTGCAGTAATGGCGCCCAAGTAATGGGAACTGCGTTACCGTGAGGGGAAGAGTAATCAGGTAGATTACTCGTTACTCTCAAAAGGGGCTGCGTTAGGTAACTGCGTTTATTGTAACTCCGTTACTTACAACACTGATGGTGAGTTATTTGAAGTTGTAATTTTTTCCCACAACACTTTGCAAAATTAAGATTTTTATTTTTTATTTAAAAATGTTCTCAAAATTTTCATTGTAATAGCTTATTTCTCTCACATGGCATGTGCATACCACAAATGACACCCCAAAATACATTCTGCTACTCCTCCTGAGTAAAACAATACCCCATGTGTGAGACTTTTTCACTGCCTGGCCACATACAGAGGCCCAACATGCAGGAAGCGCCATCAGGGGTTTTAGGAGCATAAATTGCACATCTAACTAGTTGACTATCTATTACACTTTTGAAGGGCCTGGAACACCAGGACAATGGAATTACCCACAAAATGACCCCATTTTGGAAATCTAACACCCCAACGTATAATCAATGAGGCATAATTAGTCTTTTGAACGGTTTATTTGTTTCCAGCAGTTTTTGGAAAATGTGGAAAAAAAATGAAAACGCATTTTTTTTACACAAAGTTGTCGGTTTCTAAGATATTTCCAACACATAGCATTTAGATAGCAAAAATGACACCCCAAAATACATTCTGCTACTCCTTCTGAGTACAACGATACCACATGTGTGAGACTTCTACACAGCCTGACCACATACAGAGATCCAACATGCAAGGAACACCGTCAGGTGTTCCAGAGACACATAGCATGCTCATACCAAGAATTACACCCCAAAATACATTATGCTGAGCAAAGTGTAAACAAAAGATTACCTGTGGTAATAGTAGCGCAGTTCTACACAGCAGGATAGCACTGGTCCAGGCAGTAGGCAGGGACTTGGTCAAAAACGGCATACACAAGTAGTCAGTTCATGCAACCGGCAAAGGCATGATGGCATAGGTCCTACAGGTAACAGGCAGAAGTAGGGCCTCGTTTAGGACAGAATGGGGACAGGGGTAGAGGCTTCTCCCACCCAAATCTCTTTGAAGCCTCCAGGCAACCAGACCCTAATCTAGGATGAGAAAACAAAAAAAATGTTTTTCTTCATCTAGAAAAACTTTTCTGGAGCCCCTCACATATGTGAGACCCCTGTGTTAAATCCCACTAGTCCAGTAGCAGGGTACAAGATCAGTCCAAGAGGCAGGCAAAAGGCATGGTCAAACAGTCCGAGGTCAGTTCCAGATCAGGCAGAGGCATTACAGAATCGTTAGGCAGAAGAATGGTCAAAAAACAAGCCGGGGTCAGTTCCAGATCAAGCAGAGGTATTACAAAATCATTAGGCAGAATCGTGGTCAAAAAACAAGCCGGGGTCAGTTACAGAGCAGGCAGTGGCATAAGGGGTGTGAAGGTGTGTGAAGGCAGGAACGGAGGATTAATACTTTAGTTTGGTATGGTAGCGGCGAAAACAGTCAGTTAGACAGAGGCCAGGCTGTGAAGGGCAATCGGCACACTGGAAAGATGTGTCTCGTCTGATTCCTTGACTGGTACACACCTTGCATCTTTTTTGACGTCGTCGGCCTGTTTCTGTGGGAGGGACTTTACCGGGAAAATAACGCTCGGCGAGACGACTTAAAACATCAGATCGGATGGTTTGGGGTGCATCGTTCGGGAAAATAAGGGCAGTGATATGGTCCTCTTGGTAGCCAAGGAAGCATTTGGGGTTTTGGGTGGAGTTGCGGTAAATTACATACGAGTTGTATATGGCCAATTGAAAAAAATAAATGGCAACTTTTTTGTACCAATGGTACGTCCGCCTTGTGGCAAGATAGGGTTCAACATCTGGTCATTGAAGTCGACCCCCCCCATAAACAAATTATAGTCCTGGATGCATGTGGGCTTTCGGATGACAGTGCCACGCCTTCTGCGGGTTTCAACAACGGTGTCATTGTGGATGGTAGATAGCATGTAAACATCCCTTCTGTCCTTCCACTTCACTGCCAGGACCTCCTTATTTCGCAGACTTGCCGATTCTCCACTTCTCAGCTTCTTATTCACAAGACTTTGAGGAAAGCCCTTCCGATTATTCCTGATGGTGCCACATGCTGGCGTCTGCTTCCGGTGCAGGTTGTGGAACAGGGGAAGGGAGGTATAGAAGTTATCCACGTACAGATGATATCCCTTTTCCAATAGAGGGGTGATGAGGTCCCAAACAATTTTGCCACTTGATCCCAAGTATTCTGGGCAATTAGGGGGATTCAGCTGGGTGTCCTTGCCTTCGTACACTCTGAAGGCATACAGGTATCCTGTGACTCGGTCACACAATTTGTATATCTTCACACCATAGCAGGCTCTTTTGCTGGGGATGAATTGTTTAATTTGAAGCCTGCCAGTGAATTTCACAAGGGACTCATCCACACAGATGTGTTGGTCCGGGGTATAAAATTGGGTGAATTTTTCAGAAAAATAATTGAATAAGGGCCGAATTTTGAAAAGCCTGGAGCGCGCGCGGGGAACAAGAAAGGAGCTACCGTCAAATGACGGCATGTTGGAAATTGAGGTCCGCGCCGTTGCCGTCATTCGGCGATAGCGCGGGCCTCAAGTGGTTAAGTTAGTGCATTGTTGGTTCACTTACCCTTTCCTTCGATTTCCCTTCTATATGTTTTTTTTTCTGAATTTCTCACTTCCTGTTTCTCCTCAGTAAGGTGTTCAGTAAGCTGTTCTAAATGACTTTCCACCGCTCGGATGATGGTGGAAAGCTTACTGAGGAGAAACAGGAAGTGAGAAATTCAAACAAAGAAAAAAAACATATAGAAGGGAAATGGAAGGACAAGGTAAGTGAACCAACAATGCACTAGCTCTGAAGGAGGCAACCATTAGATCCATGATCCTCATGTCTACACAAAATGAAGGCTTCCTCTATGAAGATTCTGGACAGGGTCTGTCTAATGTCAATCCCATATAATCTAATGTTTTTGATGGGTCCAGCTATTACTTTCTTTGGTTCGACCACATCTCCACATAGTCGGCACCGTTTATGGGTCTTTAAACAGGAGGTTGTCCAGGTACTCTAAAACACGGATTACCTGCACACCAAAAAGAGACAGGACCCAAGCAAAAACTTTGTTAAAGCATGGGAAGCCATGAAAAGGCCATAGAGAGGTGTGACAAATTGGTAATGCTGATGGCCAAAGAAAAACACAGATAGTGTTGATTATCCGTAAAGCTGAGAATGTGTAAATAAGCATCTGAAATGTCTATTGAGGCCAGAAAATTCCTGCAAGGTGGGAGGCAACCCTCCTTGAAGAATTTCTGAACCTGTTGATACAAGATGAGAGTCTTTAGATCCAGAATGATCCAGACTCTGCTTATTATGGGTTCAAGTAGACAGAAATATGGCTGACAGACATTGGTGCTTCATCACTGGAAAGAGGCCTTGGAACCAGTCTTGGCTTGTTTGAAAAGCAACATCTTCTAAATAAAGTATGGCCCAAAAGGATGGCCAGTTGCTCCCACACACCTCAAGGGGGTCTAGAGAACAAAATGCACCCTAGGCTAAATACTTAATGGGCTTCTGCCCTGTATTTACCATAGAATATCTAGTACACAGGAGAAACTAGGGATATTCCCCATCCTGGCTTTGTCCTCCACAGAGGGAATACCCCGGCAGGGGTCTTTGAGGATAGGGCTCTACTGAAGGCAAACCACTTCCCTGGACTTCATAAAGCATCCTCTGGTTAATGCTGCACATTGCACTACAAGCTAAGGGGAATACATACAGCAAGATCCAGTGTATGGCAGTAATATTATGCCACATACACACGACAAGAAAAGTCTGGTGTGAGCTTTTGGTCCGAAATTCCGACCATGTGTATGCTCAATCGGACTTTTGCTGTCGGAATTTCCACAAACAAAAGATTGAGAGCTGGTTCTCAAATTTTCCTTAGAAAAATTTGCAGTCGTCTGTAGCAACTCCGGTGCACAAAATTCCGACGCATGCTCGGAAACAATTTGACACATGCTCAGAAGCATTTAACTTCATTTTCTCAGCTCGTCATAGTGTTGTACGTTCTTGACGGTCGAAAGTTTAGAGAACTTTTGTGTGACCATGTGTATGCAAGCCAAGCTTGAGCGGAATTCCGGTAGAAAAACCATCCAAGGTTTTTCCGACGGAAAATCCGATCGTGTGTACACGGCATTACAGACCTTCTCAACATCATCCATCCAGTCCTTGTACAGTCCCCCAAGGCTCTACCAGGGAGTTAACCCATCTGGAACTTGCATAAAGAGCCAAAGTAACTATAGTATAGCAGGAGTCTTGTTAGAAGAATAGTGGAATCCACAGAGAGAATTAGCGTGAAGAGGACCATCACCTAAGGATACGCTAGATGGGAGTGGACATATTGGAGGATGTCGCTGCTGCCTTCCAGTTTTTCCAGTATCCTCACCTGAAGGTGGCTGCATTTCATCCAGCCTGTGTCCCATAGTGTACAACTAACAAAAGCATTTTAGTGTACATTTAAAATATGGAGAATTCATGATTGCCCTACCAACATGGTATAATATAATAATATGTTATGTTAACAAACTATAGTTTATCCACTATATTTTCATTTTATATGTAGGTGATCTGATTTTTTGCTCTGGGTATGTTTAAAGCTGTCCTATAAAGACCTTGATAATGAATTCCGTTTTTATGGCTTTTCACTTGTCATGTGTCCAAAATAATACTGAGCTTTTCCATGACGTTAAATTATGACATACAATATAACTGTAGTGTTAACCTGGAATGTTTATTAAGCCCAGTTGTCAAGAATAGTATTTTACTGCTTGCCTTTTATTTATTTTTTATTAAAGTGATTGTAAACCTATTTTATTTATTAACAAACATGTTATTCTTACCTGCTCTGTGCAATGGTTTTGTACAGAGCAGCCCCAATTCTCCTCTTCTCGGGTCCCCCGTCAGCCCTTCTGGCTACTTTCTCCTGCTGAGTGCATCCTATAGTCAGTCGCTTGCTATGGGGGCACTCATGCAGGCTTGATCCCAAGCCGCACTCTGTTTCCCTTGGCCCTGCCCCCACTTTTTGCTCACTGGCTGTGATTGACAGCAGCATGTCCAGTGAGCAGGGAGATAGAGGACAGAACAGCTGCTCTCAGGCATAGCGCTGGATCGTGATCGGGCTCAGGTAAGTACAAGGAGAAGGGGTTTGGGCAGCTTCCTATGGAGAGATTTTTTTACCCTAATAAAAGGAATGCATTAAGGTTAACAAAAACTTCCTTTGTGCTTTAATACCATGACCTAGTGTGTACATCACGCTGTGCAAAAGCGCAATGGTGCAACAGCACACGCTGGAAAAAAAAAAATCAGTTGTCAGCAAAAATTAAATACAGGCTGATAATATACACAATTGCATTAAATTATACGTAAAGCTAATATTTGTTTTTAGTTTTGGGTAGAGTTGGGAAAGAGTTGAAGCCATTCGTTTTTTTTTTTGCCGTCTGTGGCCTGTCAGAGAGACTTCCTTACATTTCCTATCATAGAGACACAGAAAGTGAGAGGAGATCTTTACATAGGGGGGAAATCACTGGAATAGGTGTTCCCACCCACATCTCCCTTTCTTTCTCCCATGTCACAGCACTAATGAGGGGACTTTTGCTCTGTCCAACACTAATGGGGGCACTTTTCCACTAACCACCACTAATGGGGCACTTTTTAATTGACCACCACTAATTGGGGCACTTTTCCACTGACCACCACTAGTGGGGGCACTTTTCCACTGACCACCACTAATAGGGGAACTTTTTCACTGACCACCACTAATGGGGGCACTTTTTCACTGACCACCTCTAATGGGGGCACTTTTCCACTAACCACTACTAATAGGGGCACTTTTTCACTGACCACCACTAATGGGGGCACTTTTCCACTGACCACCTCTAATGGGGGCACTTTTCTACTGACCACCACTAATGGGGGCACTTTTCCACTGACCACCACTAATGGGGGCACTTTTTCACTGACCACCTCTAATGGGGGCACTTTTCCACTAACCACTACTAATAGGGGCACTTTTTCACTGACCACCACTAATGGGGGCACTTTTCCACTGACCACCTCTAATGGGGGCACTTTTCTACTGACCACCACTAATGGGGGCACTTTTCCACTGACCACCACTAATGGGTGCACTTTTCTACTGACCACCACTAATGGGGGCACTTTTCCACTGACCACCACTAATGGGTGCACTTTTCTACTGACCACCTCTAATGGGGGCACTTTTCCACTAACCACTACTAATAGGGGCACTTGTTCACTGACCACCACTAATGGGGGCACTTTTCCACTGACCACCTCTAATGGGGCACTTTTTCACTGACCACCACTAATGGGGGCACTTTTCCACTGACCACCACTAATGGGTGCACTTTTCTACTGACCACCACTAATTGGGGCACTTTTCCACTGACCACCACTAATGGGGGCACTTTTACACTGACCACCTCTAATGGGGCACTTTTTCACTGACCACCACTAATGGGGGCACTTTTCCACTGACCACCACTAATGGGTGCACTTTTCCACTGACCACCACTAATGGGGGCACTTTTTCTCTGACCAACAATGCAATGGGAAGTTTCTCTATTGGCCACCAAAGTGAGGGACAGTAACATTTTTAGCTTTCTGGATATAATTATGTGTTATTATTAACCATCATAGATTAGATATTTTGTCATAGAGAGCAGTCATATGTGTTAAATATGTTATGTGTGCTACAATCTTTTTTATTTCTCAGCTTGCTGCTCATGCAAAAGTGCAGTGAATATAAAAACAGTAATTATTAGCAAGGGCTTCCTGAGACCTAAACATCATTTTAAGGGTTCCTCCAAATAAAAAAGCAGAGAAAGGCTGATCTAATGTCTTAAGCATCGTAAACACCATCGGACTTCAATTGGACAAATCTGTGGACTTGGACTTCCATCGGACAAATCCATGGATTTTTGTCCGAAGGGCGTTGCCCGTGAACTTGTTCTGCATACAGACGGCAGAACATTTTCAGCCAACATACACCAAACTATGTGGTTTTTTAGCTCTTTACCGCAACCCTTTGGGCAACTTCTGCTATTGTTGTCTGATGTTTAGCATTGGTTCGGAGTATGCATGTTTGTACTTTAGATTTTAGTCTGACTGGTTTGTGTACACGCAATCGGATAATGTGACTTAACACATTTGTTGTTGGACAATTTGAGAGCATGCACAGCCAACATTTGTTGATGGAAATTACGACAACAATTGTCCATACAGACGGTCGGATTATCCGACAAAACACGTCCATCGCAAAATTGTTGTCGGAATATCTGATCGTGTGTACGGGCCTTTAGAGGCCCAATATGTAGATATATGTCTGTCCTCTTCAAAGTCATCTCCTCCATGAGAACAGAAAATGCCCATTGAGGGTCTGTTCACACCAGCCGCTGTTGCAGACAGTGCTGATCCACTGATCCTGGGAAACATTGCACTGTTTGCTTTGTTTTAATGAACTTTATTGAAATGTCACACAATGACATTTCATAAAGCTATATTAGCTGCTGAGTGGTAATTGCGTTGCTCTAAAAAATATGTCCAGCTGTACTTTTTTTCAGTGCACACCACCCGCACACAACCGCAATGTGGTGGTGTGAACTGGCCAAACCGGAGACAAGGTTTTTCGCCATGTCTTGCAGTGGGGATGTGGTGGGACTGCGGATCCACCTGTGTGAATGGACCCTTAAGCCGCGTACACATGATCAGTCCATCCGATGAGAGCGGTTAACCAATGAAGCTGACTGATGGTCCGTCGTGCCCACACACCATAGGTTAAAAAAACGATTGTGTCAGAACGCGGTGGTGTAAAACACAACGACGTGCTGAGAAAAATTAAGTTCAATGCTTCCAAGCAAGCGTGGACTTCATTCTGAGCATGCGTAGATTTTTAACCGATGGTTCGTGCCTACAAACGATCCGTTTTGACCTATCGGTTAGTTATATTAAATTTAAAACAAGTTGGCTTTTTTTTAACCGATGGATAAATAACCGATGGCGCCCACACATGATCGGTTTGGACTGACAAAAATGGTCCATCAGACCGCTCTCATAGGTTTAACATGTGTATGCGGCCTTACTGTACGCAATACTAAAAATCCAAATCACTGGCTTTTACAAGGAGTTTATGGCCAATGGACGGGTATCCTAACCTAGCCATAAACAGGCTTTTTAGGTTTGCTTCACTTATCTTTTTAGGATACTAAGTGTAAGACCTCTCTGACCTCTGTCTTGCTCTTTTCTGTGAAAATAATTCACTAATAAAGAGAACAAATATGATGACAATGAATGGATTTCTTTGTGTTGAAATATCTTTTGTACTTAGTATCTTTTGATAATGCGATAGAGTAAATGCTGACATTCCAGAGGCACAAAAGCTGTTTCTTCGGGGTAGGAAAAGGACACGAGTCTGGTAATCTATTGACATGAGATACTACTGAAGGGATTTAAAAGGAGATCAGGAATCCTGTGTAATGAGAGATTGTCTTCTGATGTCACTGGACACCTTCATTCTTGGAACTTATGTCTGTTAGTAAGTTCATACATGACATGCAGGGAGTGTTGCTGATTTACCTCCAACAATCATATTCTCAGGTATGACTGAAAATGTGATTATTTAACCAGTACAGATCCGCGCTATTGACAAAAGACGTCAACAGCGCGGACCTGAGCTGCCGGGGTCACGTCTTTGGACGTCAATGATGTTGTAAAAACAGTGCTGTCGCATCGCCGAGGATTCGATGCGTGTACCCGGCGGCCGCGGTGTCCGCCAGGTACACGCGATCAGCAGTGACAGAGCAGGGACGTGGAGCTCTGTGTGTAAACACAGAGCTCCACGTGCTGTCAGAGGAGACCGATCTGTGTCTCTTGTACATAGGGACACAGCATCGGTCACCTCCCCCAGTCACCCCCCTCCCCCCACACAGTTAGAACACACCCAGGATACACATTTAACCCCTTCCTCACCCCCTAGTGTTAACCCCTTCAATGCCAGTCACATTTATACAGTAATTAGTGCATATTTATAGCACTGGTCGCTGTATAAATGTGAATGGTCCCAAAAATGTGTCATAAGTGTCCGATGTGTCCACCGTAATGTCGCAGTCCCAAAAAAAAAAAAAAAAAAAAAAAATCGCAGATCGCCGCCATTACTAGTAAAAAAAAAATTATAAAAAAAAATCATAATTCTGTCCCCTATTTTGTAGGCACTATAACTTTTGCGCAAAGCAGTCGCTTATTGCGATTTTCTTTACAAAAATACGTAGAAGAATACGTATCGGCCTTAACCGAGAAAATTTTTTTTTTTTTTTTTTAAATGGGATATTTATTTTAGCAACAAGTAAAAAATATATATATTTTTTTAAATTGTCGTTCTTTCTTTTTTTGTTTATAATGCAAAAAATAAAAACCGCACGGGTGATCAAATACCACCAAAATAAAGCTCTATTTCTGGGGAAAAAAGGACGCCAACTTTGTTTGGGAGCCACGTCGCACGACCGCGCAAATGTCAGTTAAAGTGACGCAGTGCCGGAAGCTGAAATTTCACCTGGGCACGAAGGGGGTTTATGTGCCCAGTAAGCAAGTGGTTAGGGACTGCATCCATGTGTGTAGGTATTCTTCAAAACACAATTTCTATTTTTTCCAACACAATATGGGTGTTTTGCCCCCTGTTCCATTACAATGGTGACACATCAATCTTCACATCTGCACACTAAATATAAAGGAGGTTTATTTGCTTGGCTGATCAAATTTAAATGCTCATTTGCTGTCACATGACAACATGCTTTCAATTTTATATAATCCAATAATGTACAAGTAATTGCAAACAACATTCTAACATTCCATTATTTGCCTTTCTTAAGCCTCGTGCACGAGATCGGACTTCCATCGGACTTTTCCGTGGATTTTTTTCTAAAGGGCGCTGTCTGTGAACATGGTATATATACACACGGCAGAACATTTTCAGCCAACATACACCAAACCATGTGCTTTTTCAGCTCTTTACCGCCACCCTTTGGGCAACTTCTGCTATTGTTGTCTGATGTTTAGCTTTGATTCGGAGCATGGGTGTTTGTACTTTGGATTTTAGTCTGACGAATTTGTGTACACACGATAGGATAATCAGACGGAACACATGTTTTGAAATTCCGACAACAATTGTCCGATGGAGCATACAGACGGTCGGATTGTATGACAAAACACATCTGTCGGACAATTGTTTTCGGAATTTTTACCCTTGAAGAGATCTCCATTATCAAAGGTTGAAACGCGTCAGCATTTCTAGCACAAGTTTACCTACTTTATTGTTACATGAACTCATATGGTTGCATCTAGTCATATTCATATATTATTATGTTATTATATTATTATGTCTTAATCCCACTAGAACGCTGTTTTTCATTATGTACCTTTTTAAATAAATGATTTCTTTAACTTTTGAACCTATTGTCATTTCTTGCTGCAACTCAAAGCCCCTTGGGGTAACTTTTTCTTCTACTAAATTGTTTTCGGAATATGCAATCCGTGTGTACAGGCCTTTAGACAAAACACCTGATAAATATCACCATTCTAAAAATGTGCAAAACATTAATATGCAAACAGCAGTGACGTGTAACGACTCGAGGCAACCTATCACAGATCAGCTTTAATTTGCTAAACGATATGTACATGGCTGCCGTTGGTACAGAATATCACTGTGTTTTGTACTGGCTTATTAAAATAACCCTGTTTGTTACATCTCTGTGTTTTAAAATAAAACGAATCCTTCATTAAGATACATTTACAGCATTAGGAATCTTGGAAGAACTTGGCCTTCTATTGTCCTCTCTGGAATGATGAAGGACATAAAACATTGATCTTGAACTTCTGATGTGTCCTAATTCTCTGCTTCCACCATTGTGTGTCATCTGTGCAAGCCAATATTTCTTATTTCTGAATGGGGATTTTCCAGGTTGGTGCTGTCGTTTGGTTCACTTGCATTCGCCATGGTATAGGAGTTTTCTTCTAATGGTGGTCTATTGCGCAAACCGTTGACTCTTCTAGCGTTTAAGATCAAATCTGGAAGAAAACGTAATGTACAACGTAATGTAAGAATCTTATTACAGGACATTAACACACTGCAAGCAACAAAAATGAGGCTCTCAGCCCTCTCATCAGTCCAAAAATCTCTGGCTTCTAAAGCCAGCCATAGACGGAGCAATTTTCTTTCCTGCAAATAAAGAAAATCGCTTGATTGTGTTGATGGGGGAATCTTTCCCGCATAGGGTGACCACATTTCCAAACTTCCATTCAGGGACACCCTCCCTTCCCAAAAATCAGCTTGTGCTGTAGCAAATCACAGCACAGTGATTGGACACAAGAGGCGGGATTAATTATTTCTCCAATCACAAGCAGGGGCCGCATGAACGACAAAACTAGTAAGGGTTACAGCTTTACGCTATAACCGGACATTACATCTGTACTTCACTAAGGGATCTGGGAAGGAGTCTCCCACCTGTATACCAGCTGGTGACCGTGGTCAAGCACGCTGCTTCTTTGCAAAGGATCGGGTGAAGTCATTTTTACTCTGCCTAATTTTCATTACTTTGTGTACGTATAATATATGGGGGATGCCTGATGGAAGGGATGAGTATTAAACTGAATTACGCTATGTTGGCATTCTTTGTTTTTTTATTACATCTGAGGCTGATCCTCTAAAAGTGATTCCCCTATCAGACGGATATGTCAGCAGCCCTCATAGATATATCTTGGATTATTGTGAAAGGCTTTATCTGATTGATCTCTGGTGAGTTTGAACCCCTGATGGGATCGTTTGTATAACACGTGGTGGATTGCGAGTGCGGTGGATGGTGCACAATCTATCTCCTCTATCACCATTATTGGACATTACATCTACGTCAATACTGACCTCAAAACACCTGAGACTGTCTATCTGTTGATTTATATTATATGGTGTTGTTAGTCACCTTATATCTAACACCAGCGCTGTTTGGTATTTTGCACTGAGGTGGACATTTGCTCTAACTGTATGTTAAGAATACTTTTTTACATCTGGATATATGGTGATTATTGATTGTCTGGATTCATATTTTAATACTATTCATTGGGTAAGGTAAGCGCAGCTCCTGTTTACAACAAGCAGGGCTTTTTTTCAGCAGGAACACGGGGGGGACGCAGTTCTGGCACCTCCAGCTCTGAATGTATGTAATGGTGCTCGGAGGTGGGTAGGGGGTGGAACCAAGAAACGGTGCTCAGAGGGGGGTAAGGAGTGTAACCAAGGAATGGTGCTCAGTGGTGGGTAGGGGGTGAAACCAATGAATGGTGCTTGGAGGTGGGTAGGGGGTGGAACCAAGAGATAGTGCTCGGAGGTGGGTACGCGGTGACGTACAACTGCACTATAAAGGGGAGGTTCGATTCCACTGGCGCCACCCTTGGGGCTGCTTTTACTAATCTCATGTTACTGCGTGTTAAGTAAAAGTTTGGTGAGAGACGATTCGCGCTTTTCAGTCTGTTACATGTGCTATCTCCATTACGAACGCTACTTTTACCGAAGGTGCGCTCCCGTCTCATACTTTATTCTGAGCATGTGCGCGTTTCTAAGCATACACACAAACGCGTTTCTCGTCGTAAACCAGCCCGACGAGAAACATGACGAGGAAATTGAGAGTCCCGATGAGAAAAAAAGGATTTTTAATAACAGCTTACCTGTAAAATCCTTTTCTTGAAGTACATCACGGGACACAGAGCGCATAGTCATTACATATGGGTTATATGGGTACCTTCAGGTGTGGACACTGGTGTAATCAACTTCACAGGAAGTTCCTCCCTATATAACCCCCTCCCACTGAGAGTGCTTCAGTTTTGTAGCAAGCAATTTCTCCGAGGTTACACAATGTTCCCCAAAAGAGGGGTGGGAGCTCTGTGTCCCGTGATGTACTTCAAGAAAAGGATTTTACAGGTAAGCGGTTATTAAAAATCCTTTTTTCTTTATCGTACATCACGGGACACAGAGCGCATAGTCATTACATATGGGATGTCCCAAAGCAATGCTCCATGAAGGGAGGGAGACCGTAAGGCCAAAAATAGCCAAACAAAAAACATTATCAGGAGGTAAAATAGCTCCACCAACAGAAAAAAGGGGGCGTGAACCGGGCCAGAGGATTCTATACTACTGCCCGTAGGACCGCCTGCCCAAATGCTGCGTCCGTAGCTTTTGTGACGTCCAACTTATAAAATTTAGTAAACGTATGTACGGAAGACCAGGTTGCCGCTTTGCAAACCTGTGCCATAGAGATCTGATGGTGTGCCGCCCAAGAGGCACTCATGGCCCTCGTAGAATGGGCCTTAACTGATAAGGGAGGTGGAACGCGCTTCAGACCATAGGCCTGAAAAATCAGCTGCTTAATCCACCTAGCCAAGGAAGACTTGGCAGCCGGCTGACCCTTCTTGGGGCCATCCGGGAGAACGAAAAGCACATCTGTTTTCCGAATCTTTTCTGTAGCCCTGAGATAAACCCTCATGGCTCGGACCACGTCCAAAGTATGAAGCAATCTTTCCTCTCTGGACTGGGGAGTAGGAAAGAAGGATGGTAGGACTAGGTCCTGATTCAAGTGAAAACTGGATATGACCTTAGGAAGGAAAGAAGGTTGAGGCCGCAGAACCACTCTGTCCTTATGCAGAATCAGGTACGGTTCCCTGCAAGACAAGGCTGCCAGCTCGGAGACTCTTCTGGCCGAAGCCATAGCCACCAAGAAAACCAACTTTAGCAGCACAAGAGGGATTTCTTTCAGAGGTTCAAACGGCTGTCTTTGTAAAGCTGACAAGACCAGATTTAAATTCCAGGGGCAGAGGGGAGCTCTAATAGGGGGATTTACATGCAAGACCCCCTGCAAGAAGGTTTTTACAAGCGAATGCGTGGCCAAAGGCCTTTGAAACCATATCGATAAGGCAGACACCTGCCCCTTTAGAGTACTAAGAGCCAACCCCTTGTCAACGCCAACCTGGAGGAATCGCAAGATCCTGTCAATAAAAAACTTGCGAGGATGCCCTCCTTGAGACTCGCACCACTCCACATAGGTCCTCCAGACTCTGTAATAGATATTTCTAGAGACTGGCTTTCTAGCCTGAATTAACGTAGATATGACTTGGGCTGAGAGGCCTCTGCCCTTAAGAATTAGGGATTTAGCCGCCAAGCCATCAAATTTAGCTGCTGTGAAGCATGGTGGTAGATCGGGCCCTGAGACAGCAGATCTGGGCGCAGGGGGAGTGGCCACGGTGCCCCTACTGACATCCTCACGATGAGTGCGTACCAAGCCCTTCTGGGCCAGGCTGGGGCCACCAGGATCACCGGCCTGCGCTCCACCCTGATCCTTCGTAGAAGGCGGGGAATCATCTGTAGTGGAGGGAACGCATACAGGAGAGAAAACTGGTGCCAGGGGCAAACCAACGCATCGGTCCCGTAGGCCGAGGGGTCCCTGGCTCGGGATACGAATTTGTCCAATTTCTTGTTGAATCTTGTTGCCATGATGTCCACATCGGGAACTCCGAATCTTTGGCAAATCTCTTGGAATACCTGGGGGTGAAGAGACCACTCTCCCGGGAGTAACTGTTGACGACTCAAAAAATCTGCTTGAGAATTGTCTATCCCTGGGATGAACACTGCTGAGATGCAGGGTACATGGGCTTCGGCCCATGAGAAAATCAGGTTTACTTCCCTTTGAGCCGCTAGGCTCCTTGTGCCCCCCTGGTGGTTTATGTATGCCACCGCCGTGGCATTGTCGGACTGTATTCTTACTGGCAGACCCTGCAGGGGGAGAGTCCAGGCGACCAGGGCCAACCGAGCAGCTCTGATCTCTAGGACATTGATGGGAAGCAGACTTTCTGCCTCTGACCACTGTCCCTGCTGGGTCCGTTTTCCTAAGATTGCCCCCCAACCTGTTAGGCTGGCATCTGTGGTTACTATTTTCCACGTGATGGGGCAAAAGGTTTTCCCTTTTGACAATTTTTGAGGGATCAGCCACCAGTACAGGCTGCGCTTGACCCCTGGGGAAAGAACTAATGGACGGTCTAATGCCTGTATGGACTTGTTCCAAGCAGAGAGAATAGCTGCCTGAAGAACTCTGGTATGGATCTGGGCATAGGGCGCTGCTTCGAAGGCGGCCACCATCTTTCCCAGCAGTCGCATGCATAGGCGAATAGTCGGCTTCTTTTTGCCTAAGACTATTTGGATTGTTTGAATCAACGACCTGATCTTCCCTTGAGGTAAAAATACCCTCTGGCATTCTGTATCTAACCGAAGGCCTAGATATTCCAACTGTCTTGTGGGTTGCAACCTCGATTTTCCTTGGTTCACAACCCACCCGAATTCTTGTAGATGCCGAACTGTGCGGACTACTGCATGATTGAGGTTGGAAGCTGATCTGTCGATAACCAGGAGATCGTCCAGGTATGCCAGGACCAAAATGCCTTCTGTCCTTAGGACGGCTAGCACCGGGGCTAACACCTTTGTGAATACCCGCGGAGCTGTTGCCAACCCGAAAGGGAGGGCTACGAACTGGAAATGACTTTGATCTATCATAAAACGAAGAAACTTGTGATGTGCTGGGTAGATCGGCACATGCAGATATGCATCCTTTATGTTTATAGATGCTAGAAAGTCGCCTTGATGCAGGCTGGCTGTCACTGAACGTATGGAATCCATACGAAAGGTCTGAATTCTTTAGAAAGCGATTTAGGCGTTTGAGGTCTAGGATAGGCCTGACGTCGCCATTGGGTTTTGGTATAATAAAAAGGTTGGAGTAGAATCCCAGACCCCTTTCTTGGGTTGGTACTACAATTACTCCTTGGAGCAAGAGGCGATCCAACGCCTTTACGAGAGAGGCCCTCTTTAACGGGTCGCTTGGAAGACTTGACCCCTGAAAATGAGGAGGGGGGATTTCTCGAAACTCTAGTTTTGTAGCCTGTGGCTACCACGGACCGAACCCAAGAGTCGGGAATTCTGGCCTTCCAGACTTCGGAGAAAAACTGAAGTCTTCCCCCCACCCAAGAGAGTGGGGGCGCCCCTTCATGAATCTGACTTGATGACTGGTTTAGCCGGCTTGCGAGACCAGGGCCTCTTGTTTGCCGCGGCTTGTCCCTGTGGGCGGCTATTAACTGCTGAACGCCCGGGAGGCCGTCGATACTGACGGGAAGTCGAAGGGGCCGAGCCTGCAAAGGCCTGTCGTTTAAACGCGGGCCCACGCGGTCTTTTCTTGACCGGTAAGGAAGAACTTTTACCACTTGATATGGTTTGGATATATTTATCTAGGTCTTCACCGAATAGTCTTCCCCCATGAAAGGGAAACCCTGCTAAAAGCTTTTTGCAGGGTGCCTCTGCTGACCAGTTCTTTAGCCACGAAAGACGACGCATGTGAACCACCAGCAGAGATAACCGGGATGCCTGTTGGATGGAGTCCTTAATAGCATCTACTGCAAAGCAGAGAGCCCTAGGGAAATCTGCTAATTCACGAGTTTGCTGAGCCGGCATGTCCTTTAATATCTGTTTTGCCTGATCCTTTAAGGCCTGACAAACGCCAATGGCTGCCACCACTGGCTGAACCATGGCACCTACTGTGGTGAAAGAAGCCTTCAGTAGGGTCTCTAATTTTTTGTCGACCGGATCCTTGAACATCTGGACATTTTCAACCGGACAGGTCAGGGATTTATTCACGCAGGAAATGGCCGCGTCCACTGTGGGGAGTGCCCATTTCTTTAAAAATTCCTCTTCCATAGGATAGAGAATAGAGAACCTCTTAGGAGGGATAAAGATCCTATCAGGTCGAGCCCAATCCTGGTAAATCACGCTCCGCAGAAGGGGGTGAAACGGAAAAGACACACAAGTTAATGGAGCCTTTAAAGAACCCAATGAGGATACCACAGGGGCTACTAGTTCTGGCACTGGAAGTTTAAAAGCAGTGCGAACTATATCGGTCAAAGACTGGATCCACAGGCTCTCCGCTTGAGAGGCCGAAAAATATTCATCTACAGTGGAACCCTGCATGTCTGAACCTTCGGGACTTGGGTCTGCTTGATCCCCTTGTGGGTCCCGTTCCTCCGAAGAGGAGACCTCCGCATCTGAAAACACCAAACTAGGTGAGGGGGATCTAGCCCGTTTGCTACTTGGCAAAGGGCGGGCAAACAAAGCAGTTAACCTTTTCTCTAGCCCACCCAGGGTGGTCGCTAGCATTTCTTCCGTTACGTAAACGGGAATGGGTGGATCGGGGGCCGCCTCTGCCCCCAGCACCCCCAATGGCTCTTGTACTATGCTACTCGGTGGTCTAACTGGTGAGGGTGGGGCCGTTGAAGCCTGGCCCAAATCCTCTGACCCCGATGGAGACCCCTTTTGTTTCTTGGCACCTTTTGCAGCCTTGGCTGGTCCTGATGCCTTTGGAGCCATTGCACAACCTTGAGTCACCCCTCTAGCCAACACCTGACTGTTGTAGCTAGGAGTAATTAATATGAGAACAGGCTGAGGAAAATGAAAAATGTTGTATATATATTTTTTTTTTTTTTTTACCCGCCTGGGAGGTGGCAATACTGAGGAAAACCTGTGAGTATTGCAACACCAATGCCCGTTAGCCGGAGTCCAAGGTTGACTCAGATACTGCTGGATCTAAGGCTGAGTCCCTTTAAGCAAAAAAACTCTTTTTTTTTGGTCAATAGTGGAACTAAGTCCTAGACCTGAAGATCCACAAACCGCCACTGGGTGTCACTGTGGCCAAAAGACCCAGCTGCGCGCTCTGTGTCCTTCTTCCTCTGCCTCCAGGAGGGAAAGACCAGCCAGAGAAAAAGTTTTACTTTTAAACAGACCCTGACGCTGCTGGCCCGCCCCCCCAACGCACGCCGACGCTATAAAAGGCGGCGTGCACGCGCGCGCGCGCGCACCCCCCACGCTGAAAACAACATGGAGGAAGCAGAGCAGAGGAAAAAACATGGACCAGCGCCAGGCAGCACCAACAGACACCAGGTAAGCACTAATCTTATTGTAGTGCACAGAGAGAGGAAGCTGTCCCCATGGGCTTCCTAAGAAACAGGAGTTTTCACCAGCAATTTCCTCTTTAAAACATGTGGGGTTGCAGTATCAATGCTAACAGGCAGACCTGGGGTGAGTAGCAAATATATATCTTACACAAGTATACATATATCTACATGTTATCTGGGTAAACATTAGTATCCCATCCTGCCCACACAGACATAGTGGAGATAGTGGCTGATGCACAAGCATACCATTAGCCAACCCAGAACCCCCAGGGGGATACCTACTGTCGAACCAAGTCCCGCAGGTTCCCTCTTACCTGCTCCACGCCACAGGGTATTGCAAACTGCAAGAGGCCCAATCTTCCCCCATCTCCGTGGGTATTGTCTCGGACCTTCAGGGACCGGGGTCCTGTGTTAAGGAACCCACACCCCTGGACCTATATAGCATCCTGGCATCAGTAGCGTTTAGTCCTGGGAGAGACCAAGGCACTGGAGCCCAGAATCCAGCCCTCCAAGGAGAGGCATTATAGGCAACACCCCACGCAGGCAGGGACCGGGTACCGTACTCCTTGGCTTTGAAGCACTTCGGACGGATCCGGCTAGCTATCCTGGGTCCCGAGACCTCCGAGGGACAGCTAGACGTGACCAACACCTAAGACACTGGCGAAAAAACTGAAGCACTCTCAGTGGGAGGGGGTTATATAGGGAGGAACTTCCTGTGAAGTTGATTACACCAGTGTCCACACCTGAAGGTACCCATATAACCCATATGTAATGACTATGCGCTCTGTGTCCCGTGATGTACGATAAAGAAAAAGAGAACATGTTCTCTTTTTTTCTCGTCGAGACGTTTTCTCTACGAAAAACATACACACGACCGTTTTCCTCTGCAAAAAAGCTCTGCCAGCATTTTTCTTGATGGATTTTGTTGAGGAAAACGGTTGTGTGTACGAGGCCTTAGAGTCTCTGAGAAGTCTAGTACACCCCAGTGTCAAAAGGAGGTGCCCACAATACAATCTGGCTATGCCAAGGAACCTGGATGCTCAGCAGAGATACAATACAATGACTTATTCAACTTCTTGCTCCTATTAGGTTATCACATTTTTCTCCCTCCGCTATCTTCATGTAGAAATACTCGGGCAAATGCTCGGATTTTCACAAAAGAGGTACTTCTATATCGAAGTATGAAGTGTAAACGTTGTGATGGATGCCAATACTATGACCCCATGCATTGTGTACTCATTATCTCCAATACCACACAGGCTGCCATAGAGGTCATCAAATGCTATCAGAAAAGGGTAGTAATGTCAACACTGGTCCAAATAAAAAGTACAGACTGTGAAATCACAACAAAGATAAAACTTGATCAATGTTTACACCTGCCTTAGTCAATATAACCTAATAGAATCTAGAGATAAAATATAGCTGGTGCTGAAAGGTTTTTACATTCTATTATGGAATGATTAATTTCCCAAACAAATACAACATTCACTGTTAGAAATTCCTTCATTCGAACAAAATTTGCCACTCTGATTTTCTGTGGTGGAAAATGTTCGTCAATTTCAGTCCATTAATGATCACAAATCGAACACACATACCTAAAATGAAATATTTCGAACAAAATTCTAATAATGCATGGTCAGCTTAACTACGCTAGCAAAGTCTAAAAATACCACTTTGACCTCTTTCAACCGGGTGGCCGGGGAGCAGTAAAAAGGGGTGGCTGAGCCACAGGTTTAATAACCCCCCTGGCTGCAAACACGAACTGTCCCTATACAATCGTGCAAGGCTGTATAGATGCTGCGGCTACAACGCTTTGCAGCATTTTTAACTTGGGGTACAGAGGTACCATCTGTCAAAACATTAAAAAAAAATGTACTTCCAATAGTCACATTTACAGTAATATAGAAGAAAAATTTTGGGACGGGAATACACCCACCCCAAACAAAACAACCAGACTTTATCATGTATATTAAAATACAATATCTTTATTACAAAAAAGTTTAAAAACACACGTATAAGTAAGTCAGGGCTCAAAATGTCAAGCCCTGAGCTACTAGCCAGGCCTCAAGAGTTACTCGCCACCAGTTGCCCCACCTAATTCATACACAGCCCTGCTCCTAATTGCACCCATAAACACGCCCTCGTAAATTATCTCATGGAATGACACTGTTAAATGTTTTATGCAGAATCAAGTTACACAATTAAATATTACCAACAACAACATTAACACAATGGGACAGGGCACTGGGGGCAGACCAGAGGGACAGGGCACTGGGGGCAGACCAGAGGGACAGGGCACTGGGGGCAGACCAGAGGGACAGGGCACTGGGGGCAGACCAGAGGGACAGGGCACTTGGGGCAGTCCAGAGGCACAGGGCACTGGGGGCAGTCCAGAGGCACAGGGCACTAGAACTGTGTCTCTTCCCCATTCTCTTGCTGTCTCCTCTGCAACTCCCATCCATCCTCTCTCTCCCTCTCCAGAGATCCCCAGGGCCCCGGATGCCTACCCCCCCCTACTTCTTAATTTGCGGCAGCCCCCCTGCTTCTCAATTTCAGGTGGCAGCACCCCCCCCAGGTACTCTGCTCCAGGGGGCCCATGCCTTAAGCTGTGTAAAGGGCCCCAAAATTCCTGATGGCGGTCCTGCGCATACCTCCAAACACGCATGGATTCTGCGGGACTTTCCACAGTCCCGTAAAAAGGGTTAATTTTCCCGCACTGCAATAGGAGGCAGCACTGAAGCAGAAGGAACCGGAGCGGTGTGTGGAGGACTGTGGCTGCTGAAGGGAAGAAAGCAGACAGTCGGGCTAATGACAGGTGAGAGGCACTCCCCCTCCGCTGAACAACTGCAAAACCTTCCCCAGGAGGAACCGGAGCGGTGTGGGGATGTCAGCTGAAGGGAAGAGAGCCGACACATTCCGTGCACAGATGAGTCACCGCTCAACAACTTTAATCCCCCCCCCCACTCAACAACTTAAACCCGCCCCCCCGCTCAACAACTTTAATGTCCCCCCGCTCAACAACTTCAATTCGCCCCCCCCCCCCCCCCGCTCAACAATTTTGAAATGTAATTTTGACTATTACCTATACTACCATGATGATTGAGAGATGTACAAAATCTGGAACTCTCTTGTCCCTTGGCTATGTTGAGAGGCACTTCTTCTGCTTTTACAATATTATTAATTTGTACATGTGGTTTTTAACTTTTTTTTGTAATAAAGATATTGGCTTTTTATATACATGTAGTGTCGTTGATGTTGAGGCGATAAAGCCCAGTCCATTTGTTCGGGGTGGGTGTAGTCCCGTCCCATATTTTTCTTATATTATGTAGCACTACCCCCGAAGGAGCTGCTGAATATTTTCAGGAGGCATGTTACCTCTATCTTCTTCTTTTTTTAAGATTTATTTGCAGAACTTGGTAAGGAAAGAAGGAGTGGTTGAAGGGGGGGTAAGGCTCCTTACACACGGAGCGGTCCGTTTTTCGGTCCGCTCCGTGTGCCCGTCAGCTCAGCGGGGGGTCTCCGCTGAGCTGTCGGGCGGACAGGGCGGTCCCCGCACACTGTGCAGGGACCGCCCCGTCTCTCCTCCGCTCTCCCCTATGGGGAGTCGGATGGAAACGGACCGTCTGTCCGTTTGCATCCGATCCGTTTGGCCGGACGGAAGAAAAATAGGACATTCTTCCGTCCTTAAGTACCCCTCCCCAGCATGCACAGCGGGACAACCAACCCCCACTGAATAGCTGCTGAGGGGAGACACCCAATATCACCCTGACTTAGCTGCTGCCACCCTTGGCCTGTGGTGGTAACAACACCCCAGGCGAACAATGGTGGTCACTCCCAGCACAGCCACAGAATCAGAAGCCAAATTTAGCCAAAATTATGTATCTGAGTCAACTAACACTCAGACTCCCTTCTAAACTTAAAGCAGCACCAGCCCAACAGGAGCAGGTTGCTACATTAAAAAAATAATAATATAATTCTACTTTATTTACTGGGGCCTACTGTTGGCATGCTAGTACAGCAAGCTTATTATGTGATAATGATAGCACCAATGCCAAGACATTGCCTACTGCTGTCATGCTTGTAAATTGATAATTGATGCCATTTTTAGTACCACTATCATGTAGAAGAATGTGAAATAAATGAGTCACATAAATTCAAGTCCTGGTACATATTAAATGGTCCCTAGGAACTAGATACCCTGGGAGCTTCTTGAATGTAATATGCAAATGTTGTTCAGATCTTTGAAGACTAAATCCCCCTCTCCACTTCAATACCCCAAACTAATGGTAGATTCCTAAACCACAGAACATAGCACTATAATGCAACATGAGAATAGGCCTATCTCACCACTACAAGAAAAAATGACTTTACATACTGACGTCGGGGGATCTTGTGGCATTTTTGAGAGACGTTTCTTATTTTTTTTAATATTTATTATAATTTTCAATACATTTTTAAGACCTCTGCTGACAGCCAATAAAGTATTGCTGCAAATGCCTTTATAATTCTATTTATGTGAAGTGTATACTCAATCTATACGGTTAAAACATTCTTGGTCTCCTGAACTGGCATCTTTCCTAATATTAAAAACATCTTACATCTTACATCTTACTTGTATATACTAAATATACAGTACATCGTATTTTAAAGTAGAAATAAAGCCCGCTTTTTAACT
This sequence comes from Rana kukunoris, assembly GCA_029574335.1. NCBI lineage: Eukaryota > Metazoa > Chordata > Amphibia > Anura > Ranidae > Rana > Rana kukunoris. The sequence continues at coordinate 651,798,646 of CM056049.1, read as the reverse complement.
TTTACCTACAGGTAAGCCTGTAGTAAGGCTTACCTATAGGTACATTGAATATCTCCTATACTTGCACTGTTTAGTAGATATTCACATGGGATGCAGCCAGTGACGTCACCGGCGCATGCGCTCTGAAGGGATGTGCCATACCTTCAGAGCTCCGTGCCAGGGTTGGGGTTCCCACGCACATGTGCGGGAGTGACGTCATCATGGCCCCGGCTATTCATACAGCTGAAACCTGGGAATCCAGAAGGAAGACCAAGTGAAAATCAAAGTGTCGGGGAGCCTTGACAGCGTTGCGCTGAAAGGGCTGCGTGTACAGATAAGTCTGTAATAATGTGCTAGTATGCGGTACATACTGATACATTATGACTTAAACCTTTTTTTTTTTTGTGGTGGCTTACTGCAGTCTTTAAACGAATAACGAAATATTTAAAACATGCAAAAAATTCAATTTTATTGTTCCCCCTTAAAGTGGTTGTAAACCAAGTTACACCACTTTTACCTACAGGTATGCCTATAATAAGGCTTACCTGTAGGTACTAAAAATATCTCCAAAACCTGCACGGTTTGGAAGACATTCACCATATATGTTTGCGGCAATGTCATTGGCGCATGCACACTGAAGAAAGGGCACAATTAAAGCTCCCGTTCCGTGATCGGCGGCATGTCAGGTGACTCTGGACAGTCACAGAGCCAGAGTCCACGACCCTAGAAGGAAGAGGGGTAAAGATAGATGCGGCCACCATTGGGGTAATTGTGGGCTTTGTTTGCAGGTAAGTGCAACATAATGGGCTAGTATGCGATTAGCAGGGGAAAAAAGAGGAAGTAAAACCCATCAGGGTTTACTTCCTCTTTAAAGCATGATTCAAATGCCACATTAGACACATACATGGGATATTGATCTATTATGAGTGCATGCAGTGTTTTCTGTACCCAAGCCAGGCTGGTCACCCACAGACATAACACTCTATAGCAGGGGTCTCAAACTGGCGGCCCTCCCTTCAACTGTTGCACAACTGCAAGTCCCATCATGTCTCTGCCTGTGGGAGTCATGCTTGTAACTGTCAGCCTTGCAATGCCTCATGGGACTTGTAGTTTCGCAACTGCTGGAGGGCCACAGGTTGAGACCCCTGCTCTATAGTATACTTAGTCACATTGAATACTGACTTATCGTAAGTATGATTTGTAAATCAGAGATTGAAAAAAACTTACTGAAGCGATTTCAAAATTCCCAGACAGCAAATACATTTGACTGGATAAAGCTGCTGTTTGGATCACAATTTTCCACTCTACCACTTTGACTTTTTAATTGAAGGATGTTGGGTGGAAAGGTGTCGACAAGGATATCCACAAAGTGAATTTTGGATTGTTCATAAGGAACCGGATGTAATCCACTCAGTGTGTGTCCAGGTTTACTCTAGATAAGTGATTCCCAACCAGGGATCTGTGGGTACCAAGAGTTCCTCTAGAAGTAGCTTTAGCTATGGCTGATCAACCCCACATTGGATGGAGCATATATACCAAATTTATCGGCATATAACATGCACAGGCATATAACATGCACCTTCATTTTAAGAGCGACGTTTCAGGAAAAAAACTTGAATTTTCAAAGAACTTTGAAGCAAAATAAGGGTCAGTGCCCATCAATGCAGCCTGATCAATGCCCATCTGCACTCTCACAATTGCCCATCAATGCAGCTTAATAAATGCCCACCTGTAGCCTCATAATTGTCCATCATTGCAGCATAATACATGCCCATCTGCAGCCTCATAATTGCCAATAATTGCAGCCTGATCAATGCCCATCTGCAGCCTCATCATTACCATGAATGCAGCCTGATCAATTCTCATCTCACATCAGATTACTGCTGACTCAGAGGGGACAGGGAGGGGGTGGGATGAGCACCATCAGATTACATACAGCGAGAATCTCCTGTTTACTCGGCGGCCTCTTTAATACAAAGTCCTGCCTCCTGGACCGGCTTCCATGATAGACAGAACACTGGTCCAATGCCGGTGTCCTGCTGAAAATGTTCCCCCGGCGGATTTGGACCCCCCCCGTACTGCTTGCGCAGTACAAACCTCATTAAGCTATGACTAAGCATCGGTTGTCGATGTGAAACGCGTCAGCTTTTGTTACCCCACTGTTTGCTGTTTTTGCTGTTTTAGTTTTTTGACTGGAATAAACAGGCACTATTTTTAAGTCTTTTCATCCATTGGAGTGCGGCTGTCCATTTTTCTTTCCTTATATTGCACCACGCATTGCCTGCACCCATTTGGGTTTTTGAACTCTACTCACCACTGAAGAGTGTCGTCGGGAGCGGCGGTTTTCCCTTTTTTTTTTTCAAATAACTTTTTATTGAAAATGATAGCTTGCAGCATACAAAAGCATAGGATATAGCATGAGGGAAGATGTACAAAGTAGGACACCAGTCTGCGTACATTACAGGCCTTTCGGCTATAAGAGAAATGGTTTATAGCACATACTCAAAGTTAAATCTGCTATATCGTAGAGGCGTACATTATGACTCTGCAAAACATTAAACCTGAAGTGAGTCACAGGGGTACTCACGGAAGGAAGGAGAAGGAAAGGAGGAAAAGAAAAAGAGAGAGAGAAAAAAAGAAGGAGGGGAGAAGAAAAGAAAGGTGGAGAAAGGTGTCATCGAAGCAGCTCGTTTACATGGTTATATTGGGTCCTCCCGGAGGCGCCACGGCTCCCAGACGCGATTTTCCCTTTATCTTGCAGTACAAACCTCAACCGAGCTTACAGAGCCTCTAAAAATAGCCGAACATGTAGAGCTGAGAGTCAGCTCTACACGGCGCATGTGCAATGACTATCACACATATGTCCGCACGCTCCCGATGCTAGTGCTACTCTGCAAGGAGCAGGGGTGATTTTAACAATAAAGTACATGTCTTAGCGGGGCGTGTTGATGGGCGTAAAACCCACCCATCTGACTTAAATGTGCAAATCCGCACTAAGACGTGTACTTTATTGTTTAAATCACCCCCGCTCCTTGCAGAGTAGCACTAGCATCGGGAGCGTGTGGACATATGCGTAGTCATTGTGTATGCGCCGTATAGTGTTTGGCTATTTTCGGAAACTAGGCGCCGTGCCTGCGCAGTACAAGGGGGTCCTTATCCACCGGGCGGATCTTATTAGAACACCGGCCCAGGGGAGCTGTGGTGGCTCAACGTGATTGGCACTGCGCTGACAAGCCATTCACCTCTGCAGCCAAGGGTTCGGATCCCGGTCTCAGCTACATGTGAATTGAGTTTGGTGGTCTCAGCCCGGCTCCCGGTGGGTGTGCTATGCAAGGTACGCCTGTGATTAGTACGGCCGCCCTCCCCCCCCCACAAAAACCACCACACGAAATTGGTTTAACACATACGCACTTTGGCCATGCGGTCTCCTAAAATAAAGAGAGGCGAAGGACCTACGGGGCTGGCTGGGTGGGCTAGGCCCCCCCACTCCCTCATAGGGGGAGTCCCTCTGCCCCATTGGGGTCCCGTTGGGCCCCAGTTGGGCTCCCAAGAGGAGCAGGTAGGGTGGGAGGCCCCCCTCACACCTGCCATTGCCACCAGGGTCATGGAGAAGGATCGCACAAAAATACACTTAAAAAAAAAAAAAAGAACACCGGCCCAGGAGACATTACTTCCTATTACAGATGCCACTGAGTAAACAGGAGATTCTCGCTGTATCTGATGGTGCTCGTCCCACCCCCCATCCCCCTCCCTGGTCTCTCCCAGCCCAAATTTCAGTATCAGCGTATAACACACACACTATTTGCAACCAATTTTCAGGGTGAAAAGGTGAGTGTTATACCCCCACAAAAAATACAGTAGTTGCAGGCCAACACCATTTGGCAGAGCAAGCAGCATTACATCAATGATCTTTTTAGCTGTCTGTAAGGGTGGCATTCTGACCACCACTGTAAAGGGGACATCATTCCCAACTGCCCCCAATGTAAGGGGCATTCTTCTTAAAAAAAATTGTAACAGGGACACCGAGACCTTATAATTATTTCAAGGGTACCTCTGGGGTAAAACAGTTAGTAAAGGCTGCTCTAGGGTGATCACAAACCCTTTAATTATTGGGCACTGCCATGTAATCATTACCTTGAATTGCATATATGCATTGTACTGTGAATACAGCCAGAACCAGAGATACCAGCAAATACATCTGAAAAAAAAAGAAAGACAGAACATGTTACAGTGCGTAGAACAATTTATGGCAGTTATAAAGTAATATTGTAAAGGTGTACCATAGGGGAACGCAGTAATATATTCCAGGCATCATTCACTTGAAGGTAAAGGAGCACAAGGGTACAAGGATTAACACCCTCATCACTGCTGTGATTCTGGCACCTGTAAAGCCCAACACAGACATTCCAGTTATAACAGCAAGTTCTAAGAAGGAAGACATAAATTATACTACAAGGGAGAACTATAAAAACACTGAACAGTGTAAGTTATAAAAATAAAACTGACTCATTTTCAACTTTTACTAATAGAACACCAATTCCGTCACCTAAATGTTCTCATCTGTAAATGTTCACCACCTCAGTCTGCTTCCCGACCTAAGAGTCAGATAACTCCACCACCTCCAGATCCAGGGTAACATTTCATACAACTCATTTAAAAGTATGTAAAAAACAAACATACATACTCACCTAGGTGAATGCAGCATCGGTCTGATGCTACATCTGTCCCCCGCTGCCTCTAAGACTGAGAATTGAGCGATCAAGTACCACTGATCCCTCAGCTCTCAGTCTTCACTGAGCAGAAAGACAGTGACTGCCAGTCACCACCTATGTCCTGCGCCCCTCCAGAACTCACTGGAGTGAGGGCAGGAGTGGCTGGCTCAGGTTCTCAGCAGCTCATTGTGAGGCTGAGCCAGCTGGTGTTCCAGGCATTTGGGTGGATCCGACATTAACCACTTAAGGACCGCCTACTGCACATTTACGTCGGCAGAATGGCACGGCTGGGCACATCAACGTATATATATACGTTGATTTTAGTACCCAGCCGTGGGTCGCGGGCGCGCGCCCACGGGCACGCGCCCGTGACCCGGTCCAAAGCTCCAGGACCGGGACCGCGGGATTCGCGGACCCGATCGCCGCAGCAGTGCGGCGATCCGTCCCTGGAGCGGAAGAACGGGGAGAGCCGTGTGTAAACACGGCTTCCCCGTGCTTCTCTGTGGCCGTAGCATCGATCGGGTCATCCCTGTAATAGGGGGACGCGATCGATGACGTCACACCTACAGCCACACCCCCCTACAGTTGTAAACACAACACATAGGTCACACATCCCCTACAGCGCCACCTGTGGTTAACTTCCAAACTGCAACTGTCATTTCCACAGTAAACAATGCAATTTAAATGCATTTTTTGCTGTGAAAATGACAATTGTCCCAAAAATGTGTCAAAATTGTCCGAAGTGTCCGCCATAATGTCGCAGTCACTAAAAAAATCGCTGATCGCCGCTATTAGTAGTAAAAAAAAATAATTAATAAAAATGCAATAAAACTATCCCTTATTTTGTAAACGCTATAAATTTTGCGAAAACCAACCGATAAACGCTTATTGCGATTTTTTTTACCAAAAATAGGTAGAAGAATACGTATCGGCCTAAACTGAGGGAAAAAAATGTTTTTTTATATATTTTTGGGGGATATTTATTATAGCAAAAAGTAAAAAATATTGCATTTTTTTTTAAATTGTCACTCTATTTTTGTTTATAGCGCAAAAAATAAAAACCGCAGAGGTGATCAAATACCACCAAAAGAAAGCTCTATTTGTGGGGAAAAAAGGACGCCAATTTTGTTTGGGAGCCACGTCGCACGACCGCGCAATTGTCAGTTAAAACGATGCAGTGCCGAATCGCAAAAAGGGGCAAGGTCCTTTACCTGCATTTTGGTCCGGGTCTTAAGTGGTTAAAGTGGAGTTCCACCCATTTTTTTATGTTTGTCTGTGATGCATGCCCTAATCTCATGGTGTTCAAAATGGACAATTTTTATTTATTTTGTTGCTTGTAAATACCTTTATTTTGTAGTCCTTCATTACTTCCTCCTCCTTATTAGCCTAGGCTATTAAGTCACAAGGCTATTTGCAAGGGTTTCTGGGATAGGCATTATGTTTCCCAGTAGTCTTTGCAAACCTGACTGAAACCTATTACATTGCTTGTGCAGCACTGAGCATGTGCGAGATATGCAAAGCTGAAATCCAGGAAGTCATACAGTCTGGCTTCATGATGCCCACACTTAAGATGGCCACGGTCTATTTCTAGATTATAATCTAAATGCTGTAACAACCCAACAAAACAGACCTTAGTTTACAGACTAACATTACTAGAATACATTAAGCTTGTGTATTACAGGGGTATTTATATTTAAAAGGTGAAATTGTGGGTGGAACTCCCCTTTAAAGTCGGGATCAATCCAGAACCTGGACTGGCTGAGTGGCGTAAGTTGACAGCGGACTTTAGAAGGAAGGAGGCCACCATTTCATGTCTCCTAAAAATGCTAGTTGCCTGACTGTTATACTGATCATCTTGCTTAAAGTGGAACTTCAGCAACTGCAGCACTTCTAAAAACCCACTAGGTCAAATCTAAAGCTGGGCCTACACTTACTGACAAGGTGGCTGGCAATGATAGCAGAATTAGACCAGAAAGGTTCCCTAGAAGTTACCAGTCCAGCCAAACTAAACTAATGCCACGTAAAATATAAACAGCCTATTACAACAAACAATACTATTGATTTGGAACTACTTGTGCTTATTCAGATATCATGTGGTGACATCACAGTTCATAGTCAGCTCACTGTCAACACTGGACCTTAGTGCTGCCTACTCCACCTTTGGGCAGAACTCTGCACACTGAGTACAGAGAACTAAGCTACTGTAATTTATGTAATACTGTATACTGGTGTTATCTAAACATTACACTTGGGATATATTCTACTGCAATATTAATATTTATGTTTCTCAGAAATGGTAAGTGATAAAAAAAACTGAACCTTTCATAGAGCTCTATCACCAGGGTGTGGTTGTCCCCAAAGAAAGATGTGTTCAATTTCAAATGTCTTAACATATATTCAGGAATGGTGACTCCCTCTTGGATTAGTTGAGCTAGGTTGAAAAAGCCCTAAAAAAAAGCATACAAAATAAGCAAGTCAAACAACAGCAAAAATAATAGTACTGATAATAAGAAAAAGTGGAACCACCCCACCTGGAACTACATTACACTATATTGTCAAAAGTATTTGCCTTTACATGCATATGAACTTTAATGGCTTTCTAGTCTTAGTCCGTAGGGTTCAATATTGAGTTGGCCCACCCTTTGCAGCTAATTCATCCCAAAGTGTTCTAATGCTTTGAGGTCAGGACTCTGTGCAGACCAGTTGGATTCCTCCCCCTCAAACTCGCTCATCCATGTGTTAATGAACCTTGCTTTGTGCACTGATCCAAATCATTTGGTGGAGGGCGGGGTTAGGGTGTGGGGTTGTTTTTTAGGGGACGGGCTTGACCCCCTAGTTCCAGTGAAGGGAACTCTTAAGGTGTCAGCATACCAAGACATTCCATATTTCATGCTTCCAACTTTGTGGGAACAATTTGGGGATGGCCCCTTCCTGTTCCAACTTGCCTGTGCATCAGTGCACAAAGCAAGGTCCATAAAGACATGGATGAGCGAATGTGGGGTGAAGGAACTTGACTGGCCTGACCTCAACCCAATAGAACACATTTGGAATGAATTAGAGTGGAGACTGCGAGCCAGGCCTTCTCATCAGTGCCTGACCTCACAAATGTGCTTCTGGAAGAATGGTCAAACATTCCCATAGACACACTCCTAAACCTTGTGGACAGACTTGAAGCGGTTATAGCTGCAAAGGGTGGGCCAACTCAATATTGAACCCTACGGACTAAGACTGGGATGTCATTAACCACTTCAGCCCTGGAAGGATTTACCCCTTTAATGACCAGGCCATTTTTTGCAATATGGCACTGTCTTATTTTAACTGACAATTGCGTGGGTGTGCGACGCTGTACCTAAGTAAAATTTAAGTCTTTTTTTTTTTCCCCCACAAATAGAGCTTTCTTTTGGTGGCATTTGATCACCTTTGTGGTTCTATAAACAAAAAAAGAGCGATAATTTTGAAAAAAAAACATAATATTTTTTACTTGCTATAATACATATCCAAAAAACAAAAATATATATAAAAAACATATTTATTCATCAGTTTAGGCCAATATGTATTCTCTTACATATTTTTGGTAGAAAAAAATAAAATAAAATCGCAATAATAAATTGATTGAATGAATGAAAACTTGTATAGCGCGGCACATGCGAACTGAATCGCCTCTGGGCGCTTGTTGTTCCTGTCTCCTTTGATATCAAAAGAGAAAAGTCTTGACCTTTTTCCTAAATGCTAGGTGGTTCTCCTCCAACCGAATGCTGGTTGGTAAAGCGTTCCATAGTCTGGGACCTTGGATCGCGAATCTTCTTTCTCCTTTGGACTTGAAGTTGGCTTTCGGAACCTGGAGCCAAACGTTTGGTTTGTACAAACGTTATAGCGTCTATAAAATAGGGGATAGTATTATGGAGTTTTATTGTTTTTACTGGTAATGGCGGCAATCTGCAATTTTTTGCGAGACTACGAAATTGTGGGGGACAAATCTGACCCTAAGTGACACTTTTGGGGACCATTGACACCAATACAGTGATCAGTGCTAAAAAAAAAAATATGCACTGATTACCGTATAAATGCCAGGGAAGGGAATTAATATAGGGCGATCAAAGGGTTAAAGGGTCACTAAAGGAAAAAAAAATGTTTTGCTGAAATGACTGTTTACAGGGTATAGAGACATACAAGTTAACTGATTGCTTTTAAAAATGATTAAAAATAGATAAAAATCAATCATATAATGTGCCTGCAGTTTAGTTTCACTTTTAAACTGGTTTCATGTTTCTGTGAAGTAGAGAGACACACAGAACAAAAACAAACAAATCCAGGGCAGTGTTTTGTTTTTAAAATGAATCTGATTGGTTCTGAGGAGTTTTAAAAACACAGTAATGACAGCTTGGACCACAGTGAAAAGCTGCCATGAGATTTTTCATAAGGAGCCAGACAAGAAGGAAGTGTGGAGATCAGAGGAGAATTACAGCAACTTCAAAGCAAAAACGAACAATGAGGACATGGAACCAGGACTGCAGTAAGGTAAAGGAAGCTATTTAGCTAAAAAAAAAAAATCCTTTAGTGATCCTTTAACTGTGTTCCCTTAGGCCGCGTACACACGATCGAACATATCTGCTGAAACTGGTCCGCAGACCAGTTTCAGCAGACAGATTCAATCGTGTGTATGGCCTAGCGGACAGGTTTCCAGCGGACAAAAGTTTTAAAGCATGCTTTAAAACTTGTCCGCTGGAAACCTGTCCATCGGATATGTCCACTGGTTAGTACGACTAACCAGCGGACCGAAATCCCCCGCATGCGTCGAATGGATTTGACGCATGCGTGGAAGCATTTTATTTCCTGGTTTGGTGACGTGGCGGCGTCAACGTCACCGCCACGTCACCGCGTTCTCTGTCCGAGGGGATTTTCGTCCGATGGTGTGTACACACCGCCGGACCAAAATCCTGCAGGAGACATGTCCGATTTAAACGGTCCGTGGACCGTTTTCATCGGACATGTCTCTTCGTGTGTACGGGGCCTTAGTGTGTTTCTAACTGTGTGGGGGAAGTGCTGAGAGGAACAACACAGAGATCATTGTTCCTGATCACTAGGAACAGCAGATCTCTATTTTGTCCCCTGTCAGAACAGGTATTTGCCTTGTTTACATAGGCAGATCCCCATTCTGCCTCTCTGTACTGCGATCGTGGATGACCAGCAGACATTGGGTCCAATGGGCACGCGTGCGCATACTATCTATTGCATGAAACGACGTACAGATACGCTGTTCCATGCAATAGAGTTGCTCTTACGCAGTATATATGTGGTGGGCGGTCTTTAAGTGGTTAAAGTTCATGTGCGTGTAAAGGCAGGCATCCCAATACTTTTGACAATAAAGTATATATAATATTAGGATTTGGAGACATTACACTACTAATGCCATTCAATAATTCCACACCAAATGGTGCTGTACACCAATTCTGGTCTTTCCTGCATATCACTCATGAACAGTAGAATAAAGAAAAGAGCTAAAGGCTATAAAGGAAGGAATGGCAAAAGAAGCTAAGCTTTCATTATTACGGTCCCAAGCATTGGCGTAACTAGGATATGGCAGCCATGGCAAGTGCCATGGGCGCAATATGAAGGGGGCGCTGTTGAGTGGCTGGGCAGCAAGGCACTTACCAGGGTCTGAGGGTCTCTTCTTCCCTCCTCCTGAGCATAGGCAGGATCTCCTTTTCAGCACCTTTGCTAATGAACAATGGCAGCAATATCCCTGCTGCGTTCAGCCATAGCACTCCCATTCCATCTGGTCGGATTGGCAGAGCACAACGAAGAAGGAGGAACATCAGTTTCTCCCTCTCCTCTGTGAAAACTGAGGCCTTAGGTGATGAAGATGTCATCACTTCCAGTATTGGTTCTGCATTTACCTGGCCTTGAAGGGCAGAGGAGGGATCAGGGGTCTAATAAACCCCAGATTTCTCCATAAAGAGGATATATCGCTACCCAAGGTATCACAAGGGATGATAAATATCACTAGTTTTGTTAGCTGTTTTTTTTTTGTTAAGGTTATCTGAAAGATGAGTTTCAAATATTTCGACAGGGGCGCAGTTTCAGTGCTTGCCATAGGTGCTATTTTCACTAGATACGCCTCTGGTCCCAAGTCAATCAACAGTCTCATCTTGCTTTATGGTAAGAATGCTTTCAATAAAAATCTGAGAGATGTAAAGAAGGTTATGTGTTACCTGAGCATCGCCGAGCGCTGCCGCCTGTGTGTACATCTTTGCTGACTCTTCCACATGTCTATGGTGGTTTTCCCCACCATAATAATACATGTCACCCATCTTCAATAAAGCTGCGGAAATAGAGAGGGGTCATATGTTTTCATGATCAGATGAGAATCATTACTCTAATAAAGGGTGTACCAGCACTCAGGAGTCAAGTACATCAATCATTACAATGCATTCACTACATCCTTGTGTATAGTAACAGTCATATCCAATAAGTCTTAAGAGGCCATTAACAATTTTTAGTTTAGGCTACATCTCTAACACAATAGTGAGACGCACTAGACACAATATCACAGCTAACAATGCACCTGCTAACACTAAAGCCTCGTACACACGATCGCATATCCGATGAAGCTGACTTTCATCAGTCTTGCCTACACACCATCAGTCAAAAAATCAGACCATGGCAAAACGCAGGGACGTAAAACACTACGACGTGCTGAGAAAAATGCTTCCGAGCATGCGTCAACTTGATTCTGAGCATGCGTGGATTTTTGACCGATGGACTTCCACACAGACTATCATTTTTTTCTATCAGTTTTTTATCCATAGGAACAATTAAAAATATGTTCTATTTTTTTTCACCAATGGAAAACAAACTGATGGGGCCCACACACGATCGGTTTGTCCGATAAAAACAGTCCATCGGTCTGTTTTCATCGGACAAACCGATCGTGTGTACAGGGCTTAAGGCCCTGATTAAGTGTGAAGTGAGGTCAAATGCATTAAAGTAAATCTTAAGCAAGAAAACTTATATTTCTAAAACTGGTCATAGATGAATTGTTTCGTTCTGCCAATGGGCTGAATGAAAAAAAGACAAAGATTCATGCATCCACACTATCAAAGTAGATGGGGGAATTCCCCTGCTGGGACAAAGTATTCTGACAGCAGGACTCTTCGCAGTCAAAATATACTGTGGCTGCTTCGGATTGTTCTGTCAAAAATTGCTACACATGGATCGAAATTCATCCAGTCCCTGCAGATCTAGCCTGATTTCGATACATGCATGACCAGGTTAAAACATTGTTCTGGCTGTAGGTTTAGGGTCGTTGTCCTGCTGGAAGGTGAACCTCCACTCCAGTCTCAAGTCTTTTGCAGACTTTTTATTCCAAGATTTCCCTGTATTTGGCTCCATCCATCTTCCCATCAACTCTGACCAGCTTCCCTGTCCCTGCTGAAGAAAAGCATCCCCAAAATATGATGCTCCCACCACCATGTTTCACAATGGGGATGGTGTGTTCAGGGTGATGTGCAGTGTTAGTTTGCCACCACAAATAAATAGCCTTTGTTTTTTTAAGCAAAAAAATTCAGTTTGCAGCGTCCCACTCAGGACATGTGGGAACTGCAAAAGTATTATTTCTTTGTTATTGCTATATTGCATGTCATTTTGCATTTCTACATCTGTGAGATCCCTGTTCATATGCTGGTCAGGTGTGCTTCATACTTCCCACCACAAGATGGGGATAGCACCACTCTGGGATATCTATCCCAGCTCAGGTTATCTGTGGTCGGTTGTCAAGTTCAGGAAGTGTGTGTGGGGAGAAGGAAAAAGGTGAAGGAGACAGAAGGTCAGTCCAGAGAAGGGACAGATTGGAACTGCTTAAATCAAAAGGTGAATGTCATTAATTGGCAGCAAAGACCTTTTTGAGCATAAAGGTGAAGGATTTCTTTGCCTCCGGCAACCTCACCAAGGTCACTGGATTCAAAAGGGACCAGTAACAAACAAGCATAATACTGAACCACAGCCTGAGTCCAGGATTACTAAAGCCTATTAAGAGTGGATCAGCAGAATTCTCTCTACCCAGATACTGTATTTTAACTGGATGTCTGTATTGCAATCAAAACCAGTCACAGTAAAAATTGTGAGTTGTACCCTACTTCTGTCTACCTCATTCTTCAACACTGCAAATGGTCGTACCACCATTAACGGTACTGACGTCACGACAAATACCATCAAGGGACCCAGCCGCCACAAGCACTTTAAACACCCCTGTCATCACGGGCACCTCAACCACCATCTTGGCTGGCGTTTCCCTATCACAGAGCATGCCCCGGAGGATTTTGTGCTGTCTTCCTCTTCACTGTGCGACCGACCCAGGGAGGCTTTCTGCTAACCGTGAGTAAACCGATGAACTGTATTATTGCTGTCTCCCATCAGCCCACTGTGCACCTCACGTGTCGCCCCTGCGGTTCTGGCTCGTCGCAAGTTGTGGTCTCATCTGACCAGATCACCTTCTTCCACAAGATTGCTGAGTCCTCCACATGGCTTCTCACAAACTGCAAATGCGACTTTTTAGGGCTTTCTTTGAGCAATGTCTTTCTTCTTGCCACTCTTCCATAAAGGGCAGATTTGTGGAGTGCATGACTAATAGTTGTCCTGTGGACAGATTCTCCCACCTGAGCTGTGGATCTCTGCAGCTCCTCCATAGTTACCATGGGCCTCTTGGCTGCTTCTCTGAGTAATGCTCTCCTTGCCCGGCCTGTCTGTTTAGGTGGACAGTCATGTCTTGGTACTGTAGGTTTGCAGTTGTGCCATACTCTTTCCAGTTTTGAATGATGGATTGAACAGTGCTCCATGAAATGTTCAAAGCTTGTGATATTTTTTTTAGAATCTAACCCTGTTTTAAACTTCTCCACAACTTTATCCCTGACCTGTCTGGTGTGTCCCTTGGCTTACATGATACTGTTGTTCACTAAGGTTCTCTAACAAACCTCTGAGGGCTTCACAAAACAGCTGTATTTATACTGAGATTAAAATTACACACAGGTGGACTCCATTTACTAATTAGGTGACTTTTAAAGGCAACTGGCTCCATTAGATTTTAATTAGGGCTATCGGAGTAAAGGGGGCTAAATATTTATTTGTAAAATATTTTGAAAACCATTTATCATTTTCCTTTCACTTCACAATTATGTGCCACTTTGTCTATCACATAAAATCCCAACAAAATACATTTACATGACAAAATGTGGAAAATTTCAAGGCACTGCAAAATGTAAAAACAAGGTACAGTAAATCTTTTGTTGACCTAGTCTTATATGCCAGTCCTAAATTCAAGGGGCCAGATTCAGAAAGACTGGCGTAAGCCCGTGTAATTCAAATTATCAATGCAGTGGGCGTGACCCATGCAAATGAGGAGCCGAACGAACGGCGCATGCGTCGTCCGTGGACGTATCCCAGTGCGCATGCTCAAAAAATTCACGTCGGATAGAATGCCTTAGATACGTCAAACACTGCATACGACGTGAAAGTAACTCACGCCCAGCCCCATTCACCTACGACTTACGTAAACAACGTGAAATTTAACGGCTGTTCCGACGTCCATACTTAACATTGGCTGCACCTCATATAGCAGGGGTAACTTTACGCTGGTCGTACGCCTTACGTAAACGACGTATATCAATGCGCCGGGTGCAAGTACTTCGTGAATCGGCGTATATAGCTAGCTCATTTTCATATTCTACGAGTAAATCTACGGAAGCGCCCCTAGCGGCCAGCGTAAATATGCAACTAAGATACGATGGCGTAAGATACTTATGTCGGTCGTATCAAGCTAGAATTCAGGCGTATCTTGGTTCCTGAATACAGGGCATCTTTTAACTTACGCGGCGTATGAATAGATACGCCAGCGTAAAGTGTTTCTGAATCTGGCCCCTGGGCCGGGATTCAGAAAGCTTTTACGGCGGCGTATCTCCAGATAGGCCGCCGTAATTTCAAATTTGCGCCGTCGCATCTTTACGGCGATTCAGAAAGGCAGTTACACCTGAATTTTTCCAAGATACGACCGACATAAGTCTCTTACGCCGTCGTATCTTGTGTGTATATTTACGCTGGCCGCTAGGGGCACTTCCGTAGTTTTTCGCGACGAATATGCAAATGACCTAGATACGCCAATTCAGGAATGTACTTGCGCCCGGCGTATTACTATACGCCGTTTACGTAAGGCGTACGACCGGCATAAAGTTACCCCTGCTATATGAGGCGCAGCATGGACGTCGGAAACAACTGCCAAATTTTACGTCGTTTACTTAAGTGGTACGTGAATAGGGCTGGGCGTGAGTTACGTTCATGTTGTATGCAGTGTTTGACGGGTCCTAGGCATTTTACCCGACGTGAATTTTTTGAGCATGCGCACTGGGATATGTCCACGAACGGCGCATGCACCGTTCGTTTGGCCCCTCATTTGTATGGGGGTTAAGGATCATTTCAATACAACACGCCCACTGCCTTGATGATTTGAATTACGCGGGCTTACGCCGGCCCATATACGCTTCCCACCGTAACTTAGGGCGTAAGTTGTTTCTGAATACGGTACTCGCCTCTCTAAGTTACGGCGGCGTAGCGCATATGAAATGCGTTACGCCCGCCTAAAAATACCCCAGTCTTTCTGAATCCCGGCCAAGATGTCTAAATGTACATTGTGTTCAGGTTTACAAATCATTTCACTTCTGTCTTTAGGTAAATATCTGCAGCAAAATTGCTTTTTGATAGAGAATGAGTAGCCAGGGCACCCAATAATGATTTTGTAATAAAGTCCTACAATTACTATGGTTCTATTGTAAATTATCAATGTACTTTTTCATGTTCTTGGTCTCAAGATTGATGTATCTAATGATCACATGTAAAACATAAAAGACAAAGCGCATGGTTCCACCCAGTGGCTGAAAAAAAAGTTATGGTGGGACAGCTTTACCCTAACTAATATGCAGTATATGTCTCTACCACACACTCTGGAAAGTACATTTTAAATATAAAATGCACATTTGCAGCTCAACAACACTGTCATTGCTGTCTCAAAATGATAAGCTAAAAATCGAATTCAAAAAGAAAAATAAATGTTTTGATTTCTGACAACAAATGTTCCATGGGAGCTTGTTGTCGGGAATTCCGACCGTGTGTAGGCTCCATCGGACATTTGCTGTCGGAATTTCTGACAACTAAAATTTGAGAACTGGTTCTCAAATTTTCCGACAATTTTCCGATAACAAAATCCGTTCTCTCGCATTTTTCTTCCTTTGCTGTACTTATGAGCAACTAACTGAATAATATCATTTATTGGAAAAAACAAAATTGGTATTAACCACTTCCCCACCGCGCCATAAGCATTTTACTGCTACGGCGCGGTGGAGTTACTTTGACACGACGTCCCTGGGACGTCGTCGTGCACTTCCGCGATTGCGCGTCCCCTGGGACGCGCTCGCGAAAGTGTCCGTGCTCGCTGGGTCTAGAAGACCCGGCGCATCACGGATCACGGTAAATTGCCGCTGATAGCGGCCGTTTACCACGTGATCGCGCCGTCGAATGACGGCGCGATCACTTGTAAACAAACCGGCGTCATTTGATAACGCCGGTTCCTCCCTCTCCTCCCTCTCCTCTCTGTACCGTTCGGTACAGTGTGCGAGGAGAGGGGGGGGGAGCGGGGTGTCAGCAGCTGAGCTGTGGCTGGATCTGTGACAAATGCAGTCACAGATCCAGCCATCCCTCAATCCATCCCAGCTCTGCAATCCCCCAGTACCCAGCAATCCCCCAGTACCCAGCAATCCCCCAGTACCCAACAATACCCCACAATACCCCAGTACCCAACAATACCCCACAATACCCCAGTACCCAACAATACCCCAGTACCCAACAATACCCCAGTACCCAACAATACCCCAATACTCGGCAATACCCCAATACTCGGCAATACCCCAGTACCCAACAATACCCCAGTACCCAACAATACCCCAGTACCCAGCAATACCCCAATACCCCAATACTCAACAATACCCCAATACTCAACAATACCCCAATACTCAACAATACCCCAATACTCAACAATACCCCAATACTCAACAATACCCCAATACTCAACAATACCCCAATACTCAACAATACCCCAATACCCTGCATGATACTTTGCAATACCCCAGTACTCGACAATACCCCAGTACTCGGCAATACCCCAATACTCGACAATACCCCAATACCCTGCATGATACTTTGCAATACCCCAATACTCTGCAATACCGCCTATGGGGATTTTTAAGTAGCGAAGTTTGGCGCCATTCCACGATTGTGCGCAATTTTGAAGTGTGACATGTTGGGTATCTATTTACTCGGCGTAACTTCATCTTTCACATTTTGAAAAAAAATTGGGCTAACTTTACTGTTTTGTTTTAAGCACAAAACAGTTTTTTTTAAAAAAAACACGCGTTCAATAAATTTCTGCGAAAATACCGTGCGAGATAAAAAGTTGTAACGGCCGCCATTGTATTCTCTAGGGTCTTTGCTAAAAAAGCATATATAATGTTTTGGGGTTTTCTAATTTTTTTTTTGTAATTTTCTAGCAAATAAATGATGATTTTTCCATGTAGGAGAGAAATGTCAGCATTGGTCTGGGTGTTCCAGAACGCCTGATGGCGTTCCCTGCATGTTGAGCCTCTGTATGTGGCCACGCTGTGTAAAAGTCCCACACATGGGGTATCGCCATACTCGGGAGGAATAGCAGAATGTGTTTTGGGGTGTAATTTGTGGTATGCATATGCTGTGTGTGAGAAATAACCCGCTAATATGACAGAAACAAGTTTTTTTTTTACAGAATTTTCAGTCGTTTTTCTTTTATAGCGCAAAAAATAAAAAACCCAGAGGTGATCAAATACCATCAAAAGAAAGCTCTATTTGTGTGAAAAAAAGGACAAAAATTTCAAATGGGTACAATGTTGTATGACTGAGTAATTGTCATTCAAATTGTGAGAGCACCGAAAGCTGAAAATTGGTCTGGTTAGGAAGGGGGTTTAAGTGCCCAGTGGTCAAGTGGTTAAACAGGCTCTTTGGAGGGAAAATAATTAAACTATATACAGTACTTCCTTTTTTTCCATTATCCTCCCCCAGCTTATAGGTGAGGGAGAGGTCCTCTTACTTTTGGCCAAGATCTCAGATAATGTTAAGTGGCTCAAATCTCATGAAAAGATGATCCTACGCTATGCTGCAACTTCTTCCCATGACATGCTGCTCAGCATTCTCTGGAATCTTGTCGGCAGGAGGAGTACATCACCCTCTGCACTATGGAAGATTAGGAAGGAGGAGTATGTTACCTATGTGTCCCTCAACAGGTACATTTATGCCGTGTTTTAAAGAGGGGAGGGGGGCATCTTTAATAAGCGGACCTTGTCACTGAGGTGAAGCATCCGCTTAACCACTTCAGCCCCGGACCATATTGCTGGTCAATGACTGGGCCACTTTTTGCGATTCGGCACTGCGTCGCTTTAACTGACAATTGCGCGGTCGTGCAACGTGGCTCCCGAACAAAATTGGCGTCCTTTTTTCCCCACAAATAGAGCTTTATTTTGGTGGTATTTGATCACCTCTGTAGTTTTTGGGCTATAAACAAAAATAGAGCGTAAATTTTGAAAAAAAAATTTTTTTTACTTTTTGATATAATAAATATCCCCCAAAAGTATATAAAAAATATATTTTTTTCCCTCAGTTTGCGCAAAAGTTATAGCGTTTACAAAATAGGGGATAGTTCGATTACATTTTTATTAATATTTATTTTAGTAATGGCGGCGATCAGTGATTTTTATCGGTACTGCGACATTATGACGGACTCTTCGGACACTTTTGACATATTTTACTATAAAAATGCCACTGGCAGTGGGGGGGTTAACACTAGGGGGCGAGGAAGGGGTTAATCATGTTCCCTGGGTGTGTTCTAACTGAAGGGGGGTGGGACTGACTTGGGGAAATAACAAATCGCTGTTCATACATTGTATGAACAGACGATAGGTCATTCCCCCCCCCTGACAGGACCGGGAGCTGTGTGTTTACAAACAGCTCTCGGTTCTCGCTCTGTACCGAGCGATCGCAGGTGCCTGGCGGTGATCAAACCCGCTGGGCACGTGTGTCGGGATCAGGGGCGAGCGAGCCCCTATTGGCTGAACAGCAAGATGACGTATAGCTACGTGATCTCGCCCAGCTGAGCTGACATGCCGCCGTATAACTGCAGCGGCTGGTCGGCACGTAGTTAAGGCACAAAAAAATTCAAAAGACAATTAAGATTGCTTTATTAAGTAATTTATATTCTGTAACATAGTATAATGAATACCCACCATATGTTGAGGGAGCAGGCTGGTGTACCGACAAATTATAATACCTCAATACGCAGGCATCTCTTAGCAGAAATGAAGACAGCTCCTACAAAAGAAACATTTTATTGTTTATGCAGGGAAGACTGTACATGTGGTATGGGTGCTTTAGTAATAGTAATCTCCTATGTACTTCGAATTCTGTTGTCTATGTTAGTGGGGTTAATCTACAAGGAAGGGCGAGACACTCATCTGAGTTTGTGGGGGTTAAAGTGAGCATCGCCAAGTGTGGAACGGGTCACTCTACACTAAGGGCACCGTTCTCAACTCTGCGCTGTGCCTAGGTCTAAAGCAGTGGTCTCCAAACTGCGGCCTGAGGGCCAGATGCGGCCCTTTGCTTGCTCTTATCTGGCCCTTGGGGCACCATTCTTTCTACTGACACCAATGATAGGATACTATTCTTCCTATTAACAACAATGATAGAATACTATTCTTCCTGTGATGGGGCACTATTCCTCACACCAACACCAACATCCCGCCCCCTAAAATCTGAAGGACCGTAAACTAGCCCTTTGTTTAAAACGTTTGGAGACCCCTGGCTTAGAGCACAGGGGGTTGGATGCCATTGGGGACCAGATCCCCCATCAACATATGCTTACAACCATCACAACATATTTAGTCGACCAGCTGTTTAGTGAGCACGGGGGCCAGGCGTGTGGTTGATAAACTCTCTGTTTTAATCTGTGGATACTGTACATACATGTTTCGGTCAAATGTGTATAATGTAAGTGAATTACATTGTTGATAAAGTGCATATTAGAGATGGTTTTATATATATATATATATATATATATATATATATATATATATATATATATATATATATATATATACGAATTGTTAAGTATCCTGCATTTTCTGTAATTCTTTATATTACATTTTTCTGTACGAACCCAGACGAAGTAAAGATTTTCGGAAAGGTGTCTGACTCAGGAAAATATATCCCCCATTTGACATTTCTTAGTGTATCCACATCTATATGTTCTATTTATATGTGTGTTTTTTTTAATTAAAATATTTGTTATATTTTTATACATTTCTGGCAGTGCCTCCAAAGTCCCATCCAGAGGTTCCCCCATTTTGTCTCTAGCATTCATTGGGATGTGGCACACCTATTCTGGTTTTCTCTATCAGATTCTCTTTTTCTTGTACAAAGAGTTTTATTGAAAAAAACACATCAACATAAAAAAAATAAAAAAAAGAAAGGAATACAAATGAAACAGCAGTGGTGGACACACCGTGAGCTATCATAGAAAGAACTGGAGGCGACAAAAAAAAAGGAAAAAAGGTAGTCCATAGATTTGAAAGCAATCCAGCACTTAGGAATCCAGAGGAGAATCCGGAAGACCAGCAATAGAATGTCCCCATCTCAAGTAGCCTGCTAAGTCGAACTAATGCTATTTTAGTGAACAAACCAGTGAACACACTGGAGTAAATGCATGACTTGAAAACAAAATAGAGATTCGGTGCATAACAGTACAAAAAAAACAAAAACTAAAAAAAAAGATTAAAACTGGCACATAGCAGAGGATAGCATTATCCAAAAAGTAAAATAAACAAACAATACGTCATGTGTCCAAGACCAACAGGACCAAGCCTGTGGGTCCGAGCCACAAAGAAGGAAGAAAAGGAGGAGGAGGAGAAAGAGAACCAGCTAGAAAGAGAGCATGAACAAGCAGCATTGAAGAGAAAGAGGAAGAGAGAAAAGAGAAGGAAAAGAAAAGGAGGGGGTCCACGGGGCTGGGGGAACAGAGGTTCATCAAAGAGAAAGTAGTGTTGAGTCAAATCGCGAGGGGTGGTTGTAAGCCACCCATGGTTGCCACACCCGGAGGAATTTATCGTGGGTATCTGCTAACACGGCAGTAAGTTTCTCATTAACCATAATATCATTAATGCAGTTTTTAACGGCTTCAAAGCTGAGGGCCGGGGTCTTCCAGGCCCTTGGTATGGTCAATTTAGTTGCAGTAAAAACATGCGCCGTCAACTGGCGTTCAGGGCGGAGAAGCTCCGTGATCGGTTTCCATAAGAGGGCCTCAAATGGATCCCTCCTTAAGTTGGTATTAAAGAGGTTGCGGAGCAACGCATAAACTCTAACCCACAATCTGCATACCCTGGGGCAGGTCCACCAGACATGTGCCATTGTACCCTCCTGAGAGCATCCACGGAAGCACAAAGGGGAGTAGGATGGTATAAAACTCGCCAACCTGGCAGGGGTATAGTACCACCTATAAAACACTTTATAAGCATTCTCCAGGAAGAGAACATTTGTAGAACATTTAGACAATGCCACGGTCATAGCCTGCCAGTCTTCCGGATCGAGTTGCTTCCCAAGCTCAGCTTCCCATTGCAGGTGATAAGGTCTCAATGGCGGCTTCTTAGAGTCGATAATCGCCGTATAAATCAAAGATATGAGACCCGGGGAATGGGGGCGCAATCTACATAAGCTTTCAAAGGGGGTCATAGTATAGGGGGTGGGTTGAGACCTGATAAGGCGTTGAAGGAAATGTCGGAGTTGTAAATAACTATAGTGTTCCCTAAGTGGAATGTCATAGGAGGAACGTAAAAGTGCAAAAGAGATAATCTTGGTTGGGGCGAGCATAGAATGAACGTCCACAAAGCCATGTTCAGTCCACCATGCAAACTGTAAGGGGTTGTCCCTACCGGGTGGGAATAACGGACTATGGAGGAGGTGAAGCAGCGGAAGGTGAGGGGAAATCAGACCCGCAGAATATTTGACCGCATCCCACAACCGAAGGGAATGGGCCAGACAAGGACCTATAGAAGGCGGGCGGTGTGCTCGAGGGAGCCATGGAAGAGAGGCTAAAGGTGTCGGGTGGGAATCCACCAAATCAAAGGTAGCCCACCAGATTCTCTTTTTCATCTCTGTGTTTAATCACTTGACCCCCAGACCTTTTCACACTTTCTCACATAAGTGTTAATATTACTTAGAACCCCAAATATTTATATATATATATATATATATATATATATATATATATATATATATATATATATATATATAGTTTTAAAAAGGAAAAAAAGTGTAGCGCCAAAACTATATAGATGTAGAAAAAACCATAAATGGCCAGGGTGATGTAGCTACCAGCCAAAATACAGTAAGACCTAAGGTGCAGCCTTCGTGAAGAAGATCATAGACTATAGGCTATGAAACACCAGCTGTTGAGCTGGGTGAAACAAATAACAATATTCAAAAACACAAACTGAAGGTAATGTGAAAAGTGTTGCAACAAAGTAAGTGCAGCTGAAAACAAATGCAAAAGGTCCTGAAAACAGCAAAAACAAGGGGGGAGGGGGAATAGGTGTGGGTTTGAGGATGTTGATATTCCAGTTTCCCCAAAACAGACTGATTGTTCATTCAGTTTGAAACACCTCATCCATATACATTGGCAATCCTTTCCCTCAGAAACAGGTCATCTTCCCAGGACATTCCTTGGCATATATATATATTAAGGTACTCTTACCGACTTTTGTTGACCCACGGCTCACCGTATGGTGGGTAGGTCTTCAAAGCTTGTATAGGCTAGCCGCCCTCCGATCATCCCAATGGATAAATCGATGTCCCAGGTTGTGATGCTGTAGGCAGATCCCAAAAGGAGAGCAGGTATCGCTGGCCTCAGGAACGTCAGACAGAACAGTGAAGATGTGAGACTCCGTATTTCATGGAAGATATGAAAAAAAGAGGGCGAGAACACCTCCTCATCGTGTAGAAATTTATTAAAAGTTGATCAAAAAGTATTGATACAGCAAAGAGATCTGCAAATCTCATTAAAAATTCCAAGCAAGGATAAGGTCCATGTACCAAAATATAAAAGCAAAAAAACCCCAAAAGATAAAAAGTTCCACACTGCACATCAAGGAAACCACAGCAAGCAAAAATCTTGGTAGTAACGCAATAGTGGTGATAAGAGTCCAGTTAACCGACCGGTTTCGTCTTCACAGACATCTATATCCATAACCCAGTAGATGTCTGTGAAGACGAAACCGGTCGGTTAACTGGACTCTTATCACCACTATTGCGTTACTACCAAGATTTTTGCTTGCTGTGGTTTCCTTGATGTGCAGTGTGGAACTTTTTATCTTTTGGGGTTTTTTTGCTTTTATATTTTGGTACATGGACCTTATCCTTGCTTGGAATTTTTAATGAGATTTGCAGATCTCTTTGCTGTATCAATACTTTTTGATCAACTTTTAATAAATTTCTACACGATGAGGAGGTGTTCTCGCCCTCTTTTTTTCATATCTTCCATGAAATACGGAGTCTCACATCTTCACTGTTCTGTCTGACGTTCCTGAGGCCAGCGATACCTGCTCTCCTTTTGGGATCTGCCTACAGCATCACAACCTGGGACATCGATTTATCCATTGGGATGATCGGAGGGCGGCTAGCCTATACAAGCTTTGAAGACCTACCCACCATACGGTGAGCCGTGGGTCAACAAAAGTCGGTAAGAGTACCTTAATATATATATATGCCAAGGAATGTCCTGGGAAGATGACCTGTTTCTGAGGGAAAGGATTGCCAATGTATATGGATGAGGTGTTTCAAACTGAATGAACAATCAGTCTGTTTTGGGGAAACTGGAATATCAACATCCTCAAACCCACACCTATTCCCCCTCCCCCCTTGTTTTTGCTGTTTTCAGGACCTTTTGCATTTGTTTTCAGCTGCACTTACTTTGTTGCAACACTTTTCACATTACCTTCAGTTTGTGTTTTTGAATATTGTTATTTGTTTCACCCAGCTCAACAGCTGGTGTTTCATAGCCTATAGTCTATGATCTTCTTCACGAAGGCTGCACCTTAGGTCTTACTGTATTTTGGCTGGTAGCTACATCACCCTGGCCATTTATGGTTTTTTCTACATCTATATAGTTTTGGCGCTACACTTTTTTTCTTTTTTCTATTACACTTTATCCACTGTGGTGTTGGCTGCCTATACACTATATATTTATACTATATATTTACACTGAATTGTTTAGCGCAATATATTTTAAACTTTTTTGATATATAGTTTTAAGCAGAGGCCCTAGATAATAAAATGGGGGGTGTTGCAATTTTTTATGTCACACAGTATTTGCACTGCAGTTTTTCAAATGCAATTTTGTGGGGAAAGGATAAACTTTATTGAATTTAATGCACAAAAACACAATATAATACCCATTTGGTAATGGGTGCGCAAACACGGGGGGGACAGGGACATTTTACATCTTATTTGAATTCTATTGTTTATTTAATTTTACATCAGTTTGATCAGATGCTTGTTCAAGCTGGTGACAACCGGAACCAGAATTTACTAAATCTTCATCGCTTCTGGTTTCTGATATCACACAGTGGGAGAAACAGCATCACTTCCTCTGACTGTTTCCCAGGGACCTGATGCCACTGGCGGCATCCTCATCGGGATCCCCAATCACACGGGAGAGCCCAGTAAAGGCAGCAGTGGGAGGGTGGTTGGAACTCCCTTTTCCTGCCTGTAAAAGTAATCCAGTGGCTTCTTATCTGCTAGGATTGCATTTACATGGAAGGGAATTGCCGACCCTAAAAAATAATATCTCTCGATCATTGCTGCGTGTTTGCAAAAACAGTTTCCAGGTGTGTTTTCCAGAGGCATTAATGGTATTGCATCAACAAAACGCATAAAAAAACAGCAAAAAATATATAATGTAATAATGTTAGAGGGTGTGGTTGTTACTATTGCTCATCCTCTTTTACTAAGAACTATGAGATATCAACTCTGAATGGGCAGACCAATTAATTAAATTAAAATGGATCTGATAGCGTTATATTAGGCCGCGTACACATGAGGAGACATGTCCGATGAAAACGGTCCGCGGACCATTTTCATTGGACATGTCTCCTGGGATATTTTGGTCTGATGTGTGTACATACGATCAGACCAAAATCCCAGCGGACAGACAACGCGGCGACGTGGCGGTGACGTTGACGCCGCGACGTGCGCAAACCAGGAAGTAAAATGCTTCCACGCATGCATCGAATCAATTCGACGCATGCGGGGGATTTCGGTCCGCTGGTTAGGCGTACTAACCAGCGGACAT
Source organism: Rana kukunoris (assembly GCA_029574335.1). NCBI lineage: Eukaryota > Metazoa > Chordata > Amphibia > Anura > Ranidae > Rana > Rana kukunoris. The sequence continues at coordinate 651,773,494 of CM056049.1, read as the reverse complement.
GTCCGACGGACAGGTTTCCAGCGGACAAGTTTCTAAGCATGCTTAGAAACTTTTGTCCGCTGGAAACCTGTCCGCTAGGCCGTACACACGATCGGACATGTCCGCGCAAACTGGTCCGCAGACCAGTTTCAGCAGGCATGTTCGATCGTGTGTACGCGGCCTTAGACATGTATCTACTCTGTTCCGTATGGAGGACCAGCTTCAAATGGTGGAGCATTAACCACTTCCCGACGGCCGTACGAATATATGCGGCCGTCGGGTGGTTCTGAATCTCTGACAGGGCGCATATATGCGCCCTGTGCTATTCCTGGCCACTAGAGGGCGCGCGCGGCCGCCGGCGGCGCACACGTGCCCGCTGCATCCCTGAGATACCGATGCGCGTGCCTGGCGGCCGCGATGTCCGCCAGGCACTCGCAATTGGCGGCTACAGGGACAAGACGTGGAGCTCTGTGTGTAAACACAGAGCTCCACGTCCTGTCAGGGAGAGAGGAGACCGGTCTGTGTCCCTTGTACATAGGGACACAGCATCGGTCACCTCCCCCAGTCACCCCCCTCCCCCCACACAGTTAGAACACACCCAGGATACACATTTAACCCCTTCCATGCCCCCTAGTGTTAACCCCTTCACGGCCAGTCACATTTATACAGTAATCGGTGCATTTTTATAGCACTGATCGCAGTATAAATGTGAATGGCGCCAAAAATGTGTCAAAAGTGTCCGATGTGTCCGCCATAACGTTGCAGTCCCAATAAAAATCGCAGATCGCCGCCATTACTAGTAAAAAAAAATTATAATAAAAATTAATAATAATTCTGTCCCCTATTTTGTAAACGCTATAACTTTTGCGCAAACTAGTCGCCTTTTGCGATTTTTTTTTTTTTTTTTACCAAAAATATGTAGAATAATACGTATCGGCCTAAACTGAGAAAAAAAATGTTTTTAAAAAAAAAAAAAAATTGGCTATTTATTATAGTAACAAGTAAAAAATATTGACTTTTTTTCAAAATTGTCGCTCTTTTTTTGTTTATAACGCAAAAAATAAAAACTGCAGAGATGATCAAATACCACCAAAAGAAAGCTCTATTTGTGGGAAAAAAAGGACGCCAATTTTGTTTGGGACCCACGTCGCACGACCACGCAATTGTCAGTTAAAGTGACGCAGTGCCGGAAGCTGAAATTTCACCTGGTCAGGAAGGGGTATAAGGGCCCAGTAAGGAAGTGGTTAAAGACGCAGCCTATCACTTCTTCTCATATTCTTTTTAAAGGGCTTGTCTTGCACACTTTTATTAAAACAATGTTCAAGACATCACATGGGTTTCCCTCACAGGGGTTTGAATATCTCAGCCAGAAAAAAACAAATGTACATCGGCCTCCTACAATGCGCTGCTGCTCTGGCCTCACACTTCAGGCCTTTTGTCTGTATCCTCCATACCATCTTCCCACACAAGCTATGTGCTCACACTTCTATTGCCGCGTACACACGGTCGTTTTTTGCGAAAAGCGAGGTTACGTTCACCACTCTTTTCCATTGAAGCTCGCCTTCATAACTAGCTTCTGGGCATGCGCGGGTTGAAAAACGTTGTTTTGAACAACGTTTTTGCTACACACGGTGACTTTTTGTGAAACAAAAAACGACGTTTTGAAAAACGACACAAAAAATTCAAGCATGTTGGAATTTTTTTTTGGTCGTTTTTTTTAAGACAAAAAACAACGTTTTGCCCACACACAATCAATTTAAATGACGTTTTTTCATCGCAAAAAACGACCGTGTGTACGCGGCATAAGCGTCGCACTGCACTGGCTCCCTCCCATCCCCTAGGTGGAGCCCTTGTGACCCCAGGCGGAGGCGTCCTATGTCCGCCAGGGTTTAGCCCTGAACCCTGATAATTTAATATAAACTTCTAAACACACCTGCCCAATTAATGCATTGGTTGTTTGTAAAACCAGGACCCAGGATTAGAGACTTCATCCTTCCCAAGTCTCTATGAAGTCTCCGGACTCCAGGTTTCCAATCAGGCAGAGAACCTCGACGGGCGGAACACATCGGGAATGGCAACCAGCCATTCATCCCGACGGGCCGTCGAGCAAATAGAGAACCTGTTCTCTACATGCTCGACGGGTTTCCCGACGGGCGGGGCTCGCAGAGAGCGCACACACGGCCGAGGTTCTCGCTGGAATGCAGCTCCCAGCGAGGTTCTCGCTGGTTTCTGGCGAGAACCTGGGCCGTGTTTACGGGGCCTCAGCTTTTACTGGGTTTAGGAAACTGAAAATCCTGTTTCTTCTGCTTTGATAAAAGCACCCTGGAGCCCCTTAACCTGCCTGTATGAGAACACTGGGTGCCACAAAAACCTTTTCATACTGTGGCAGGGCACAACATTGTTACATGTTATTTTATTTTTTTATGAGAAAATAATAATCTGGGGATACTTACAGGAAGTTCCTCACAGAGATATGCTACATTTGTCTGAGATGATTCTATACCCGCTTCTGCTGCCAAGATGAAATGCAAAAAGGCCTCATTTCTGTAGAAAATCACACACAAAATAATCATTAATTTGGATGTCAGATTGCCATAAAAACCACAATGAGTTGTGTGGATATTGTTTCTATGGACAACACAGATATATTCCTTGAAGACGCTTTTTATATTTAAGCATAGCTGGTATTTTAAAGAAACCCAGTCATTGTAAAAAAAGAGGGGGGGCATATTGCTACAGGTACGAGGTGCAAGCACCAAGAGGTATTGTGATGCCGCGTACACACGATCGGTCCATTCGATTAGAACGGTCTGATGGACCGTTTTCATCGGTTAACCGATGAAGCTGACTGATGGTCCATCGCGCCTACACACCATTGGTTAAAAAACTGATCGTGTCAGAATGCGGTGACGTAAAACACAACGATGTGCTGAAAAAAATTAAGTTCAATGCTCCCAAGCATGCGTCGACATGATTCTGAGCATGCGTGGATTTTTAACCGATGGTCGTGCCTACTAACGATCGGTTTTGTATCGGTTAGGACAGGGCTCAAAATTTCAAGCCCTGAGCTACTAGCCAGGCCTCAAGAGTTACTCGCCGCCAGTTGCCCCACCTAACAGTCTATTCAAACATTGTAAGCTCAAGTAAGGATATAAGACACTTACATAGAGCACAAGGAGAAGAAAACTGCACAAACTGGAAGGCTGTCGCTCTCATGTCAGGGCAACTTTCAGTGAGTGCGGCACTGCCTACCTGGGACACCCAGAGTGGTCATTTTTGAAATCCTCCACCTCTTCCTGCTCTCTACCTGTGTACTGCTCTGCCTGTGCGCGGCTCACCAGACTACTTTTCCCAAGCATGTACCTTTCCTCTTCGGCCGCCAATCGCATCGGGGCTCTAAGTGTAGGTACAGATTGGACGGAGATTGGTCATGCAGCCCTGTCATCACCCCCAGCTGAAATCCACTCGCCAAATGCTAGCAGGCAAGTGAAAATTTTGAGGGCTGGGTTAGGAATCCATTGGTTAAATTTAAAACAAGTTGGCTTTTTTTAAACCGATGGTTAAATAACCCATGGAGCGCACACATGATCGGTTTTGACCGGTGAAAACGGTCCAACAGACCGTGTACGCGGCATTAGAGTTTGTCGCTAAGCCGTAACCCCTTTATTTCCCCATACACATTTCTACTGGCCTATCACTGTGATGGTCCTCCTCACTGGCCAACAGAAATGTATCAGAGTCAGGAAGGGGCAGGCAAACTTTAGGAAATGCTGATGCATTGCTGTAGGTAAGTACAGCTACCTCAGCATCATACTTACCATATTGCGCCCCCTTGTGCCCAAATGACCAAACTTTCTAAAAGGATCACACCCCACAATTTGGGGTATTGGGAGGATCAGTTCATCAAGACTTTTTTTTCACATTGATTTATTTTTTTATAAATGTTGTTATGTTCAAAGCTTGCAAAAGTACCAGTCATGTGTAAAGATCACCAAAGAAAAAAGCAAACCTTAAAAAACGCAGTGGAGGGAAACAGGAAAAATATACTGCTTTTGCACATCAAATATTGTATTCTATTAAAATAAAATATAAAAGTAATTTTTATAATGATGTTTAGTAAAAAAAACATCATATGCGTGAATCTGTTTGGGAAACAATCTCAATAAAAGTGTAGTTCTCTTACTTACAGTGACCCATCCAAATAGGCATTTACAGCTTTTCTGATAACGAGTCCAACGTTTCCATTTTGTTCAGCCACAAACTTTGCCAAACTGTGAAAAGTAGGTTTATTGGTCATGTTATTTTTGGAATCTGTATTTGTATATTTTCAAGTATCTTTTTCCTAAAAGTTGAACTCTAGACAATAACCTAATAATACAGCTGTAATATATGTACAGTATATAAAAATGTTTGCCATTAGATGGCCCTGACAATCATATGCATAGTACACACGATCGTCTTTCCCGCCAGGAAAACTGCCGTGTTTTCCTTTCGTGTGTCAAACAGGAAAACTGAGGGGGAAAAAATGAGAACATGTTCTCTTTTTTCTAGCCGCGAATCGCAGCGTTTTTTTTCCCCTCAGTTTTCCTATGGGAAACACTGCAAGGGAGCATACACAAGGCCGGTTTTCCAGACCAAAGTTCTCCTGCCAGTTTTCCTGTCGGGAAAACCGGCCATGTGTACAGGGGAAAAGGGACCCAGCCAGTCGGGAAAAATGATTGTGTGTACTAGGCATTAGGATAGCAAGGCAATGGTCGTGTTGGAGGTGTGTTTGGGGTCGTTATGTTGGAATACTGCCCTGCGGCTCAGTCTCCAGTCTTTCTTGTGCATAATCTTTGGAAAAGGCTTCCTTCTGGGACGACAGCCATGCAGACCAATTTGATGCAATGTGTGGCATATGGTCTGAGCACTGATAGGCTGACCCCCACCCCTTCAACCGCTGCAGCAATGCTGGCAGCACTCATACGTCTATTTCCCAAAGACAATCTCTGGATATGATGCTGAGCACATGCACTCAACTTCTTTGGTTGACCATGGCGAGGCCTGTTCTGTGTGGAACCTGTCCTGATAAACCGTTGTATGGTCTTGGCCACCGTGCTGCAGCTCAGTTTCAGGGTCTTGGCAATCTTCTTATAGCCTAGGCCATGTTTATGTAGAGCAACAAATCTTTTTTTCAGATCCTCAGAGAGTTCTTTAACGTGAGATGCCATGTTGAACTTTCAGTGACCAGTATGAGAGAGTGAGAGTGATAAAACCAAATTTAACGCACCTGCTCCCCATTCACATCTGAGACTTTTTAACACTAACGAATCACATTACACGGGGAAGGAAAAAGGCTAATTGAGCTCAATTTGGACATTTTCACTTAGGGGTGTACTCACTTTTGTTGCCAGTGGTTTAGACATTAATGGCTGTGTGTTGAGTTATCTTGAGGGGACAGCAAATTTACACTGTTATACAATCTGTACACTCACTACTTTAGATTGTAGCAAAGTATCATTTCTTCAGTGTTGTCACATGGAAAAATACAATAAAATATTTACATAAATGTAAGGGATGTACTCACTTTTGTGTGTGTATATATATACAGTACAGACCAAAAGTTTGGACACACCTTCTCATTCCAAGAGTTTTCTTTACTTTCATGACTATGAAAATTTTAGATTCACACTAAAGGCATGAAAACTATGAATTAACACATGTGGAATTATATACATAACAAAAAAGTGTGAAACAACTTAAAATATTGCTTTGATTACTGCTTTGCACACTCTTGGCATTCTCTTGATGAGCTTCAAGAGGTAGTCACCTGAAATGGTGCTTAGCACTTGTTGGCCCCTTTGCCTTCACTCTGCGGTCCAGCTCACCCCAAATCATCTCGATTGGGTTCAGGTCCGGTGACTGTGGAGGCCAGGTCATCTGGCGCAGCATCCCATCACTCTCCTTGGTCAAATAGCCGTTACACAGCCAGGAGGTAAGTTTGGGGTCATTGTCCTGTTGAAAAATAAAATGATGGTCCAACTAAACGCAAACCGGATGGAATAGCATGCCGCTGCAAGATGCTGTGGTAGCCATGCTGGTTCAGTATGCCTTCAATTTTGAATAAATCCCCAACAGTTTCACCAGCAAAGCACCCCCACACCTCCTCCTCCATGCTTCACGGTGGGAACCAGGCATGTAGAGTCCGTCCGTTCACCTTTTCTGCGTCGCACAAAGACACGGTGGTTGGAACCAAAGATCTCAAATTTGGACTCATCAGACCAAAGCACAGATTTCCACTGGTCTAATGTCCATTCCTTGTGTTCTTTAGCCCAAACAAGTCTCTTCTGCTTGTTGCCTTTCTTTAGCAGTGGTTTCCTAGCAGATATTCTACCATAAAGACCTGATTCACACAGTCTCCTTAACAGTTGTTCTAGAGATGTGTCTGCTGCAAAAGGTGGCTACTTTGAAGAACCTAGAATATGACATATATTTTCAGTTGTTTCACAATTTTTTGTTATGTATATAATTCCACATGTGTTAATTCATAGTTTTAATGCCTTCAGTGTGACTCTACAATTTTCATAGTCATGAAAATAAAGAAAACTCTTGGAATGAGAAGGTGTGTCCAAACTTTTGGTCTGTACTGTGTGTGTGTGTATATATATATATATATATATATATATATATATATATATACACACACACACATATATACATATACACACACAGACTCACCAGGCATTTTTTTTTTTTTTAGGTACACCTTGCTAGTATTGGGTTGGACCCCTTTTCTCCTTCACAACTACCGTAATTCTTCATGACAACAAGGTGTTGGAAACATTGCTCAGAGATTTTGGTCCATAGTGACATGATAGCCATGATTCCCATTCCACAACATACCAAAGGTGCTCTATTAAATTGAGATCTGGTGACAGTAGTGCAGTGACCTCATTGACATGTTCAAGAAACCAGTGGTGAGATGATTGGAGCTTTGTGACATGGTGCATTATCCTGCTGGAAGGAGCCTCAGAAGATAGGGACACTGTAGTCATAAAGGGATGGACATGGTCAGCAACAATACTCGGGTAGGTTGTGGCGTTTAAATGATGCTCATTTGGTACTAAGGGGGCTCAAAGTGTGCCAAGATAATATCCCCCACACCAGTACACCACCACCACCATCAGCCTGAACCATTTATACAAGGCCGGATGGATCCATGCATTCATGTTGCTTAGGCCAAATTCTGACTCTACCATCTAAATGTCACAGCTGAAATCGAGTCTTGTCAGACCAGGCAACATTTTTCCAATCTTCTTTGTTCAATGTTGGTGAGCCTGTGTGAATTGTAGCCTTTAGTTTCCTGTTCTTAGCTGACAGGAGTGGCACCCAGTGTGGTCTCCTGCTGCTGTAGCTCATCTGTTTCAAGGTTCAATGTGTTGTGCGTTCAGACAGAGTATTCTGCAAACCTTGGTTGTATTGAGTGGTTATTTGAGTTACTGTTGAGTTAGGCCTTGTACACACGAGTGAATAAATCCGATGGAACATGGTCCGACGGACCATTTCAGCCGAAAAATCCGCTCGTGTGTAGGGGCAAACGGACCGTTCTGGCTGGATTCCTCCGGCGGAAAATTTCCAAAGCATGCTTTGGAATTTTTCCGCCGGAGAGCTGTCCGTCAGATATGTCCGCTGGTTAGTACGGCAAACCAGCGGACATATCTGCCCGCACATGCGTCGTATCCTGTGAATGGATCCGACGCATGCGCGCGGAAGTGTTTACTTCCTGGTGCGGTGACGTGGCAGTCACGTGGCGGCGTCAACGTCACCGCCGCGTCACCGCGCTGTCTGCCGGCGGGGAATTTGGTCCGATGGTGTGTACAGCCATCGGATCAAAGCAATCCGGCGGACAGATCCGATGGTAACGGTCCGTCGGACCGTTCCCATCGGATCTATTCCCTCGTGTGTACAAGGCCTCACTGTTGTCTTTCTATCATCTCAAACCTGTCTACCCATTCTCCTCTGACATCAACAAGGCATTTTTATTCACACAACTGCTGTTCACTGGATATTTTCTCTTTTTCAGACCGTCCTCTGTAAACCCTAGAGATGGTTGTGTGTAAAAATCCCAGAAGATCAGCAGTTTTTGAAATACTCAGGGCAGCCCGTCTGGCACCAACAACCACGCCACGTTCAAAGTCACTTAAATTCCTTTTCTTCCCCATTTTGATGCTCGGTTTGAACTTTAGCAAGTCATCTTCACCACATCTAGATGCCCAAATGCATTGAGTTGCTGCTATGTGATTGGCTGATTAGCAATTTGTGTTACCAAGCAATTGAACAGTTGTACCTAATAAAGTGGCTCGTTAGTGTATATACTGTATATACACAATTTTTAGATTCATAATTGTCCAACACTTGTAAATTATATGTATTTATCTTGGTGTATAGATTGGTTTTCTACCAGCAGTATACAGTATATGTCCTTCAGGGAGTACTCTGGTCAACTCAGAAGATACTTCTGCTCCATCACAGTAGCCTAGCATTCTCTCCAATAAAACATATATCATATGGATATCAGTAACTCTTTTTAGATATTAAAATACATAATGGTTTGTTTGGAACACATTTCAAGATATTTAGGGGTACCGGAAATAAATGTCAAAAGGTACTGTAGCCACACCAGGGAGTGCATGGTCACCGTGGGCTTTTAAAAATAGGTACATACTTTAAAGGAGTTAACAAACACTCCTATGATATACTAACAATATCTTATGTTTTACTTACAATACAGCTGTCTTTGGATTTCTCTGTATGTTCCTTAAACTCCCCATGATTAAATATTGTGCTATGGTAATAGAGGCTTCAATATGGCCACCATCTGAAGCTTTAGACATGTATTCAAAAGCACGCGTCTGTGAGCAAGAAATATTGGTTTTAGTAAAGTTTACGAAAAAAAATATTACATTGTACAAGTTAAAATATATATAAATTCCACTGAAATTCATGGTTTATCATTTTGAGAAATGTATAATTCAATAAGTGTCAATGCTTTAATAGATGTTTATCAAAAACAGAATTATCAGAACAGACTGCATAGTACTAAGATTCATCAACTAATTCCAGTCATCCACATAAAGCTGAATAACAGATTATGAATACAATGACTTAAAATATTCTTGTAAAAATGATTGTTCAACACAGCAAATAAAGATAAACGGACTCACCATTTTTTACTTTTTTGGATAAAAAGATTTATTATTGATGAAACCAACTGAATTCTGCAATCCTATTCTTTCATTAATACAGATGTTATAGTGAACAGAAGTATTGTTATATATATATATATATATATATATATATATATATATATATATATATGGACAGCATAAGCCTGTGAGAAGATTTTAGGTGCAAAAAACAGTCATTTGCCTGTTTTTTTTACATTACAAAAAAAAGTTTGTCAAGACAAAAAAAAAAACTTGTACTAATTAAGCAAAAATTGGCAATGTTTCCTGATGTTTTATTAAATAATTGTTATGTCTGCTGAAATTTTGGATATAATTTCACTAAAGAAAAAAAAATCAACACACTAATTATATATAACTTTAGATGACAATAAAGTGACTGGCAGCTGGTTTGTCACACAACCCACACAAATAACAATCATTGATCAAATGCAAGGGATATACAGGTGAAACTCGAATGATTAGAATATTGTGCAAAAGTTCATTTATTTCACTAATGCAACTTAAAAGGTGAAACTAATATATGAGATAGACTCATTACATGCAAAGCAAGATAGTTCAAGCCGTGATTTGTTGTAATTGTGATGATTATGGCTTACAACTCATGAAAACCCCAAATCCACAATCTCAGAAAATTAGAATATTACATGCAATCAATAAAACAAGGATTGAATATAGAACAATATCGGACCTCTGAAAAGTATAAGCATGCATACGTACTCAGTACTTGATTTGGGCCCTTTTGCAGCAATTACTGCCTCAATGTGGCGTGTCATGGAAGCTATCAGCCTGTGGCACTGCTCAGGTGTTGTGGAAGACCAGGATGCTTGAATAGTGGCCTTCGGCTCTTCTGCATTGTTCGGTCTCATGTCTCTCATCTTTCTCTTGGCAATGCCCCATAGATTCTCTATGGGGTTCAGGTGAAGTGAGTTTGCTGGCCAATCAAGCACAGTAATCCCACGGTCATTGGACCAGGTTTTGGTGGTTTTGGCAGTGTGGGCAGGGGCCAAGTCCTGCTGGAAAATGAAGTCAGCATCCCCATAGAGCTCGTCTGCGGAAGGAAGCATGAAGTGCTCCAAAATCTCCTGGTAGACGGCTGTGGTGACCCCGGACTTAATGAAGCACAGTGGACCAACACCAGCAGGTGACACGGCTCCCCAAATCATCACAGACTGTGGAAACTTCACACTGGACTTTAAGCATCTTGCAGTGGGTGCCTCTCCATTCTTCCTCCATACTCTGGGTCCTTGGTTTCCAAATGAGATGCAAAATTTGCTCTCATCAGAAAAGAGGACTTTGGACCACTGAGCAACAGACCAGGTGTGTTTTTCTTTAGCCCAGGTAAGACACTTCTGACATTGTTTGTTGTTCAGGAGTGGCCTGACAAGAGGAATACGACATTTGAAGCCCATGTCCAGGATCCGTCTGTGTGTGGTGGCTCTTGATGCACTGACTCCAGCCTCAGTCCACTCCTTGTGAAAGTCCCCAACACTTTTGGATGGCCTTTTCCTGACAATCCACTTCAGGCTGCGATCATCCCTGCTACTTGTGCACCTTTTCCTTCCACACTTTTCCCTTCCACATAACTTTCTATTAATGTGCTTTGATACAACACTTTGGGAACATCCAACTTCTTTTGCAAGTACCTTTTGAGGCTTCCCCTCCTTATGGAGGGTGTCAATGATGGTTTTCTGCACAACTGTCAGTTCAGCAGTCTTTCCCATGGTTGTGATTCCTACTGAACCAGACTGGAAGACCATTTAAAAGTTTAGGAACCCTTTGCAGGTGTTATGGCTTAATTAGCGGATTAGAGTGGGATACTTTAAGCCTACAATATTTCACCTTTTGACAATATCTGAGGTTTTCATGAGCTGTAAGCCATAATCATCACAATTATGACAAATCACGGCTTCAACTATCTTGCTTTGCATGTAATGAGTCTATCTCATATATTAGTTTCACCTTTTAAGTTGTATTAGTGAAATAAATGAACTTTTGCAAGAAATAATAATTTTTTCGAGTTTCATCCGGAGACCACATTTCAGACCCTTTTCTCCTCCTCCATCCCATATGGTGGCCACATGTGGTTAGATTTTAGTTTAACTACAGTATTCTGTTTATTTGATTCCCCATCATCTCAAAGGGATACATTGCTGATCCGTATTGGGCCAAAAAAATTAAGAAAAGGGGCTGAAATTTTTCTTGTTTCTTATCGAAAATAGCAAAATTCCAACAATGAATGTGGTTCTCATTTGTCAAAAGTCAGCTATTATATAATATAGTAATAAACAGGTGCTATTAAAAAAAGTACATCCGGAAAAAAAAAATTGTGGCCACGAACATTTATTTGTTTAAACAATTATGTCTAGGACAGGAATGCATTAAAGAATAATGCAAACAAAGGTTTAGGATTCTCTTGTATTATAATGACCTTTTAGAATCAACCCTTTTAGGTTAGTTCCTCATGCGATGTGACACAATGAATGCGTTTGGTCTTATCCCAAATAATTCATCATTGGATGTTGGATGGTATCAGAACCACAGGGAATGGGGTGCCACAATGAAAGATTATTGTTTTCGCAAACCATCATTCCCCTTAATACAAACGTGTGTGGGAGTGACTAATAAGATCAGAAGCACACATTTTTAGATCTACGCTTTTTATTCTTTCAAACAAAATTTCTTAATCTCTAAAATGATGGCATCATCAAATGCACCTGTAAACAATTTCTCAGAAAAACATACAGGGCCAGATTCTCAGCGGCGCTACGACGGAGTATCTCAGATACCCCGTCGTATCGCCGTTTTTATTGGCTCGTATCTATGCAAGTGATGCTTAGCATCGCTTTGGCATAGATACGCTTGAACATCCGACAAGTGTAATACCATTACACTTGCGGATCGTAGTTGTAATGACAACTCCGTCCACTAGGTGGCCTTTACGTTTTCTCATGCAAATGAGGCTACTGCGCCGATTCCCGATCGCTTTTACGCCGCCCCGTCGTCGCGTACGTCGTTTACGTACTCGTAAGGTTACCCCTGCTTCTATGAGGAGTAAAGAAAGGAGGCAGGAGGAAGAAAAGGCTCCTACATCGCGATACCGCGGCGGTTCTAATGGCAGAGTGCCACGGGCTGCCATTTAGTGATGCCCGATCTAGACCAACCTTTACAACACAGAGGAACCCTTGAAATAACTTTCAGGACTCAGGGAACCACCTGCTAAAAATGACTAGATCTACAACTCATGATACATTAGTATGATAGTCAATGCGAAGAATGCACCTTATACTTGTAGTCATTTGAGAGAATTACTCCCTTACAGATAGATAATAATATTAATAGTGTCAGTGGGAACTTATCTGAGAGGAACCATAGGATCCTATGGAATCCATGGAACCCTGGTTGAGAAACCCTGATCTAGAGTCACTCTTCCTCCTAGTGTCTGCATGTACAGTATAAGGATAAAAAGCAGTATTGAAAATATGTGGGCAAAACTTTTACTCTATTTAAATGCCCAAATATAGTCTGGATTTGCCCCTGGTATGTGTACAAGGGCCTTAATGATCCCTTACCTTCAAGTACAGTATCTGATTCATTCGCCACATCATGACAATGCTCTCTGCATATAAAATCCTGTCCTGGCAGCATATTGACTTAGGTATTGGCACTCCTGCCTGCAGCACTGGGGTCATTGGTTTGAATCCTAACCAGGACACTACTTGAATGGACTTTGCACGTTCTCCCTGTGCTTGTGTGAGTTTCCTCTGGGTACTCCTGTCTAAATTGCACCTAGTATGAGTATGCATGTGACGTAGGGACCTTAGATTCTAAGCTCCTTGGAGGCAAAAACTGATGTAAAGCGCTGCAAAAATTGTGGGCTCTATATAAATACCTGTAATAAATAGTAAACTAGTCATCATGGAGTCATCGAGCAGCACCACTTACTTCATTGGCTCCAGATTCTGGAGAGATGCCATGCAGATGCATAACTCCAAGATTAAATGCTGCATCGGCATTCCCCCTATCGTAAGCTTCGCTCCAGTACTTCACAGCCTTCATGTTGTCTTTCTTGAAATTATGGTAATACCAGCCCAAGCCAGTCAGAGCCTCCACTTGTCCCTGTGGGCAAAGGCAGATAGACAAGATATTCAATCCATGTTCTACACATATAACGTTCCACAATTCTTAAGGTGACTGAATGTATGCAGTGCCGATCCTGACCTCCCTGGGGCCCTAAGCAAAATGACATGTCACATTAAAGTTGAGAAGCGGGGGGAGGGGGTGTTCTGCTGTCGGAAATAAGTGAGAAGCGGGTGTGCTGACTTCTTACCTGCCATGCAGCCAGCGGGGTGAGGGGGCCAGATAGGACTTCTCACCAGACGGGGCCTCTAGTAATTTGGGGGGCCCTCGGCAGCTTTGGGGGGGCCTACGTGGCTTGCATAGTGAGCCTATAGGACTGGTAGGCCCTGACTGTATGGGCTAATAATATTACCGATACTGAGTATTTGCGGGAGTACTTGTACTCGCGCAAATGCTCCCGATGCTTCTGCCGATACTTTTTTTGTATTTATCAACATGTTCTGTGAAAATTCTTTGAGTTTTTTACTACTGCGTGACAAGCAAATAATTTTTTTTAATTAATTTTCACTCATTTCTAATCTTTTATAATGTCTTGAGTTAGAGTTCTTCATAATTCTAAAGAAAATATCCTTAGTCTGTATTGTGGTTTGAAAACGGTCACATGACATTTAAAAAAAGGATCGGTATTCGTATCGGTGAGTACATGAAAAAAAGGATCGGTATTCGGTATCGGCGAGTACCGGCGAGTACATGAAAAAAAGTATCGGTACTTGTACTCGGTCCTAAAAAAGTGGTATCGGGACAACCCTAGCTAATAATGTATAAAATATTTTTTCTTGTGAAAACAGTTAAAGTACTACCTTTTTAAAAACATAGAGCCATCCATGTGGTGCAAAAGAGTATTATCAATGCCAACTTCACCTATAACTAATATTTCAGTTTTGTGTAACTGGCATATCCCCACCAGCATTTGCATTTCATCCAACTACCACTTCCATTACAAAGCCCTTGGTAGATTCTTTATGATAATAAACAAATATTCTCCAAAGTGATATCTTCCATAAGGTATTTTCAGAGGGTCCTAAGACAAACTATTATAGGCACCCACTGGAAGGTCCAAGAACTAAAAGAAACTAAGAAGTGATTCAACCCACCAAATACCTCCAAGGACCGCTACACTTCCGGTTTCAAAACCATTTTTTGTGGTAACTAACCAAACGTAAAATACGCCTGATCTCCATAGATCATGAGGGCAGCATACCTTGTTTTCTACTTACAAAAAAAAAAAATCACCTTAGAAGCAGATTTCTTCATTAACTCCAAAGCCAGTTTTGTGTTTTTTGGCACAACATCACCCTAAAGACATAGGCAAGAGCAAGCTTTAATGAAAGCATTATATGAAGGGTATTTATTATACATTTGTGCATACATGTAAAGAGCCACCATGACTCACAGTGCAGTATGAGGACTGGTGCTTTGGGGATAATTTTTGGGGAAAAATTCTTAAAGACATTCCCCTAATGCATGCAGGCTGCTATCCAAACAGCAAGGCTGCACACTCGCATTTCCTTGGTATGTGGATACCAACTTGCGCTGGGAGGAGACGTCATATAATATATATATATATATATATATATATATATATATATATATATATATATATATATATATACACACACACACACTGTGGTTTGAGAGTGTTTTGCAAGACAATCAAAATTTTTAAATAAATTTCGACTTGATATACAAGCGATGTCTTGATATAAGAGTAGCGTCATGTCACAACTGAGTATAAAAGAGAAGAGAGGCGCCTCTAAGTGTAGCAATATGGTTACATTTAAAGGTTGAAAAGGTACACAATTTTTTTCCTAAATAGCTTCCTTTACTTTAGTGCAGTCCTCCTTCACTTACCTCATCCTTCGATTTTGCTTTTAACCACTTCAATACCGGCCTATCATCATATGACGTCCACAGAGGGGATCTCCTATCCTGGGTGGACGTCATATGACGTCCTGGGCTTTGCCGGAGGATATCTGAATGATGCCTGCAGCTAGAGGCATCATTGAGATATCCATGTCTTCAGCCTTCGATCCTGCCGCTTGATCGTTCTTATAGGCGGCGGGAGGGGACATCCCCCCTCCCGCCGCCATCCAGTGCTTCTCCAGGCTCTCCCGTGCAATCGGGGGCAATCGGGGGCCCGGAGAAGGAATCGTCCGGCGCAGGCAGGAAGCATAGAGATGATTGGTCACCAGTCATCTCTATGACCGTCGGAGGACCCAGGCGTGATGTGATGACGTCACGCCCGGGTACCCGTAAATAAACAAAGCCGCGATTGTGGCTAGTGAGCAACACTAATCATGAGATCGGTGAATTTTTTTTCACAGATCTCATGCTTTCCAGCCTGGAGGAGAGATGCGGGGTCCTATTGATAAAGAGGACCTGTCACACACATTTCCTATTACAAGGAATGTTTACATTCCTTGTAATAGAAATAAAAGTGATAAAAAATAATTTAAAAAAAGTGTAAAAAAAGAAAAAAGTAAAAAAGAAAAAAAAAAAACAATAAAAAAAAAATTAAAACGCCCCTGTCCCCGGTAGCTTGCGCGTAGAAGCGAACGCACATGTAAGTCCCGCCGACATATGTAAACGCCGTTTAAACCACATATGTGAGGTACAATTCTAGCACTAGATCTCCTCTGTAAATCTAAACTGGTAACCTGTAAAAAAATTCAAAGTGTTGTTTTCAAAGTATTGAAGTGGTTAAATGTCCTTATTTCTTCTGAGAAATCCTCACTTCCTGTTCTTCTGTCTGTAACTCCACATAGTAATGCAAGGCTTTTTCCCTGGTGTGGAGTGTCGTGCTCGCCCCCTCCCTTGGACTACGGGAGAGTCAGGACGCCAACTAACACATATCTCCTTTCTCTATCTGAAACGTAGAGAGCGTCCTGACTCTCCTGTCTCGATCTATATATAGACGGATAAGTAAAGTAACCATTGAAATACCAAGCAAAACCCAAAAAATCGAAAGCTCCAAAGCAAGAAGAATTTAAAGTTTACCTTCTTCAAAACAGGGAATAATTGATATATTGTACAAGGCTAAAAGTGGGCAAATGTTTTGCCAATATTAGAATAAATCTACATTTACTGAATGATAAGCAGGATGAACAGTACAGTAAACGCACTCTCCCACTGAAGAACAGATGTTGGGCAAATCATGTTCAATCTTCCCTGATGTAAAGCGCCGCGCAAACTGTTGGCGCTATATAAATCCTGTATAATAATAATGAAATTTTCACACAGTTCGATGCAATTTTCCAATAGCGAATTTTGGGCAAATCGCTGTTACAAAAAAGGGTGAAGCTTAAGCAAAAAATGTGCGAATCTTGGATAAATATAGTGATAAATATATCCCCATTTTTTCATCTTAAATTTGCTTGCACATGTTCACAGTACAGGGAAATCTATAAATCTAAAATCACCATTGTTTTACAGCCGGATCCTGTGTGACTCCTCCAAAACTACGCATATCTATAGAAAAATAGGAAGGACTCTAGTGCCTCCTGGTGGCCAATTCTCTAAACTACTAAGAGCATAGTCAATATACAGAATAGGAGAAGTTATTGACAACATACTTTAAACAGCAGCACGGCATAATCATACATCAGCACTGGTTCTTCGTTCTCAAGAGCTCCCCGTTCATACCATTCTATGGCCGCTTTGGTGTCCTGGGTCACACCCTGCTGACCCCAAAAAAGCATTTGGGCGATTCTGTGCTGCAAGACAAATCAAAGAACGAAAAAGGTATAAAAGACAAAAAAATTAAAATAATAAGTTGCTGGATACAGCATAGACACAACATAAAAACGTATGATGAAAAAAGCTCAAGTGCCGGTTCACACTGCTGCGCTGTGAATTTGTTATTTTGTTTTTTCAGTCCATTCTGAGGTGCGAATTTACCACGTTTTTACAGCGACTGGAATGCAAATTTCAGGAATGGGACTGCGATTAATGTTTTAGCCCAGGGGTCTCCATACTTTTCAAGCAAAGGGCCAGTTTATGGTCTTTCAGACTTCAGGGGGGCTGGATCGGGTATAAAAATGCCCCAAGGTCGAGCATCAGTGAGAATAAACATGGCCCCAGTGTTGGTGGGCAGTAGGAGGAGGATTAGTGCTCCATCATTGCTATTAGTCTAAGAAATAGTGCCTCATTGTTGATGCCATTGGGAGGAATAGTGCCTCATATCATTGGAAGCAATACTGCCCCAAGGGCCGGATAAAAGCTAGCAAAGGGCCACATCTGGCCCTCGGGCCACAGTTTGGAGACCCCCCTGTTCTAGCCAATGGAATTATAATGTAAAAAAAAAAATATTGTAATAATGTAAAAGAAATAATATTTCAGTGTACATAACCTATTTATTTTACACTGGTTTTGTTGATAAGAATCTACAGGATAAAAAGTACACTTTATGTCATGGCATTTATGACGCCTCGGCTGTTTAAGTCACAAAATAATAAACTTACTTCTGGTATGTGAACAACAACAAACAGGTCTTTGTGCTAAGGTTTTGAGTCCATTTTATGTTAATTCAAATGTACTAGGCTTTTAGCTGATATTTTACACCTGTTTTGCTACAGTAACAGGCTATACAGGCTGCACCAGTAATGCAGGATTCTGACTTATTCACTTGTGTGTGTAAATATTGGCTTGAGCAATTGAGCTCTGTAAACAATAGGCTTTTTTTCAACAGCAGGTAATGAGAAACTAAAGGAAAACTAAAGCTCCACCTTATTTTTTGTTTCAGTTAACAAAAATTTTTTTTGCCTGATAATAAAAAATAATTAATTACAGTACAAACCATTTCAGATTCATTAAGGGCCCATTCACACCAGAAACATGAATTTGAAGAACGCGTGATTGCGTTTTGCATGTATTTTGTGCTACATTTAGTACTGCATTTGCAGTGCATTTTTTATACATTTTTGCCTTGGCTTTCTTGGCTTAAAGGGGTGCGTGCGGTGCAGTGCTTCTGAAGCGTGTTTGCAGTGCATTGTAGCGCGTTTCCTGCATTTGCGGTGCAGAAAAATGCTGCACACTCTACTTTTTTTACCTGCGCTGAATTGCATTGCAGTGATGTGAACAGGGCCGTTTTTTCGATTGGGCACGTTGGGAAGTTGCCCGGGGGCCCCACTTGGCTGGGGGCCCATCTGGCCAGTGAACCCACCAGTCAACTTGCTAAGCATCTGTTTAGCCGCGTTACCACGGGCACCCGGCAGCCTCCCGCCTAATGCACGGGATGGATGGACATGTCATGCCCGCCAGCCAATAGACATCACCGCCATCGCAGCATCACTCCCATTGTCCGCGGGGGGGGGGGGGGTTGGATGTAAAAGCTCCTGCCTGAGTCTGACCACCGAAGAGATGAGGGCGCCGGGCTGCTCCCCCCCTCCGCTCCCAGAACTTGGATGCCTCCACTCCACCTCCTCTCTGCTCCAGGAAGCGTCCGTGCACCGTGCGACCCGGGGGACAGCTGGCTGTGAAGTAAGAACATGCCGAAGGTGGAGGCTGCCAAGGAGCCAATGGAAGGAGCAGAGCAGCGAGCACCCCAGCGAGCACCCCCCGAATCTAGAGGGAGACTCGGCGCTGCCACGCTGTTGGCCATCAGGTACCTGGCATCCTGTACACACATGCCAGCACACAGAGGGGGCAGGGTGAGCAGAGGAGGGACAACGCTATGTGGTCTCTCTCAGCCAGATCCCCCTCTTCTGCCTCTGAGCCCCCCCTCCTCTGCCTCTGAGCCCCCCTTCCTCTGCCTCTGATCCCCCTGCCTCTCAGATCTCCCTCCTCTGCCTCTCAGATCCCCCTCCTCTGCCTCTCAGATCCCCCTCCTCTGCCTCTCAGATCCCCCTCCTCTGCCTCTCAGATCCCCCTCCTCTGCCTCTGATCCCCCTCCTCTGCCTCTGAGTCCCCCCTCCTCTGCCTCTCAGATCCCCCTCCTCTGCCTCTCAGATCCCCCTACTCTGCCTCTCAGATCCCCCTACTCTGCCTCTCAGATCCCCCTACTCTGCCTCTGAGTCCCCCCTTCCTCTGCCTCTGAGTCCCCCCTTCCTCTGCCTCTGAGTCCCCCCTCCTCTGCCTCTCAGATCCCCCTCCTCTGCCTCTCAGATCCCCCTCCTCTGCCTCTCAGATCCCCCTCCTCTGCCTCTCAGATCCCCCTCCTCTGCCTCTCAGACAGGGGTCGGGTGCCAATTGATACGCTGAATCTGAAGACAGGTGACGATGGCAGTTGACATGCTGAATCTGGTGGCAGGTGACAGTGGCAAGTGACACGCTGACACAAGTGACACGCTGTAAAATAGGTGCGTAAATTGGGGCTTGTAGGGGCCCCATAGCATTACTTTGCCCAGGGGCCCATGATGCTATTAAGATGGCCCTGGATGTGAACTATGCCCATAAGATTACCTTGATTTTGGGCTGTCTATGCAGTTGGAGTGCAGTTCAAAATGCATCCAGCTGCATTCAGTGTGAAAGGGCCCTTAAAGGAGTTGTAAAGGCAGAATTTTTTTTTATCTTAATGCATTCTATGCAATAAGATACAAAGCCTTCTGTGAGCAGCAACTGCCCCAGCACCGCCTAATAGGTACCTAAGCCCCATCTCTGTCCAGGGATGTCCACAAATCCCTCGGCCGTCCGGTACTCTCCCTCCTGATTGGCTAACTGACTTTGATTGCCGCAGGAGCCAATCAGGGGAAAGAGGGGGTGGGGCCAAACAGCAGGTCCGTGTCTGAATGGACACATGAAACTGGAGCTTGGCTCGGGTACCCCAATAGCAAGCTGCTTTCTGTGGGGGCACTCGACAGGAGGGAAGGGCCAGGAGCAGCAAAGAGGGACCTGAGAAGAAGAGGATCAAGGCTGCCCTGTGCAAAACCAGCTGCACATAGGAGATAAGTATAACATGTTTTTATTTTTATTTTTAAATATTTTACAATCACTTTATAGACTATAGGTCGAATTCACAAAGCTATGTGTTAGTTTCTATAATGATGTTTAGCCAGGTGATTGTTCTTTTCAGCATCCCCTGGATTTAACCAATGAAACCAATAGTCAATATAGCTTAGTAAACTGAGGTTTAAAAGTGTAACAATAAATAAAATGGTAGCATTTTGCATTAAGGGTTTATGGTACCTGGGCATATGGATCTCCTCTCTCTGCGTTCTGTTTAAGCCACAGAAACAGGTCATCATTCTCCCTGGTTTGCTCCTTTAAAATATCGTCATCCATTAACCGTACGGTTTCTGCAAATGCCTTAAAAGGTAAAATAAAAGTCAGCTTTGAGGGAGAAATTATAAAAAATATATATTTTATGACTGCATACCTAGATAACTATAGCATACGTGTACATACGACTTAACCTCCCTGGCGGTATGATTCTTTCAGATTTTAGGTGCTGAAAGCGGTACAATTATTTGCAAGGAAATTTGGCGTTTTATACTGTAGGCCTGTAATTCTTAGGGATAATTCACTTAAATCTGACCAAACAAGAGTCTAGTAGTCATCCCGGGTATGACATTTTTTTAAAAACAAAATGATAAATTATAATATAATAAATAATTATGACAAATAATAATATAATTATAATAAAAATTATTCAATAATGTAATCAATTCAAAATCACAGAAAATTGCTCAGTTGCAGAATTGTCGCTGTCATTACTTTTATTTTTTTATGACGAATTTTCTCACAAATTGCTATCGCTCAATTCTGCAAGTGATTATAATTTATTATCGCTGTTTTTTAGCTGCTCTAAAACCACTTTTAACATAAAGGGACACTTTTGTTTGCTATGGACAATCTACAGTTTGCAGGGAGAAACAGTTTTTATTATATAAAAGTACATGTAGTGCACTGGGCAGACCACTAGGGGCAAAGGGAGGTGTGTATTTTTTACATACAGTACTGTAATCTATAAGATTACAGTATACTGTATGTCAGGTGTGCCCAACCAGTGGCCCGGGGGCCACTTGTGGCCCGCGGAGCCCTCTGATGTGGCCCACAACCTCCTGCTCTGGGATGGAATAAAATAGAATACTGTTATTTAAGGTAAGTATTACTAAAATTAGTGTATATATGGGCATATCTGTTCTGCAGTAGTTACTGGGCTGCTTTCAAACTGATCCACAGGTGCAGAAAAATGCACCTGTGGGTTACCTGCACTGAGCTATAGACTTCTATTACCTGTGAGTTTAGTGTGCGGAGAGTAGAGTGGGCTCTATAGAGCCAAGTGGGCTGCCATCCACCCGCTCCACTCATTGTGGCCCACGACCGGTTACCAAGTCGCTTAGGTGGCACTTGCTTTTCAAAAGGTTGGGCACCCCTGCTGTATGTAATGTGTTTGTTTACATTTTTGAATATGGCGCCGATCTTCGCCCCCCGTGCCTCGTAACGTCGCAGGGAACGGAGATCGGCGGCACACGGGGACACTGTGTGAATCGAGCGAGGACGCCGCTCACTCACACAGCGCGGATGCATCGCTGGATCCAGGAACAAGGTAAGTAAACCAAGCCTGTGGATTCAATGAGGCGAGGCCGAGTGTGACTCAGGGTTACCGATCGCAGCACAGAAATCTAACCCCGAGTCAGACTCGGGAATACCGCCAGGGGGGTTAATGGCATCAAATATTCAGAATGTTGACACAGGGAAAGATAATAAAGTACAGGAGCCTGGCTGCAGAAAAAAACACAAGTCGCAGCAATCATGACAAGCGAGGTATAACAGCACAACACCCTATCTGGCTCCCATGCATGGAAGTGTTTGCTGTCCCAACCCATACTTTCCACACACCGAGCTCCTGCACACAAAGGCACCTAAACGAGTGTTGATGTAAAGTCTCATCTCCTTCTTACAAAGAGCTTACCCTTTGTCACTATTGAGTATCTAATGCTGAAAAAAAAAAAAAATCTATATTTTTTTACTTTTTTCTATAATAAATATCTCACAAAAAATATATATAAAAAAAACATTTTCTTTCCTCAGTTTAGGCTGATCCGTATTATTCTACATATTTTTGGTAAAAAAAAAAAAAAAAAAAAAAAAAAAATCGCAATAAGCGTTTATTGATTGGTTTGTGAAAAAGTTATAGCGTCTACAAAATAGGGGATAGTTTTATGGCATTTTTATTAATATATTAATTTTTTTATTAGTAATGGCGGCGATCAGCGATTTTTATCGTGACTGTGACATTATAGAGGACACATTGGACACTTTTGACACTATTTTGGGACCATTGTAATTTTTACAGCAAACAGTGCTATAAAAATGCACTGATTACTGTGAACATGACACTGGCGGTGAAGTGGTTAACCTGTAGGGGGCGCTAAAGGGGTTAAGTGTTCCCTAATATGTGTTTCTTACTGTGTGGGGGCATGGCTAGGCGTGTGACGTCACTGATCGTCGTTCCCTATGACAGGATCACTAGGAAACACGGGGAGAGGTTTGTTTACACTTACCTCTCCCCGTTCTTCAGCTCTGTGACCTGATCGTGGGACTCCTGCAGCGAACGGGTCCACAGGTCCCACGGGAGCGGTCATGGAGCACAGGACCGGGTCGCAAGAGCGCTGCTGGCGGCGCGCTCGCAACCCACAGCCGCACCATTCTACCGATGTATTTAGTCATGCGGCGGTCCTTAAGCGGTTAAAGTAAATAGAAATCTCATATTCTCATGTACACTCACTAGCCACTTTATTACGTACACCTGCTCAATTGCTTG
Organism: Rana kukunoris; assembly: GCA_029574335.1. Classification (NCBI taxonomy): domain Eukaryota; kingdom Metazoa; phylum Chordata; class Amphibia; order Anura; family Ranidae; genus Rana; species Rana kukunoris. Next base: position 651,750,448 of record CM056049.1, on the reverse strand, counting down.
GTAACACAAATTACTAATCAGCCAATCACATTGCAGTAACTCAATGCATTTAAGCATCTAGATGTGGTGAAGACGACTTGCTGAAGTTCATACCATGCTAATGGGGTAAATAGGGGATTTAAGTGACTTTGAACATGGCCTGGTTGTTGGTGCAAGACAGGCTGGTCGGAGTCTTTCAAACACTGTTGATCTACTGGGATTTTAACGCACAACCATCCCTAGGGTTTACAGAGAATGGATCGAAGAAGAGAAAATATCCAGTGAGCATCACTTGTGTGGACGAAAATGTCTTATTGATGTCAGAGAATGAGATTGATTCAAGATAATAGAAAGGCAACAGTAACTCAAATAACCCTTAGTAACAGCCAAGGTATGCAGAATACCATCTCTGAACACACAACACATCGAACCTTGAGATTTTATAGTTTTCAAGTAGGTAACCAAATAAATATTGCACTGGAGATAAAATTGATGTAGCTACATAAACTGTAAAAATGGTGCGAGTAATACCAAACGGTAGCGAAAGCAGTCATAAAAACATGTAGTTAAGTATGATACTGGTATAAAAATGTGTACAACAATACCACTGCTGAATCCAGATGAGGAGGGGTTAACATCAGTCCGTCTGCATGTAGATGTCCCGTGAAGGGAACTATCACAACTCCCAGTGGATGGCTGTAGAATCCCAGGGTAATAGAGGGAAGTGTAACAGCCCCTGCGTGTGGCAGATAGTGAGGTCCCGCCAGCATGCAGATATGAAGGCACAGCAAAGGAGCCCTTCAGATGGACACGGCAAGCCCCGCCGTGTCCGTGACATTACTGCATCTCCGACGGAACTCCCTGAAGGCCCAGAAGCCGGCGGAGAGTTGAGTACCAATCAAAAGACTTTTAATCGTTCAAAAAGATTTTGATCGATCAAAAAAAATTAAAGATTAATCAATTAATTAAAAGTTAATTTGCACAGCCCTAGTACATTCCATTTATCGTTTCACCAAATTTGCAATTCCAGCTGTACAACAGTTGCCTTCCTCAAATATATCCTTATGATGTAGGATCACTGAACCTTATACAGATGCGTTTTAATGGGATGGGTGGTTTGTTGTCCTAGAGGCTGCTCACCAGCAACTGTGGGGTCTTGCTGGACCCCAAGAAGAGTGGCAGGTAAGGCCCAAAAAAAAAGTAATCTATTTTGCTAATCAGTTTTAAAAGTGTAAAATTCTGCGGAGGAAACAAGAGACCCATAGGTATTCTGGTTTACTAGAGATGTTATTGTTGGATTTAATACTATGACATTTCATACCTGTTCTGTGTTCCTGGCTAATCGGTCCTTTGGAGTTTTCTTTGCAACATTCATGTAGTATGCAAGTGCTAGATCTAGATCCAAACTGTGAGTGTCTATCCCTTGAAGATGCTTATATCCAAGCTTCATCAGAGCAAGTCGATCATCTCCTTGTGCCCCAATTAGGCTATATAACAGAGCCTGTGCAAAGAAAGAAATATGATGTTTTAAATTACAGATGCAATTACCATCCTGTATCTATTTAATATCTATTTACCACTTGCTTACTGGGCACATATACCCCCCTCCTGCCCAGGTGAAATTTCAGCTTCCGGCACTGTGTCGCTTTAACTGACAATTGCGCGGTCGTGCGACGTGGCTCTCAAACAAAATTGACGTCCTTTTTTCCCCACAAGTAGAGCTTTCTTTTGGTGGTATTTGATCGCCTGTGCGGTTTTTATTTTTTGCGCTATAAACAAAAAAGAGCGACAATTTTGAAAAAAAAATACAATATTTTTTACTTGTTGCTATAATAAATATCCCAATTAAAAAAAAAAAAAAAAAATTCTCTGTTTAGGGCGATACGTATTCTTCTACATATTTTTGGTAAAAAAAAAAAAAAAAAAAATCGCAATAAGCGACTGGTTTTCGCAAAAGTTATAGCGCCTACAAAATAGGGGACAGAATTATTATTTTTTTTTTTACTAGAAATGGCGGCGATCTGCGATTTTTATTGGGACTGCGACATTATGGCAGACACATCGGACACTTTTGACACATTTTTGGCGCCATTTACATTTATACTGCGATCAGTGCTATAAATATGCACTAATTACTGTATAAATGTGACTGGCATTGAAGGGGTTAACACTAGGGGGTGAGGAAGGGGTTAAATGTATTCCCTACATAGTGTTCTAACTGTGGGGGGAGGGGGGGTGACTGGGGGAGGTGACCGATCTGTGTCCCTATGTACAAGGGACACAGATCGGTCTGCTCTCCAGAGACAGGACGCTGTCTCTGTGTAAAACGGCAATGAGAGATGATCTCTATGAGATCATCTCTCATTGGCCGCACAGATCGCATCGCAAGCGGCCACTCCGATTGGCCGTTCGCGGCGATTTGTGATTGGCTGTGTCAACAGGCTGTGTCAACAGGCCAACACAGAATTTCTGGAGCACGCGCGGGGAACGTGCTAGTGACAGGCCGTCATTGGACGGCTTGTTGGATATTTAGATCCGCGCTGAAGCAGTCATTCGGCTATAGCGCGGATCTCAACAGGTTAATCTATTTAATATCCTTTAAAGTGGACCAATCAGTAACTTTACAAATCTGCATGAAAACATTCCTGATATATAACAAAATACAATGGGTCATTATCAAGTGTACTTTTTGGCTGGTACACAGGATCGGGTTTCCCGACCTTTCACCGCCGGGAAACCCGAGAACCTGCTCGGTCAGTCTTTCCGCCGTACACACGAGAGGGTTTCCCGATAGGAAAACTGCGATGGCGCTTTGGTCGGGAATCCCGGCCGTGTGTATGCTCCATCACCAAAAACCACTGGGCAAAAGTCTGGCAGGAAAAAAGAGAGCTGGTTCTCTTTTCTTGTCCGGCGGTTTTTGGGCAGTTTTCCCGTCGGAACACGAACGGGATTCCCATCAAAAGCTCTCCTCGCAGTTTTCCCATCGGAGCATAAACACGACCGGAATTCCCATTAAAAGCTCTCCTCGCAGTTTTACCGTCGGGAAAACCGGACGTGTGTACGAGGCTTTTGACTTTGGAAACATTTCCTTAGACCCCTTTCACACTGAGGCACTTGTCAGGGGGTTTCACGCTAAAAAAAAAGAGCCTGAAAAGCTCACAAAAACCTATTTCCATTAAAATCAATTAATGCTTTCACTGACCGCTGGCAGGGCGGTAAAAAAAACACTCTCTAAAATGAAATGAATAAAAAGCTCTTCAAAAGCACTCAGTGTTTTACTGGCAGTTTATAAGCGCCTCAGTGTGAAAGGGGACTAATGCCGCATACACACAATCGGAATTTCCGACAACAAATGTTCGATGTGAGCTTTTGGTCAGATATTCCCACTTTGTGTATGCGCCATCGGACGTTTGCTGTCGGATTTTCCGACCACAAATGTTTGAGAGCTGCTTCTCAATTTTTTCGACAAGAACTTCAGATCGTCTGTATGCAATTCCGACGCATGCGTTCTTGACGTTTGGAATTTCAGACAACATTTGTGTGACCGTCTACGCTATATGCATTACAAGTTTGAGCAAACATTCCGTTGGAAAAAAATCCACGGTCTTGTTGTCGGAAATTCCGATCGTGTGTACGCGGCATTAGTCTCCTCTCCAGCAGTGATCAATTTTTTAAAACTTTAATGACACCAAAAGTTTCTGGCGGAACAAAAGGGGACTGATTTATTAAAACTGGAGAAAAAAATGAGAACATTATGTTCTATAAATGAAAGGTGAAACTTGTCTGGTCTGTAAAAATTCCAAATTTGTGATATTTTTTTTTCCTGTTTAATGATGAAACAGAAGGAGATTAGTGACAGAAGGAGATGGCTGATCTGTGTTTGAAAAATTATTTTGTGTCATCTTTGAATAGGGATCTTAATCTGGGATGTAGATGATGACCCTGGGAAAAATGGACAAAGATAGCGTTTGGTCTTCGGGGGGGGGAGGAAGGAATATGAAGCCACTGTCAGGGAGAGTACTGTGACCTCTTTTATGCCCTGTACACACGATCGGTCAATCCGATGAGAACGGTCTGATGGATTTTTCCATCAGTTAACTGATGAAGCTGACTGATGGTCAGTCGTGCCTACATACCATAGGTTAAAAAAAATGATCGTGTCAGAACGCGGTGACATAAAACACAACGACGTGCTGAAAAAAATGAAGTTCAATGCTTCCAAGCATGAGTCGACTTGATTCTGAGCATGCGTGGACTTTTAACCGATGGACTGCCTACAAACGATGAGTTTTTTTCTATCGGTTAGGTATCCATCGGTTAATTTTAAAACAAGTTTCACATTTTTTAACTGATGGATAAATAACCGATGGGGCCCACACACGATAGGTTTGGTCTGATGAAAACAGGCCATCAGACCGCTCTCATCGGATTGACCGATCGTGTGTACAGGCCATAAGAGGTAATAAACACATTATATAGCATGTATGGATTTAACAAAATATACTAGTTTAACCAAAAAAGTATTCTGTAGCCATATTGGCATAGCGGTTTTGATCTTTAATTCGTTGTCCCAAGTTACCCAAAAGTGCTACATTTTGGAAAAACACCAAAAAGTACACCCATTATTTAACTTTCTGAAGAGCCTTGGGGATCTCTGAGGGGATGTTTGTTAAAGTGGAGTTCCACCCATTTTTTTATGTTTGTTGTCTGTGCTGCATGCCTTAATCTCATAGGGCCAGATTCACAGAGCGATTACGCCTGTCTAACTGGTGTTAGACTGGAGTAATTTCAAATTACGCGCGTTTTTTAGCTAGTCGGAAACCTCAAACCATGAATAGACGGCTGCGGGCTTCAATTCGACTGGATTACGTGTTCGTATGCCTTCGGATCTACGCTGCAATAAAATTGCGGCCACTGGGTGGACTTCCCGTCGTTTTCCGCGTCGGGGTATGCTAATGAGCTTTTGCCGGCGATCCCAGAAATTACAATCTTCAATCGCAATCTCTTACGGCACCTTTAGTCATCTTTTTTTTACGTAACACTATACTAGCTTTTTGCTGGTCTAATATTAGACAGCCCATGTTAAGTATGGCCGTCGTTCCCGCGTCGAATTTCTACGTTTTCCGACGTCTTTTATTATTTTTTACGTAAGTCGTCCGAGAATAGGAATGTTCGTAAACGACGCTACTCAAACAACGAATGACGTAACGACGTGATTTCGCGCAATGCACGGCAGGAAATCTCTGAACGGAGCATGCGCAGTTCGATCGCCGCGGGGACGCGCTTAATTTAAATGCTTCACGCCCCCCAATCGCGTATTTCGATTACGCGGCGAGAAATAGACTACGTCGCCGTAGCGTACGGGCAAAAGTCTACCAGGATTCGCTGTAGAGCCTGGTGAAATACGGCAGAGTAGAGTATTTCGATTACACAGCGCAATATTAAGTGTATCTGAATCTGGCCCATAGTGTTCAGAATGGACAATTTTTATTTATTTTTTTGCTTGTAAATACCTTTATTTTGTAGTCCTTCATTACTTCCTCCTCCTTATTAGCCTAGGCTATTAAGCCACAAGGCTATTTGCAAGGGTTTCTGGGATAGGCATTATGTTTCCCATTAGTCTTTGCAAACCTGACTGAAACCTATTACATTACTTGTGCAGCACTGAGCATGTGCGAGATATGCAAAGCTGAAATCCAGGATGTCATACAGTCTGGCTTCATGATGCCCACACTTAAGATGGCCACGGTCTATTTTTAGATTATAAACTAAATCTAAATGCTGTAACAACCTAACAAAATGGACCTTAGTTTACAGACTAACTTTACTAGAATACATTAAGCTTGTGTATTACAGGGGTATTTATATTTAAAAAGGGACATTGTGGGTGGAACTCCCCTTTAAATCAGAAGTGTAATACAATTCAATCACTGGGCATACACTAACCAACTTCCATCCCTCACTTCCACCCATGCAGCATAACCTCTTAAAACATTCTCTAAAGCTGTTCTTTACTCTCTGGCATCTCTTCCATGTGTGCAGACCTTTGTTCTGGTGCTGCAGTTGCCCCCACATTGATTGGTCCCCTTTTTGTGAAGTGATCACACCATACCATATTCTAGAGTTCATTGCTGGATGGCCAATAGGAGATGTCCATATCACTAAGGCAGTGATGTGGACGCCAGAAGACGTACCCTCCTCTGCAGTATGGAAGATAAAAGACCAAAGACACAGCTTGTTTAGTGACAATGGATTTAAGTAATTAAAGGAGCTTTTAGCTTAGGACCAAACTAGTGGCTAAATGGATAAGGGGGAAAGGGGCCTGCAGAAAAGCTTTAAGAAATATATCAAGTATTTTTTACTACTGCTAGATCAATACAGTTGGCAATAGAATTATTTGTGCAAACCTGGGCTGGGTCAGAAGGCACACCTAGGCCAATTTCATAGACAATGGCCAACAGGTAAGATGCTTTGTGATATCCACAGCAGCTAGAATCCATTAAATCGGGGATAGATGAATTTAGATGCTGGAAACCATCAGACAAGTTCTTTATAACACCTTCAAATATCTTCTTCCCAAATGCAGGTACGGGATCTTTCCAAAAATCTTAAAAGAAAAACATAGAACATAGTTCATACGATAAATAATGATGAAGTGGAATATTTCCTAAACCTGCTTTTTAAAGGTGAAAATAAACTTTAGAGACAGTGCATAAATTCATTTGGGTATCTCTACACCCAAAACCCTTAGGGCTCTTTCACACGGGGCAGATCAGTAATGATCCACCTCTGTGTGTCCGCAAGCTCAGCGGGGATCGCTCCGTAAATCCCCGCTGAGCCGTCGGATGACAGGGCGGTCTCTGCACACTGTGCAGGGACCGCCCTGTTTTTTCTCCACTCTCCCCTATGGGGGAGTGGTTGAACACGGACCGTGTGTCCGTGTTAATCCGATACGCTCTGCAGACGGAAGAAAAAATAGGGTTTTCTTCAAAATTGGATCTTTGCGGAGGCGGTCGATTAAGGGTGTCAGCGGATCCCCAATCACATAGGGACCAATGTATGTCTGTTTTTCATCCGCAAATGGATGGATGAAAAAGCAGACATACGATCCGCACGTCTGAAAGGGACCCTTACTCCAATTTCAAATTCCTATACATTACCAAGGTGGAGCCTCTCAGTTATGCAAGCCTATCTGTATTCTTAATGTCTGATCAAGGTATGTCTCAAAAATTCTGCCTACACCTGGCCAAAAAAAATAAAAACACCATGTCTCCTACACATGCAAAATTTACAATAACTCCTCCACTGTGGTGTATATCTATATATATAAAACTCAACGTGTTTGTGTGTGTGTATGTATGTTCCAGCATCACGTCCAAACGGCTAAAGATATTAACATGAAACTTGGCACACATGTTAATTATATGTCAGCAACAAACATAGGATAGGTGGTTTAACCCTTACCCACCCCCATTTGCCATGGTCGGGGTTTTTCTTTAAAGTCCCATTCAACTCTATGGGAAAGGGTTTTTCTTTAAAGTCCCATTCAACTCTATGGGAAACGGTTAGGATAGGAAGACCGGGCAACGCTGGGTATTCAGCTAGTTACCTCTATATAAGACCATTCTGGCTTGTCCTCTGTACACTCCTGAAATTTACTTTTTTTTTTGTTTACAAAAGTTTATTGGAAGTACGAACAATCAGTTACAAAAAATGGCTAGTGAGAAATTCAACACTAAGTCAGCGGTAGTATAGACATCACATCAAAGAACACAGAGTAGTACAACAGCATACAGTAAAATCGTAAAAGAGACATAATTGAAAAAAATAAATAAAAAATAAAGGCTCAAGAAGCAAGGAAATGCAAACTGAATATAGGAACGGATCAACACTATTGTTATATAGAATGATATTTTAAATGAGGTTCCAGTAGGACCATTTAGCTTTGTAAACTTGGAGGCTGTCATGTAAAGTGTGATACATTGTTTCTGAAAGTTTGAGCATATCCATCCTATTTATAACCTGTGACCATATTAAATTCTTGGATTTCCAATTACAGGCTACCATCCACTGTATGGAACTACAAAACGAATGGAAAAGTCTAGAGCAGGGAATAGGAACGTCTGAAACTTTAGCATATAAAACTGCAATTTACCTTAATGTCACAATTCTACATTATCCATTTAAGAAGCAAGCAAACATTTGCCATATTGATTATAGATAGCTGAAAGTCCTTCAGGCATAATAAAACAATGGTGACACAGGAAAGCTTCATCTTCTTTGGCATTGGCAAGTGACACAAGCTTTGACTACAGGGTGGATTATCACAATTACATTTTTAAGACAATGACAAGGAAGTAATCAAGTAATGAATATACTTATAGCTCACAAGTGAATAAACATGGTTTCTGCACCTAGCACAGATATTGTACATTAAACCTTCACTTTACTATAATTCCAGCCATGCATGAAAAGCCTGGGTGTAACTACAAGTATAGCAGAGCCTGTAACTGAAGTGGGCCCAAAGGAACGGGGGACCCTGCACTGTCTGGTTACATACTGACTTATATAAGTAGAATACAAAGGTAGCATATCGTTTGAGAGAGGAGGATCACTATATTTAGGTACTAGGGATGAGCTTCGCGTTCGATACGAACGTATGTTCGACTCGAACATTGTCTGTTCGTACGTTCGACGAAATTCAAACAAAAGCGGTTGTTCGCGCCAAATTCAAGTGACGCAAAATGGCCCATAATTCACTGCGGCATTGCGCGCTGATGATTGGCCAAGCATGAGGTATGTCCCACATGCTTGGCCAATCACAGCGCGCAAAAAACTAAGAGCCATAATTGGCCAAAGCATTGGGTGGCTTTGGCCAATTATGGCTCACACCCCACATTATATAAGGCTGTCTGCTGGGCGGCCTCGTGTAGTGTGTTCCAGCTTGTTAATGAAAGCAGTCAGAGAGACAGAGAGATTGTCTTTTTATATAGCTAGATAGAGCAGGCAGGCTAGTCAGTTTAGCTTAACCACTTAAGGACCTTGGGTGTTTTTCAGTTTTGGTGTTTGCAAGACTGAAACAGTTTTTTCTGCTAGAAAATCACTTAAAACCCCCAAACATTATATATATTTTTTGCTAACACCCTAGAGAATAAAATAGTGGTCATTGCAATACTTTTTGTCACACCGTATTTGCGCAGCGGTCTTACAAGCGCACTTTTTTTGGAAAAAATACACTTTTTTGAATTAAAAAATAAGACAACAATAAATTTGGTCCAATTTTTTTATATATTGTGAAAGATAATGTTACGCCGAGTAAAATGACACCCAACATGTCACGTTTAGAAATTGCACCCGCTCGTAGCATGGCGTCAAACTTTTACCCTTAAAAATCTCCATAGGCGACGTTTAAAAAATTCTATAGGTTGCATTTTTTTAGATACAGAGGAGGTCTAGGGCTAGAATTATTGCTCTCGCTCTAATGATCGCGGCGATACCTCACTTGTGTGGTTTGAACACCGTATGCGTTCGCTTCTGCGCGCGAGCTCGTCGGGACGGGGCGCTTTAAAAACATTTTTTTTTGTTTTCCTATTTATTTGTATTTATTTTAACATTTTTTACACTGAAAAAAATATATAATAATTGATCACTTTTATTCCTATTACAAGAAATGTAAACATCCCTTGTAATAGAAAAAAGCATGACAGGTCCTCTTAAATATGAGATCTGGGGTCAAAAAGACCTCAGATCTTATATTTAGGCTTAAAAAAAAAAAAAAAAAATGGAAAATGTCATTTTTTAAATAGCCTTAAAAAGAAAATGTCTCTTTAAGACAGTGGGCGGAAATGACGTTTTGACGTCACTTCCGCCCAGCGCTGCTATGGGGAACGGGTGGGGGCGATTTTTCCCTCACTCGTATCCCAGCAGAGGAGCCGCACAGACCCGATCGCCTCCGCCGCTACCAACGGCAACGGTAAGCGGCGGAGAGCACGGGAAAGCGGCGGGAGGGGGGGGCACCTCTCCGGTCACCGATAACGGTGATCTCGCGGCGAATCCGCCGCGGAGACCGCCGTTATTGTACACAGGACCCTGCACTGAAGAGATGGATATCTCGGTTGTGGCAGCAGCTGCTGCCGTTACCGAGATATCCATCTTTAAAAAGAGGACGTATATATACAGTGCAGGGTCCTTAAGTGGTTAATTTACAGTGTGTAGAGGATAAATATACATCCCTAGGAGTTGTACATATATTTATACACTGTATAGCTTAGCTAGATCAGCTATTCCTAATTTATCAGAAGAAGAGGTTTTGGACAGCCGCACTCAAAAATAGGTAAAATAGCCCTTTATTGTGGTAAAATAAATGGATGCACTACAAAGAAAGCATACAGTGGGAACAAAAAACAGCTGACGCGTTTCGCATTGAGCTTCAATGCTTAGTCATAGCTATATCCTAATTTAATGGCAGGCAGGTGATTGTGCTATTTAAAGACGTTATCACAGGTATAGACACCCAGCAGGTACAATATTTAAAGGAATTTATTTTATTTTTTTATTTTAGCATCAATAAAATCTCTGCTCCTGGAGCAGTGATGAAAAATTCCTTTAAATATTGTACCTGCTGGGTGTCTATAGTTTGCCTGTGAAAACATCTTTGAGAACCCGGGTCTTGCCAGAGGGAACATGTATCAATAGAAAAAAAAAAGTTTTAAAAACGGTCATTTTTTCAGGAGTCCTGCTCCTGAAAAAACATCTGTTTTTTAAACTTTTTTCCATTGATACATGTTCCCTGGGGCAAGACCCGGGTTCTCAAAGACGTAAGGCAGTAAGGCAGAAAAGGCAAGTTCAAAAAGTACGTGGGTACAGAAATTCAACAAATTGAGTACAGTTATTTTTATGTACTTCGAAGAAAAGAAAAAAAAACAAAAAAAGAACAACGAAACACAAATAACGGTAACTGGTTTCAGGTGAAACCTAGGCTCTAAATCAGGGGTCTCCAAACTTTCAAGCAAAGGGCCAGTTTACTGTCCTTCAGACTTTAGGGGGCCGGACTGTGCCCAGTGAGAAGAAAAAATGACCCGGCATAAGTCACCCATCATTGATTTTAATGAGAGAAATAGTGACCCATTCTTGATATCAATGAGGAGAATAGTACTCCATTGATGGTGTCAGTAGCAGTAGAGGGAATGGTGCTCCATCATTGGTGTCAGTTGGTGGAATATTGCCCCAAGGGCCAGATTTAGTATTGACCCTAGGCCAGAAGAGTGAATCAAAATAAGGGGGGGGGGAGACGAAAACAAAAAGGGGAAATGGAAAATCAATAACAGGTCGTTAATAAAGGGTCTATGGAGAGAGTGTCTAGTGACGGAATTGTCCAATAGGACCAATATGGGAGTCGTCAGTGTCCATTATGAGAAAACAGTATCAATAGTCTACATTGATGATCACCGGTCCTACTTACAAACATTCAGTAGTAAGCGCATTAAAAACAGCTGAACATGGACCTCACGGCACCTGCCAGTCAGACCCTAAACACCAATGTGGCTGACGCGTTTCTGGGGCGTACCCCCTTCTTCAAAGCCTAGGTGGTCTGCAATAGCTCTCTCTTCCTGCAAACCATCCCTTTATAGGTGCATGTGTGCATACAGGCGCAGCCATTCGTCACTAGCTGACTGGTCCCGCCTTTCTTACGGGACTCCGCCCACCCCATTAATCACCCAAATGGGCTCCATCTGTGTGGAGGGGCAAGTTGATCTAGGTGCCCTTCCTATACGGTGGGGTACACAGCAAGTGACACAAGACTGGCAATGCAGCAGTGCAATGGGATCACCAAACTATCCATTGCAATATGTCTACTGGCAGCTCTACTAAAGCCTGGCCTACTCGCCAGGTCCTACCACAGGGCCTTTAATGTAACAGTAGTATAAATATGTAGAGAATGCAAAAAGGCCCAAACGTAGGAATATGCCCAATATTAGCATACATATCGCTACGTAGGGGCCAGTATCTGTGTACCAATAGCACTTAGTTGCAGCCCTCCTTGCACGGAACCCCTGGGACTGGTCCCATGGGAATAGAGAGAGAGAGAAATATATCGTTTTTAGGGACCACCTCATTTGGTTATATCATATAGTTACAGTCTACTTGTACAGTATATAAAAAGAGAACCCTATACTAAAAAAAAAGGGACAATGTCGTCCACTAGATTAGAATAAATTAATAAATATTCACTCCAATAAAAGCTCCCTATCTATAGCAAGAATAAAAACAGAACTTCTCAGGATAGAACATTTTATCCCCCCCTCCCAGCTCTCCAGAACATCAGCTCAAAACCGTACTATAGATGGGTGGACCTCCACTGACTATACCAGTGCCAACCCGGCTCAATTGAACTCTATTAAATTATGTTATGTTATGTAGCTCAATCTCTTCGTTGAGACCTTGCGGAGCCAAGGTTTTTAAAGTGAAGATCCAATAGGCCTCCCTTCTGCATAGGATCTGAAACTTTTTACCACTGTCAAGGTCACTTGGCATAGCTTCTATGCCAAACACTTTGAGCCCATCTATGCTGCTGTCATGGAACTCTTTAAAGTGTCTCGGCACCGAACACTTATCTTTCTCTGTTGTAATGTTACTTCTATGTTCGGTCATCCTGATTCTCATCTGTCGGGAAGTACGTCCGATATATAGTAGCCCACATGGGCAAATCAGGCCATACACAACATAGGAAGTACCACAATTGATAAATTGTTTGATCCTATGCTTTGTTCCATCGGCTCCTACTACCTCCTTTTTTCTATGACACATATGCGCACAGTTGCCACAATTCCCCCCTCCACACTTGTAGCTGCCCTTTTGATCGAATATACTTGTCCAAATCTTATTTAGCCCTTTATCTTTGCTTTTCTTTACTCTACTTGGAGCGATAATGCTCCTCAGGTCTTTGGGTCTCCTAAAGATTAGATTGGGGTGGGGCGGTAAGCATTTATTTAGCACGGGATCCGACTCTAGGATTTTCCAGTTTCTTTTAAAGATTTTTTGGATGATTGGCACTTTGTTGTTGTACCTAGTGCAAAATCTTATTTGTGGAAATTCATCTTTTTCACACTTTGTTGTTCCTTCTTCCCCTTCTCTTATGTCGGCCTCGCTGTATAGTTTTAAATACTTCTGATAGGCTTCCTCTATATGCTCGTTGTCGTATCCTTTCTCCTTGAACTTATTCCTTAGAATAAGGCTTTGATCTTTGTAGTCTCTTTCCAGGGTACAGGTCCGTCTAAGCCTACAGAATTGGCCGAAGGGCACATTTTTGATCCACCTCGGGTGGTGGTGGCTGCGGGCATGTAGGTAAGAATTGCCCGCACTTGCTTTAAAGTGTGTCTTTGAATAGATTTTCCCATTCTCATCCACTCCTAGTTCAAGATCCAGGAAAACCAAGTTGCTCTCGTCCATTACATGCGTGAATGTAATGCCATAGGGGTTCCTAGCGCAATGTGACAGAAAGCCATCCAAATCCTTGTCAGTACCATCCCAAATTATGAGTATGTCGTCAATGTAACGAGAATATAGCACAAGGTTTTTTCCAAAAGGGTTATTGGCCCAAATGTAATTCAATTCCCAAAACCCCATGAACAGATTTGCATAGCTTGGGGCAAACCTGGCCCCCATGGCTGTGCCTCGTACCTGCCTATAGAAGCAGTCCATAAAGGAAAAATAATTGTGAGTTAGGGTAAATTCAATACTCTCATAAATGAACTGGGCCTGTTGGGGACTAAAAATATGTGCTTCCGCCAGGTAGTGCTCAATCGCTCTTAATCCATATTCATGTTGGATAGACGTGTACAAAGATGCTACGTCAAGCGAGATATCTGCGTGCGCGCGTATGCCCGCGTGCATGCGCGCGTATGCCCGCGCGCATGCGCGAGTACGGCGAAACCGGAAGTGCGGGATGGAACACAGAAGGCCCCGCACTTCCTGACTGTGAATGGCGTGCGTTCCAGCTACACCAGGGCGCCGATGGTAGAGCGGTGGCAACCTGAGGTATAAGTGGCTGTCTCCTTGGGCACAAGATTCACCAGGTGGGTACCTTTATGTTGTACCCCTCGGCCTACTGTTACATTAAAGGCCCTGTGGTAGGACCTGGCGAGTAGGCCAGGCTTTAGTAGAGCTGCCAGTAGACATATTGCAATGGATAGTTTGGTGATCCCATTGCACTGCTGCATTGCCAGTCTTGTGTCACTTGCTGTGTACCCCACCGTATAGGAAGGGCACCTAGATCAACTTGCCCCTCCACACAGATGGAGCCCATTTGGGTGATTAATGGGGTGGGCGGAGTCCCGTAAGAAAGGCGGGACCAGTCAGCTAGTGACGAATGGCTGCGCCTGTATGCACACATGCACCTATAAAGGGATGGTTTGCAGGAAGAGAGAGCTATTGCAGACCACCTAGGCTTTGAAGAAGGGGGTACGCCCCAGAAACGCGTCAGCCACATTGGTGTTTAGGGTCTGACTGGCAGGTGCCGTGAGGTCCATGTTCAGCTGTTTTTAATGCGCTTACTACTGAATGTTTGTAAGTAGGACCATTGCTTTTTATTTTGTGTATATTAAAATGTATAAGTGGTAATGCACAAGGTCGGTGCGCCCTCCTTTCTTTTCTTTTTTTCATTTTAGCCATATGAACACCCTTTGTTCTGTGGAGGGCTGCAAGACTTAAGACTTTGCCTTTATACCATACTGATACACCCAGTTTGGCGATACACCAGAGCGCAGGAGGATTTTTGTGGTACATTGATGATCAGTCATAGAAGCTTTTCTTGTCCTTCCTTTTTCTGCATGTGAAATCTGGTAATGGTAAATCTAGGAACTGGGTGGGTTGGAATTTTACATTCAAGCTTTATTATTCTTTGTTGAAATACAGAAATACAACTGAAGGGAAAGTGCAAACAGGGGTCTCCAAACTTTCCAAACAAAGGGCAAGTTTACTGTTCTCCAGACTTCAGGGGGGCTGGATTGTGGTGTGGGGGTAGAAAATGTCCCAGGCCCAGCACTGGTGAGAACAAACATGGCCTCAGGGTTGGTGGTCAGTATTAAGAAGATTAATGCCCAATCATGATAAAAGGTGGGAGGAATAGTACCCCATCATTGGTATCCGTAGAAGAAATAGTGCTCTATTGTTGGTGTCTGTGGAAGAAATAGTGCCCTATTGTTGGTGTCTGTGGAAGAAATAGTGCCCTATTGTTGGTGTCTGTGGAAGAAATAGTGCCCTATTGTTGGTGTCTGTGGAAGAAATAGTGCCCTATTGTTGGTGTCTGTGGAAGGAATAGTGCTCTATTGTTGGTGTCTGTGGAAGGAATAGTGCTCTATTGTTGGTGTCTGTGGAAGGAATAGTGCTCTACTGTTGGTGTCTGTGGAAGGAATAGTGCCCTATTGTTGGTGTCTGTGGAAGGAATAGTGCTCTATTGTTGGTGTCTGTGGAAGGAATAGTGCCCTTTTGGTGTCTGGAAGGAATAGTGCTCTATTGTTGGTGTCTGTGGAAGGAATCGTGCTCTATTGTTGGTGTCTGTGGAAGGAATAGTGCCCTATTGTTGGTGTCTGTGGAAGGAATAGTGCCCTATTGTTGGTGTCTGTGGAAGGAATAGTGCCCTATTGTTGGTGTCTGTGGAAGGAATAGTGCCCTATTGTTGGTGTCTGTGGAAGGAATAGTGCCCTATTGTTGGTGTCTGTGGAAGGAATAGTGCTCTATTGTTGGTGTCTGTGGAAGGAATAGTGCCCTATTGTTGGTGTCTGTGGAAGGAATAGTGCTCTATTGTTGGTGTCTGTGGAAGGAATAGTGCCCTATTGTTGGTGTCTGTGGAAGGAATAGTGCCCTATTGTTGGTGTCTGTGGAAGGAATAGTGCCCTATTGTTGGTGTCTGTGGAAGGAATAGTGCCCTATTGTTGGTGTCTGTGGAAGGAATAGTGCTCTTTGTTGGTGTCTGTGGAAGGAATATTGCTTCATATCATTGGAAGGAATAGTGTCACAAGCATGCTTTGCTGGCCTTTATCTATCCCTCGGGCAGCAGTTTGGAGACCCCTGCACTAAATAGTAAATACCCATGTTGAGTGAGCGGAGTATTGTTCCTAGGTCTAGCAGGCACTGGCACTGATTGGCACTAGCAGGTGGCACTGGTTTGGAACCGACAGATGGCACTGGTTTGGAACCGACAGATGGCACTGGCAGGTGGCACTGGTAGGCACTAGCGGGTGGCACTGGCTGGCAGTGGCGGGTGACACTGGCTGGTAGTGGTTGCCACTGGCGGGTGACACTGGCTGGCAATGATTGTCACTGGTGGTTGAAACTGGCAGGTGGCACTGATTGGCAGTGTTTGGTCGCACTGATTGGTGGTGGCACTGGCAGGTTACACACTAAGCCGAGTATAACTGTAACTGTGTGAAACTAACAGAGAGGAGAGAGAAAGGAGCCGTCAGCTCGATGTCGGGGGTGGGCGGGACCCAGCAGCTAAATGACACCAGCCAATGACTGGCTTCCTTTAAAAAGGGGCGGGGCCACATACACGTAGCGGCCCGCCCAGATACCATCCCATTGGCTGGTGCGATATAGCTGCTGGGTCCTGCCCACCCTGGCCGGGTCCTGCCCACCCCCGACATCGAGCTGACAGCTCCTCTCTCTCTCCTCTCTGTTACTTGTCAGTTTCACACTGAACGCGGTGCTTGATGCTGCCAAAGCCGCCGAGTGTGGAGAAGGGAGGAGATCAGTGTATAATATCGGCCTAATTTTGATAATAATCGGCCAATGGCGATTTATCAAAAATGGCCAAATATCGGCCAATATATCGGTCTACCGCTACTTTACATCAATGCCATCTATGAGCAGATGACATGCACTCACCATCCAACAAATCACTCTTAGGCCTTCTGTTTCATTAGTTTACTATAGCTGAATACGAGGCGATAGACTCAATGCATGAACAGCAGCTCTAGCACAGGTCCTCTCCGCTATCCCACCCATACGAGGTCTGGCAAGTCCCAGGAGCTCACAATGAAAGGGCACTGCACATTTCCCTCCATTGCTCTCATTGGGAGCAGCCTGCTTAGGACAACATCATATGAAGTGTTAATCCCTATGTCTCTACATCAACACAACCCTCATTACATCACAACTTACCCAATGACGTCTTCTCTGCAGAGTTTAGAAGATAAAATAAATGACTATGTTTCCTTTCATCCTCTCGTGTCCAAGGAGCCAGCTTACAGATGGGTCTGTCTCTGTATTTTAGGTGGAGGTCCAGATAACTATTCTTAGCTTGACCTGCAGATAAGCCACTTTTTTAGTAATTATATTGATTACGACATACACGTCCGCTAACCGATAAACATGATTTTATATACAATCTTAAATGCTCAGATCTTACTCCTAGTCTCCTTGATGTGCTCCTCTTTTTGCGTATCGACATACAGACGTACTATGTCCTTCACGCTAAAACACCGGCTGTAATAATCCTGGATTTGGCGATAAACTTCGTCTTCTGGAAGAGGGTTTGATATCTAAATCAGCAGAAACAGATGACATGTTTTGTTCTCATTTACTTACTCACAAACCATCATTCACAAATCAATTTACCACTTCATTACTGAGCACTTAAACCCCCTTCCTGCCCAGACCAATTTTCAGCTTTCAGCGCTGACACATTTTGAATGACAATTGCGCGGTCATACAACACTGTACCCAAATTATATTTTTATCATTTTTTTTCCCATACATAGTGATTTTTTTTGGTGGCATTTGATCATCTCTGCGATTTTTATTTTTTGCGCTATAAACAAAAAAAGATAGAAAAAAAAAAAACACAACATTTTTTACTTTTTGTTATAATATCCCAATTTCTTTTTTATATTTTTTCCTCCATTTAGGCCGATACGTATTCTTCTACATATGTTTTTTTTTTTAAATCACTATAATCGTATATTGATTGGTTTGCGCAAAAGTTAAAGCGCCTACAAAATAGAGGATAGATTTATGATTTTTTTTTTTACTAGTAATGGTGGCGATCTGCGATTTTTATTTTATTTTTTTGTCAGGCCTGCGATATTGTGGCGGACATATCGGACACTTTTGACACCATTTTTCCACATTTCACATTTATACAGCGATCAGTGCTATAAAAATGCATTGATTACTGTGTAAATGTGACTGGCAGTAAAGGGGTTAACACTAGGGGGTGAGGAAGGGGTTAAATGTATTCCCTAGGTGTGTTCTAACTGTAGGGGGAGGGGGGCTGACTGGGGGAGGTGACCGATGCTGTGTCCCTATGTACAAGGGACACAACATCGGTCTCCTCTCCCTGACAGGTCTCCCTGACAGGACGTGGAGCTCTGTGTTTACACACAGAGCTCCACGTCCCTGCTGTCACCGCCGATGGCAGGGACCTGGCGGACATCGCGGCCGCCAGGCACGCGCATCGGCATCTTAGCGATGCGCCGTGCACAATGTTTCCCTGCTGTGCACATAAAAGGACATCCAGGGACGTCCACCTGGCAGTTGAGAGCCGCGCTGTGGACGTCTTTCGTCTACAGCGCGGGTCTCAAGTGGTTAAAGAAACGTCATTCTATATCAAATATCGTTTACACCCAAAGGGGAAAAAACTGTTGCTGTAACTGCTTATAAAGTATTTGCTGGATTTTGGCTTCAATTTTGGCTTAAATCTGCTAGTCTAACCCATCGATTTAACAGTTTCAAAAAGCAGTTACATTTCCGGCATGCCGGGATTGCCAACTGTCAGGCCCCGTACACACGGCAGAGAACCTCGACGGGCGGAACACATCGTTCCGCCCGTCGAGGTTCTCTGCCGGCCGTCAGAATCGGCGACCCACCCGTCAGGAAAGGCAACCAGCCATTCATCCCGACGGGCCGTCGAGCAAATAGAGAACCTGTTCTCTATTTGCTCGATGGGTTTCCCGACTGGGCGGGGTTTCCCGACGGGGCGGGGCTCGCCGAGAGCGTACACACGGCCGAGGTTCTCGGCAGAATGTGGCTCCCAGCGAGGTTCTCGCTGGTTTCTGCCGAGAACCTCGGCCGTGTGTACAGGGCCTCACATTGGTTGTGCTCTCAACCAAACTGTCAAACCATCCAATGGCTGGTGTCATAACTGATCACATGTGCAGCACCACGGCAGTTGAAGATTAAACATAGGCCAATATGGCAGCTTCCTTGGCTGAAAATGATAGAAGGGTTTACTTCTGCTTTAAGCTACAATATATTACATTTTTGGTATTGGGTTTAATACCACTTTAAGCAGGACTATCCTGTGCTAGATACAGCTAGGATGTAGCCAGCTTTAGCTGTTAGCTTTGTTTACATTCTGATATTCGAAGGCGTTCCTAGGCTTAGGCCATTGATTGCTTCTGCCTGGTACTGTTGAGAAGGCTTCACTAATCAGTGTAGGAAGGGTCAGTGGCTGAGTCCTAAATACTTATTCCCACCAGCCAATCGCTTAGGAGATTGCTCATTGATGTGAGAAAGTAATAAAAGTAATACAAATTATGTGCCATCTTCCCGAGTGTTCTCCTATTTTCCCTCCCAGGTCGCTGTCCTTTCTGTAGCCATGTTCAGATGTTCCTGAGACATTGGGGTTAATTTTCTAAAAGCTGCACAAAGGGAATTTGTCCCAGAGCTTAGTAAATGGTGGTGATTTCACTCTGCAAAGAACCCAATCATGTGCAAGGAAATTAAAGCAATGTAATGTTTGCTTGAACCCAATTGGTTGATGAAAGTCAGCAGAACTTCATCCCATTCATTAAGGCAAATTCTCTTTTAACGTGAACAGTCTTCTTCCATAGCTCCCAACTGTCCCTGATTTTGAGGGACTGTCCCTGATTTGCAGCAATGTCCCTCTGTCCCTCATTCCTCCTCATTCGTCCCTCATTTTGATCTGATGTACAGTATATAGCCTTATATAAAATGCACTTTAGGACCCCTTTCACAGCGGGGCGTTTTTCAGGTGCTTTAGCGATAAAAAAAAGCGCCAGTAAAGCGCCTGAAAGAAGCCTCATCTGCAATCCCAATGTGAAAGCTTGGGTGCTTTCACACTGAGGCACTGCGCTGGCAGGGCGTTAAAAAAAAGTCCTGCAAGCAGCATCTTTGCAGCACTTTAGGAGCAGTGAATACACCGCACCTAAAGCGCCCCTTCCCATTGAAATTAATGGGAAGCGCCTGCAAAGCGCCTGCAAAGCGCCTTGGCAGCGGCACTTTTAACCCTTTATTCGGCCGCTAGCGGGACGTTAAAAGCACCCTGCTAGCGCTGGAAAAAAACGCGGTAAAGCGCCACTAGTTTTAGCGGCGATTTACCAGCATGTGAAACGGCTCTGAATCTTTCAAAAAGTGTTTCCCAGTGCTAAACCTTTCATCCAAATTCTAAGAGCCCTTTCACACTGCCAGTCCCCGAAAAACACTGGTAAAGCGCCGCTAAAACTTGGGGCCCTTTACCAGTGTTTTTCGGGCACTAGCGGGGCACTTTTAACCCCCGCTAGCGGTCGAATAAAGGGTTAAAAGCGCTGCTGCCAAAACACTTTGCAGGCGCTTCCCATTGATTTCAATGGGAAGGGGCGCTTTAATAGAGCTCCTAAAGCGCTCAAAGAAGCTGCTTGCAGGATTTTTTTTGATGTCCTGCCAGCGCAGCACCCCAATGTGAAAGTGCTCGGGCTTTCACACTGGGATTGCAGATTAGGCTTTTTTCAAGCGCTTTACAGGCGCTATTTTTAGCGCTAAAACACCTGAATAACACCTCTAGTGTGAAAGGGGTTCTAATGCAAAAAATAATGTAATAAATAAAAATATCCCATAGGTTGTAGATGCTTTAACATTTGTGCAAACCAATCAATCTACGCCTATTAGGATTTTTTTAACAAAAATATGTAGCGAAATACATATTGGCCTAAATTGATAAAGACATTTTTTATTGGATGTGTTTTATAGCAAAAAAGTAAAATAAATAAAAATGAGGTGAGAAAATACCACCAAAAAGAAAGCTTTATCTGTGGGGAAAAAAAGGACATACATTTTAATTGGGTACAGTATCACATGACCGCGCAATTGTCAGTTAAAGTAACGCAGTGCCGTATCGCAGAAAATGGCCTGGACATGAAGGGGGTAAATCTTCCAGAGGTCAAGTGGTTAACTAAAGTAATTATAACGGCTGTCACATCAGTCACAATGACCGAAATGATCTATATTTTTCCAATTTTCTGTGTAGCCAGGGGTGCCGGTTCCTGTTGTATTTTGTGCAATGGCTGCTTTTTTTTAAATGCACATTTGAGGAGAAGTCAAGGAAAGTCAGAAGCAAGAAACAGTGAAACAAAGTAAGACTCGTACACACGATCTGATTTTCTGCGCACAAAGCGTAGGACTTTTGTCCGAAGGGTGTTGGCTGTAAACATGTATTGCATACAAACGGCAAAGAATTGTTGGTCAACAAACACAAAACTACATGTTTTTCAGCTCTTTAGCACCACCCTTTGGGCAACTTCTGCTAATGTTGTGTTATGGTGAGCATTGCTTTTGAGCATGCGTGTTTGTACTTTGGATAATCTGACAACACACGTACGATCGGATAATCTGACAACACACGTACGATCGGATAATCTGACAACACGCGTACGATCGGATAATCTGACAACACACGTACGATCGGATAATCTGACAACACACGTACGATCGGATAATCTGACAACACACATATGATTGGATAATCCGACAACACACATACGATCGGATAATCTGACAACACACGTACGATCGTATAATCTGACAACACACGTATGATCGGATAATCTGACAACACACGTACGATTGGATAATCTGACAACACACATACGATTGGATAATCTGACAACACACATACGATTGGATAATCTGACAACACACGTACGATTGGATAATCTGACAACACGCGTACGATTGGATAATCTGACAACACACATACGATTGGATAATCTGACAACACGCGTACGATTGGATAATCTGACAACACGCGTACGATTGGATAATCCGACAACACACATACGATTGGATAATCTGACAACACACATACGATTGGATAATCTGACAACACGCGTACGATTGGATAATCTGACAACACACGTATGATTGGATAATCCGACAACACACATACGATTGGATAATCTGACAACACACATACGATTGGATAATCTGACAACACACATACGATTGGATAATCTGACAACACACGTACGATCGGATAATCTGACAACACACATATGATTGGATAATCCGACAACACACATACGATTGGATAATCTGACAACACACGTACGATCGGATAATCTGACAACACACATATGATTGGATAATCCGACAACACACATACGATCGGATAATCTGACAACACACGTACGATCGTATAATCTGACAACACACGTATGATCGGATAATCTGACAACACACGTATGATCGGATAATCTGACAACACACGTACGATTGGATAATCCGACAACACACATACGATTGGATAATCTGACAACACACATACGATTGGATAATCTGACAACACGCGTACGATTGGATAATCTGACAACACACATACGATTGGATAATCTGACAACACGCGTACGATTGGATAATCTGACAACACGCGTACGATTGGATAATCCGACAACACACATACGATTGGATAATCTGACAACACACATACGATTGGATAATCTGACAACACGCGTACGATTGGATAATCTGACAACACACGTATGATTGGATAATCCGACAACACACATACGATTGGATAATCTGACAACACACATACGATTGGATAATCTGACAACACGCGTACGATTGGATAATCTGACAACACGCGTACGATTGGATAATCTGACAACACGCGTACGATTGGATAATCTGACAACACGCGTACGATTGGATAATCTGACAACACGCATACGATTGGATAATCCGACAACACACGTATGATCAGATAATCTGACAACACACGTATGATCGGATAATCTGACAACACACGTATGATCGGATAATCTGACAACACACATATGATCGGATAATCTGACAACACACGTATGATCGGATAATCTGACAACACACATATGATCGGATAATCTGACAACAGCCTATCATCACACAATTCCCGTCGGATGATCCTCTCGTGTACGAGGCTTTAGTAAGCGAAGGACACCAAACAGGCTTTCATGGACAACTGAAGTAATAAGGGGCATCTTGTGCTCTTAGGAATTTAAAGTACAGGTTCACGTTATGCAAATTCTGAATTTGTTTTTGTTACATTTGTGTTTTCCAGCTACTCAACCCTCCAAACACTGCCAATCTATTCCTAATACTAAAACACTTGGTACCTACCTCATCCATCTGCAGAGCCTTAAGGCGGTAATATTTCACCGGTCCAAAGAATCCATCTATGCTGGCAACAAACTTGCTGCCCCCAAGAGCCATAAAACCATCAGTATCATCAAAATGGATTTCTTCATCCACACTAAAAAAATAAAAACAAAATAAAAAATAAGGTGAGATCAAATAATTATAAAAACGTCATCACCAGGAAAGATATTGTTTCTGTTTCCTGTATGCAAGTGCAATTTGGTTACCCTTATAGTTCTCTCTCTGTTATTTTGTACTGCCCTCCACGCCATTTCATGTGGCCCTCACACCTCTCCGCAGGGGAGATACAGCCCTCCTCTGGTCCTTCTCCAGACCCTTAGGCCGTGTACACACGGCAGAGAACCTCGACGGGCAGAACACATCGTTCCGCCCGTCGAGGTTCTCTGCCGGCCGTCGAAATCCGCGACCCGCCCGTCGGGAATGGCAACCAGCCATTCATCCAGGCGGGCCGTCGAGCAAAAATAGAGCGTGCTCTCTTTTCGCTCGACGGGATTCCCGACGGGCGGGGCGAGCCAGGAGCGTACACACGGCCAAGGTTCTCGCTGGAATGCAGCTTCCAGCGAGGTTCTCGCTGGTTTCCAGCGAGAACCTCAGTCGTGTGTACGCCGCCTTACTTTCTGCTTTCAAGCAATGCATCTAGGCTCATCTGGAGAAAATAATCGGTCCGGTGCCCCCCCTCCCCTAATAGGACAAGATTAGGCTGTTGAGTCAGCTGTCTGTCTCCTCCCCCGTGCTACTTCCGGTCCCCCCCATGCTCCTCTGTTGTGCTCACCTGCTCCTCTGGTCCTCCCCCTGCTTCTCTGTTCCCCCCATGCTCCTATGTACCCTTGTGCTTCTCTGCTCCACCCCTGTGTTCCACTGGTACCCCCTCTGCTTCTCTGGTCCCCCACATGCTTCTGCATTCTTCTCCTGATCTTCTGTTCCCCCCATGCTCATCTGGTCCCCCCTGCTCATCTGTACCCATGTGCTCCTCTGGTCTCCCTCATGCTTTTCTATTCCCCCCTGCTGCTCTGGCCCCCCCTGTTCTTCTCTGGTCCCCCCATGCTTTGCTGGTCCCCCCCATGCTCCTCTATCCCCCCTGTGCTGTGCTGGCCCCCCACGTGCTGCGCTGGTCCCTCATGTGCTGCTCTGGTCCCCCATGTGCCTCTATCCTGCCATGATTCTCTGGTCCCCCATGCGCCTCTATCCCCCCCATGATGCACTGGTCCCCCATGCGCCTCTATCCCTCCCCATGATGCTCTGGTCCCCCGCAGCGCTCACCTCCTCTCCCTGGCTAGTTCAGCGTGACTGAATACAGACTCGCTCCTCTGGAGTCGCACTGAAAAGCTCATCGTAAAATCCAGAAGGACGGCGGCCACACACTTACTCGAAATTTGTTCCCCTTGTTCCCCTAGTCTAAATACAGAGGGGGGAAGGAAAGACCAGGAGAACGAGTGCCGAGGAAGCTTATGTCAAAGCTGTGTGTGGCCGCCGTCCTTCTGTATCGTATGATGAGGTTCTCAGTGCGACTCCCGAGGAGCGAGTCTGTATTCAGTCACGCTGACGTTAACTACCCAGAGAGAGGAGGTAAGCACTGTGGGGAGGGAGAGGAGGTGAGTGCTGAGGGGAGGGAGAGACAGAGGAGCGGAGGGTGCGGCGGTCCGCTGTCACTGAAGCCAGCCCACTGAGCCATTGGCCCACCGGGAAACTCCTGGTAGTCCCGATGGCCAGTCCATCCCTGTGTAAAGGGGAGGGGGATACGCAGGGCATCTAACCTTACTGATACAACCGGCCCTTTTGAGGGCAATCATAATGCTGGTGCGGCCCACGATAAAATTGAGTTTGACACCTCTGATCTAGACTTTAAATACACAATTTGATGCCACAGAGCAGATCCCTGTCCAGCAGGGAAAGAGATCCGAATTTTCTATGCTTCAGTTAGGCATCACATCTATGAACTTTATAGTTTGTTTGCAGATTCCTCAGGAATGCATTACAATCCATTTAACCTTTTTTCCCCATAGGTCCCATTCACATCTATGTAGCTTCCTGCAAAGCGTTTTTTGTAAAGGTGTCATTTTTTTTTTTTTTTTTTTTTTACACACAGCATGGTGTGTTTTTTTTTGGCTTCATAGACTTCAATGGAATTGCATAAAAAAAGTATTTACATGCTTCTTTCGTGCGTTTACTGCATAACAACAGATACCTCCTCCTAGCAACGTTAAAAGACGAATGAAAAAAAAAAAACGCAACAGAACATGCTCTGCAAAAAACGCACTAACTGCATATGCATAGATGTGAACCGAGCCTTTAAGAACGCTTACAGCTCTTGTCCCTCCCCCAGGCTGTGATCAGGTGGTGAAAGGAGAAGCAATATATATTGATGAGCTCATCTCTCTCTCACACTGCTATCTCCTCCTATCAGCATGTCACATGAGCACTACAGCAAAACTGGATCCTTGTTTTGTGTCCCCTTCTCCAAACTATAGCTCTGCTGTACAGGAGGCTGCAAGTGTAACAAGCTGATACCAAGTCATATGCAGGGTTTTACACGACATGGATTCATACAAAGCTGCATTCATTTGTGTCAGAGTGTGAGAGTAAGAAGCAGGGCACTGTGACTATTACTGACAAGAAGCAGAATGATAGAAGAGAGCAGAGGGACAGCGAGATGAGCCCATCACTGGGCTGTTTCTTCTTTCACTGTCCAGTCGCAGCCTAGGGCTCAGAGGAAGTGGGTTCAATAATACTCGCCATCAGACTGAGGACACCTAGCAGCAGCAATAAGTACTACAGGTGAAATCTCCTGATTGAAGGGGAATACTTTCTCACTGAGAGGCTGAGAATGCCATCAGTCAAGGCAACTGGTGGGTAGAGATGAGCTTCGAGTTGCCTGTTCGCCGAACAGCGAACTATTTGGGGTGTTCGCGGCAAGTTCGTGTGAACTTTAGAACCCTGTTTAAGTCTATGGGACTCAAATGTTTGAAATCTAAAGTGCTAATTTTAAAGGCTAATATGCAAGTTATTGTAATAAAAAGTGTTTAGGGGGCCTGGGTCCTGCCCCAGGGGACATGTATCAATGCAAAGTTTTAAAACCTGCAGTTTTTTTGGCAGCAGTGATTTTAATAATTCCTTTAAGTGAAAAATTCCTTTAAATTTCGTACCTAGGGGGGTGTATAGTATGCCTGTAAAGTAGCGCTTGTTTCCCATGCTTAGAACTGTCCCTGCGCAAAATGTAAATTTCTGAAGGAAAAAAAGTAATTTAACCACTTCAATACAGTGCACTTAAACCCCCTTCTTACCCAGACCAATTTTCAGCTTTCGGTGCTCTCACACTTTGAATGACAATTACTCAGTCATACAACACTGTACCGAAATAAAAATTGTGTCCTTTTTTTCACACAAATATAGCTTTCTTTTGGTGGTATTTAATCACTCGTCGTTTTTTTATTTTTTGCGCTATAAATAAAAAAAGACGGTAGATTTTGTGAAAAAATTGCATTTTTCTTTGTTTCTGTCATAAAATTTAGCAAATTAGTATTTTTTCTTCATAAACGGGTGACAGGGTACGGTCACTGGTGGGTGACGGTTGCACCGCTGATGGCAGTCTATTTATGTGACAGGTGCACTTTATGGGTGACTGTTGGGTGACTGGTGACAATTGGGGGGGGGGGGGGCAGGCAAAGGGACAGATGTGGTGTTTGTGTAGACACTACAGTAACACAGAACTGTAACTCACTGCTTCTAGCTCTTCTCTCCTCACACTGGAAACGATGTGTGAGGGGAGAAGAGCTGGTAACAGTTAGTTACAGCTCTTTGTTTACACTAGTGATCAGAGCTGATCACGTGGTACACAGTCCTGACCAATGGCTGTGTACCATTGTCGGTGACGAGCAGTGTTCCCGGGAACACGCTGTCACCGACGGGCACGCGCCGTGCACTTTGGGGGTGTTGCCATGCGTGATCAGCCGTGACTTCATCACGGCCTATCACGTGGTTAACAGCGCATCCGCGCCGCTGTTCACCCCTGTCGGTAACGAGCGGTGTCTCCGTGACACGCCGCTACCGACAGTATAGGGATGCGCGCACGCGATCGCGCGCATTCCCTATTCAAATGACTGCACATCATATGACGTGCAGTCAGGATATTGGAGTCCTCCGCCCGCCGTCATTTGACGGTGGGCGGTGGACAAGTGGTTAAAATCACTCGCGGCTATAATGACATGTCGGCTCCCGACAATACAGAGAAAAGTCATTCATAAAAAATAAAAAATAAAAAAATGTGTGGGGGTCCACGGCATTTTTTTTTTTTTACATTTGGGGTGGAGTTCCCCTTAAAATCCAAGCCAGACCTGAAGGGTCTGGAATTGATATTTGGGGGGAACCTCACATAATTTTTTTTTAATTTGACGCAGGGTTCCCCATACCAGACCCGAAGGGCCTGGTAGTTGAATATGGGGGGACCCCCACGCATTATTTTTTTATGAATGACTTTTCTCTGTATTGCTGGTATCCGACAATTCATTATAGCCACGAGTGAGGTTAAATTACTTTTTTCCTTCAGAAATTACATTTTGTGCAGGGACAGTTCTAAGCACAGGAAACAAGCGCTACTTTACAGGCATACTATACACCCCCCCAGGTATGAAATTTAAAGGAATATTTCAATTTTATTGTTTCACTTTAAGCATTATTAAAATTACTGCTCCTGAAAAAACTGCAGTTTTTTAAAACTTTTTTTGCATTGATACATGTCCCCTGGGACAGGACCCGGGTCCCCAAACACTCCCCTGGGGCAGGACCCGGGTCCCCAAACACTCCCCTGGGGCAGGACCCGGGTCCCCAAACACTCCCCTGGGGCAGGACCCGGGTCCCCAAACACTCCCCTGGGGCAGGACCCGGGTCCCCAAACACTTTTTAGGACAATAACTTGCATATTAGCCTTTGAAATTAGTACTTTAGATTTCAAACGTTCGAGTCCCATAGACTTTAACAGGGTTCTAAAGTTCACACAAACTTTTGGTCCGTTTGCAGGTTCTGGTGCGAACCCAGGGGTGTTCGGCTCATCCCTACTGGTGGGTCCAGACTTCTGAAGTCGGGATGACGTCAGTGGAAGGTGGACTTTAGACCGCTCTCCGCTGAAAACGGGTCACAGGAGTGCAAAACTAATTGCACTCCTGTGACTCTGAGAAAAAAAAAAAAAACTTAGGCTGGACTTCTACTTTAAATAACATACATACTCACATTCATTCTGCAGCATCTGTTTGAAGGTGTCCCAAGTTGGTTCCAAGATGAGAACTGAGCAATCACATGATCATTGATCACTTAGTTCTCTGTCTGCACCAATCGTCCACTGCTCTTTGTTTTGCTCCTCCAGCACCTGGAAGTGAGGTGGCTGGCACAGGTGGAGCCAGTTGTCAATCAGGCAGGTAGGTGGATCCTGACAATATTGTTGTGATTTTCCCAGAGTCTGCTGCAGCTCTGCCCTGTCAACCAATAGCGGGCATTAAGGATACCCTTTTTTTTTTTTTTTTTTTACCATACTAAGAATTATCTTGTCCTGAAATTCCTCCTCTTCAGCCCCCCCCCCCCCCATTGTATGGCATACATGAACTCATATTCCTCTTATTTCTGTATATATACCAAGCAGTTAGCAGTAAGTAGCAGCCTGTAAGGAAATCCAGCCTTTAAAACATATTTGGACAGAGAGGCCACTAGAGGTTGGACCCGTCACTGCTGGAGGAGGGCACTGACTGAGAGGTAAGTGTGCACAATGGGGTTGATTTACTAAAGGCAAACAGACTGTGCACTTTGCAAAGTACAGTTGCTCTGGAGCTTAGTAAATGAGCAGAAGCTATGCTGAATTCCATCATCCAATCATGTGCAAGCAAAAATGTTGTTTGTTTTATTTTCCTTCCATGTTATTGGCTATTCTGTGCAGTGAGAAATTACAAGTGTAAGTGAAGACTTACCTCATTTACTAACTCTGGAGGAACTGCCTTTAGTAAATCAACCCCATTATGTCTAGAGCTCATCCACACACAGCAGAATAGTTATTAAAGGGGTTGTAGAGAAAAACATTTTTTCCCTAAATTGCTTTCTTTACTTATTTCTTCTGAGAAATCCTCACTTCCTATTCTTCTGTCTATAACTCCACACAGTAATGCTAGGCTTTCTCCCTGGTGTGGAGAAAACCTCTTGAGGGGGGGGGGGGGGCAAGGACACTCTCTACAGATAGAAAAAGGAGCTGTGTGTTAGTGGGCGTCCTGACACTCCTGCTCGCCCCCTCCCCCCTCAAGAGGCTTTCTTCACACCAGGGAGAAAGCCTTGCATTACTGTGTGGAGTTACAGACAGAAGAACAGGAAGTGAGGATTTCTCAGAAGAAATAAGGACATTTAAAAGCAAAATGGAAGATTGGGGTAAGTGAAGGAGGACTGCACTAAGGTAAAGGAAGCTATTTAGGGAATACAAATGTTTCCTTTGCAACCCCTTTAAATTAAAAATTGTAATGTAACTGTGCTGTCTGTTTTCATGTTGTAGAGTGCTGCACAAACTGTTGGCGCTATATAAATCCTGTATAATAATAATAATTAAATCCTGACACTTGTACATAGTCACATATCCTTAAAGTAGGATTGCATAGCTGAGCATGTTATTTGCTGTCTACACTGGTATATTATGACACAATGGCACCTTTGTGTTTGCAGTGTAAATAAGAGATTTGGCCAACAAGTACATGTAATAAAGAATAATACAGGATATCAACTTTACAAGGATATTTTGTTTTCCCATGTAATTAAAAAAAATGGAAAAACAATCTATAATAATTTATTATGCAGGCAGATGACTCTGTTGACTTAAGAGTTCACCCCCCAAAAATTACTGAATATTGGCACATAAAAAAAATAAATAAAAAAAACTTAATGAGCTTTTTGGTACCGTAAAGCAGTATTAAACCCAAAACTAAAAATTTTTGTTACTTTTGGGATAAACGATTTATATAAAGAAATAAATGCTGGTAATTGTAAGCACCCCTGTCAGTGTTAGCCTAGGTTCACATTTATGGGTGTACCTGCACAACCTATCTTCAGTGTTCTGATTGAGGGAAGGAGGTTCTAACTAGGGTTGTCCCGATACCACTTTAAGACCGATTACCGATACTTTTTTTAATCTCATGTGACAGTTGCACATGTGTCAATATTTCCCAGTCCCTTTCTCAGCAGCCTCAGCTGCGCTGAAAATGAAGAGACTCCTCTCCATTCATAAACTGAAACATTTTAAACACAGTTTACGATGTTTCAGTTATGTGAATGGACAGAGTCAGTGATCACTGACTCTGTACATTCGGAAAAGGAAGAGAGGATAACAGCAGCACGGAGATGGAGAAGAGAGGATAACAGCAGTACGGAGATGGAGAAGAGAGGATAACAGCAGCACGGAGATGGAGAAGAGAGGATAACAGCAGCACGGAGATGGAGAAGAGAGGATAACAGCAGCACGGAGATGGAGAAGAGAGGATAACAGCAGCACGGAGATGGAGAAGAGAGGGGGACAGCAACACGAAGGAGAAGAGAGGGGGACATGGAGGAGAAGAGAGGGGGACAGCAGCATGGAGGAGAAGAGAGGGGGATATGGAGAAGAGAGGGGGACACGGAGAAGAGAGGGGGACACGGAGCAGAAGAGAGGGGGACACGGAGCAGAAGAGAGGGGGACACGGAGCAGAAGAGAGGGGGACACGGAGCAGAAGAGAGGGGGACACGGAGCAGAAGAGAGGGGGACACGGAGCAGAAGAGAGGGGGACACGGAGCAGAAGAGAGGGGGACACGGAGCAGAAGAGAGGGGGACACGGAGCAGAAGAGAGGGGGACACGGAGCAGAAGAGAGGGGGACACGGAGCAGAAGAGAGGGGGACACGGAGCAGAAGAGAGGGGGACACGGCTCAGCATAGAGGGGGACACGGCTCAGCATAGAGGGGGACACGGCTCAGCATAGAGGGGGACACGGCTCAGCATAGAGGGGGACACGGCTCAGCATAGAGGGGGACACGGATCAGCATAGAGGGGGACACGGCTCAGCATAGAGGGGGACACGGATCAGCATAGAGGGGGACACGGATCAGCATAGAGGGGGACACGGATCAGCATAGAGGGGGACACGGATCAGCATAGAGGGGGACACGGATCAGCATAGAGGGGGACACGGATCAGCATAGAGGGGGACACGGATCAGCATGTATCGGTATTGGCCCGTGTGTACGAGGCTTTTGAGTTCAGGCGGAGTACAAGATTGAGAACTTGTACACATTACCTGCCAGCATTGTACCAGCGCATGTAATTAAAAGCATATTTAGCTGTTTGTCTTGCATTAAATTTAAATCTGTATTATGTATCAAATCACAGGTGACAATACAAATATAGTCAGAAAACAATATTTTAGTTTAGTATAGAGAGGGAAAGAATTAAACACCCTGTCAGTTCCCAAAGGAAGATTTCCCCTCATCTTATGTGCCAGTGACAACGGTAAGATTTTGGATTTCCCATCATCTTTTGTCTCGGTAAGAATGGTCATCAGGACAAACAGAGATTGTAAATTTCCACAGGGGAAGCACAGACAGCAATATACACATTACAGGTTTCTAATTCTTCCCGGCTCCATTCAAAACTCAAAATAAAATATTTTGGATATATATGCTTTAACTTTTTTCTGTTATTCACTTACCTATAAGTTTGAGATTCGTAACTTTCTAATTCTCGCCCCAGAAAAGTATGTAATATTATCTAAAACACAAAAAAGGATGCAATTTAAATATGGATTATAGGTTAATGAATTAAATATATATTTTTAAAAGGTAAGGACCGCCATGTGTTTTTAAGTGGTTCTTCTGCCCTTCACAGGAAAACATTCTACAATATCATAGGCGTGCGCACAGGGTGTGCCAGGTGTGCCCAGGCACACCCTAATCACCCTGTGCTGCACAGATCCCCCCCTGCTGCTTGGCTGCAGAGAAAGGGACTCTGGAATCTCTGTCCTCAGCCCCTTTTGATATATCAGGGGTCTGTTTAGGCCCCTGATATCTCACCAAAGCCCCCCAATGGTGCTCCTAAAAAATTGTAAAATAAAATAAAAAATACTTGTAAAAAAAATATTGTAAAAAATAAAGCTGTAAAAAATAAAAAGAAACTACTGACAACAGTCCCTGCCAACTGGCATCATCCACTTTTCTACTGACGCCGTCTATGCCCTACTGCTATATATATATATATATATATATATATATATCATATACACACGTGTGTGTTTGAGCTTTGGAGTGCACACACTAATGTAATAGGCTGCGCACACCTATGTACAATATATAGTCAGTTTGTTGTATTAAAACCTGTACTGAGGTACAGTGGAACCTCGGATTAGGAGCATAGTCCGTTCCAGAAGAATGCTTGTAATCCAAAGTACTCGCATATTAAAGCGAGTTTCCCCAATCGAAGTCAATGGAAACGAAAATAATTTGTCACGCATTGACTTTAATGGCATGCAATACCGCATGTGGCCAGGGGGATGGGTGGGCGCTGGAGAGCCTCGGAAACAGCCGGAGAGGCCCGAGGACAGCTCAGCTGACCTCAGCGAACCTCGGAAAAAAGCTCGGGACTGGAGTATTTCTGTGTCTTTCCGAGCATTTTCTAACAGGATCTGGTGCAGCTGTGCATGGCAGCCAATCAGCTTCTAACCTCAGCTTGTTCAGTTAGGGTTTGGCAATAAAACCTGGATGCCGATTGGTTTCTATGCAGAAGTGAGCCTGATTTTGCACTCTCCAGCTTTAGTAAATAAACCCCATTGGGAGGTGACTAAGGAATGATAAACCTGGGATAGGCACATAACACATAGACTGATAAAAAATTCCAGTAAAAATGTGGCCTTATTTAAAGGGAAACTGTCATGGGAGCCCAAAGCTGGCCCCTCCTTAGAGAATGCGTGTTCCCTGGCTGCCATGTTGATGTATTGGCCTCAGTTCTTATTACACAGTTTAAAATCGCTGTAGAGTAGCTTTTTCTCTGTAACCATCTCCTATCAGCTCCAGTTCCAAGACGATTTTCCGTATCTTATTATTGTATGTGCACTGTATGGAATTTATAGCAGGTACTCATCATTTTTATGTCTTGCTTGGGGGGGGGGGGGCACTCAGATTTAATAAATAACAGATTATAACAGCAACCAAGATTAACACATTAATGCACCTTTGCAGCAAAAAAGGAATATCAGTGCACTCTTACCATTCTTCCATGTAATGTGACGTCGAGACGCACCCATTGATGCAACGGGAGAATAAAGTGGGATAATATTGCAACATCAATTTCATTCGTTAGCTGCATCTGAGCATGGATATGACCTGTTAACAGAATAACACGGGTATAAAATAACACAAGTATTTGTTGTCTGTTGCTCAGTTAGCTTGCGTTTCCTTTTGTTTTCTTCTGAGGCCTCGTACACACGACCGAGGAACTCTTTGGGCGAAACACATCGTTTTCCTCGTCGAGTTCCTTGTTCGGCTGTCGAGGAACTTGACGAGCCAATTTTATCCATTCCCGTCAAGGAAAAAGAGAACATGCTCTCTTTTTGGCTCGTCGAGTTTCTCGACAGTTTCCTCGATGAAAAACGTACACACGGTTTCCTCAGCAAAACACGTCTCCCAACAAGTTCTTGCTGGATTCTGCCGAGGAAACCGGTCGTGTGTACGAGGCCTAAGGCCCCGTACACACGGCAGAGAAACTCGACGGGCGGAACACGTCTTTCCGCCCGTCGAGGTTCTCTGCCGGCCGTCAGAATCGGTGACCCGCCCGTCGGGAAAGGCAACCAGCCATTCATCCCGACGGGCCGTCGAGCAAATAGAGAACCTGTTCTCTATTTGCTCGACGGGTTTCCCGACGGGCGGGGCTCGCCGAGAGCGTACACACGGCCGAGGTTCTCGGCAGAATGCGGCTCCCAGCGAGATTCTCGCTGGTTTCTGCCGAGAACCACGGCCGTGTGTACGGGGCTTTAGGGGAATTACATGTTAACTAGCTAATACTCGCCTGATGTGTTTCTGATATCTGGACCACTACAGGGCATTATTTTTGCACTGCCAGGTAAGATCATAGGTGGAATAAAGCACATGGGCTTACTGGTAAGTACTCTTGCTTTGTAGCACTGTGGTAATCAGTATAAATCTCAGCCAAGACACTACTTGCATGGAGTTTGTCTGTTCTCCCTGGATATGTGTTAGTTTCCTCTCACACTCCAAAGATATACTGGTGAGTTAATTGGCTCATGTCTAGATTGGCCCATGCATAGATAGGGACCTTCAATTTTAGGGTGCCAGGCAATGGTCAAGTCCTGGGGAAAAAAGTGTGGGAACTCCCACCCAAGATCCACTCCCCCACCAAAAAAAAAATGATACGCTTATATGCATAATTACTAAATCGCATGTTTTTTTTTTCCAATCCACTGTACCTTAGTAATCCTTTGTTACTGCCCGATTCCTGTATATGGATTCATCGGGTAGTGTGCGGGTATTCCACCACTTCCTCAATGCCGCAATATCTCCTGGGAGCTCTTTATAAATCCTGTGATAACTCGCGGCAGACCTCCGCAATGTCTCCTGGGAACAATGACAAAAGCTCCCAGGAGACATTGCGGCATCGAGGAAGTGATGGAATACCCGCACACTACCTGATGAATCCATATACAGGAAGCGGTCAGTAACATTAAGGATTACTAAGGTTCCCTTGCCCCTGACAGTGACTCAAGCTGGACATCGCCGCTTAGTGAAGAAGTGGCTCGGGTGCTCTAGTCCTGCAAAGGGAACGGAGTTCCTGCTGTGAAAAAAGTGCTGGAACTCCGTTCCTACGCGTTCCCGCAGGAGCCCTGGTGCCAGGACACCGTTCACCCACATGGTCCTGTTCGTTTGTGTAGTGTGAGTGCCTCAAACTATGTCTGGAAATGCCTGGGGCCACTTAGAAGAGGCTTCAGTGTGAGCACTAGGGGACCGTGAGGCTCCTCCTTAATGCTAGACCAATCCTGGCAGGCTCTTCTCCTCTGCACTAAGGAGGTCTAAAGTACTCTAGTGATAGGATTGATCTCAACCATACATGCAGTAGGGAAAGCGTGACCTTAAAATGACATTGGATATTACGGAAAGGTGGGAAATAGCTAATGATTTATCTAAAATCAACCCTAGAAGAATCCAATTATAAAGCATCAATACATTGGTAATTAACTCCCTACTACAGTGGTCAAACTATAGTTGCACTACTCCTCTAACCATTTTAGAAATTGTGGACTAATAGGAACTATGTTCCATATGTGGTGGCAATACCCACATTCTGGATTCGATTTTTCAATCCAATTCGTTCAGTAACAGGAATCAACATCTCCAGATCACCTGAAATTGCTCTATTCCAGAAGCTGGATAAAAAAAAAAAAAAGTAATGCAAGGCTTTCTCCATGATGTGGAGTGTCGTGCTCGCCCCCTCCCTTGGACTACTGGAGAGTCAGGACGCTCTCTACGTTACGGGAAGGGGCGAGCACGACACTCCACACCAGGGAGAAAGCCTTGCATTACTGTGTGGAGTTACAGACAGAAGAACAGGAAGTGAGGATTTCTCAGAAGAAATAAGGACATTTAAAAGCAAAATGGAAGGATGGAGTAAGTGAAGGAGGACTGCACTAAGGTAAAGGAAGCTATTTAGGAGGGGAAAAAAAATGTACCTTTACAACCCCTTTAACCTTAAATAATGAAATTGTGTTCCAGTGCGTCTTTGCTGCATTTAGGTGCGTTTTTATGCGTTTTACAGCGTTCCAGTGCAGGTAAAATGCAGCATGCTCTACTTTTTCTTTCTGGAACTGGAATGCACTGGAGCTGAAAGCACTGGTGTGAATTATGCTGTTGAAAACCATATAACCTACTTTCCATGCGTTTTTGGTGCAGAAAAAAAACGCACTGGACTGCATGTGGTGTGAACTGGCTCTCATTCAACCCCAACATTTCCCTCAAGTTTAAATGGTACCTAATAGTCTGTAATTTCACTCCTGTTGGGAGACTCTCGGCTTAAATTGAATAAAAAGACTGAAATTTAAAATGCAACATGTAGTAACCAATGACAACCAATTAATGATGAGCTAAGGTTCAGGACGAGCCAATAGGAAGCTGCCACGTGATATCAGGCCGCTGTCCCAACGAGCTGCAGCCAGGGAATTCCCCGCTACGTGGATGCATATAATAAAGGAATAGTGATCCCGAGGACATCGGTAACCTCAGATACAGTGCATCCAGAAAGTATTCACAGCGCTTCACTTTTTCTACATTTTGTTATGTTACAGCTTTATTCCAATATGGATTAAATTCATTATTTTCCTCAAAATTCTACAAACAATACCCCATAATGACAACAGGAAAGAAGTTTGTTTAAAATATTTGCGAATGTATTAAAAATAAAAACATTTAAAAATCCCATGTATATAAGTATTCACAGCCTTTGCCATGACACTCAAAATTGAGCTGAGGTGCATCCTGTTTCCACTGATCATCCTTGAGGCTGGGTTTGCAGCATGCGAATTGGATGCACATTTCTCCACATCCAATTCGCATAGCAGGAGATTGTGAATGGCTCTCTATGGAGCCGGTTCACACAGAGTCCTGTGCCAAAATTCAGACTGAAATTGGACCTGAAACGATGAATGGAGACGCACCGGACCCCCTGCTGTAAGCCGATATGTGTTCCGGTGTGAACCCAACCTGAGAGGGTTCCACAACTTGATTGGAGTGCACTTGTGGTAAATTCAGTTGATTGGAAATGATTTAGAAAGGCGCACGCCTGTCTATATAATGACCCACACAATGAATTTAAAGGGTCACTAAAGGAAAACATATTTTTTTGCTGAAATGACGGTTTACAGGGTATAGAGACATAAAAGTTAACTGATTCCTTTTAAAAATGATTAAAAATAGATAACAATCAATCATATAATGTGCCTGCAGTTTCACTTTAGTTTTTAAAATGATTTCATGTCTCTGTGAAATAGAGAAGACACACAGAACAAAAACAAACAAATCCAGGGCAGTGTTTTGTTTTTAAAATGAATCTGATTGGTTCTGAGTTCTAGACACACAGCTTAGACCACAGTGAAAATCTGCCATGAGTTTTTTCATAAGGAGCCAGACAACCAGGAAGTGTGGAGATCAGAGAAGTATTACAGCTACTTCAAAGCAAAAACGAACAATGAGAACATGAAAACAGCACTGCATTAAGGTAAAGGAAGCTATTTAGCTAAAAAAAAAAAATTTCCTTTAGTGATCCTTTAATCCATTTTGGAATAAAGCTGTAACATAACAAAATGTGGAAAAAGTAAAGCCATGTGAATACTTTTCAGATGCACTGTATCTGAACAATGTCACTGACTGGCGTCAGTCTGGATGTTTCCCACTGTTTCAGCTCAAACCTTAGGGTCGAATTTCGAAATTTTCTTTTCGAATATCTTATCTAAGAATTTTCGTTCGAATTTCGCACCATTATTGGGCTGCAACAACAGCCGATTTTCATGCGGCCATCGAATTTGAGTAATCGGACATGTTGGCATTTCTTTTTAAAAATAAACTTTCATTTTCTAATTAATGATGGGAGAATCGTGGGAGAAATGTAATCGAGAAAGAAATGTACAAGAAAAGAAAATTCACAACCACAAAAATTATTTTTTGTAGCAATGGGAGGTAAAATTGAAGGCTTGTTTAGTTGAAATTTAAAATCAATGGTGGCACCATCGGATCACAAAAACGCACAAAATTTCTGATTTTCAAAAGAAAAATCTTTTGAAATTCAACCATGTATGGCCAGCCTTAGTTCATCACTAGTCCTGACTCTCTTCTTTTAAAAAGTGATATGGAACAGTTTTTATATCACTACTCTATAGCTCGGGTATATCGATGATATTTTTAATTTGTAGCTGAATTTTACATCCCAAAAACTGAGCCATCACTGAGTATCAAACACATTAATCCCTAGTGACCCGATAAGCACAAGAAAAAGAAAATGATGTCATGACGAATGCTGCAACCCATTAGATGATTTCATTTTTAATCGTCACAAAGAAAATGATGGTTATAATCCGACTGGCTGCTTAGAGCAATATTTCCACTTCCCCATGTCCCTCAATCTAGCCACAGGCACTTCGTAATCTGACAGTGATAGCCACTCATTAAGTACGCAGACAAAGGTATACCAATTTTTACTCTAAAGAAGAACGATTTAAAAGATTTAGAAATGACAACCTAATCTTACCCAATTTCCAGCATTCATTTCATATATTAATGGAAAATGTAGGTTACTTACCGGTAGGCGTCAGGAAAAGTAGTGGTGTTGTATACATCTTATTACTATCTACATGGTGGATAATGCCACATTCTTTACTTTTACAATAGTCCAACAAATACATCCAGATGGAAAATGTAAACCTGAAAAACAATTAAAATTAATTAATATTATGTGGATAATAAAAAAAAAAAAAAAAAAAAAAAAAAAAGGGTGCTAAAAGTCAAAGGGCCAGATTCTCAAAGAAGTTACGTCGGCGTATTTCGAAATTTGTCCGATCACACCCATAGCATACACACGCTCGGACTTTTCTGCAAACTTTTCTAAAACTTTTCCATCATCACATGGTTTTTCTGCTCTTTACTGCCACCCTTTGGTTAACTTCTGCTATTGTTGGTTGATTTTAACATTGGTTCTGAGCATGCGCATTTGTAATTTGTCCAAAAGTCCGATGGTTTGCTGTACACACGATCAGACTTTGCACCATCGGACTTTTGTTGCCTGAAAGTTGGTCCGTTCGCAGACCCAACTTTTTGCCCGATGAAAGCCCAAAAAGTTGGTCCGATGGAACGTACACACGGTCGGACAAATGCGAAAAGTGTCGGATTTTGATGTTGGTTGGGCAAAAGTCCGACCGTGTGTACGGGGCTTAAGTTGCATATTTACGCTGGCCGGTAGGTGGCGCTTCTGTCTATTTATGCGTCAAATATGCAAATGAGCTAGATACGCCGATACACGAACGTACTTGCGCCCGGTCGCATTTTTTTACGACGTTTGCGTAAGCGTAAGTCTGGCGTAAAGTTACCCCTGCTATATGAGGCGTATGTAATGTTAAGTATGGACTCGGGACAGCGTCAAATTTTCCGTCGTTTGCGTAAAACGTTCGCGATCAAGGATTTGCATAAGTTACGTTCACGTCGAAACCAATGAGTATTTGCGGCGTAATTTTGAGCATGCGCACTGGGATACGTCCATGGACGGCGCATGCGCCGTTCGGAAAGAGCGTCAATTACGTGGGGTCACGATTCATTTACATGGATCACGCCCCCCCCCTGCCTATTTTGAATTAGGCGCGGTTACGCCGGCCCATTTACACTACGCCGCCATAACTTTGGGCGCAACTTCTTTGTGAATACTGCACCTGCCTCTCAACGTTAGTGTAAATGAGATACGCTACGCCCGCACAAAGATACGCGTCTGTACGAGAATCTGGCCCAAACTGT
This sequence comes from Rana kukunoris, assembly GCA_029574335.1. Lineage (NCBI taxonomy): Eukaryota > Metazoa > Chordata > Amphibia > Anura > Ranidae > Rana > Rana kukunoris. The sequence continues at coordinate 651,710,517 of CM056049.1, read as the reverse complement.
TTACTTTAGAAAGCAAGAAAAGCCTGTCACCTGCTAGCACACTGGAGAGAAAAACCATTGGTCTGGAAACAGTGGTCTCTCTGCAGAGGTCTCCCATTCCCCCTGGTGAGCTCATGCACACAAGCACAATTTTTTTTTATTTATTTTTTTAACGGTTCAGCGTATCTGTTTAGCCCTGAACGCAGCTGTTTGTGTTCTTGCAGCAGAAGGCCATTTGCACTGTAATATGTAAACATTGCATACATACAGCGTACACAGTACTTTTTATGCAGGATTTTGCTGCCAGGTCCTGTCCGGTCACAAGATTCTGTGTAATAGCTGCACTATTTTCATACAGCCATGCGCATGTACCCCAATAGTTCTCCATTTAGTAACACCAATACTACCTTCTGATTGAGTTATATCTCTAACTACTATAGTTCTCACTACAGCTTCCACAAAGGCAGGACACGGGCTATTCTACTCAGGCTGTGGCTGTTTTTCTAAGGAAAAGGTAATAAAAGACTTTGCTAAATGAAACAGAAAGCTCAGTTGGGCGGCTTTAATTTAATTCGGAAGAGAAGACTCACTTTATCAATTCTTATAGTGGTTGTAATGTGTGCGGGAGCCCTCGGTTTCGGCACAGTGCTGTGAAGGTCCGGGATATCGTGCCACATGCGCCGGTGATGTCAGCGACTGCATCCAGGGTGCATATCCAGGAGATATTCATTTTACCTAGAGGTAAGCCTTATTATAGGCTTACCCATAGGTAAAAATCACAAAGCGGACATTACTACAGCTTTAACAGTGTCCTCCCTCTTTCTATCCTGCCTAATCTGTATAAAAAAGAATTACGGTATGTACATACCTATTTTGAATCCACTCAGGTCATGTGATTCTGCAGCTCTGTGTAAGGGAGCACTCGCCAGCCGCTGAGAAATTTGTGACATCACCCATAGGCTCCCATAGCCCAGCCATTATTGGTGCTCCTCCCTCTCCCTGCAGCAGCTGCTTACTGAGACAGGGAAGCTGGAGCTGCAGGGTCACGTGACCAGAGCTGATTAAGAATGGTAAGTATTCAGATCTTTTTTTTATACAAGGTAGGTAGGCAGGATAGGTTGGGGCACATTTTAAACAATAGGTATAGTTAGGCTTTTCTTCCACTTTGAAGCATAAAAAATGCTACAGAACTTACAGTTTAGGTGTGCTGCCTTTAAACATTTTGAGCTCAGGAAAAAATCTTATAGATATCCTAGTACCTGCCATTTTCAGGGAGTGATCTGCCCGTGTATGGGCAGAATGAACTCTAATGTGCAGCTATATAAGCAGATATAGTTACTGTACAGAGAAGGGGTCTCTGTGGTGGAACAGTGGCGGCTGGTGCTTACTATTTTGGGGGGGGGGGCACAACTAACCCCCCCGTGGGAGACATAGGCAGCGGCTATCACCCGCAGCACCAAGAATCCCCCCCCCCCCCCCTGGAGACAAAGGCAGTGGCGATCACCTTACCTTGTGGAGGCACGGAGGAGACATGGAGCCAGGGAGAAGAAAGAGCGAGGACACAGACATTCACCTTCCGGCCAATTGGAACCCAGAAGTGTGTCCTAAGACATGATTGGCCAAGGAGTCGTAAGACTCCCTGGCCAATAGGGGATTCTTGATTGGCCAGGAGGAGAATGTGGAAGACTAGCGAATGTGTCATACAACTGGGTGGGATCAGGGCCCCGAGCCTACCCAATTTTAAGGCCTATTAAAGCCTCTGGCTTTAATCAGGTGCTTCAAAAGACACTCCCCGCCTATTCCCACAACTGTAATGTAATGGATAGGGAGGCACATTGGCGGTTTCCCGGGGGGGGGGGGCCGCCCCCTGTGCACCCATAATGCCTGGACCGCCACTGCCCCTGAATGTCCAGGCACCCGGGGGGATAAAAGTAGTCATGCAATAATTCCATACAAATGAATACTGATTAGCCCTGTAGTTTTATTTTTTCATTTCCAGTATTGGGGTTAATTTACTAAAGACAAACAGACTGTGCACTTTGCACGTGCAGTTACTCCTAGGCTTAGTAAATGAGGTGAAGCTTAATTTTACAAAGAATACCCAATCACATGCAAGGAAAATAAAGAGAACAGCATTAGTGCTTGCATGTGATTGGGTGATGGAAGTCAGCATGGCTTCTCATTTACTAATCTCTTGGGCAAATTAACGTGTCTATTTGGCATAAGTAAATCCACCCCAATGTGTGTCTTATGTGGAAGAATAAGGAGAATGAGATAATTTCCTATCTGATGATGATGTATACATTGCCATCATAATTACTGTATTACAGGCACAGTGTATTCAGAGTGATGTCTCACATTGGGTAATGTTTAACAAGATGGCGTCTTCTCTTCTCCAGATCTATGTTATTAAATGGCTCAAATTTCTTGATAAGGCTGCTGTATTCATTACTCGAAGCAAGTGGGGAAGAAAGAAGGGTTGACACATCTATAAAGAGAAGGGAAGAGTTATTATTATCGCAGTGAACACAATATATCATTTCTGCAGGTAAACATTAAATGACAACTCTATAGAAGGTACATAACACAGTATACCGTATATACTAGAGTGTAAGCCGAGGGAACCTAATTTTACCACAAAAAACTGGGAGTATAAGCCTAGGGTTTCAATGTGCATGCCTCACTGTGCCCATGCCTCACTGTGTCCATGCCTCACTGTGTCCATGCCTCACTGTGTCCATGCCTCACCGTGTCCATGCCTCACCGTGTCCATGCCTCACCGTGCCCATGCCTCACCGTGCCCATGCCTCACCGTGCCAATGCCTCACCGTGCCAATGCCTCACCGTGCCAATGCCTCACCGTGCCCATGTCTCACCGTGCCCATGTCTCACCGTGCCCATGTCTCACCGTGCCCATGTCTCACCGTGCCCATGTCTCACCGTGCCCATGCCTTACCGTGCCCATGTCTCACCGTGCCCATGCCTTACTGTGCCCATGCCTCACCGTGCCCATGTCTCACCGTGCCCATGCCTTACCGTGCCCATGCCTCACCGTGCCCATGTCTCACCGTGCCCATGCCTCACTGTGTCCATGCCTCACCGTGCCCATGCCTCACCGTGCCCATGCCTCACCGTGCCCATGCCTCAATGTGCCCATGCCTCAATGTGCCCATGCCTCAATGTGCCCATGCCTCAATGTGCCCATGCCTCAATGTGCCCATGCCTCAATGTGCCCATGCCTCAATGTGCCCATGCCTCACTGTGCCCATGACTAGACTGACGTTTAACATGGGAGACTATGGAAGGGGTGCCCTGTTTTGAAAAATCAGTGCTCCCCGGTCGTAGGGCTCCCAAACAACAAACTTTACACACTTGTAGAGGAGAAATGGGGCTACATGTGTGCCATGTTCCAGGTCTAGGGGACCTACAACTGGCCGGTATCGGGTCCCCAAAATCAACAGAGAAATTACCATTTAACATGGGAGTCTATGTAACGGGTGCCCTGCTTTGAAAAATCAGCGCAAAGGTGACTCGAGTACAAGCCAAGGGGGGCATTTTCAGCACACAAAAATGTGCTGAAAAACTCAGCTTATACTCGAGTATATACGGTAGTTTTTTCCAATCAGGTCCACCATATGCACGTTCGTTTACATCCACTTACCTCCGAGTCCAGAGGCAGCCTTAAGCAAAACTTAGATACGGTGGTCCCACTCATGCCCATAATGGGTAACAAAATTCAAGCAAATACAAATGGCTGCAGAAATATGCACGGATCTAGCACACAGTGATTGAGCAGAGGCAAATTAGACAGGCGCAAGGCCCCTCCAAGTGCAAGGCCCTAGGCGACCGCCTAATTAAATTAACTCTGTCGGAGTCCATACAGACATGAAGAACTGTTTTAAAGAACTGTGTCATTTTCTGTTATTCTCGATCTAAATGTGATGGATTGGAGGTAGCTTGACGTAAACCAATGCAAATCTGTATTCATCCTGCTGCCTATAGATCCTACACGGGTCCAGAGAGATCCTTTGTCTTAGTCCATAGAGTTCAATATGGAGTTGGCCCACCCTTTGCAGCTATAACAGCTTTGACTCTTCTGGGAAGGCTGTCCACAAGGTTTAGGAGTGTCTATGGGAATGTTTCATCATTCTTCCAAAAAGCGCATTTGTGAGGTCAGACAATGATGTGGGCGAAAAGGCCTGGCTCGCAGTCTCCTCTGTAATCTATCCCAAAGGTGTTCTATCGGGTTGAGGTCAGGACTCTGTGCAGGCCAGTCAAGTTCCTCCACCCCAAACCTGTTAATCCATGTCTGTATGACTATGGACCTTGCTTTGTGCACTGGTGTGCAGTCATGTTGGAACAGGAAGGGGCCATCCCCAAACTGTTCCCACAAAGTTGGGAGCATGAAATTGTCCAACATGTTTTGGTATGCTGATGCCTTACGAGATCCCTTCACTGGAACTAAGGGGTCTTTTGCCATACTCATTCACATGGGGGGGGGGGGGGTAGGATCTGGGCGCTTCCTGCCCGAAAGCACCCACCCCCCGTGGTGAATGCATGAGGCCTGGTATGGTTCAGGAGGGGGGCGTGCTCGCTCATTTCCCCCCCGTTTCCTGCATGCTCAGATAAGGGTCTGGTATGGATTTTTGGGGGGATCCTTTTTCTTTCTTTCTTTTTTTTATAACTGCAACAGCGATTTAATTCAAATGTGATTTGACTCGTTTTTTTTTTTCTTTAGAAATGCAATTTTTGCTGCAGCACAACGATATATGTCGGCACGGCTGGGCACATGGGCGTATACATATATGTCCCCTTTAAGACCCGGCCCGAAGCTCCGTGACCGGAGCTGATTAATGGGGAGGTGAGTGTAAACAAACCTTCCCCGTTCTTCTCTGTGGCAATGTCAGTGATCGTCTGTTCCCTGATATAGGGAACGGCAATCACTGATGTCACACGTCCAGCCCAGCCCCTCTACAGTTAGAAACACACATGAGGTCACACTTAACCCCTACAGCGCCCCCTAGTGGTTAACCCCTTCACTGCAATTGTCATTATCACAGTAAACAGTGCATTTTTATAGCACTTTCGCTGTGAAAATTACAATGGTCCCAGAAACGTGTCAAAAGTGTCCGATGTGTCCGCCATAATGACGCAGTCACGAAAAAATTTGCCGATTGCCACCATTAGTAGTAAAAATAAAAATTATTAATAAAAATGCCATAAAACTATCCCCTATTTTGTAAACGCTATAAATGTTGCGCAAACCAATCGATAAACGCTTATTGCGATTTTTTTTTTACCAAAAATATGTAGAGGAATACGTATCGGCCTAAACTGAGGAAAAATAAAATTTTTGTATATCTTTTTTGGGGATATTTATTTTAGTAAAAAGTATTGCATTTTTTTCAAAATTGTCGCTCTATGTTTGTGATCAAATATCACCAAAAGAAAGCTCTATTTGTAGGAAAAAAAGGACCCCAATTTTGTTTGGAAACCACGTCGCACGGCCAAGCAATTGTCAGTTAAAGCGACGCAGTGCCGAATCGCAAAAAGGGTCAAGGGGCCAGATTCACATACATCTGCGCATTATTGGACCGGCGTAGCGCACCGCCTTTACGTTAGACTGGCGCAATGTAGCGGCGCAATCACCCTATTCTCGTCGCTTTTACGCAGAAATTTGCGGCTGCGCAACATTATTTCAGAGGCGCAAGGCGGAGTAATACAAATTGGGAAGGACGTGGGCGTGTTACATTGAAATGAGCCGTGACCCCATGCAAATGAAGGGCCGGCCGGCTCGCGCATGCGCGCTTGAAGCAGACCATGGTCAGCACCTCTGTGCACATGCTCACAACTCGGGAACGGCGCAATCAGTGAAATTGGAAGTGGACCCGGGCAACTTAGTGAGCTACGCAGTAAGCATAAATAGACAGAGACAAACGCCCTTCCTTTGCAAAAGTACATCCCTTTGTATCCCTTCCTATACAGCAAGGTGCTTTTGTTCTGTTGTTTGTAGCGTTTGTTTGTTTGTTTGTTTGTGACGTGTCTTTGAGATATTTGGGGACTGTTTTGCAGAGTGATTTTTGTCTTTTATGTGTTTTCTTTGTTGTTGTTTTGTTTAAATTATATTTTTGCTGGGCATTTTTTATTTTTGCTCGTCAATTTTTTATTTTTTGGTTCTGTTTGTGAATGATTTTGGAATGTGGGGGTGACATTCCTGCGGGAAAAGGGGTGTCACCCTCATTTGTGGTGGAGAAGTGATCCCCAGGTCCGTGTGAATGGTGTATGAATGTACAGTGACATAAGTGGAGCCGTGGCATGGCGCTGCAGCTCACAAGTCCTGCATGGTGGGCTTGTGCCAATCCAATGTGATGAGGATGTGATGTGTCTGTGCTAGGGACCACAGTGGTGTGCATGCATGCATTCTCATTGTGCCACGATTAATGTGTGTGTTTAACGTGCAAAGATGCCTAATGTGAGCTGTCTCCTGGCTGCTCTTCCCTCAGAAGACGGGGTAGCCTTGGTTAGGGGGGTTCCGTATAGGAGTCATGAGATGGGGTCCCAGTGCATATGCAGAGTCACCCTGATAAGACAGGAGGATGTTAGTAGTGCATGTGCCCCTTGTTATGTGTGCATCATGGGGGGGACAGTCATGCCTGCCACCCATGTCACTCACCAACCAGCCAGCTGTCCCCATACATGTTCTGTTCAAAATCTGTGGGGATGGGGCTCTGATTGTATATGTAGCTGTCATGGGTGGTGTCATGTGTTGGGCTCCTGCAGGGTTGTGATTAATTCCAGGATGGCATGAGGGGTGAATCTGAAGATGCGAGACACCTCAGAATCACTCATGCCAAAGATGTCTATGCGTGTGTGATATATCAAGTGAAGAGTGAGGGGCTTGTATCAGATTAGATTATTATATCCATCAAGGTTTTAAAGGGCTATTGAAAGATAGTGAGACCGTGTTTGTAATTTGTATGTATGTTATGTATTGATGTATATATGTATGTATATTTTTTGTAAAAATATTTCTTAAAGCAAAGAAAATTTTTTTGTAAAAAAAAAACAAAAAAAAAAAAAACCTCTCCCGTGCCCTCCTCCGTGCCCTCCTCCTTCTTTGCTCATCTAAAGTCAGTAGTATAGCTATGAGCATGGATGCCACTGGCATGTTGGCATACAGATTGTTGGGCAGCAAGTGTGACTGCTCAGCTCCTCACTAACAGTGTTGCTTTCTCTGACATGTAGACGAATTGTCTAATTTTAGACCACCTTTTATATGGTCTAATTTTAGACAGGCCGTTCAGCTGTTGCGCACACCGCGTAGCCTGCGCTGCACCAACGTTCTTTTGTGGATCCCTGTAACTCCCTCATTAGCATATTTGAATAGCAAATCAATGGTGTGTGTAGCGCAGTTTTGCGCGGACGGATGCGCCTGTCTAACGAAATTACGCTGGACAAAAAAAAGTAGATTTCTTGCGTATCTCGTTTTGGGGATGCGGAGTATTGAAACGCATGCGCACATTTAGACTTACGCCGCGCATCTCTTTTTACGCCAGCGTAATCGCTCTGTGAATCTGGCCCAAGGTCTTTAACCTGCATATTGGTCTGGGTCTTAAAGTGGTTAAAAACTGCTGCGATCCAAACAGGGGGATGTTCTGTTCCCATCTCTAGATATCCATTATGGGATGTACGGCGTACATAACTAACTATTTTTGATGTTAGCGATCATCTTGTCTTAAAAAATTTAAAAGTTTATCTTATGATCACTGGCAGGATAACTTCTACTACGTATGTGCGTCACCCATCACATCTCTCCTCCCTGGTGACAAGTGTCCTCCAATCACCTCCAACCAATCTTATGGAGATTACCGATAGAAAACAGTGTGATGTGTGTGACGATCTTCTGCAATCTCAGCTACGAGGACTTTTGTGACATTGCCTACGGTTGTTTCTTTATGTCAGCTTTAACATATGTCTTATATGATTAATGTCACAGCAAACAAGGAAATAAATGTTACACATCAGAACAGTGTAGGGATGGCATCATGACAAACCGTCTGCTTTCACTTCCTTTCACTGCTCTGCACCTAGACATCCACTTCTACAAAATTGGGGATTCTTGTAAACCTAATGTCAATAAAAGTCCAATGTTTCATTGTTTAGATCTGGCTTCTCAGAACCCCCCCTCCAGTGTCACATTTGGCGGACTCCCGGACCATATTGCTGCCCAATGAACAGAGAACGTTTTGTGATTCGGCACTGTGTCGCTTTAACTGACAATTGCGCAGTCGTGCGACGTGGCTCCCAAACAAAATTGGCGTCCTTTTTTTCCCACAAATAGAGGTTTCTTTTGGTGGCATTTGATCATCTCTGCGGTTTTTATTTTTTGCGCTATAAACAAAAATAGAGCGACAATTTTGAAAACAATTCAATATTTTTTACATTTTGCTATAATAAATATCCCCAAAAAATATATAAACAAATTTTTTTTCCTCAGTTTAGACCGATACGTATTCTTCTACATATTTTTAGTTAAAAAAAAAAAATAATTAGCGTTTATTGATTGGTTTGCGCAAAAGTTATAGCGTTTACAAAATAGGGGGTAGTTTTATGGCATTTTTATTAATATTTTTTTTTTTTACTAGTAATGGCGGCGATCAGCGTTTTTTTCAGTACTGCGACATTATGGCGGACACTTCGGACACTTTTGACACATTTTTGGGACCATTGGCATTTTTATAGCGATCAATGCTATAAAAATGCATTGGATTACTATAAAAATGCCATTGGCAGTGAAGGGGTTAACACTAGGGGGCAGGGAAGGGGTTAAGTGTGTTCCTGGGTGCGTTCTAACTGTATGGGGGGGTGGCCTCACTAGGGGAAATCACTGATCTTCTGTTCATACATTGTATGAACAGAAGATCAGCGTTTCCCCCGCTGACAGGACCGAGAGCTTTGTGTTTACACACATAGCTCCCGGTCCTCGCTCTGTACCAAGCGATCGCGTGTGCCCGGCGGCGATCGTCCCCACCGGGCACGCGCGCGGGACTCGGGGGCGAGCGGGGCCACAAAGTAGCCGACGTAGAGCTACGGGCTCTCGCCCAGGAGAGCCGCATTCCCGCAATAATATGACGGCGGGTGGTCGGCATCTAGTTAATGAAGGTGAAAGAAGAGAGTACAAAATGTGGCCCGAAATGAAACATTAAAGGGTTTGTAAACCCTCGCCATTTTTCAACTTAAAGGGGTTGTAAGGAGTTCCCTTAAGCTAATGCATAGTTGATTCACTTACCTTTTCCTTCGATTTCCCTTCTAAATGTTTTTTTCTTTGTCTGAATTTCTAATTTCCTGTTTCTCCTCAGTAAACTTTCCCCCATCATCCATGGGGGTTAGTCAGCCAGAACAGCTTACTGGAGGAGGAACAGGAAGTGAGAAATTCAGACAAAGAAAACAAAGGAAAAAAAAATAGAAGGAAAAGGTAAGTGAGCCAACAAGCACTAGCTAGGAACCTATTTAAAAAATAAAAAAGCAAACCTTTACAACCCCTCCTATGCTGCAGCAGTGGCCCTGAGCCCCCCTTCTACTTACCTGAGCCCTGTAATTCCCACAATGGGAATGAGCACACCAGCTCCGGCCGGTGTCTCGTGTCCTAAATGGATAGATTGATAGCAGTGAAGCCATTGGCTCCCGCTAATGTCAATCAAATCCAATGATGCGGGAACCGGGGGGGGCTGAGCCGAGTTCTGCTGACTACAGACGCAGCAGCAGGACACAGGAAGAGGAGCACTTCTCCAACGGGGCACACAAGAAGAGGAGGAGCCAGGAGTGCCACAGAGGGACCCCAGAAGAGGAGAATCGTGACCACCATATGCAAAATCAACTGCACAGCGGAGGTAAGTATGGCATGTTTGTTATTTTTCTTTTTTTTTTTTAACCACTTCCTCATGGCAGGACGTCATATGACGTCCTCCACTTTGTGCGGTGATATCTGAATGATGCCTGCAGCCACAGCCACAGCCACAGGCATCATTCAGATATCGCCGTCTTCAGTCCGCGATTCTGTGCACCATAAGAACGATCAAAGCGGTGCTTCTCCGGGCTCTCCCGTGCCATCGGGGGCCCGGAGAGCGAATCGGTCGGCGTTTCCTGCAGAACCATAGAGATGACTGGTGACCAGACGGTCATAGTCATCTCTATGACCGTCGGAGGACCGGGCGCGACGTTATGACGTCACGCCCGGTACCCGGAATGTAAACACAGCCGCAATCGCGGCTGAAAGCATTAGATCTGTGATTTTTTTTTCACGATCCAATGCTTTCCAGCCTGTAAAAATTAAAAAATGAAGTAAAAATTAAAAATACATTTTTTATTTTTTTAAACGCCCCTGTCCCGGTCGCTCGCGTGCAGAAGCGAACACACATGCAAGTCCCGCCCACATATGTAAACACCGTTCAAACCCCACATGTGAGGTATCATCGCGTGCGTTAGAGCAAGTGCAACAATTCTAGCACTAGACCTCCTCTGTAATTAAAAAATAGTAGCCTGTAAAAAAAAATTGAATCATCGCCTATGGAGATTTTTAAGTACCGAAGTTTGGCGCCATTCCATGAGTGTGCGCAATTTTAAAGCGTGACATGTTAGGTATCTATTTACTCAGCGTAACATCGTCTTTCACATTATACAAAAAAATTGGGCTAACTTTACTGTTTTGTTATTTTTTAATTCATGAAACTGTTTTTTTCCCTAAAAAAAGGTGTTTGAAAAATTATTGCGCAAATACCGTGCGAGAAAAAAAGTTGCAATGACCGCCATTTTATTCCCTAGGCTGTGTGCTAAAAAAAAATAATATAATGTTTGGGGTTCTGATTAATTTTCTAGCAAAAAATGTTTTGATTTTTACATGAAGGACAGAAGTGCCAAAATAGGCCTGGCGATTAAGTAGTTAAAGAACCTTTACAATCACTTTAACCACTTAAGGAGCGGACCAATACGCTGGTAAATGACCCAAGGGGTTTTTACAATTTGGCACTGCGTCGCTTTAACAGACAATTGCGCGGTCGTGCGACGTGGCTCCCAAACAAAATTTGCGTTCTTTTCTTCCCACAAATAGAGCTTTCTTTTGGTGGTATTTGATCGCCTCTGCGATTTTTATTTTTTGCGCTATATACAAAAATAGAGCGACATTTTTGAAAAAAAAATCAATGTTTTACTTTTTGTTATAAGAAAAATCAAATAAACTACATTTTAGTCAAACATTTAGGCCAAAATCTATTTAGCCACATGTCTTTAGTAAAAAAAAAAAAAAAAAATCGTAATAAAAATGATGTTTGAATTTCTCACTTTCTGTTTCTCCTCAGTAAGCTTTCCACCATCATCCGAGCGGTGGAAAGTCATTTAGAACAGCTTACTGAACAGCTTACCGAGGAGGAACAGGAAGTGAGAAATTCAGACAAAGAAAAAAAAAACATTTAGAAGGGAAATCGAAGCAAAAGGTAAGTGAACCAACAATGCACTAGCTTAAAGGAACCTATTTAGAAAATAAAAAACAAACCTTTACAACCCCTTTAACCACTTCAGCCCCGGACCATATTGCTGGTCAAAGACCATAGCACTTTTTGCAATTCGGCACTGCGTTGCTTTAACTGACAATTGCGCGGTCGTGCGACGTGGCTCCCAAACAAAATTGGCGTCCTTTTTTCCCCACAAATAGAGCTTTCTTTTGGTGGTATTTGATCACCTCTGCGGTTTATAGCGTTTACAAAATAGGGGATAGTTTTATGGCATTTTTATTAATTATTTTTTTTTACTAGTAATGGCGGCGATGAGCTTTTTTCAGATTTTTTTCGGTACTGCGACATTATGGCGGACACTTCGGACACATTTTTGGGACCATTGGCATTTTTATAGGGATCGGTGCTATAAAAATGCATTGATTACTATAAAAATGCCACTGGCAGTGAATGGGGTTAACACTAGGGGGCGAGGAAGGGGTTAAGTATGTTCCCTGGGTGTGTTCTAACTGAAGGGGGGGTGGACTCACTAGGGGAAATGACTGATCGCTGTTCATACATTGTATGAACAGACGGTGAGGTATTTCTCCCCTGACAGGACCGGGAGCTGTGTGTTTACTCGCTCTGTAACAAACAATCGCAGGTGCCCGGTGGCGATCGCTGCTGGGCGAGGTGACGTATAGCAACGTGCTCTCGCCCAGCAGAGCCGACCTTTTACGGCGGCTGGACGTTTGCTTCTTGGGAGGAAATCGATAGCACACCTAGGCACCATTATAAAAAGCAGGGAGCTCACCTTACTGACAAACGGCCATATAGTCAAAGCTATGGTATTCCCTGTAGTAACCTATGGTTGTGAAAGTTGGACTATCAAATGTATTATCAAAATGTTTTTGGAAAATGTTTTTGGAGTAAAAACCTATCTAAAGATAGTTTTATATTTATGACATTAATATTTAGTTTATTCAGCATGAAATGGGGCTTAGTTATGTAGCATGAGGCTGTATATTCTGCAATATTTACATTTTTGGTAAACTCATTCAATAAATCCAAGCTCTGCAAGCTGAGATAAATTGTGTGAATGAATCAATGCAGTGCATGTTAACAGTAACCATGAGATAAAACAAAGGAATATTCCTTTATCCCATTGCTTTGCAAATGTATGTACACTACAAACTGGAGGAATAAATCAGTTCTGATATCGCTGTTTTACTAACCTGACAGCTTATTATTCTAAATAGGAAACTGATTTTGTTTGCAAATATTAAAGATTTTAACTACCAGAAAGAATAAGTCCTTACATTTTAAAGAGCACCTGTCATTTCAGATCAATCACTGCAGTGCCTGTTAGCGGCATCCATTGATCTTGTTTTAAATGGAATGCACGCTGCTCAGCTCTATCGGAGGGATTGTAGAAGAGATAACCAGTAATCAGATAACAGTTTATTTGCATATCCTTGTCAAACAGGATTCTGTATCTACACTTCCTGTTGTAATAAACCCTTTACACAGCATTATATGGGCGGTGCAGATGGTTGTGAATGACAACATTCCATAGGAATCAACGACAAGCTACACAGGGGGATTGTCATAAGATTTGCAACCAATTAATCCAAAAACTGACTGCAGTAAAAGCCTATCCTCATTTAATTTGCTGGCGATTTCAATGTTTGCGGCAGCCATACAATACAAAACTAACAAGTATGCATATAATAATGTAATTAACCACTTAAGCCCCGGGCCATTTGGCTGACCAAAGACCAGAGCACTTTTATGCGATTCGGCACTGCGTCGCTTTAACTGACAATTGCGCGGTCGTGCGACGTGGCTCCCAAACAAAATTGACGTCTTTTTTTTCCACAAATAGAGCTTTTTTTTGGTGGTATTTGATCACCTCTGCAGTTTATTTTTTGCGCTATAAACAAAAATAGAGCGACAAAAAAAAAAAAAAACAATATTTTATACTTTTTGCTATAATAAATATCCCCAATTTATTTTTATATTTTTTTAAGTGAATTTTTTCTCTTTTTTTGCCGATATGTATTTTCCTACATATTTTTGGTAAAAAAAAAAATGCAATCAGCGTATTTTGATTGGTTTGCGCAAAAGTTATAGCGTCTAGAAAATAGGGGATAGTTTTATGCCATTTTTATTATTATTTTTTTCTAATAATGGCGGCTATCTGCGATTTATGACTTTATGGCGGACACTTTTGACACATTTTTGGGACCATTGTAATTTTTACAGCGATCAGTGCTATAAAAATTCACAGATTACTGTGAAAATGACACTGGCAGTGAAGGGGTTAACCACTAGGTGGCGCTGAATGGTGTTAAAGGGACACTAAAGTCAGGGCTTTTGTCTAAAAAAAATAACAAACATGTGATACTTACCTCCACTGTGTAGTTCGTTTTGCACAGAGTGGCCTGGAAAGCTGTCTTCTGGGGTCCCTCGGCGGCTGTCTGGGCTCCTCCTCGCAAAAGCTTTCCCTCTTCATGCGAGGGCGCTCGCATGGAGGAAAGCTTTTGCGAGCGCGCTCCCGTGATACAGCGGCGGCCATAGCCGCCGACTGTATCACTCGGCTCTGCCCCCGGCGCCCCGCGTCATCCGCTCTGATTGACAGCAGCGCTAGCCAATGGCTGCGCTGCTATCAATCCGCCCAGCCTAGCCAATCAACGGCCAGGCTGGGAACCGAAGAGGACGACGTGGACGCGCCCGGGAGATTCGAACGGTCAGGTAAGTACAACGGGGGCTCGGGGGGGGGGGCGGTGCTGTGAGATGTTTTTTTACCTTAATGCATAGGATGCATTAAGGTAAAAAAACGTGTACCTTTACAACCCCTTTAAGTGTGCCCTATGGAGCGATTCTAATTGTTAGGGGGAGGAGCTAACAGTGACACGTCACTAGAGTTGCCACCTCATCCCTTTAAAACCGAACACATATGAATTACACAGGTTCTGAGGCTAATTTAATGCAGGTAAAGCACCAAGTGAGTTTAATTACCACCTTAATTAGCCACAGAACCTGTGTAATTAATATGTGTTCGGTTTTAAAGGGATGAGGTGGCAACTCTACACGTCACTGATCACTCTTCCCGATCACAGGGAACATTCGATCAGTGACATGTCACTAGGCAGAACAGGGGAATGCCTTGTTTACAAAGGCATCCCCCTGTTCTGCCTTTGCTGACCGCAATCGCGGGCCGCTTGGGAACGTTGAGTTCCGGGCACCCGAGAGCGTACTCACGAGGCTGGGCGGCAAATTTAAAGGGACGTACAGGTACGCCCATTTGCCTGCCCATGCCATTGTGTAGACGTAAATGTGCGTGCGAAGGTCGCAAAGCGGTTAAAACAACAATATATAAATAATCATATAATACAAATTGGACATGAGGGCTCATTCCCTTACGTACTCAAAATACATCCAAATAATATGCAGGATCGTGCTTGCAGCAATATATGTGCTGTAAGGATTGTGCATTGTTTACATGCATACAGAGGGCAGTGTACAGGGACACTATTGGCTGCCAGCATTGCTAGGGCCAACAAGTCAATATCAACAATGTGCCCAAGCCGCTGAATAAATACTGGGGATATCTTCCAATGGGGACACTAGTTCTGGTGACAACCAGGGCATTGGCCATGAACTTGTCTTGCATACAATTGTCGGCCAACGAACACGAACGTAGTGACGTACAACGCAAAATTTCAGCTCTTAAGCGCCACCTTCTGCTAATGGTGTGTTTGGTGAGCATTAATTCTGAGCACTTGTAGTTTGGACTTTTGTGTGACAGACTTGTGTACACACGACAGGGAAATCTAACAACAGACCGCTTATTAGCCTGCCATCCAACATTTGTCGGCAGAAAGTTGGACAACAATGGTCTGATGGAGCGTACAAACAGTCGGATTTTAGCCAACGGTCTGTCATCACACAATTCCCGCCGGAAAATCAGATTGTGTGTAAGCAAGATCAGTTACTCTCTCAGTCCCACAATGGTTGAGCTTCCTAGCTGGGACCTCAATGTCTTCAAAGGCTCCTCTGCCCTCCACTCTGCCCCTGCACAGGCGTCCCCTCCTGAAGGAATGGACCCAGGAGCTCCCTCTTGCTGCTCAGGCCTCAGACTACTTTTGGGCTCTCCCTCCACCTTCTGGACACACCTCCCAGCCTCTGGATACAAGCGCTCTTTAATAGGCCCCCAACTAAGCATAGCTGGGACCTCAATGTCTTCAAAGGCTCCTCTGCCTCTCCACATTGGTACCCTCCTAAAGGACTGGGCTCAGGAGCTCCCTCTTGCTGTTTAGGCATCAGATTACTTATGGGCTCTCCTCCACCTTCTGGACACACCTCCCAGTCTCTGGATACAAGTGCTCTTTGATAGGCTCCCAGCTAAGCATAGCTGGGACCTCAATGTCTTCAACGGCTCCTCTGCCCCTGCACAGGGGTCCCCTCCTGAAGGACTGGGCTCAGGAGCTCCCTCTTGCTGCTCAGGCCTTAGACCACTTATGGGCTCTCCCTCCACCTTCTGGACACACCTCCCCAGGGATTGGCTGGAGTAGCATAAATATTCAGGCTTCCTGTTCTGCTCTCCCTCCAACTATGCTTCCAGAACACTCTAGAAGACAGAGAGAGTAGCAGAACTGCAGACTGTGAAACACTGAGCAGCCCTAAGCAATCAACCCCTTCTCCACTGTTTACAGAGGAGCAAGACTAAATTTACCTTGCAGCCTAAATTGAACTAGGAGGGTGCTACAAAAAGAATGTTTCTGTGATTAGTTATTTTAACCACTTAAGCCCCAGACCATTATGCAGCTAAAGGACCAGGTCCCTTTTTGCGATTCGGCACTGCGTCGCTTTAACTGACATGCAGCGGTCCGGTTTGCTGAAGGAGCGATCCGTGCTGAGGGGGCGGCTGTTCGTTTTTGTCCGCCCCCTCCGGATCGCTCCCAGCCAATCCGCGCGCTCCCCTGCAGTGCACTTTCTCCTCCTGTGTAAACACAGGAAGAGGGAAGTGATGTGATCTCTCCTCTCGGCAGTATTTTCAACCACCGCTGAGGAGAGATCACATCGCACAGTAAGTCTGCACAACACTACACTGACACCAGTACATGCAGGCAGACTTAACCCCTTGCGATTACCCCCCCTCCCCCCCCCCGTCACAGTGTCACTGAATGCAGTAATCATATATGTATGATTACTGTATTTAGTGTCAGTGTGACAGGCAGTTAGTGTTAGGTTCAGGGTAGCCCCCGTACCCCCCCCCAATAAAGTTTTAACCCCTTTATCACCGCCCTAGTTAACCCTTTCACTCCCTATTGCCAGCGTCACTAAGCGATCATTTTTCTGATCGCTGTATTAGTGTCGCTGTTCCCACTAGGTAGCTATTTTTTTTTTTTTTATTGCGATTTTTTTTTAATAAAGACATGTGGCTAAATACATTTTGGCCTAACTGTTTGACTAACATTTAGTTTATTTGATTTTTCTTATAACAAAAAGTAAAAAATATTTTTTTTTTTTAAAAATGTCGCTCTATTTTTGTATATAGCGCAACAAATAAAAAAAATCGCAGAGGCGATCAATTATCACCAAAAGAAAGCTCTATTTGTGGGAAGAAAAGGACGCAAATTTTGTTTGGGAGCCACGTCGCACGTCCGCGCAATTGTCTGTTAAAGCAACGCAGTGCCGAATCGCAAAAAAGGGGCCTGGTCATTTACCTGCATTTTGGTCCAGGTCTTAAGTGGTTAAGAGGTTAATGCATATTGACCTTTTTCGGAAACCGGAAGTACATATCATCGACTTACCTGTTTCAAATGGACATGCAGATATGGATTTTTCTTTCCGTCTCCACCTGTGCTCCGAGTACCATGACTTGCATATCTGGTGATCTTTGTAAGGACGTTGATGGGGTGGACTGGTATCCATCACCTTAAAAGCCTTTGCTGCTGCGTAGAAAATGGTTTCATTGTGTCTGGAGTCCCTTGGCATGTGGTCGTGGTGCACCACCCAAGCTCGCAGGGCGGCGTAGTACACCTCTATGCTGTGCTGCCTATCGTCACTCCTGTAGACCATAACACTGGGAAGCATCAAGTCCACCAACCGGCTCTGTAGCTCATGGACATGTTTCTCGTTCTTCCAGGACTTCTTAAATACTACAATCCCAGTTCTAAACTCTGAGGAAGCCACAACATCCATGTGCACCGTGCAAGGCCGGCTACACAGATAGTTCACGGAAATGTTTGCATTGGCAAGAGTCTTTGGAAAGTTCTCAAAAGTGACATAGTCTTTGTTATTCAAGTATTGTTGGGATTGTTTGGTTACAGATGTTGTCTCCTTGGTGGAGCACAAGAACGGGACCTAGAGGAGGAAGAAAGGCGATTTACTTTACACAATGGATTTAGTCATTAAAAAAGCAAAATTCTAAAACAATTAAAAGACAATTTGATGCCTACACACGTAAAGCTGCAGTCTAGTACAAATTCTTTCAGGCATACAGCACCGGTCTAATGAGGTATATCCCAGGTCCAGAGGGTCCCATGGTGGCTGTGTGGTGAGTTATTTGAGGGGACAGCAAATTTACACTGTTATACAAGCTGTACACTTAGTACTTTACATTGTAGCAAAGTGTCACTTCTTCAGTGTTGTCACATGAAAAGATATCATATCTACAAAAATGTGAGGGGTGTACTTACTTTTGTGAGATACTGTATGTGCCTGATGGTCACTCTACTGGCTGAGTATGTCTGAGCAATTTTTCCTCAGAACACGGTGACTGGACACATATTTTTGGATTTGTTTTTAAATAGACTCACTGTAACCATATGGACTGTTTATTGAGTATATGTGAAGAGTTATGTGTAAGTAACATATGTGCATTGATCATATTTAAACTTTCACATATTCATTTATTTGTTGAAGGTAACGCCCACTTTATCATTTATATATGGGAATCAATTGTGGCTGGAGTGATGACTGGGTGATAATCTTAGGTGTATGCGTACCTTATGTCAAAACTGCAGTTTCCATGGCTGGGGTCCCTCCATATAGTAACAGACAGCTCCTCCATACTACTGTAGTATTAGTTGGGGTCCCTCCATATAGTAACAGACAGCTCCTCCATACTACTGTAGTATTAGTTGGGGTCCCTCCATATAGTAACAGACAGCTCCTCCATACTACTGTAGTAGTAGTTGGGGTCCCTCCATATAGTAACAGACAGCTCCCTCCATACTACTGTAGTAGTAGTAGTTGGGGTCCCTCCATATAGTAACAGACAGCCCCTCCATACTACTGTAGTATTAGTTGGGGTCCCTCCATATAGTAACAGACAGCTCCCTCCATACTACTGTAGTAGTAGTTGGGTAGGTTCCCTCCATATAGCAACAGACAGCTCCTCCATACTACTGTAGTAGTAGTTGGGGTCCCTCCATATAGTAACAGACAGCTCCCTCCATACTACTGTAGTAGTAGTAGTAGTTGGGGTCCCTCCATATAGTAACATACAGCTTCCTCCATACTACTGTAGTAGTAGTTGGGGTCCCTCCATATAGTAACAGACAGCCCCTCCATACTACTGTAGTAGTAGTTGGGGTCCCTCCATATAGTAACAGACAACTCCTCCATACTACTGTAGTAGTAGTTGGGGTCCCTCCATATAGTAACAAACAGCTCCCTCCATACTACTGTAGTAGTAATTGGGGTCCCTCCATATAGTAACAGACAGCTCTCTCCATACTACTGTAGTAGTAGTTGGGGTCCCTCCATATAGTAACAGACAGCTCCCTCCATACTACTGTAGTAGTAGTTGGGGTCCCTCCATATAGTAACAGACAGCTCCCTCCATACTACTGTAGTAGTAGTTGGGTAGGTTCCCTCCATATAGCAACAGACAGCTCCTCCATACTACTGTAGTAGTAGTTGGGGTCCCTCCATATAGTAACAGACAGCTTCCTCCATACTACTGTAGTAGTAGTTGGGGTCCCTCCATATAGTAACAGACAGCTCCCCCCATACTACTGTAGTAGTAGTAGTAGTTGGGGGTCCCTCCATATAGTAACAGACCGCTCTTTCCATACTACTGTTGTAGTAGTTGGGGTCCCTCCATATAGTAACAGACAGCTCCCTCCATACTACTGTAGTAGTAATTGGGGTCCCTCCATATAGTAACAGACAGCTCTCTCCATACTACTGTAGTAGTAGTTTGGGTCCCTCCATATAGTAACAGACAGCTCCCTCCATACTACTGTAGTAGTAGTTGGGGTCCCTCCATATAGTAACAGACAGCTCCCTCCATACTACTGTAGTAGTAGTTGGGGTCCCTCCATATAGTAACAGACAGCTCCCTCCATACTACTGTAGTAGTAGTAGTAGTTGGGGTCCCTCCATATAGTAACAGACAGCTCCCTCCATACTACTGTAGTAGTAGTTGGGGTCCCTCCATATAGTAACAGACAGCTCCCTCCATACTACTGTAGTAGTAGTTGGGGTCCCTCCATATAGTAACAGACAGCTCCCTCCAGCTTGTTGAAGGTAGCACCCACGTTATTTTTTATATATGCTGTATACTTAGTGTTTGGCACTATTAAAGGGGCAGCAACCTAATGTCATAGAATAGTGATGGTGAACCTTGGCCCCTCAGATGTTTTGGAACTACATTTCCCATGATGCTCAGCTACACTGCAGAGTGCAGGAGCATCATGGGAAATGTAGTTCCAAAACATCTGAGGTGCCAAGGTTCCCCATCACTGTCATAGAATATTGATTTAGGATGAGAGAAGTTTGCGCACTTCATATATTTTTTTACAATTGATTAGCAGATAAAAATACTCATCCTGATTAGGACCTGAGCCCCAACCATCTACAGCAAGATCAGAGAGCAGGAACGCTCCTGCACATAATACAAATACGGGGCTTTGTTAGCTTGGACTCATAGGATTTGTGACTAATTAAACTAATGGTAGCGGGTCAGAAGAGGGATATTATCCAGAAATGAGACCAATCTGTCTTTCAAGTGGATGACTAATTGAAGAGTAGTAATAACAGGGATTACAAATCCCAGAGGCTGAAAGATTAGCAACAGAGCTCTGGGAAACGAGAATCTTCCAAACACGCCGCGTGCAGAGCCACAAACACCGCGCTCCTTCCAATCATCCAAGAATTTACTATAGACTAGTAGGGGGAGGGGGAGGGGATCAGGGAGGGATCTGGAATGGATTTAGAATAAAATCGCAGTGTTTACAAGACATTCATGATACACTAGCCAGTTATTTATTTCAAAAAATGGCACGTCTTTTTTTTTTAAGCTCAGAATTACCTACACCCCGCTCCCGCAGCTCCAGCGCTCTCCAGCGCTCTCCCGCAGTTCCCTCTGGCACACTCCACAGTAGGCAGTCCCCAGGCATCATCATCTACAATGTGGGGCTACTAACCCAGCATTGTATGTGGAGGAGGCGGGCATGCCACTGCGGTCAGGTGTACATTCACACCTTAGCGTAGGCGATTTGCGGCGACAAAAAATAGGCGCTTTGTCCCGCGATTTGCGGCGACAAAACACGTCGTTTTAAACCATGTTTTTTTTACGGTGTATTGTCGGCTATGCGGAACGCCGAAGCCGCCCGATACGCGCGTCGAAAAAGGGTCCGGGACTTGTTTGAAATTCGTCGCTCGGCGTTCTATCGACGTACGGCGTTCTGCGTTAGGAGATGTGAACAGTCTCCATAGAGAACAATGCAATTTCGACCCTCCGGCGTATTGTAGCGTCACGCTTCAGGCGTAAAAACGCCTAGGTGTGAATGGAGCCTAAAGGAATTTTTTTTTAGCTAAAAGCTTCCTTTACCGTAACGCAGTCCTGGTTTCATGTCCCCATTGTCCATTTTTGCTGTAATCCTCCTCTGTTTTGCACACTTCCTGGTTGTCTGTTTCCTTATGAAAAAAGTACTGGGAGCTTCTCTCTGTGGTCTCTAATGAAGAAGGTGTGATTACTGTGGGCCAGATTCTTAGCGGCGCTACGACGGAGTATCTCAGATACCCCGTCGTATTGCCGTTTTTTTTGCCTCGCATCTATGCGAGTGATTCCTAGAATCACTTTGGCATAGATACGCTTGAACATCCGACAAGTGTAATACCATTACACTTGCGGATCGTAGGTGTAATGACAACTCCGGCCACTAGGTGGCCTTTGCGTTGTTTTCTCATTTGCATATGCAAATGAGGCTACTACGCCGATTCCCGATCGCTTTTACGCCGCCCCGTCGTCGCGTACGTCGTTTGCGAAAACGTAAGGTTACCCCTGCTAATATGAGAGGTAACCTTACGCAGTACTGTCGGATGCCGTTGGATGCCATGTTAAGTATGGCGTCGGGTCAGCGTCGGCTTTCTCCGTCGGTTACGTCGTTTTACTAACTCGTTCGCGAATAGGGCATTGCGTAGTGACGATCACGTTGTTTTGACGTCGGTTTCAACAATGCTTTCCGACGTGAGCTGGAGCATGCGCACTGGGATTTTTCCCCGGCCAGCGCATGTGCAGTTCGTTCGACGCGGGGGCGCCTTCATTTAAATAGAAACCGCCCCCTTTGAATTACGCGGCCTTACGCTGGGCCATTTTCGCTACGCCAACGCAAAGTACGGAGCAAATGCTTAGAGAATACGGCACTTGCTCTGTTACGTTGCGGCGGCGTAGTGTAAAAGGCTTACGCTACGCCAAGGCAAATATCTGAGAATCTGGCCCTATGTCTCTATACCGTGTTAACAGTCATTTCAGCAAAAAAAATAAAAATATTTCCTTTACAACTCCTTTAAGCCTCATAAACATGATCGGGGTGGATGGCAGGCTTTAAAATTTTCCATTGACAACAGTTTGTTGGTTTTTCCGATCGTGTTTGGACAAAATTCCAAAGTACAAACACGCATGCTCAGGAGCAATGCTCACCAAACACAACATAGAAGCAGAAGGTGCCCAAAGGGTGGTGCTAAAGAGCTGAAAAACAATGTAGTACGTAGCTACGTTCGCGTTTGTTGGCCAACAATTGTGTGCCGTTTGCATGCAAGACAAGTTTTTGGCCAACCCCCAAATCCGATCGTGTGTATGAGGCTTAAGGGTGACTATCCACTAGTAAATGTTCATACGAATATTGGTCTGAACATTTGTGCAAAAACCTTTTGCATATTTTACGATTGAACAAATGTTGTTCTAAATACTTCAAAATTTCACATTCTATTTTGGAATAAATATAATATCCCGAACAAAAAACACATTCAGCCCTGGTTCAAATTGGCGGCAATGACAGCATCCAATTTGACGCCGCAAAGTCGTTTCTGTACTACTTTTGGCGATTTGGAGGTGCAATTTCCATTGACATCTGCGCAGAAACCCGCACTGATGTCTCTGAAATCACCCCGGAAGTCAGAACTGAAATCGTCTGAGTTCAGCTGAACGCGCATGATTTCATTCCCGCAGTCAGTGTGAACCTAGACTCACAGGTATTTGTTTGTTAGAGAAAAATGTTGCCATCCTGCGCCAATTTTTTCATCGATGCGGCTGAATAAGAACGCCGATTTGACCCCACTTTAGGCTGCATTCACACCTAGGCGTTTTGTCGCCCGGCTACAATACGCAGGACAGTCGGATTTACATTATTCTCTATGGAGATTGTTCACATCTCCTAACGCCGAACGTCAAAAGAACGCCAAACGCCGAAATTCAAACAAGTCCCGGACCCTTTTTCGACGCGTGTATCGGGCGGCTTCGGCGTTCCGCATAGACGACAATACAATGTAAAAAAAAGCGCGGTTAAAAACGACGCGTTTTGTCGCCACAAATCGTGGGACAAAACGCCTATTTTTTGTCGCCGCAAAACGCCTACGCGAAGGTGTGAATGCAGCCTTAGAGCTGCACTATTCTGGATAAAATGAGAATCACGACTTTGTTGCTTAGAATAAAGATCATGATCCTCGCGGCGTAACATTATGTTTCACATTATACAAAACAATTGGGCGAACTTTACTGTTTAGTTTTTTTTTTTTTTATTCATTGAAGTTGTTAACTTTTCCCCCAAAAAATTGCATTTGAAAGACTGCCGCTTAAATACAGTGTGACATAAAATATTGTAACGACTGTCATTTTATTCTCTAGGGTCTCTGATAAATATATATATATATATATATATATATATATATATATATATATATATATATAATGTTATGGGGTTCTAAGTAATTTTCTAGTAAAAAATACTGGCCCGGATTCACAAAGGCTTTACGCCGTCGTAAGTACAAATGTGCGCCGTCGCATCTTTGCGCCGATTCACAAAGCAAGATACGCCAAAAAACATGGCTTCCTCCGCCCGACTTAACTTGCCTACTCCGGCGTATCGTGGGCACATAGTTACGCTGGACGTATTCGCCGTTCCCATTATAAATATGCAAATGAGTAAGATACGGCGATTCACAAACGTAGATGTGCCCGGCCGCTTCATATACGTGATTTGCGTAAGGCTTACGACCGGCGTAAAGTTACCCCTGCTATATGAGGCGCAGGGAACGACGCCGTCGAATTTTACGTTGTTTACGTAGTACGTGAATAGGGCTGGGCGTAGGTTACGTTCGCACAACGTAGGCATTGCGCCGACGTCTCTTTAGGGAGTATATGCGACGTGATTCTGAGCATCCCTTTGATCTAAAAAGAACTAAATGATACAATGTTTCTTTTTATCTCTCAGCACTGAGCAAGTTTGTGATAAACCTTGCCAGATTAACCGCTTGCCGACCAGCCGCCATCATTATACTGCGGCAGGTCGGCACGTTCCTGAGAGCTGTCGTAGTTGTACATCGGCCCTTTAAGCAGAGATAGCAGGGGCGCACACACCTGCTGCACTGTGGGGGAACCGATGCGTGTGGCCAGCGCTCGCGAGCATGAGAGCCAGAACAGAGACGTGTGTGTGTGTGTGTAAACACACAAATCCCTGTTCTGTTCAGTGAGGAGAGGAGAGGCAGATTGTGTGTTCCTTCTAGCTAGGAACAACGATCTGTCTTCTCCTCTAGTCAGTCCCATCCCCCTAGTTGGGAACACACATTGAGGGAACGCAGTTAACCCCTTGATCGCCCCCTAGTATTAACCCCTTCCCTGCCAGTGACATTTACACAGTAATCAGTGCATTTTTATATCACTGATCGCTGTATAGATTTCAATATTCCCAAAAATGTGTCAAAAGTGGCCGATCTCTCTGACACATTGTCACAGTCCTGATAAAATCGCAGATCAACACTATTACTAGTAAAAATAATAATAATAATAATGCCATAAATACTTATCCGGGGTATTTATTCCGAGTTACTTATCCGGGGTATTTATTCCGAGTTACTTATCCGGGGTATTTATTCCGAGTTACTTATCCGGGGTATTTATTCCGAGTTACTTATCCGGGGTATTTATTCCGAGTTACTTATCCGGGGTATTTATTCCGAGTTACTTATCCGGGGTATTTATTCCAAGTTACTTATCTGGGGTATTTATTCCAAGTTACTTATCTGGGGTATTTATTCCAAGTTACTTATCTGGGGTATTTATTCCAAGTTACTTATCTGGGGTTTTTATTCCAAGTTACTTATCTGGGGTATTTATTCCGAGTTACTTATCTGGGGTATTTATTCCGAGTTACTTATCTGGGGTATTTATTCCGAGTTACTTATCTGGGGTATTTATTCCGAGTTACTTATCTGGGGTATTTATTCCGAGTTACTTATCTGGGGTATTTATTCCGAGTTACTTATCCGGGGTATTTATTCCAAGTTACTTATCCGGGGTATTTATTCCAAGTTACTTATCCGGGGTATTTATTCCGAGTTACTTATCTGGGGTATTTATTCCGAGTTACTTATCTGGGGTATTTATTCCGAGTTACTTATCTGGGGTATTTATTCCGAGTTACTTATCTGGGGTATTTATTCCGAGTTACTTATCTGGGGTATTTATTCCGAGTTACTTATCTGGGGTATTTATTCCGAGTTACTTATCTGGGGTATTTATTCCGAGTTACTTATCTGGGGTATTTATTCCGAGTTACTTATCTGGGGTATTTATTCCGAGTTACTTATCTGGGGTATTTATTCCGAGTTACTTATGCGGGGTATTTATTCCGAGTTACTTATCCGGGGTATTTATTCCGAGTTACTTATCTGGGGTTTTTATTCCGAGTTACTTATCTGGGGTATTTATTCCGAGTAACTTATTTGTGGTATTTATTCCGAGTTACTTACAGTATCCGGGGTATTTATTCCGAGTTACTTATCCGGGGTATTTATTCCGAGTTACTTATCTGGGGTATTTATTCCCATGTAGTGAGTCAGCCCACAGCTGTCTGATGCCCTTTGTATTCTTCTAATGAATGTAACGGCTCCCCTTTAACACAAGTCCAGTCCCGGAAAGGAGGATTTTCTGGTTCAGTTATTTAGGACAAAAACCAGGAAAATTTCCAGGAAAAAAAAAAAAAACGATTCCAGGGGAAACCTGCAATGCTTGTTTGTTTGGAAATAAGGAAAGTGTCAGCAATGAGATGTCAGTGTGCAATCATATACACATCCTATAGGTAGGTAGGTACATGGTCAGTGTACAGGGATCATATACACATCCTATAGGTAGGTACATGGTCAGTGTACAGGGATCATATACACATCCTATAGGTAGGTGAAGAGCTGTACATGGTAAGTGTTCAGGGATCATATACACATCCTATAGGTAGGTACATGGTCAGTGTACAGGGATCCTATACACCTCCTATAGGTAGGTATGGAGCTGTACATGGTCAGTGTATAGGGATCATATAACATCCTATAGGTAGGTAGGTACATGGTCAGTGTACAGGGATTATATACACATCCTATAGGTAGCTAGGGAGCTGTACATGGTCAGTGTACAGGGATCATATACACATCCTATAGGTAGGCAGGGAGCTGTACATGGTCAGTGTACAGGGATCATATACACATCCTATAGGTAGGTGAGGAGCTGTACATGATCAGTGTAGAGGGATCATATACACATCCTATACGTAGGTGGGGAGCTGTACATGGTCAGTGTACAGGGATCATATACACATCCTATAGGTAGGTAGGGAGCTGTACATGGTCAGTGTACAGGGATCATATACACATCCTATACGTAGGTGGGGAGCTGTACATGGTCAGTGTACAGGGATCATATACACATCCTATAGGTAGGTAGGGAGCTGTACATGGTCAGTGTACAGGGATCATATACACATCCTATAGGTAGGTAGGGACAGGGCTTTTTTTCAGGGGGAACTTGGGGGAACTCAGTTCCACCACCTTTGGCTCAGACCCTTTGGTGCCCGCTCACCACAATTACTTGTAAACACAGAAGTCTGGTTTCTGTGTTTACAAGTGACAGCTCTGCACTCTGTATGTAACCCCCCCTGAACTCTGCACTCTGTGTGTAACCCCCTGAACTCTGCAATGCAATCCTGGTATGTAATGCCCCTTTAAGACCCTTCTACTGTTTTTTAAATCTGAACGGGGTCGTGGTTGAGTTCCTGCACCTATTTTCTGAGAAAAAAAGCTCTGGGTAGGGAGCTGTACATGGTCAGTGTACAGGGATCATATACACATCCTATAGGTAGGTAGGGAGCTGTACATGGTCAGTGTACAGGGATCATATACACATCCTATAGGTAGGTAGGGAGCTGTACATGGTCAGTGTACAGGGATCATATACACATCCTATAGGTAGGTAGGGAGCTGTACATGGTCAGTGTACAGGGATCATATACACATCCTATAGGTAGGTAGGGAGCTGTACATGGTCAGTGTACAGGGATCATATACACATCCTATAGGTAGGTGGGGAGCTGTACATGGTCAGTGTACAGGGATCATATACACATCCTATAGGTAGGTGGGGAGCTGTACATGGTCAGTGTACAGGGATCATATACACATCCTATAGGTAGGTAGGGAGCTGTACATGGTCAGTGTACAGGGATCATATACACATCCTATAGGTAGGTAGGGAGCTGTACATGGTCAGTGTACAGGGATCATATACACATCCTATAGGTAGGTAGGGAGCTGTACATGGTCAGTGTACAGGGATCATATACACATCCTATAGGTAGGTGGGGAGCTGTACATGGTCAGTGTACAAGGTGTGATGAGGGTGTTTCCAACCAGCAGAGTGGCTGATCTACATTATGACACACAGGAGTCTGATCACCAATCAGGAAATCACACAACTCATGTACCAGATCTATCTCTACTACTACACCATGGAGACACAGATACAGACACACACACATAGATATATGAGAGAGATTGGATCTACACACAGATAGAGATATTAGACATAGAAGACGTGTGTGATCAGACAGCACACACACACAGGGCACCTATGATGGAAGCAGGAGAAGAGGATTAGATGGGTGTCAGTCAGTTTGCCCTCACTCACCATGCACAGTATGAGGAGGGATCCCCTGACATGTTGCAGCCCCTGATTGCACGATCTCCCCACCATTCTCCCTCCGATCACTCTTCTTCCTCTCTTCTTCTGCACAGGGGAGGGGGCGGGGCCAGGCTGCCAGGTGGAAGCAGGGTGAGTCTTGTGTACTCAGGCAGGTGTCACATCGATCTTCCCAGCCTCTCCACTGACACCTGCTGGCGGCCTATGTGTACTGCGGCACGGCTTATTATTAGCACGCTGACGCCTCCCATGAATGTCAGACACACAGGAAGAGTGACAGCAGAAAAAAGAACAAGTGATCCTTTAAATCAGCAACTTTTTAATCTTTCATCCCAAGCATGTTTAACTATTTAAGGACCGAGCCTCTTTCTGAGATTTGGTGTTCACAAGTTAAAAACAGTTTTTTTGCTAGAAAATAACTTAGAACCCCAAAACATTATATTTTTTTCCTAACACCCTAGAGAATAAAATGGCGGTTGTTGCAATATTTGTTGTCACACCGTATTTGTGCAGTGATCTTACAAGCACACTTTTTTTAATGAAAAAATAAGACAACAGTAAAGTTTACCCAATTGTTTTTTTTTTTATATTGTGAAAGATGATCCGCCGAGTAAATTGATACCCAACATGTCACGCTTCAAAGTTGCACCCGCTTGTGGAATGGCAACAAACTTTTTACCCTTAAAGATCACCAGAGGCAACAAAAATGTCAGGCTGCTGGCATGGCTAGCGAGGTCCCAATGGTCCTCCACGCATATAGCTGGTATCTGGGATGCTCGGGGGGAGCTGGTGTCTTCTCCTGAGGACATTAATTCTAGATTCCTTGAGTTCTTTCAGGGAGTGTACTCCCTTAGGGTTGGTTATGCGGCCACGGACCTGCAGGATTACCTGAATGACATCCCCTTTCCATCCTTGTCTGAAGCACATAGGAAGCAACCAAATGGGGACATATCTCTGGAGGAGGTTCAGGCTGCGATTGGGGGTCTGCAGAGCGGCAAGACCCCGGGCGCAGATGGCCTTCCTGTTGAGTTCTATTCGCAGCATGCAGACATCCTTTCCCCTAGACTTAAAGCTTTATTCTCTGGACTAGCGGAGGCCGAGGCGTTTCCCGCGTCTATGGAAGAGGCTGTCATAGCCCTGATACCCAAGCCTCATAAGGACTTACGAGACTGTGCATCGTATAGGCCTATCTCGTTGCTAAACCTAGACGCCAATATTCTGGCGAAGATTCTAGCTACCCGCTTGTCCGCAGTAATTTCCACG
This sequence comes from Rana kukunoris, assembly GCA_029574335.1. Taxonomy (NCBI): domain Eukaryota; kingdom Metazoa; phylum Chordata; class Amphibia; order Anura; family Ranidae; genus Rana; species Rana kukunoris. The sequence goes on along the minus strand of CM056049.1, from coordinate 651,681,306 downwards.
TTGATACATGTCGATCAAACTGGTTTCATGCCGGGCAAGGGCACGGATATTAATATTAGGCGACTTTTCTTGAATCTTGCGATCCGGCATGAGAATGTAGGGACCCGAGTCATTGCCTCTATCGATGCCGAGAAGGCATTCGACTCAGTAGAATGGGAATACCTTTGGGGGGTTCTGGAGCGGTTTGGATTTGGCCCTGGTTTCCTCCAGTGGATTCGGCTGTTGTATCGAGCCCCAAAGGGCCAGGGTATGCACGAATGATTGGGTTTCAGAGTCCTTTCACCTCCACAGGGGTACGCGTCAGGGGTGCCCTCTGTCCCCTGGCCTGTTTGCCCTGGCACTGGAACCCCTGGCGATTTTGGTCCGGGAGTCTCTGGTGGTTTGGGGCATGCGGATTAGTGGACTGGAGGAGAGGATATCCCTCTACACCGACGACACCTTACTATACTTGAACGACGTGGGCCCGTCCCTGACTGCCGCCCTAGATTTGTTCGATAAGTTCGGCTCCTTGTCTGGTATCCGTATTAACTGGTCGAAGTCGGTTCTCTTCCCCTTAGACCCGCAAACTGTAGCTTTGTCCAGCCCCACGGCGCTGCAATGGGTTACCGAATTCAAGTATCTCGGAGTTAGGGTGGCTAGGTCCCCCTCCTAATATTGCTCACTTAACGTGCAACCCTTGCTCCAGCTTCTCCGGGAGTGCTGTCTTGGTCGGGCCTTCCATTGAACTTAATTGGTCGAATTAACATCTTGAAGATGATTCTCCTACCTAAATTTACTTATGTGTTCCGGAACAGCCCGGCCTGGATCCCGGCGGCCTTCTTTCGGGATGTGGATAGGTGTATCCTTTTTTTCTCTGGAATGGGGCTATTCCCAGATTGGCCAGGTCTACACTACATCTACCCACACACCTTGGGGGTCTAGCGCTTCCAAATTTTAAAATCTACTACTGGGCTGCAATGCTGGTCACAGTATACTGGTGGTTTGAGGCCAAGCGCTCTAATGCTGCTGTTTGGAGGCAGCCTGGCTGGGCTCTCTTCGGGCGCTGCGGGCCTATGTTGGTCTGCCGGACCAAACTAGAGTTACCCTTAAGGTGTGGATGGCGGCGAGACGTAGGTTCTTTTGTGAGGGGTGCTGGGCCCCGGTACAAACTTTGTGGGGGAATCCTAATCTGCCTCACTTCCAGTCCATACCTGACCCTCAGGTCTGCGCGAGGTTTGGTATTACGATTTTAAAAGATATTATGCCGTCGGGTACTTTGCTGTCATTCTCGCAATTGACGCAGACTTATGAGCTACCTGGCTGGATGTTCTTCCGGTACGCTAAGCTTCGTCATGCGGCTAGGGCCCAGTTTCCGGCCCCTCCGGAGCTTAGGTTTGACCCGGTGGAGGATCTCTTGTCTGGCGGAGACCTGTCTAAGCCTCTATCTGCCCTCTATGGTGTGTTGCTTCCCATTGACTTCCACAAATTGAATAGGCTATGGGACTCCTGGAAGTTGGATATCCCAGACTTGGAGAAGGAGGATTGGGATGATTGTCTGGAGCGTGCCCCCAAGCTGGTAGTATCTGCAGGTGACAAGCTTGTGCAGACGAAATTTCTGCATAGAGTTTATTTTACTCCAGTGCGTCTGGCTAGGATCTTCCCTGGCAGAGACCCGCTGTGCCCACGGTGTCGGGTGGAGCGGGGCACTTTCATACACATGTTTTTGGAGTGTCCGGCTCTGGGGCCCTTTTGGACGGAGGTATTCGACCATCTCAATACTCACATGAAGCTTTCGGTCCCCATTGCGGATGCACTGGCTTTGCTGGGCGTTATGGACGACGAGCAAAGGTCCCATCATAGTAAGCTCCTGATCTCTTACCTATTATTCTTTGCCAAAAAAAAAATACTAATTAATTGGACCTCTTCTGTCCCCCCTTCGGTGTCCGCGTGGGAAAACAGGGTCAATGCGGCACTGCCACTATATAAATTGACCTATATCAGTCATGGATGTCCCTGGAAATATGATAGGGTATGGCGGCCATGGATAGGGCTCTGACTGCCGGGAGGCGGGGTGTCTCTCGGGGCGGACACAGGTGGGTTGTGATCCTGGTTACACTGTTGAATGTGCATAGTATGTGAAATAAGTGATTGCCATGTGTTGTAGTGCATTATTTATGTCTGCTGAACTATCTTTATTAAGAAAAATTGGTATATACCTAGGTATGTACACTCACCGCGCTACTAAAACACTAAAGCAGCCAACATAACTAAGTGATCAATTTAGCAAAACACAATATAAACAAAGAAAATATGTAGCGCTTAAACATATATAGAAAAAAACAAATAGTGTAAGCTAAAACTTAAACACCATAGGTGCACTTGAAGTGTCCTTTGAAGTGATATAAAGTCCACAGGGGTCAATACAGTGACTTGAGTGAGAGTGATCCACCACCGTAGGATAAGTTGAAGAGGCTTACCAGATGAATAGTGACCACACTAGGTGTACACCTATTGGTCAACTATAGCTTAGGGTTAGACGCTGTTCTCAAAAGGACTCGGAAGAGGTGAGTAACAAAGGTGGCCGATCGTTTGAAGAATCAGACTTAAAGTTTTTCCCTCCTCTTCACAATGTATTCAGCCAGAGACATGACTCGGAAAGCCCAATGGCAAAGAAAATAGAGCAAACATAGCGTAACTCTGATAAAAAAGTTTTACTTGAATAAACAAAAAATAGTACACTCACATTTGATATGAACAATCATGGGCGTATAAAATGTACAGGCAGTAGGGTCAATCGCTTCCCGACGCGTTTCGTTTCACAAACGTCTTCATGGGGATTGTGAACTATCTTTATTGCTGTTATGTATCCGCTTTTTTTCCTTCAATAAAGCACTCCTGATTGTTAAAAAAATAAAATAAAATAAAAGATCACCAGAGGCGACGTTTAATAAATTCTACAGATTGCATGTTTTGAGTTGCAGAAGAGATCTCGGGCTAGAATTATTGCTCACACTCTAACGAGTGTGTGGTTTGAACACAGTTTTCATATGCATGCAAGCTCGGCCGGACAGGGCGAGTTTAAATAATTTTTTTAATTATTATTATTTATTTTACCTTTTATTTTTATAGTTCACGCAGTTTTTTTTTTTTTTTAAGTGTCATTTTTATTCCTATTACAAGGAATGTAAACATCTCTTGTAATAGAAAAAAAAGCATGACAGGTCCTCTTAAATATGAGATCTGGGATCAAAAAGACCTTGGATCTCATATTTACACTAAAATTCAAGAATTTTTTATTTAAGTCCATTTAGGAGCTATGGGCGGAAGTGACGTTTTGAAGTCGCTTCCACCCTACAATGATGTGGAGATGGGTGGGGGCCATTTTCCCCTCATCTCATGTCAAGCAGGAGAATGGACGTGATCGCCTCCGCTGCTACTGGCAGTTAAGCGGTGGAGGGCACCAGAGAGCAGCAGGAGGGGGGCCCCTTTCCCGTCGCCGATAAATGTGATCTTGCGGTGAATCTGCCGCAGAGACCACTTTTATCTAGAGCAGAGGACAGGGGGGGGCTCCCACATTAAATTCAGAAGCGGGGGGTGCCGCCGCTAATTGAGAAAATTTAGAAGCGATTAGAATTATTAAAAAAGGGGGGTAGCTATCCGGGGCCCTGGGGACATCTGGCTCCATTAATAATAAAAAAAAAAATATATATATATATATATATATATATATATATATATATATAAAAAAAGGGAGGAGGGGTTGCCGTCCGGGGCCCTTTAATAAAAAATATATATATATATATATATATGGGGGTGGCCATCCGGGGCCCTGGGGACCTCTTAATAAAAAGAAAAAATACATAAAAATTGTATTCAAAAAGAAAAAAAAAGGGGGGGGTTGCCATCCGGGGCCCTGGGGACCTCCGGGCCCCTTAAAAAAAACAAAATAAAAAAATATATAAAAAAATAAAATAAAAAAAATGTATAAAAAATAAATACAAAATAAATGGGGTTGCCATCTGGGCCCCTTACAGGTGTACTGCCTGTAGCCCCCTGATGGCGGCCCTGGTTATAATAGCTAGCTGCTACCATGACAACGGTATTTCTCTTCAAAGAACTGACGTAAAACGACAGTGGGCCGTCCAGAAGTGGTTAAAGCTGAATGATGAAAAAAAATATTTTTACAAATGAAATATTTTTACAGCAATAAATTAAAGCTCCAGGAATTTTTTGTATTACAGGACAAGTGGAAGATTGTGACCTCACCGCTCTTCCTCTCCACCACAGGCCCGGCACCAGGAACACCGCGTGGCACACACGCCCCGGCCAGGTAGACCATAACGCCAGGGGCGCGGTGATGTGGCCACCCTAAAGGTGGGTGCCACGCTCGAAGAAGAACCCCGCCAACATGGCGTCTGTTTCATAAGTACTCTCTCCCAGCATGCCCAGTAAGGCCCAAGCCTCCTGATTGGTCGCTGGGAGAGAACACCCAAACCTCAACTCCACTGCTGCTGTCATAGGACGGCGGGCGGAAGACTCCATTGTTCTGAAAGGACTGTCTTTTAAAGCCGCTAGGGGGCGCGCGCACGCCGCCGGCGGCACGCACGTGCACCTGTCGCTTTGTTGTGGTCCTGATGCGCGTGCTCAGTGGCAACGATCGCCGCTGGGCACACGCGATTGCCCAGTAACTGAGCAGGGACGTAGAGCTCTGTGTGTAAACACAGAGCTCCATGTCTCTTTAGGGAGAGAGGAGACCGATCTGTGTCCCTATGTACATAGGGACACAATCTGTCACCTCAACCAGTCACCCCCCTCCCCCTACAGTTAGAACACAAACTAGGTTACACATTTAACCCTTTCCCCGCCCCCTAGTGGTTAACCCCTTCCCTGCCAGTCAAATTTATACAGTTATCAGTGCATATTTTTAGCACTTTTCACTGTATGAATGTGATTGGTCCCAAAAATGTCACAAAAGTGTCCGCTATAATGTCGCAATCCCAATAAAAAAATCGCAGATCGCCGCCATTACTAGTAAAAAATAATAATAATGAAAATGCCATAAAACAATCCCCTATTTTGTAAACGCTATAAATTTTGCGCAAACCAATCGATAAACGCTTATTGCGGCCTAAACTGAGGACATTTTTTTTTTATATATATATTTTGGGGGATATTTATTACAGCAAAAAGTAAAAAATATTGCATATTTTTTCTAAATTGTAGCTCTATTTTTGTTTATAGCGCAAAAAATAAAAACCGCAGAGGTGATCAAATACCACCAAAAGAAAGCTCTATTTGTGTGGAAAAAAAGGATGCAATTTTTATTTGGGTACAGCGTTGCATAACTGATTATTGTTATTCAAAGTGTGAGAGCACCGAAAGCTGAAAATTGGTCTGGGTAAGAAGGGGGTTTAAGAGCACTGTATTGAAGTGGTTAAACACACATGCCTTTTTCTGCAGCCTCAGCTGTACTGGATAGTGAATGAGTGGGAAGTGCTCTGTGCTGAGCAGCTTTCTGTCCATTTACAAACTGAAGCTTAATAAACGCACCTGGTCTTCCTTCCAGGTTGGGGGGCCCCGGTTCTCTGATTGGACGAGCCGCAATGACAGCACAGGGCTCTGAAGGAATGGCAAGGGTGCGCAAATACAGTGTGACAAAAAATATTGCAACAACCACCGTTTTATTCTCTAGGGTCGCTATATATATATATATATATATATATATATATATATATATATATATATATATATATATATATATATATATATATATATATATATATATATATATATATATATATATATATATAAATAAAATATATAGGGGTTCTAAGTAATTACTAGCAAGAAAAAAATCATAAAATGTTTTTAACTTAAAAACAACAAATGTCAAATGTCAAAAAAAGGTTTAGTGTTCAAGTGATTAAACTTTTCTAATTTACATACAGAAGTCTATTTCTTTGATGTAAAAGACAAATTGTTACAATGTTTAGACTTAACTGATAAAGAATGTTGTGATACTTGGCAGACTGGCCAGATTTGTTCTTCCTTTCTTCTGAAGGCTGAGAGCACAGAGAATTCTCTGCATACAAAAGATTGGGAAATACTTTGTCAAGATCGCAACGGGGAAAAAGTCACGATAACGATTCTTGACGATTAATCGCGCACCTCTACTTTACAGGTACATTTTACACAACTAATAGGAGGTGCAGGAGCGTATCTACTGCAAGGCAAACAAGACGTTTGCCTTGGACAGCATTTTTTAGGAAGGGGGAGCCTGTCCCCAGGGCCATACTTGTTGGAGATGCAACAAACCTACAGCTTAGCCTATCACTGTATATCAGATGCAGTTTACAAAAAGGACACAAGATGTCGCTAATGATTAATATGTGTTCTTTATGATATGTTGTATTCTCTATCCCAGTAATGTACTCTATTCCAGTAATGTATTCTATCCCAGTAATGTACTCTATCCCAGTAATGTTCTAGTTGTTTTCTTCTTCCTGCCTTGTCTGTGTGTGTTCTTTTTACCATGATGTGGAGACATCTTTGCCTGTGTGTGATGATGTCCCAATAAAGAAGCCAGTTCCTGATTACTACACAATGTCTGATCTGAACTAGACTCCGTTGCACCTATCAATCGTACTCGGCAACAATACTACCACTAGGCAGACTAGGCAGCCTAGGCAGCAGCAGGAGCCATCGGAGTTTTTACAGGCTTCTCTCTGCAGCAATCAACTAAGTCTCAGCATCAGCAGGCAGCCGCCACTTCATTTGCACATATTGTCAGAGGCGCAGTGGCAGTGGAGGACTGTGTCTGTGTACATGGGCAGGGGAAAGGGGGTGGAGTCAGGGGTGGAGCCATAGTGGCGGCAAAATTATGTTTCACCTAAGGTGTCAAAAAACCTAGTACCAGCCCTACCTGTACCAGTATGTTTTTTTTTCAGAGCCGGCAGTCAGCTCTCTTGTAATAGCAATCGGAGCGGCTTACAAGCAACATGATTGCTATTACAAGCAGCAGGAGCAATGTCCATCCCCCCTCCTGCCCCCATCAGTGGCTCTCAAAGCAAAGCCGTGATCGGCTTTAATCAATGACATGACATCACTTCCAGTTTACTAGAAAACCATCCGTGCCAGTTTTTAAAAATCTAAAGCATTCAAGAACACCGATCTTGGCGTTTTGAGTGCTTTTAAGTGCAGAGGAGGGATTTGGGGTCTTATAGACCCCAGATCTCTCCATAAGGCCGCGTACACACGAGGAGATATATTCGATGAAAACGGCCCGACAGACCGTTTTCATCGGACATGTCTCCTGGGAGATTTTGGTCTGATTTGTGTACACACGATCAAACCAAAATCCCCGCCGGACAGACGTGGCGGTGACGTTGACGCCGCCACGTCACCGAACCAGGAAGTGAAATACTTCCACGCATGCGTCGAATCTATTCGACGCATGCAGGAGATTTCGGTCCGCTGGTTAGGCGTACTAACCAGCGGACATATCCGACAGACTGCTTTCCAGCGGATACGTTTTAAAGCATTCTTTAAAACTTTTGTCTGCTGGAAACCTGTCTGTAGCCCGTACACACGATCGGATATGTCCGCTGAAACTGGTCTGCGGACCAGTTTCAGCAGATATGTTTGATCGTGTGTACGCGCCCTAAAGAGTACCTGTCACTGCCTTTTACTGTCACAAGGATGTTTATATTCCTTGTGAAAGCAATAAAAGTGATACATAAAAAAAAAAAAGAAGAAAGCAACAGCGTAAAAATTGCAAGAATCAAATAAATTAATAATTGAGAAAAAAAAAAAAAAAACGAAAGTGCCCCGTCTTCCCACGCAAAGGCAAAAACGTGTGATCGCCCCACGCATGTGAGGTATCGCCGCGAACATCAATTCTGCATGCTTCTTGTTAGTATAGCTAGGTGCTATATTTCACATTTATAACCAGAAATTTATAAATATAGAAGTATACTTTAACAAATTGTTCTGCGAATCAGCAGTAAGGGGTGCTGGGGGCCAACAAATGTTTATTATTAGATGACAACTTCAACCTGCACTAATGAAATGATTATTCATTGAATCCTCCTACTTCCTCTGTACAGACGATCCCAGTATTCATTATACGATGTGATCACATCGGGGAAGATCCCTGTATATATTCAGAATACAATGCGATCACTTCGAGGATGATCCCTGTATAGATTCAGAATACGATCATGTGATCACTCCGCTGTCCTCTTCTTCAACGTTGTATCAGCGCAGAGCCAGCAACCAATAGCAAGCCTAGTTTTATGACACTGTCACAATCCCTCCAATCAGAGGGCGCAGATAGTCACTTCCGGCTCCGGAGCAGCGTGCCGTGCAGTGTGTCCTTGCCGGGTGTTGCGGCCATGGCTGGGAATAGGGGAGTTCTGATATTTGGGGGGTTTGTTGCAGCGATAGCCGCCGCCCTGTACCCCATCTTCTATCACCCCATGACACACGTAGATGACTACAGTAAGTGATTGTATGAGTCCTCATTGTGTCCCCATAGCTGGGAGTCACACACTACTTCCTGTACAAATATATAAAGAGACTGATCATCCATGCAAACCAAACTTTTAAGGCGAAGGTCACCTAATGTAATTTAACCACTTGTCCTCTGGAAGGTTTACCCCCTGCGTTTCTTTGGCAGTTGTGTATCGCTGTACCCAAATAAATTTGACGTCCTCTTTCCCCCCACAAATAGAGCTTTCTTTTGGTGGTATTTGATCACATCTGCGGTTTTTAGTTTTTGCGCTATAAACAAAAAAAATACTTTTTTTTACTTTTTGGTTTCTGCTATAACACTTATCCAATAATAATAATAAAAACAAATAGAATTTCTTCATCAGTTCAGTAAGGATGAGCTCCGGCGTGTTCGCAGAGCCCGCCAGGAAGTCGGCGCTGCGCTGATCACTGGCAGTGAGACATTTCCCGTTGTCTGCAGCTGCACATCGGGACAATGTCTTCCTGACGGGCTCTGCAAACACGCCCGGGCTCATCCTTACAGTTTAGGTCATTATGTATTCTGCTACGTTTTTTTTTTTTTTTAAATCCCAATAACAGTATGTTTGGGTTGAACTTTTTTTTTTTTTTTTACTAGTAATGGTGCCGATCAGTGACTTATAGCGGGACTGCGACATTGCAGCGGACACTAACTGACACTTTTTGGGGACCTATGACACTAATACAATAATCGGTGCTAAAAGTATACTCTGTCACCAGGGCTTTTTTCAGCGGCAACGCGGTGGAACCCAGTTTCGGCACCTCCAGCATTGACTGTATGTGATGGGGTGTGCGGCGGACACTTGTTTGGGACCCTTTACATTTATACAGTGCTATAAAAATGCACTGATTACTGTGTAAATGTCACTGGCAGGGAAGGGGTGCACATTTTTTCCCTGGGAGGTGTTTCTAACTGGGGGGGGGGGGGCTGACTGGAGGAGGAGAGAGATCGCTGTTCCTAAGCACTAGGATCAGCAGATTTCTCTCTCTCTCCCCTCTCCTGTCAGAACGGGGATCTGTCTGTTTACATTGACAGATCCCTGTTCTGTCCTCCAGTGAAGCTAAAGGAACATAGATTGCACTGCATGGGGAAAGTGCCATTTTACACTGCCTGCACATGAATACGGGAGACACAGCGCATCCCTGTCCGGGAAAACCCGGACCACACATGGGTGTGAGCTTCCGCATGCTGTGTGAATGAGGCCATATGCTTTTCCTCTATTTTAACCCCCAAGTAGCTACAGGAACAACAGTTTACTTGGCCCATATTGTAATAAGCAGCACTCTGAGTAAGATCCAAAGTGTAATGGTCATAAAACAGGTACTTGTAATCATGGAATGAGGATCCAACAATGTTTTTTTTCAATAATGGATATGATGAGCTGGTGCAAAGTCTAAAAATCAGCTGGGAAACATAAAAACAATGATGTACGGTAATGGACAGATAAATGTTATTCAATGTTACCACAGGTGACCTCAGATAGGGAAGAGGGGTGAACAGACATCCGGGTGGCTCCCTGGTATCACATGGTGCTGCGCCAAAGGAACGGGACGTTTGTGGTCAGCTTGGGGTATGCAAGCCGTGCTGTTGCTGTGACTTACATGTTTCACACACATGTGTGCGAAACATGTAAATCCAAAGGGACTTTGACAGTGCGTGTGTGCGAAACATTTAAGTCCAAAGGAACTTTGACAAACATGTAAGTCCAAAGGAACTTTGACCAAGCGCATGTGCGTGAAACATGCAAGTCCAAAGGAACTTTGACCAAGCGCATGTGCGTGAAACATGCAAGTCCAAAGGAACTTTGACCAAGCGCATGTGCGCGAAACATGCAAGTCCAAAGGGACTTTGACAAAGCGTGTGTGTGCGAAACATGTAAGTCCAAAGGAACTTTGACAGTGCGTGTGCTAAACATGTAAGTCCAAAGGAACTTTGACAAAGCGCATGTGCGCGAAACATGTAAGTCCAAAGGAACTTTGACAAACATGTAAGTCCAAAGGAACTTTGACAGCGCGTGTGCAAAACATGTAAGTCCAAAGGAACTTTGACCAAGCGCATGTGCGTGAAACATGCAAGTCCAAAGGAACTTTGACAAAGCGTGTGTGTGCGAAACATGTAAGTCCAAAGGAACTTTGACAGTGCGTGTGCTAAACATGTAAGTCCAAAGGAACTTTGACAAAGCGCATGTGCGCGAAACATGTAAGTCCAAAGGAACTTTGACAAACATGTAAGTCCAAAGGAACTTTGACAGCGCGTGTGCAAAACATGTAAGTCCAAAGGAACTTTAACAAAGCGCATGTGCGCGAAACATGTAAGTCCAAAGGAACTTTGACAAACATGTAAGTCCAAAGGAACTTTGACAAAGCGCATGTGTGCGAAACATGTAAGTCACGGCAACAGCACAGCTTGTGTTCCACAAGCTGACCACAGACGTCCCTTCCTCTGTCTCCGGCGCAGCACTGGATTGATCATTATAACCACGGATTGTTTACGTCACAGCTACATCAGACCATACAGGACCCTACAGTCCTTTGTAGCGCTTTAGGAAATTTCTTGTTTCCCTTGACCCATATTGTTGTTTGATCATTTGATACAGGTAACACGTTGGCAATGAAATGGACTGATATGTATGCGCTGATCTCTTTTTTTTATTTTGTAGAAAAAGAACAATCAATAAATAGACAAGGAGTCGTACAGGAGGATGTGCAGCCAACAGGTTTGTATACAATTCAATTCTCAGCTGCATTATCCAGGTCAGCAAAATTCTGTGAAATGATTCAGTCAGGATGACAGCCAGGCAATTAGTATTTCATGAGGAGGGTTCAGTAAAAGCTTTTGTTTTGGAAAAATTGCCACAAATCTTTTGGTATACAAGTTTTTTTGTTTTTTTTAAATGTCCTTTATTCTGTCCAACTTTTAGATTCTAGGCACAGGCTCCATATTGGGTAGAGTGAACGGCTTCTCCTGTAGCACCATCTAGTGGCATTCTGGAAGTAATGCTTCACAGAGACCTCTGAAGGGGAACATAGCCCTTCGGAGTGATTGTGTTAACCATCCCGTTTTTGGCACAAGTTACCCTTCCTACTAAAGAACAAGTTTTACACTTTTATTTAACCCTTTAGGGCACCAAATCCATCCTTCTATCGCTAAGCAGCGTGCTCAGACAGCACTTGGTCTCCTGAGAAAAAAAAGGGAGTCTTCCTCAAAGTGTTAGTTCACCTTTACAAAAAATATTTAAGGACAAGACCAGAACCATTCTGATCTTTCAGCACCCGTGCCTGCACTGTAAATAGTTCTGGTCTGTCCCAAAAGTGCTGCACAGAGAAGAGGGCGAAGAACCGGGATTTTTAAATTCCTGGACAGCTGGACCGACTACGTGGGCACTGACAGCTCAGCATTCCTGGAGGTAAGTACAGCAGGGACCGGTTTTAGGTACAAAAATAAAGTATGTGTGCTAAAAGTGAACTTGTTCTTTAAATCTCTTAAAGCGGATGTCCGCTCAAAAAAAAATATTAAAAGCCAGCAGCTACAAATACTGCAGCTGCTGACTTTTAATATTAGGACACTTACCTGTCCTGGATTCCAGCGCCGTCCGCAGCAGAGGACAAGCGATTGCTCATCTCTCTTCTGCTCCCCCCGCCATCCACGGTGAGGGAACCAGGAAGTGAAGCGCTCCAGCTTCACTGCCCGGTACCCTACGGCGCATGCGCGAGTCGCGCTGCGCCCACCGATTGGCTCCCGATGTGGTGTGCTGGGAGCCAAGTGTTCCCAGGACACAACGGGGGGGGGGGGGGGCGACGGGAGGTGTCGTCCTCTGGGCCCCTTTACATTACAAAGCACTCTGGACCCCTCAGTGCAAACCCCCCTTAGTACAACCCCCCCAGTGAAACCCCCCCAGGTGCAAACACCCCCCTCCCCATTCAGTACCTCGGATCAGTGCAGCGACGGTCACGGCACATGGACAGAAGGTCCCCTCCCCCTCTGTACACACAAACAGAGAGGAGGGGGAGGCGGTAGCGGCTTCACTTGGCTGTGCCTGTGGCCGTGAGAGAAGGGGATGGATGGTGCCGTGGTGTCACCCCGCAACCCCCCTCCTCTTGTCCCACGGCAGTTGGCACTGCCTGCCTAAAAGTCTCTCCGATTCCGCGGCGCTCAGCGATGTCATCGCTGCAGTCACGTGGGGGTGGGGCGCTGGCCTGACACCCCCCAGTGTGTGGCACCCGGTGTGGCCCGCCTCCCACTTAGTACGCCTCTGAGGTAGTGGCTTTGCAGGGGGAGGGGTAATGCGAGCCGCACCTGAGCCGGCAAAACCGGGACCCGGCGCCATGATGATCCCATTCTCTCTGTGGTCGCGCAGACTCTTGGCTCTGATCAGTCATGGCAGCCGCTGTCACAGCCTAGCAGAGAGTGAAGCCGCCTCCCCCTCCTCCTGCATGCACAGCACTGTGTAGACATAACGGAGGAGGGGAGGCGGCTTCACTCTCTGCTCAGCTATGAAAGCCACTGCAGAGACTGATCAGAGCAGGGACCACGGAGAGGACAGAATGTGATGGTTGCGCCGGGTCCCGGGTGTGCCGACTGGCTCAGCTGCAGCTTGCAATACCCTCCGCAAAGCCACTACCTCGGACTCTACAGGTACAGGACGTGACCGCTCCATGCTGCCGCTGCCTAAACCCGCGGCACTGTCTTCAGTCGCGGGAGGGTGTCACCCGGGGCGGCCAGCCCCCCGCTCGCTCCAGCCAATTAGCGGCCATCGCAGGTAGTGGGGGGGGGGGGTGTCCGACGTGCACAAGATACCCCAGCTCTGCTGCCCTGGGCGCCAGTTCGATAATTCTAGGTGCAACGGTGACCTAGCGTCTGGAATGTGTCAAACCCTGCTGTAAAGTCTTAACCATAACCATGTGATCGGCTGTGTCCAATCACAGCCAGTCACATGTAAACACGGAAATGCCAGTGATCGGCTCTCATCACCTCACACCGACAGAGTGTGTGGCAAAGAGAGCCGATCAGAGGCATTTCCTCGCAGGGGACATTGAGATATTTACTAGGGGGACTGAGTATGAGTACCCCGATTATAATAAAGGGCCACCAGTGCCAGAAATCGGTTCCCACGAGTGCCACCAATTGGTGCAAATTAGTGATGCCAGACAGTGCCGGCTATCAGTGCTGCCTATCGGTGTTCACCAGTGCCACCTATCGGTGCCCATAAGTGTGGCATATTAGTGCCTCCTCAGTGGCACCTAATCGATGCCCATAAATGCCGCCTCATTAGTGCCCATAAGTGCCACTTCATCAGTGCACATTATTAAAGGAGAAAAATTACTTATTTACAAAGTTTACTGACGGAAACCAAGAAAAAACTTTATTATTTTCAACATTTTCAGACTTTTTTTGCAATAAATAAAAAACCCAGCAGTGATTAAATACCACCAAAAGAAAGCTCTATTTTTGTAAAGAAAATGATAAAATTGTCATTCAAAGTGTGACAGCGATGAAAGATGAAAATTAGCCTGGGCAGGAGGGGGGTGAAAGTGCCCAGTAAGGAAGTGGTTAATCTGATCAGTTCTGACACCAGATATTTGATGGTGCTACAGTTGGGTTTGGAGCACAACCAATGTGACCATTACAATCACAGCTGAAAATGTAACTGGTTTTTGAAACGGGTAAATCGATGGGTTTAGATCCGCTTTAAATCTGTTTGATAAGATGTAAAGCAGGGACATGCAATTAGAAAACCTCCAGCTGTTGCAGAACTACAAGTCCCATGAGGCATAGCAAGACTCTGACAGCCACAAGCATGACACCCAAAGACAGAGGCATGATGGGACTTGTAGTTTTGCAACAGCTGGAGGTCCGCTAATTGCTTATCCCTGATGTAAAGAATACCTACTGATTCTTGTGAGCAGGTGAAAATAAAGCAAACGCCTGAAATGTTTGTCCTTTTGGTATAGATATACTTTAGGATCATTTCATATTATATGCCCCCCCAGCTACATTGACTTGTACAATTGCTGATAGGAGAAAACTGATTGTGCATTTCCCTTTTATTTGTTTAGGGTTGAAGGTCTGGTCGGATCCTTTCTCCAGGAAGTGAACTGCCCAATGATGTAATGGTCTTCCAGGCTTTTTGGCTGTGATAGAAACATGTTCACTATGGATTTTGTACATATAATAAATACGGATTTAATTTATCTGATGAAATTAGGAATGTAAATATGTATAAAGAGTGTAAAATAAGAAGTAAGAGGCAGTAGAGCCAGGATACAATAAAGGACATTTGTACACAATATACTTGTCTGTCTGTTGCCTGGACAATGACGCTAAAGCCTCGTACACACGATCAGATTTTCAGACGGGAATTGTGTCATGACAGACTGTTGGCCTAAAATCCAACCGTTTGTATGGTCCATCAGACAATTGTTGTCAGATTTTCCGTGGACAAATGTTGGATGGCAGCCTTATAGAGTTTCCTATCATGTGTACACAAGTCCGTCAGACAAAAGTCTAAACACGCAGAATCAATGCTCACCAAACACGACATTAGCAGACGGTGCCCAAAGGTGGCGCTCAAGGGTTTAAATTTCATGTAGTACGTCACTACGTTCGTGTTTTTGCATGAAAATTGTTAGGGTTGTCCTGATACCGATACCAGTATCGGGACCGATACCGAGTATTTGCAGGAGTACTTGCAAATGCCCCCGATGCCTCAATAGAATACTGGACCCTGCCGCCGCAACAAAAGCCGCAAAGAAAGCCGCTGCCGCATGGTTAAACAGTGTGCGGGGAACATCACAGCTTTCATTTGAATAGCTGTTTTCCCCGCCGCTCATAGACACTCCCCCTTGCTCGGGATTGGATGGGTGATCGTGATCTGTCCAATCCCTATTCAAATGAAAGCTGTGATGTTCCCCGCATGCTGTTTAACCATGCGACGGCGGCTTTCGTTGCGGCAGTGGCTAGGTATGGGGGGAAATGGCTGCATATGTGGGGGACATGGCTGGGGGGACATAGCTGCAAATGTGGGGGACATGGCTGGGGGGACATGGCTGCATATGTGGGGGACATGGCTGCATATGTGGGGGAAAAGACTGGGGGGACATGGCTGCATATGTGGGGGACATGGCTGGGGGGACATGGCTGCATATGTGGGGGACATGGCTGGGGGGACACAGCTGCATATGTGGGGGACATGGCTGGGGGGACACGGCTGCATATGTGGGGGACATGGCTGGGGGGACACAGCTGCATATGTGGGGGACATGGCTGCATATGTGGGGGACATGGCTGGAGGGACATGGCTGCATATGTGGGGGACATGGCTGGAGGGACATGGCTGCATATGTGGGGGACATGGCTGGGGGGACATAGCTGCATATGTGGGGGACATGGCTGGGGGGACATAGCTGCATATGTGGGGGACATGGCTGCATATGTGGGGGACATGGCTGGGGGGACATGGCTGCATATGTGGGGGACATGGCCGCATATGTGGGAGACATGGCTGCCTTTGGGGACACATTTAAAAAAAGTATTGGTATCCGGTATCGGCGAGTACTTGGAAAAAAGTATCGATACTTGTACTCGGTCCTAAAAAAGTGGTATCGGGACAACCCTAAAAATTGTGTGCCATTTGTATGCAAGACAAGTTCATGGCCCTTCGGACAAAAGTCTGACGTTTTGTTTGCGGAAAATCCTATTGTGTGTACGAGGCTTAAGGCTGGATTCACACTTGATTTCAAAACGCTGCAAAACGTGGGACATGTTTGCGATGCCATTACGTCTAAATAGCACCCCAATTACGCCATGGTAAATCTGCAATCGCAACGCGCTACACTTGTCGCTCAAAAAAGGAACATGAGCTTCTTTTGGGCGACAGCATTGCGATTGCAATGTGATTTACCACGCGGCAATCGCGGCGCAACTGGGGTGCCATTAAGAAGTAATGACATCACAAAAGCATCACGTTTTTTGCAGCAAATTAAAATTGCGGGGGGGATCACTGCGATTCCACCCGTGATCAGGTGTGAATGCAGCCTAAAGCTGCCCATAAACATTGGTATAGAACAGTTCTGCTGTCGCCAATGCTAACTTACCTCTAGTGAGCTCCTGACCTCATATAGGCACAGGCAAAGCTTCTGAAGCTTGACGGTGAGTATTACTTTTCCTTTTCACACAAAATTGCATCAGATATTTTTTTTTTTTCATGTTAACAAGAAAGTAAACTGTGAAATCCGGGCTCAAAAAAAGAAGGGGAAGAGGGCAAAAGATAAGTCAAGAGCATTGCCTATCTCCCTGCAGCTGATCTTTCCTTAAAAAAAAAAGGAAAAGAAAGGAGGGCGCACCGACCCAGTGTGATACCGTATAGAAGGGTTTATTAAATGTATTAAAATCAATGGTTATACTCACAAAATGAGTTGTAAGACATGCTTTAACAAACAGTACAGCTGGTAAGCAGCAACGCCAGAAGAACACAGTGACAACACGGATCAAGTAGTATCTGACCGGTGGTATTTCTGACGCTTTCAGGGGCGTGCCCCTTTCCTCAGAGCCTTGGTGGTCTGTAGTTGGCTCTGAGGAAAGGGGCACATCCCTGAAACGTGTCAGCATACCACCGGTATGAATTCCCATGATTCTGAGGAGGGCTGCAAGACTGTCGAATATACCCTATAATTGGACCTCGCTACCCTATAGCAGGAAATACCAGAGCGCAGGAGAATTTTCTGTTTGCTGATCTTTTTTTGCCACCTATTGTT
Source organism: Rana kukunoris (assembly GCA_029574335.1). Classification (NCBI taxonomy): domain Eukaryota; kingdom Metazoa; phylum Chordata; class Amphibia; order Anura; family Ranidae; genus Rana; species Rana kukunoris. The sequence goes on along the minus strand of CM056049.1, from coordinate 651,664,044 downwards.
CTGTATTGTGTCTCTGTGTGGAGGCGGCCATCTTGGTAGAGGCAAGGCTTTGCTTCCTCATCTCAGAGCCTCCAGTGAGGTAAACAATGAGCAGCACAGTATTGAGATCACCAAATCTCCTAAGACTAGCAGTTAGAGGCAGCAGTGCCTTAGATTTCACACAACTATAAGGGAGAAGGCACGGGATTGCTCAGCCGCAGTCATTGAGATATAAGCCATCCACAATATTCAGTGTAATTTAGCTATATCCAGGCCCTAGTCTATGTGATATCTTCTGCTTTCTTAAGTAAGGAGGTATGGTAGGTGTTCAGAAGGTTTTGGGGAGACACTGGTGGATATTAGGACTGGTTCACACCAGGAAGTGTATACGCTACTTTAGGAAATGTTTGATCCCTGTATGTTGTGGTCATTCAGGTGCTTATCTAATAGTTTTTTGAAACTATCGATGCTCCCTGCTGAAACCTCTGCCTGTGGAAAGGGAAATCCACATCCTTGCCGCTCTTAGGCCGCGTACACACGATCGAATTTGTCCGCTGAAACTGGTCCGACGGACCGTTTTAGCAGACAAATCCGATCGTGTGTATGGGCTAGCGAACATGTCTGACCGGCAGACAAATTTTAAAGCATGCTTATGGATGCGACGCATGCGTGGAAGTTTTTTTACTTCCTGGTGCGGTGACGTGGCGGCGTCACCGCGCTGTCTGCCGGCGGGGATTTTGATCCGATGGTGTGTACACGCCGTCGGATGAAAATCCGGAGGAGACATGTCCGCTGGAAACGGTCCATCGGACCGTTTCAGCGGACATGTCCCTCCGTGTGTATGTGGCCATACAGTAAATAACCCTCTACGTAGTTTAAGGTTAAACCTCTTTTCTTCTAATTTTAGTGAGTGGCCACGTGTATTGTTAAACTCTCTTCCATTAAAAAGTTTTATCCCTATTGTGGGGTCACCAGTACGGTATTTGTAAATTGAAATCACATCCCCTCTCAAGCGTCTCTTCTCCAGAGAGAATAAGTTCAGTGCGCGGAACCTTTCCTAATAACTAATCTCCTCCAGACCCTTTATTAGCTTTGTGGTCCTTCTTTGTACTTGCTCCATTTCCAGCACATCCTTCCTGAGGGGTGGTGCCCAGAACTGGACAGCATACTCCAGGTGCGGCTGGACCAGAGTCTTGTAGAGTGGGAGAATTATCGTTTTATCTCTGGAGTTAATCCCTTTTTTAATGCATGGCAATATTCTGTTTGCTTTGTTAGCAGCAGCTTGGCATTGCATGCCATTGCTGAGCCTATCATCTGCTAGGGCCCCCAGGTCCTTTTCCATCCTAGATTCCCCCAGAGGTTCTCCCCCCAGTGTATAGATTGTATTCATATTTTTGCCACCCAAATTCATTATTTTACATTTTTCTACATTAAACCTAATTTGTCATGTAGCTGCCCATCCCATTAATTTGTTCAGATCTTCTTGCAAGCTTTCTTCATCCTGCAAAGAAGTTATTGCTCTGCTTAGCTTAGTATCATCCGCAAATTCAGAGATTGAACTGTTAACAAATTAAATAGGATGGGTCGAAGCACAGAACCCTGGGGGACCCCACTACCCACCTCTGACCATTCCGACTACTCCCCATACATCACCACCCTCTGAACTTGCCCTTGTAACCAGTTTTTAATCCATGTCCTTTCCTGGTCCAAATCATTTGGTGGAGGGGGATTATGTTGTGGGGTTTGTTTTTCAGGGGTTGGGATTGGCCCCTTAATTCCAGTGAAGAGAATTCTTAAGGCAGGGATCCTCAAACTACGGCCCTCCAGCTGTTGTAGAACTACACATCCCATAAGGCAGGGGTCTCCATACTTTTGAAGTAAAGGGCTGGATTCTGACCAATGGGGCTAGAAAATGCCCCAGGGCTGAGCATCAGTGAGAATAAACACGGCCCCAGTGTTGGTGGGCAGGAGGAGGAATAGTGCTCCATCATTGCGATTAGTGTGAGAGTCAGTTCACACTGGGGTGACTTGGGATCCGACTTGAGGTCGCCTCAAGTCGTCCCAAGTCGCGCTGTAGAGAAAAACAATGTTAGTGAATGGGAGCGGTGTTATTACACACTACTCATGTCACTCAGACTTCAGAAAAGGTTCCTGTACGACTTCGACTTCAATCCGACTTGTCGCCTCAGAAGTCTGATCACTAGCTACTTTCCAGATAAGATAACATACATTTCTTAGGCAAACCTCTCCCTCCCCCTCTCTCTCCCAGAGCTGATTTATTGGCCACTGGAATGTCTCCTGTCTTGGAGATGACGTCAAGTCCTGTTGTAAATCTCCCCAGATCGCCCTGTGGTTTATGCTCATGTCGTGTCTGAGTCGCCTCTGAAAGTCGCACTGGAAGTCGTGTCGCCCCAGTGTGAACCGACTCTCAGAAATGGAGCCCCATTGTTGGTGTCATTGGGATGAATAGTGCCTCACATTGTTGGAAGCAATACTGCCCCAAGGGCCAGATAAAGGCAAGCCCTCGGGCCGCAGTTTGGAGACCCCTGCCATAAGGCATTTTAACACACTGACATTCACAGACATGACTGGGCATGTTGGGAATTGTAGTTCCTGAACAACTGGAGGGCCGTAGTTTGAAGACCCATGTCTTAGGCCTCGTTCACACATGGATCCGTTCAGGTCCGTCTGTCAGTTTTTCAGGCGGACCTGAACGGGCGCTCCATGCACCCCTATGGAGCGTCGGATGTCAGCGGAGACATGTCCGCTGACATCCGACCTGATCCGATCCGCTAAAAACAAACGTATGGGGCTCACGTCCCCATCCGTCCATGCGGATCGGATCGGGAAAGATCTGATGAAAACGGACATGCTGTCCGTTTTCATCAGATCGCTCCATAGAGGACAGCGGGACTCGACAAGCTCCTCCCCGCTCAGTGAGCAGAGAGGAGCTTGTCATCCGTCGGCTCAGCGGAGATCTGCGGACTGATCTCCCGCTGAGCTGGCAGACACAGGCGGACTCCGTCGGAAAGGACTGAGACGGAGTCGGCTATGTGTGAACGAGGCCTTAAGGTGTCAGCATACCAAGACATTTTGGACAATTTCATGCTCCCAACTTTGTGGGAAAAGTTTGGGGATGATTTGGATGCATTTCATGGTCATGATTTGGATGCATTTCATGGTCGCTGATCGGGATGCATTTCATGGTCGCTGGTCGGGATGCATTTCATGGGCGCTGATTTGGATGCATTTCATGGTCGCTGATTTGGATGCATTTCATGGGCACTCTGGTAAGGCTGCATTTCATGGGCGCTGATTTGGATGCATTTCATGGTCATGATTTGGATGCATTTCATGGGCGCTGATTTGGATGCATTTCATGGTCGCTGATTTGGATGCATTTCATGGTCGCTGATTTGGATGCATTTCATGGGCACTCTGGTAAGGCTGCATTTCATGGGCGCTGATTTGGATGCATTTCATGGTCATGATTTGGATGCATTTCATGGTCGCTGATTTGGATGCATTTCATGGTCGCTGATTTGGATGCATTTCATGGTCGCTGATTTGGATGCATTTCATGGGCACTCTGGTAAGGCTGCATTTTATGGGCGCTGATTTGGATGCATTTCATGGTCATGATTTGGATGCATTTCATGGGCGCTGATTTGGATGCATTTCATGGTCATGATTTGGATGCATTTCATGGTCGCTGATTTGGATGCATTTCATGGGCACTCTGGTAAGGCTGCATTTCATGGGCGCTGATTTGGATGCATTTCATGGTCATGATTTGGATGCATTTCACGGGCGCTGATTTGGATGCATTTCATGGTCGCTGATTTGGATGCATTTCATGGTCACTGATTTGGATGCATTTCATGGTCGCTGATTTGGATGGATTTCATGGTCGCTGATTTGGATGCATTTCATGGTCGCTGATCGGGATGTATTTCATTGTCGCTAATCGGGATGCATTTCATGGGCACTCTGATAAGGCTGTATTTTAATGGGTGCTAATTTGGATGCATTTCATGAGAACTGGTAAGTAGGGAAGAGCTTCGCGTTCGATGTGAACACATGTTCGCATCGAACATTGCCTGTTCGATCGTTCGTCGAAAACGAACAAAACGGGTCGTTCGCGCCAAAATCGAATGACGCGCAATGGCCCATAATTCACTGCGGCGTTGCGCGCTGATGATTGGCCAAGCATGCACCATGACCAATGCTTGGCCAATCACAGCGCCCAAAAAACGAAGACCCCTAATTGGCCAAAGCCTGGGTGCCTCTGCAAACCTACGCTGCATGGCCTCCCTGATCCTGCAAAGCCTGCGTAAGGATCCTCGTGTACGTGCTATCAAGGAGAGGGATCATTACTGGCTGGCAACTCTCCTTTTTCTCACGGAAGGTGATTCCGGCTCTCTACCGGCATGTGGAAGGCAATGTCCATGCCTCACTGGACAGGGCGGTCAGTGGTAAGGTGCATCTTACCGCTGACTCATGGTCCAGCAGGCATGGACAGGGACGTTACCTGTCTTTTACGGCCCATTGGGTGACTCTGCTGGCAGCTGGGAAGGACGCAGGGCAAGGTCCAGTAGTTTTGGAGGTTGTTCCGCCACCACGCCTCCAAAGCACTACTACTGTTTGTGACACACCTCTCTCCTCCACCCCCTCCTCTTCTTCTTCCTCTGTGGCCTCTTCCTGTGGTGATGTTTTCTCAGAACCAGCCGTGCTCCGTAGTCGTACGAGGGGATACGCAGGAATGCAGGCCAAGAGATGCCATGCGGTGCTAGAGCTGGTGTGCTTGGGAGACAGAAGCCACACTGGGGAAGAGGTTTTGTCAGCTCTGCAGGGTCAGGCTGAGAGGTGGTTGACGCCACGCCAGCTAAAGCCTGGAATGGTGGTCAACGATAATGGCACCAACCTCCTCTCTGCCCTGCGACAGGGAAAACTCACCCACGTGCCCTGTTTTGCGCATGTCCTGAATTTGGTGGTGCAGCGGTTCTTGGGCAGGTACCCGGGCTTACAGAATGTCCTGAAGCAGGCCAGGAAAGTCTGTGTGCATTTCCAGAGGTCATATAATGCCACTGCTCGGCTGACTGACCTCCAAAGGGAACAACCTGCCCAAGAATCTGTGACATGCCCACCAGATGGAACTCTACGTTGGCCATGCTGCAGCGGCTGCACACGCAGCAGCGGGCCAACAATGAGTACCTGTGCCAATATGGCAGAAGAACTGGGTCAGGGGAGCTAGGTTTTTTCCCCCCACGCCAGTGGGCCTTGATCAGGGATGCATGCACTGTCCTGTCACCATTTGAGGAGGCCACGAGGATGGTGAGCAGTGACAGTGCATGCATCAGTGAAACTGTCCCTCTTATTCACATGTTGGACCACACGCTACGTGGAATTATGGACAGGGCCCTTGAGGCAGAACAGAGGGAGGAAGAGAAGGACTTGCTTACCTCTCAAGGCCCCCTTTACCCAGACAGTGGGCCTGATTGCCCACCTAGCACACAGGAAGAGGAGGAGGAGGAGGAGGATGATTGTATCAGCAGCATGGAGGTGGAGCCTAGCACTCAGCATCAGCAGCAGCAGTCTTCAAGGGATCATTTACAGTCCCAAGGAACACGTGGACTTTTATGTGGCTGGGATGAGGTGCCTGTGGATCCTGTCGTCCTCAGTGACCCAGAGGACTGTGCCCCGAATGCCTCTGCAAACCTACGCTGCATGGCCTCCCTGATCCTGCAAAGCCTGCGTAAGGATCCTCGTGTACGTGCTATTAAGGAGAGGGATCATTACTGGCTGGCGACTCTCCTTGATCCACGTTACAAGAGTAAGGTTGCGGACCTTATGTTGCCATCGCAGAGGGAGCAGAAGATGAAACTTATGCGGGAGGCCTTGCAGAAGGGTCTGTGCAATGCGTTCCCAGAACCGGGGGGATTACCAAAAGCTGGCTCTGGACAATGTCTTGCTGAGGCTTCGGTGAGTCACAGAAGGAGCGGTGGAGAAGGTGGCCATCTGACCGATGCCAGCGTCTGGTTTACATGGTGTGGGAATACCTAGGGGCAAGATCCGACTTGGACGCCTTCCCCACCGAAAATCCTCTGGCTTACTGGGTCTTGAGGATGGATCACTGGCCAGAGCTTGCACAGTACGCAATTGAGCTACTGGCTTGCCCTGCATCCAGTGTTCTTTCAGAACGCACATTCAGTGCTGCTGGAGGCTTTGTTACCGATCACAGGGTGCGCCTCTCCGCCGACTCTGTTGATCAACTGACCTTCATCAAAATGAATCAGGCTGATGTTACTGAATAACTTTTTTTTGTTGAAATGTCGGATCCGTTTTAGACTGCGTATGCTGATGCTGAGTGACTGTCCTCTTATGCTGCTGATGGAATATCCTTCTCACTTTTCTTGCTGATAGCTAGTAAGAAATGTTGTGTTTCTGGGCTCCGCCACCAGTGCCTAAGGCACAATTTTTCTGCCCCTGTTTAACAGGGGCGCCTAATAACAATTTTTGATGCAATATTTTGCACGTGGCTCCTTGTTGCGCTCCAATTGAAGTTATTGGGAGAGGTTGCAGTGTTGTGTTGTGCCCAAGGCACAATTTTTCTGCCCCTGTTTAACAGGGGCGCCTAATAACAATTTTTGATGCAATACTTTGCACGTGGCTCCTTGTTGCGCTCCAATTGGATTTATTGGGAGAGGTTGCAGTGTTGTGTTGTGCCCAAGGCACAATTTTTCTGCCCCTGTTTAACAGGGGCGCTTAATAACAATTTTTGATGCAATACTTTGCACGTGGCTCCTTGTTGCGCTCCAATTGGAGTTATTGGGAGGGGTTGCAGTGTTGTGTTGTGCCCAAGGCACAATTTTTCTGCCCCTGTTTAACAGGGGCGCCTAATAACAATTTTTGATGCAATACTTTGCACGTGGCTCTTTGTTGCGCTCCAATTGGAGTTATTGGGACGGGTTGCAGTGTTGTGTTGTGCTCAAGGCACAATTTTTCTGCCCCTGTTTAACAGGGGCGTCTAATAACAATTTTTGATGCAATACTTTGCACGTGGCTCCTTGTTGCGCTCCAATTACAGTATGTTTGAGGGGTGCCCTTTTTTCTAAAATTTTTCTTTCACAAAACAATAATGGCCCCCCACCACCGCTAAAATATTCGACATATTGTTGCCACACAGCATGTGCGCAAGCAGTATTATTTACTTTTATTTTATTTTTTTACTTTAAGCATCATTAACCACTTGCCGCCCAGCCGCCGCAGTTATACGGCGGCAGGTTGGCACTCCTGCGCGAGAGCCCGTAGCTCTACGTCGGGACTTTCGCGGCCACTAGGGGGCGCGTGCGCGCCGCCGCGCGCGTGCCCGGCGGGTGCGATCGCCGCCGGGCACGCGCGCTCGTTCGTTACAGAGCGGGGAACGAGAGCTGTGCGTGTAAACACACAGCTCTTGTTCCTGTCAGCGGGGGAAACGCTGATCTTCCGTTCATACAATGTATGAACGGAAGATCAATGATTCCCCCTAGTGAGTCCACCCCCCGCACACAGTAAGAACACAAATAGGAACACACTTAACCCCTTCCCCGCCCCCTAGTGTTAACCCCTTCACTGCCAATGGCATTTTTATAGTAATCCAATGCATTTTTATAGCATTGATCGCTAAAAAAATGCCAATGGTCCCAAAAATGTGTCAAAAGTGTCCGATGTGTCCGCCATAATGTCGCAGTACCGAAAAAAAATGCTGATCGCCGCCATTACTAGTAAAAAAAAAATATTAATAAAAATGCCTTAAAACTACCCCCTTTTTTGTAAACGCTATAAATTTTGCGCAAACCAATCAATAAACGCGAATTGCGATTTTTTTTTACGAAAAATATGTAGAAGAATACGTATCGGCCTAAACTGAGGAAAAATAATGTTTTTTTAAATCTTTTTTGGGGATATTTATTATAGCAAAATTTTTGTTTATAGCGCAAAAAATAAAAACCGCAGAGATGATCAAATACCACCAAAAGAAAGCTCTATTTGTGTGAAAAAAAGGACGCCAATTTTGTTTGGGAGCCACGTCGCATGACCGCGCAATTGTCAGTTAAAGCGACGCAGTGCCGAATCACAAAAAGTGCTCTGGTCTTTGGACAGCAATATGGTCCGGGACTAAAGTGGTTAAAATGGCTGCTTCGGAAAAAACGGCCGTTTTAAAAAAAAAAAAAATTTACATTGATACATGTTACCTGGGGCAAGACCCGGGTTCTGAACGACGTTTTCCAACATTAAATTGAATATTGGTCTTTAAAATGATCGTTTTTGAATTTGAACGTTCGGGTCCCATAGACTTCAATGGGGTTCTAAATGTTCGCGCGAAACCGCGGTCCGTTCGAACGTTCTGGTGCGAACCGAACCCGGGGGTGTTCGGCTCATCCCTACTGGTAAGGATGCATTTCATGGGGCACTGATCAGGATGCATTTTATGGGTGCTGATTTGGATGAATTTCATGGGCACTCTGGTAAGACTGCATTTCATAGTCACTGATCGGGATGCATTTCATGGTCGCTGATCGGGATGCATTTTATGGGCACTCTGATTAGGCTGCATTTCATGGGCGCTGATCAGGATGCAAATAATGCTCGCTGATCAGGATGCATTGGGTAAGCACTGGTAAAGCTGCATTTGGTGGGTACTGATCAGCTGCATTTGGTGGACACTGTTAAGGCTGGATTTGATGGGCACTGGTGAGGCTGCGCTGATGGGCACAGGTATAATACACTCTTTGAATGTGCTTTAAAATGTATGGTTTTCCCTTTTTCAAACAAGAAAATGATGGCGTTATGCTGTTGAGCTGGAATAATAATGCTGTGGGGCTGGTATGAAACTATTTCCAGGGCTGGTTTTTACTCCCAGTCCGGCCCTGTCTGTACAGAGCATCTCTATTGTTTACCAACACAGGGCTCAAGGCTGTGATTGCACGCAGTCCATCAGCAGGTCCCAGCCATGATTTATTGGCCGGGACTTGCTGATAGGCTCCTGCTGTGTACAGTCACAGCATGCACTCGTCCTAAACCCAGAAGTTGGCAGCGACGTACAGGAACACCACTTTGTCTACAGAGGCCGTTCATACGCAGTACATTGCAGACGTGCGGAAAGTGGTTAAAAAATTTAAGTCAGCAGCTACAAAAACTGTAGCGGCTGACTTTTAATAAACAGATGCTCACCTGTCCAGTGATCCAGCGGTGCCCTCGATAGAGCTAGTTTTCACTGTTCTTCAGGTTCATGGTGCCGGCATAATAACTGTGGCTTTACATCCGTATGTCCACTGCGCATGCGTGAGCCGCATGTGCAGTGGACGGTCACCTCCCCCAGTCAGTCCCCTCCCCCCAAACAGTTAGAACACACCCAGGGAATACATTTAGCCCCTTCCTCACCCTCTAGTGTTAACCCCTTCCCTGTCAGTCACATTTATACAGTAATTAGTGCATTTTTATAGCACTGATCGCTGTATAAATGTGAATGGTCCCCAAAAAAATCGCAGATCGCCGCCATTACTAGTAAAACATAAATCATAAATCTATCCCCTATTTTGTAGGCGCTATAACTTTTGCGCAAACCAATCAATGTACGCTTATTGCAATTTTTTTAACAAAAATATGTAGAAGAATACGTATCGGCCTAAACCGAGGAAAAAAATATATTTTTTTAAAAAAAAATTGGGATTTTATTATAACAAAAAGTTAAAAATATGTGCTGGTTTTTTTTTTTTCAATCAGAAACTGTAGTGCTTCTTTTCTGCCACAAGATGTCTTCGGTCTTCCAGATTGAATGACAGCCATTGCCATTCCATCACTTTCTCTGAGTCCAGGTGGTCAAAGGCCCACCTCTAGTGTGTGTGATTGCCCATTGAATGAAAAACAGCACAGTATTGAGTTCCTCTTCCTGACACCCTGCTCTCATCCTATCAGCATGTTTCATGTGGGTGCATGAATTTCTCATAATCAGCCCCGGTGTACAGGGAGAGTCTTCTACTAGCTCATATTCAGATACTTACATTATTATTATTTTTTTTAATGCAAGCAATGTACCGACATTACATTGCATTCATTCTTGTCTTTTTATGTTTCTAGAATTCAGCTTTAAATAAGCAAGAATGAACATAAATTGTAATAAAATCTGATACCATAATCACCAAAAGATGGAGCAAGAAGCAAACTTTTCTCTGGCTTGTGTTTTAATGCCACAGCTGAATTTCTATCGCTGCTAGTTAACTATGTGAGTTATAAGTAGAGAAATGGAAACTACCTTAAAATTATTTTTCTTTATTAAGCTAAGGCAGCACACATGCAGGTCTCACATCCCTTCTGATAAATGCTACGAGCCTATAAAGCACAAAATGCAATGTACTGACCAGAATTTAGTATAAACCATAAATAGTACACACATTCAATATCCATGCAATAAACCACACATGTATTCTTGATTTTAATTTTTATTAGGGATTAATATTTTGTTAACTGTGGACTAAAAATAAAACTGAAAATGTCTAAGATCAGTCATCTAATACTTTACTCTTCTACTTTATCCTTAACCACTTCAGCCCCGGACCATTTGACTGCCAAATGACCAGGCCCCTTTTTGCGATTCGGCACTGTGTTGCTTTAACTACATTTTTTCCCCGGTATACATCGATACGTATTCTTCTACATATTTTTGTAAAAAATCGCAATAAGCGCAAAAAGTTATAGCCTCTACAAAATAGGGGATAGTTTTATGGCATTTTTATTAATATATATTTTTTTACTGGTAATGGCGGCGATCAGCGCTATTTTGGGACCATTCACATTTATACAGTGATTAGTGCTAATAAAAGTAACTGGTTACAGTGTAAATTTGACTGGCAGTAAAGGGGTTAGCCACTAGGGGGCGAGAAAGGGGTTAAATATGTCCTAGGGAGTGATTCTTACTGTTAGAGCATGGGTCCTCAAACTATGGCCCTCCAGTTGTTCAGGAACTACAATTCCCATCATGCCTAGTCATGTCAGTGAATGTCAGAGTCTTGCAATACCTCATGTGATTTGTAGTTCCACAACAGCTGGAGGGCCGTAGTTTGAGGATCCCTGTGTTAGAGGGTGTGGCTAGAAGAGACACATCACTGATCGCTGCTCCCGATGAGAGGGAGCAGGCGATCAGGGACATGTCACTAGGCAGAAAGGAGAGTTGATGTGTTTACACTAACATCTCCCCGTTCTTCAGCTCCGTGACACGATCACGGGCACCTGGCGGACATCGAGTTCACAGGTTTCGCGGGCACGGTCACGGAGCTTGCAGCAGGTGGCAAATTTAAAGTGACGTAAATATATGTCAATTTGCCTGTCGGTGCCATTCTGCCAATGTATATCCTTGTAAAACGGTCCTTAAGTGGTTAAAGAAATATCTTTTATGGCCAAATGCTTCAATTTGTAGTATAACATACAGTGCCTTGAAAAAGTATTCATACCCCTTGACATTTTCCACATTTTCTCATGTTACAACCAAAAACGTAAATGTATTTTATTGGGATTTTATCTGATAGACCAACACAAAGTGGCACATAATTGTGAAGTGAAAGGGAAATGATAAATGGTTTTCGTTTTTTTTTTTTTTTTTTTAAATATATGAAAAGTGTAGGGTGCATTTGTATTTAGCCCCCCGAGTCAATACTTTCTAGAACCACCTTTCATTGCAATTACAACTGCAAATCTTTTTGGGGATGTCTCCACCAGCTTTGCACATCTAGAGAGTGACATGTTTGCCCATTCTTCTTTGCAAAATAGCTCAAGCTCTGTCAGATTGGATGGAGAGCTTCTGTGAACAGCAATTTTCAAGTTTTGCCACAGATTCTCAATTGGATTTAGGTCTGGACACATGAATATGCTTTGATCTAAACCATTCCATTGTAGCTCTGGCTGTATGTTTAGGGTCATAGTCCTGCTGGAAGGTAAACCTCGGCCCCAGTCTCAAGTCTTTTGCAGACTCTACAGGTTTTCTTCTAAGATTTCCCTGTATTTGGCTCCATCCATCTTCCCATCAACTCTGACCAGCTTCACTGTCCCTGCTAGAGAAAAGCATCCCCACAACATGATGCTCCCACCACCATGTTTCACGATGGGGATGGTGTGTTCAGGGTAATGTGCAGTGTTCGTTTTTCGCCACACATAGCATTTTGCTTATATACTAAAAAGTTACATTTTGGTCTCATCTGACCAGAGCACCTTCTTCCACATGTTTTCTGTGACCCCCACATGGCTTCTTGCAACCTGCAAACAGGACTTGTTTTGGCTTGCACGACTAATAGTTGTCCTGTGGACAGATTCTCCCACCTGAGCTGTGATCTATGCAGATCCTCCAGAGTTACCATGGGCTTCTCTGATTAATGCTCTCCTTGCCCGGCCTGTCAGGGGATGGTCGTGTCTTGGTAGGTTTGCAGTTCTGCCATACTCTTTCCATTTTCATATGATGGATTGAACAGTGCTCCGTGAGATGTTTAAAGCTTGGGATATTTTCTTATAACATAACCCTGCTTTAAACTTCTCCCCAATTGCATCCCTGACCTATCCTTGGCCTTCATGATGCTGTTTGTTCAATAAAATTAAAAAAATAAAGGAAGGGTAGGACTTTAAATGGAGCACACAGTCATATGAAGAGTCAAAAAAAGTATATGTTCAGGTATGTCAGTAATACATAGTAATAATTAGTAAAACAGTCAATCATCTATATACATACATATGGAACCAGCACACCTTGACTTCCCATCAAATATAGAAATGAATGTCCTGATTGACAACAAGTTCCTATATAGTTACAAAAAGTACACGATTGAGATAAAAATAATGATAAACACATGATCGGTTGGAAATATGGTAATAAAATCTCGACGCGTTTCATGGAATAGTATCCACTCTTCAAGAGCAAACGTGTACACCTGTAATAAAATGTAAAAATTATTAAATGGCTATCTTTTGGAAATGTAAAAAAAAGAGGGGGGGATATAAATACTCAATTGGATATAGAGTACTCACAAAATGTCACAGGATACTTGAAAATATAAGTATATTAGTGTCAGTGAAGCCCAAACAAGAAAGACTGGAGAGTAAGGAAGTATGGTGACAAGTGGCAAAATAGAGGCAGCAAAAAGCAAAAATGAAAGAGTATCAAAGTGAATAATGGGACTGGGAGTGAATAATATAACGTGCTGAAATCCCATAATCTCCTATCCCTATCCAAGATATATCCCTCAATACATTAAAAAAAACGAAGTCACAGACTGTTCTCTGACTATGAAGTGACTGTGAAAATTCGGTGTGCCTGGCTGTGCAGGTTGGGGGATCCGATTCTACTTGGGGCTACTTAGGGGGTGCGCTACACTTCAAAGCAGCAAAAGGTTGGAATCTGGTACAAAGTTTGGTAAAATCCCTGCAATGTACATTGACCATCCAGAGAGGTTTGATTTTTTTTCTCAACAACCAACAAGCAGATCTTGCACCCCGTGTTCCTTTCTATTATGCTTACATCTCTGTAGAATTTAGCTGGGGCGCCGTCCCCTCTCGCTGTCTCACAGCCACTAAAATATATAGATTCATGCATTGTATGAATCTATATTTTCGCCGCTGCCGCCCACTATTCGACTGGCCGGATGTTGAGAGACGGTCAGCTGAATAGCGGCAGCTGGCTGGCTGTGTGGAAGTGCCTATCAGAGCCAGCCCTGAGGCTGTAGTCGGATTCCATAAGCTTATTCTCGGGATGTAACGGTGGTGCGTTCCTTGGATAAGACTGGCAGGCGTCTCAGCCAATCAGTAACCTGATTGGCTGAGCGTTATCGAGGGCGGGACGAGGGACATCGAGAGACGATAGAAGCCAGAAAGGTAAGTGGTGGGGTGGGGGGGCTAAAAAAATCGACCCTACATGGTCCACTTTACCAGCAAAAAATAGGGGTGGGGGGGTATAGTAATACATACTGTAAATTCACAACTGAATAAGTCAAAGGAGTGACTTCTGACAAGGCCATATGGAGTTTTATTAGAGATGGCACACAACTGCCAGCTGTTTCCCCTATAAAACCCATAAAGCTTTGTACCACCCTATATGAAAAAATAGATTTTTTATACTGTAAACAGTTTAAAAAAAAAATCACATTAAGAACTGACTCAAAACCATTATGGTTTTCCTTGTACTTTGCTTCCTTAAATCACATCATTGCAAGAATGATAAGCAAAGCCTTGGATCAGAAACCACATTCCTCTGGTTCCACGGAGACTTCCAAACCTGGACTGTTTAAGTGTGTGAGGGCGGCCAAGCTGACAGTTGGATCAGATATAGTTCCAACACTTGGAAGACTAGTCCCAACTCTAAATTTAGGTACTTTAGTTAAGAACGTTTTTCTGAAACAAAAAAGGCGTTGTTAGATTAACTCATTTAAAAATACGCATTCATCAAGGTTTGTTTAAAAAGGCTGATTTAATACGCCTGTTCTCGGAAGAACACGGAAGCTAAGCATGGTCGCCTGGGGTAGTACTTGTAAGGGAGATCGCCACGGCTGTTGACCTCCTGGGAATCCACCAGGTGCTGTAGACTACAAAAAAAATATAAAAAGGCTGATTTTGTTTCTGAGTTGCAGCAAAAAAGTCGGAAATTTCGTGAGCTTGTTGTCAAAAAACCTGACTGCGTGTATGCTTTATCGGACATTTGCTGTCGGAATTTACGTCAACAAATGTTTTTGCCGCACAAAAATCCACGCATGCTCGGAATCAAGCAGAAAAGCTGCACTGGCTATTGAACTTAATTTCTCTCGGCGCGACCGTGTGTATGCAAGACAAGTTTGAGCCAACATCCATCGGAAAAAAAAACACGGTTTTGTTGTCGGAATGTCCGATCGTGTGTACGCGGCATTATTCTGTCTACTGTGGCTAAGGGTGGATTGTGGGTCAAAGACTAGGCTTTCAGCAACACTCCAGACGTAGATTTTATTACATAGGATCTCATTATTTCTTATGCTTGAAATGCACCACTAACTATGTCCAGGTCCACAAATCAGCACTGAAAATCATCAGCGGCACGCAGTACTGCTTCCCTTCCCAGTGTTTTAAAATGTACAGCACCCCTGGCTTCCCTTTAGACGTGCACTTCTCCCTTCCTGCCACTGGGTGCTGCTTGTATATAAAAGTGAATTAGAATGTGATTTTATAGCATCCCCAGTTTGATCTTCCCGAGGCTGACTTCTTCTTCATGTCCTGCTCCTCAAGGTATGTCACTATTTGCTGAACTATATTGTAAATAATAGAAGTTTACTGTAGAGTGTGCCCAAAGTCTTTATAATATTTCATGATTTACTGCAGGCCTGGTCAGTCTTTTAAAAAGTTCCTGTATTTTACACATGGCATGGCATGGGGTCACAGCACCGTCTGTCCATTCTGCTTTAGCACCATGGGACCCCATGCCATGTGTAAAATACAGGAACTCCTTAAATCACAGACCAGACCTGCAGTCCAGGCTGAGTAAGGCCTCATAGCACATGGCATTACTGTCTGTATTTTAACTGCTTGATGGGCTTATTTTGGGCCTGGCTGGTTCACATGTTTGTGTTTTGGCGGCCCACATTTGCGCAGGCACAGCAGCCCATTCATTTGAATGGGCCACCATGCCTGCGTTTCCTGCAAAGAAAAGCGCATGCCTCATGTAATAGGCTGCGCACACGGCACATCTATGCCCATCAAGCAATGAAATACAGCACTGTCTGTCCATTCTGCTGTCTGCTGTGACTTATCTGCAGTTCCTGCACTGTCAAACTTGCTGCATTTTTAGACGTTTAGGTCACGCTTTTATAAAAACAGTGCGTTTGTGTGTGCAAGAACTGCAGGTAAGTAACATGGTGCAAAAGCAGAATGGATTTTTTAAAATGCTGAATGCACTTTTTTTCTGCAGGAAACAAAGGCATGGCAGCCCATTCAAATCAATAGGCTGCTGTGCCTGCACAAATGAGGGCCGCCAAAACACATACATGTGAACCAGCCAGGCCCAAAATAAGCTGGAGGGGGGCCAAAAAAAAATGTTTGCCCAGGGCCCTAACCATATTAAAGACGGCCCTGACTATGTCAGAAGAACCTTTACACCTAGGGAATTTGACTCTAGATTGGTGGTAAAAAGCATCAGCTGAAGATAAATAATTTCCTTTTCTAGGTTGCAGCTCTTATCAACTGACTTTACCAAACACAATGCAGCTTTCTCTAGCGTACCATGCTTCACCCTGTGCAATTTTTTTAAATTACCTAGTCAATATTCACCTAACAATGCGGCCAGATTTTAAAAGTTAAAGGTGCTAGAGAAATTTCCCTAATAATTGTAATTTGCTTTATTTAATATTTAGTCCCATGAAGGCAAAGTATGTGTCCACGCATTCAGATCCAGCAAGGAAACCTAGCTGTCTATTTCTAAAACATTTGTTGCATAAATGTCACGCATTTAATGCAGCCTGGATGCATTTTCAATGTATTCTCTGTAATAGTTTCCTATGATCGTCAGCTCCATCTAGTGTGAAAAATGCGTTATAGGGCCAGATTCAAGTAGCCCGCCGTAAGTTTGTGCGGGCGTAGCGTATCTTGTTTATGCCGCCGTAAATTAGCGAGGCAAATGCTGTATTCACCAAGCTAAGTTACGGCGGCGTAGCGTAAATGGGCCGGCGTAAGCCCGGGTAATTCAAATGTGAATGAGGTGGGCGTGTTTTATGCCAATGTGTTGTGACCCCACGTTTTTTTTTAACTGCGCATGCGCCGACCGTGGAAGTATCCCAGTGCGCATGTTCCAAATTATGACGCTACAACGCATTGTTTTCGACGTAAACGTAATTGACGTAAATCCCCATTCATGGACGAGTTACGCAAACGACGAAATTTTTTTAAAATGCGACGCGGTTCCGACGTCCATACTTAACATAGGATGCGCCATCTTTTTGGTGGTTTATCTTTACGCCGGAAAACGCCTTACGTAAACGGAGTAAATTCACTGCGTCGGCCGGGCGTACGTTCGTGAATAGGCGTATCTCGCTGATTTACATATTCTAGGCGTAAATCAGCGGGAACGCCCCTAGCGGCCAGCATAAAATGCAGTTAATATACGCCGGCGTAGGAGACTTACGCCGGTCGTATCTTAACAATATTTAAGCGTATCTCACTTTGAGAATACACTTAAATATACTCTGGCGCAGATACGCCGGCGTAACTAATGATGAATCTGGCCCATAGTGTTTTTTTACTACCTCAATCAGAAAATATATTGCATTTTGGCCACTAGATGGAGCTGTCAATTTTAGGAACTAATCCATCACAGCCATTTTTTGGAAAACTCATCCATTTCCCAGCAGAAAATTGAAATAATTTATTACAAAGCATTTGCCTCAGGCAAAGTGGGAAAATATGTTTTAAAACTGGCATCAGATATTTATACAGTACCCTGGGGAAGGGAGCCTTAAAAATGAAGGTTTGTAGTGGAGTGCCCATTTACTCACCATGCTCAGTGGGGTGGCACTTCTGTGTTAACAGAGCTTCCCTGAACTTCACTGAGAGAGACACTAACTATTAGGATAATTCCAAATAGCGGTTCTCTCTGCTGTTTTACTGAAGTAGTAATTCCCAGTTAAACTCTCTGTTGTCTTAAGCCCCATACACACGGTCTGACTTTTTGCCAACAAACTTCAAAATGAGCAAGTTTTCAAAAAAAATCCGACCATGTGTACGCTCCATCAGACAAACTTTTTCGGTTTTCATCAGACAAAAATTCGCTCTGCAAATGGACAAACTTTTCGGCACCAAAAGTCCTACGGTGCAAAATCCTATTGTGTGTACAGAAGTCCTAAGTACAAACATGTATGGTCAGAACCAATGTGAATCAACCAACAATAGCAGAAGTTGACCAAAGGTTGGCGGTAAAGAGCAGTAAAGAGCAGAAAAAACACGTGATTTTGGGAAAGTTCGCTGAAAAAGTCCTGCCATGTGTATGCATTCCAAGTTCACGGCCAACTCCCTTCAAACCAAAATCCACGGAAAATTTGTTTGAAGTCCGACCGTGTGTAAGAGGCTTAACAGAGACTATGCAGCCACAAGTTGCCCTGACTGAGCCACATTGCTCTGAAGAGTCCATGTTTGTGCAGCTTTCCTTATTCTGCAGTGTGTGAATGTTTTTTGCAGTTTTTAATCTGGATTGACATCATTGCGACGCTGACCACTCACAGCGCCGGAGCCTGTGAACCCGGAAGAAAGGCCAGGGGATGAGGTCACCCCCCTAAGCGGTGACTGCCTGCCACTGGAAAGGCTTCGTTCTAAGGTAAGGTATTTCATAGTGTGCTAGTATGTGATGTATACTAGCACATTTTGACATTGTCTTTCAGGTGTTTTTTTTTTTTATTCTGCGGTGGTTTACCACAGCTTTAAAGGGTAATTCCACTTTCCAGGGGGGATAACAAATACAAAAAATAATGTAGCATAAACAATTGTGACACAAGTCATATTGTAATTGAATGTTACCTTTTCTTTTTAATCTGTAGCGCTGTAATCTTATGTTAAATGCAATATGGCAACCTGGAGGCATTCTGTACACAGATGGTATACAGAACGTCCCCCAAAAATTAAATTTCCTGATTGTGTGATTGGCTCATTGATTTTTTCCAGAAGTCTATACTAAGATACAAGTCAGATTTTAGTCATCCCCTGCAACAAAAATAACATTTTTGATGAGATACTCAAAGGGAAATCATGTTTAAAAGAGATGCAGACCCTACCTCTTTCCTCATTATTAATAGTTGATTCTTATGCCGCGTACACACGATCACTTTTCGGCATGGAAAAAAAAAATTAGTTTTTCAGCATGTCCAAAAAACAATGGCCCAGATTCACAGAGCGATTACGCCTGCGCAACAGGAGATGCGCGTGCGTAAGTCGAAATGTGCGCGTGCGTTTCGATGCACGGCATCCCCAGAACGAGATACGCAAAAAATCTACTTTTCTTGATCGTACATCACGGGACACAGAGCGCATAGCCATTACATATGGGTTATATGGAGTACCTTCAGGTGTGGACACTGGTGTAATCAACTTCACAGGAAGTTCCTCCCTATATAACCCCCTCCCACTGAGAGTGCTTTAGTTTTTCCGCCAGTGTCTTAGGTGTTGGTCACGTCTAGCTGTCCCTCGGAGGTCTCGGGACCCAGGATAGCTAGCCGGATCCGTCCGAAGTGCTTCAGAGCCAAGATGTACGGTACCCGGGCCCTGCTGGAGTGGGGTTTTGCCTATAATGCCTCTCCTTGGAGGGCTGGATTCTGGGCTCCAGTGCTTTAGTCTCTTCCAAGAACTAAAAGTTACTGATGCCAGGATGCTATATAGGTCCAGGGGTGTGGTTCCTTAACACAGGACCCCGGTCCCTGAAGGTCCAAGACAATACCCACGGAGATGGGGGAAGGCTGGGCCTCTTGCATTTTGCAATACCCTGCGGCGTGGAGCAGGTAAGAGGGAACCTGCGGGACTTGGTTCGACAGTAGGTATCCCCCTGGGGGTTCTTGGGTTGGCTAATGGTATGCTTGTGCATCAGCCACTATCTCCACTATGTCTGTTGAGGCAGGATGGGATTCTAATGTTTTACCCAGATAACATGTAGATATATGTATACTTGTGTAAGTTAATATATTTGCTACTCACCCCAGGTCTGCCTGTTAACACTGATACTGCAACCCCACATGTTTTAAAGAGGAAATTGCTGGTTAAAACTCCTGTTTCTTAGGAAGCCCATGGGGACAGCTTCCTCGCTGTGTGTGCACTACAATAAATTAGTGCTTAACCTGGTGTCTGTTGGTGCTGCATAACGCTGGTCCATGTTGTTCCTCTGCTCTGCTTTCCATGTGGGTTCGGCGTGGTGCGCGCGATCGTGCGCGCGATCGTGCGCGCGATCGTCGCGCGCGTGTGTGCGCGCGCATACGCGCGCGCGCGTGCACGCCGCCTTTTATAGCGTCGGCGTGCGTCGGGGGGGCGGGCCAGCAGCGTCAGGGTCTGTATAAAGGAAAAACTTTTCTCTGGCTGGTCTTTCCCTCCTGGAGGCAGAGGAAGAAAGGATACAGAGCGTGCAGCTGGGTCTTTTGGCCACACAGGGACACCTAGTGGCGGTTTAGTGGATCTTCAGGTCTAGGACTTAGGTCCACTATAGACCAGAAAAAAAAAAAAAAAAAAAAAAAAGGGTTTTTTTGCTTAAAGGGACTCAGCCTTAGATCCAGCAGTATCTGAGTCTACCTTGGACTCCGGCTAACGGGCATTGGTGTGTCAATACTCACAGGCTTCCTCGGTATTGCCACCTCCCAGGCGGTAAAAAAAATTTTTTTTAAAAAAAAAAAAAAAAAAAAAAGAGAAATATAAAAGAAAAAGAGAAAATTAGTTCTTTTTCATTTTCTCTCATACCTGCCCTCATATTGATTATTCCTAGCTACAACAGTCAGGTGTTGGCTATAGGGGTGACCCAAGGTTGTACAATGGCTCCAAAGGGATCTGGACCAGCCAAGGCTGCTAAAGGTACCAAAAAGCAAAAGGGGTCTCCATCGGGGTCAGAGGATTTGGGCCAGGCTTCTACGGCCCCACCCTCGCCAGTCAGGACACCGAGTGGCATAGTACAAGAGCCATTGGGGGTGCTGGGGGCAGAGGCGGCCCCCGATCCACCCATTCCCGTTTACGTGACGGAAGAAATGCTAGCAGCCACCATGTGTGGGCTAGAGAAAAGGTTAACTGCGTTGTTTTCCCCGTCCTTGCCCAAGTAGCAAGCGGGCTAGATCCCCTTCACCCAGTGTGGGGTTTTCAGATGCGGAGGTCTCCTCTTCAGAGGAACGGGACCCACAAGGGGATCAGGCAGACCCAAGTCCCGACGGTTCAGACAGGGAAAATTCCACTATAGATGAATATTTTTCGCGGCCTCTCAAGCGGAGGGCCTGTGGATCCAGTCTTTGACAGATATGGTTCGCACTGCCTTTAAACTTCCAGTGCCAGAACTAGTAGCCCCGGAGGTATCCTCATTGGGTTTCTTTAAAGGCCCCATTAACTGGTGCATCCTTTCCAATGCACCCCCTTCTGCGGAACGTGATTTACCAAGATTGGGCTCGACCTGATAGAATCTTTGTCCCTCCTAAAAGATTCTCTATTCTCTACCCTATGGAAGAGGAATATGTAAAGAAATGGGCTCTCCCTACAGTGGACGCAGCCATTTCCTGCGTGAATAAATCCCTGACTTGTCCGGTTGAAAATGTCCATATGTTCAAGGATCCGGTCGACAAGAAATTCGAGACCCTACTGAAAGCAGCTTTTACCTCAGTAGGTGCCATGGTTCAGCCAGCAGTAGCAGCCATTGGTGTTTGTCAGGCCTTGAAGGATCAGGCAAAGCATATATTGAAGGACATGCCGGCTCAGCATACTCATGAATTAGCAGAATTCCCTAGGGCTCTCTGCTTTGCAGTAGATGCTATTAAGGACTCCATCCAACAGGCATCCCGTTTATCTCTACTGATGGTTCACATGCGTCGTCTTTTGTGGCTAAAGAACTGGTCAGCAGAGGCACCCTGCAAAAAGCTTCTAGCAGGGTTTCCCTTTCATGGGGGAAGACTATTCGGGGAAGACCTAGATAAATATATCCACCCATATCAAGTGGAAAAAGTACTTCCTTACCGGTCAAGAAAAGACCGCGTGGGCCCACGTTTAAACGACAGGCCATTGCAGGCTCGGCCCCTTCGACTTCCCGTCAGTATCGACGGCCTCCCGGGCGTTCAACAGTTAATAGCCGCCCACAGGGACAAGCCGCGGCAAACAAGAGGCCCTGGTCTCGCAAGCCGGCTAAACCAGTCATCAAATCAGATTCATGAA